>OX421361.1:21900720-22528015 GCA_949126925.1 Cheilosia vernalis | reverse complement strand
AAAGAAAAAACTTTTAGGAACGAAATGTGGAGAGAAAAAAATGTAAATAACAATCTTATTTCAACAAAAACACCCATCACTTTTGCTGAAGATTTGATGGTAACCCATTTAATCTTCCTGATGTGAGTGATAGTTCGGAACTTGCTCCTTTCACCGACAGTTTTATGTTATTTTGCAAACAAAAAAAAAAAAAAAATTGTCAGGTGCCACTTAGTATTAAAAAAGAAAAAAAAATCTGTTTTCAATTTTCGAAGTTCTTTAACAGAGTTTCATAAGAGTTCGGAATGCGATTTATAAAAGATCTTTTGTGGTCAAGAACTTTTATGATTTGTGGCAGGGATTTCATAGCGGAATAAACGATTTCGCAGAATAGGCCCAATTAACCCATAATGGAATGAAATTTGATTACGCATAAAAGTAAGCAAATAATGTTTAAATTTTATACCTTTTTGGAAATTTTGCTTAATGTTCTTATTGTTTCTGATGCAATTAAAACACTTTTAATTCATCCTTCCACCCTACATACTCAGCGGTATTCTTTATTGAGTTCATCATATTTTTTAATATATTCTTAATTTGTTTTATATTGCAACTTTGCCCATGACACAACAAAACATAAACATAATAAATAAATAAATTAGAATAAATGATTGTAGACATCACTTATGTGAAATAACGCAGTCGAAGTACAATTCCGTGTAGTGCTGTCGTGCGTTAGGTGATAAAGAGCGAATAGCTAATAATATGTAGATGGAATATGTTTATTAATAAGAAAAGTTAACAAACGGATAGGGTCACTATCCGTCTGCCAGCTAAAACACGTGTTAGAGAGCGGATAGCGTTTTTTATTAATGCGGGGGAATACCGACTACCGCCTACGAATAAAAGTACCGATACCAACATCGATTTTAAGGAAAAGTGAAAGGTTGCGTTCTGTTTAAGATACCAAAGTACTTGGTTCAGTTGTTCAAACAGGGATAGAGTTGTTCCGTGAGTAAACATGATCATTTAAATTAATTCACAAGGGTACTTGTTGCACATCATGTACGCAGTCGAAATAGATTGTTTGGTGAAGTTGAGTGGTACCTACTGATATGAGTTGAGCAAATCTAAAAGAAACGAGAACATTGGAAGTTGCCAGTCCTGTTTCACTACAAAAGCAGGTTTTCAAGCGACGTATTAATAACGTTTAACGCTTATTGTCAAAGGGTTTTTATATTACATATATACCTATATGTTGTTTTTCCGTTATTTTCAATTAACTTATATTCGATCAAGAGAAAATAGCGTGAACAAGAAATGACATTTGCGACACAAAATTAAGTTCACGGAATGAAATAAAAGGTCTCAATTTCAAGAGAGGTACGTGACCACTTTTCTTGTAAAAGGGTTGAGAAATGTCATTTTAGTTGCCACTTCTTCGTCCGACTTCGTTGAAGGCGAGATTGAATAGAGTTTTGCTTGTCAAACGTCTGAGCTGGCACTTAGTTGTCAGTTTTCCTTTTCATTTTTCAGTAAGTCAAAATTCGGCGAGTAGAAAATTGCGAAGGAATGAAAAGAGGGGGAATGGATTTCTTTTTTATATTTTGTATTGTACAATTTCTTAGCAAACTTTAAATATTAACGTTGCCAAAAAGTAAAAACAGAAGAGAAAAAAAAAAAAAAAAAGAAAAGGGCTAATTGCCTCGGCTGAGTGCGAAAAAAAAGGCTAATTGCCACCGCTGTGTGCGGAAAAAAAAGGCTAATTGCCACGGCTGAGTGCGAAAAAAAGGGCTGTGTGCCACGGCTGAGTGCGAAAAAAAAAAAAAAAAAAAGGGCTAATTGCCGCGGCTGAGTGCGAAAAAAAAGGCTAATTGCCACGGCTGTGTGCGAAAAAAAGGGCTGTGTGCCACGGCTGAGTGCGAAACAAAAAAAAAGAAAAGGGCTAATTGCCACGGCTGAGTGCGAAAAAAAAAGGCTAATTGCCACGGCTGTGTGCGAAATAAAAAAAGCTAATTGCCACGGCTGAGTGCGAAAAAAAGGGCTGTGTGCCACGGCTGTGTGCGAAAAAAAAAAAGGCTAATTGCCACGGCTGAGTGCGAAAAAAAGGGCTGTGTGCCACGGCTGAGTGCGAAACAAAAAAAAAGAAAAGGGCTAATTGCCACGGCTGAGTGCGAAAAAAAAAGGCTAATTGCCACGGCTGTGTGCGAAAAAAAAAGGCTAATTGCCACGGCTGAGTGCGAAAAAAAGGGCTGTGTGCCACGGCTGAGTGCGAAACAAAAAAAAAGAAAAGGGCTAATTGCCACGGCTGAGTGCGAAAAAAAAAGGCTAATTGCCACGGCTGTGTGCGAAAAAAAAGGCTAATTGCCACGGCTGAGTGCGAAAAAAAGGGCTGTGTGCCACGGCTGAGTGCGAAACAAAAAAAAAGAAAAGGGCTTATTGCCACGGCTGAGTGCGAAAAAAAATGCTAATTGCCACGGCTGTGTGCGAAAAAAAAAAAAAAGGCTAATTGCCACGGCTGAGTGCGGAAAAAAAAGAATAGTTAGCTAGGTGCACTGAGGACAGTGCAATACAGGATGGCCGAGTTGTTAACCTGTAAAGTAGGTACAGTTTCATTGAACAGGGAAATCCCTCCTGCTCAAAGGTGTCGTAGTATTAGTATAGGACTACACAATGCAGCTCGTCAAGTGAGTTAGACGTATTGAGTTAAGATCGCAGTTCGTATCTGACTTTCAAGGGCGCTTGACGAGTTCGCGCAGTGCAACTTAAATGTGGTTCACACCCAGGATACTTATACTGGCACCACTATCGAGTAGACCAAAGACTTCCTTATTTGCGAAAGGCCTAGGATCAGCAACAGTATCAACGATGGACGACGATATTCATTTTCGTGTATCTCGTCTAATATTGTATCGTTTTCTGGCCTTCAGTATCCTCTGTGACGGTTGACGATCACCTCTAAAAATCCTGTCTCTAACTATTTTGTAATTCTGTATCCTAACATGTAACGGCTTTAATTCTAATCTTTTCTTAGGGCTACCTTCACCTAGATTCTTATCTCTAACTAATATCCTAACGTGTCCATTTTCCGATATTGGACAATGGTTAACTCTTAACTCTGTTCGTCGCGTTTTGTTTTTATTAGGGGGTCTGAGTCGAACGCGTCAAGCAGAGCCACATGGGTCTGGAAATCTGGAGCTACGATGAGCAAGTCATCCAGGTAGACTCTGTCCTTTAAACGCGAGGGGATCACCTTGTCCATTAACCGGCACATTCTCTGCGCCGCATTACATAGCCCGAAGGGCATGACAGAAAACTGGTACAAGGTTCTCCCCGCACACATTTAGTATCCGAAAGTAGCTGATCGTGCTGATTACACCCGGTGCTATCTTAAATGCCTTCCAGAAATCCACACCTAAATAGAGTTCCTGTTGAAGATCTGGAACAAGGTATAAGTACATTAAGTGTGTACTATTTTTGTATGTCACTGGCGCATGGACTCTGCCTATGATGGACTGACTTTTGCCATCAGCAGTTTTAACCCCAGACTTATATGGGTATATAGTCAGATTAAGAGTTGTTACAAAATCTACGCAATTCTTGCCCATGTTAACCTGTAAAGTAGGTACAGTTTCATTGAACAGGGAAATCCCTCCTGCTCAAAGGTGTCGTAGTATTAGTATAGGACTGCACAATGCAGCTCGTCAAGTGAGTTAGACGTATTGAGTTAAGATCGCAGTTCGTATCTGACTTTCAAGGGCGCTTGACGAGTTCGCGCAGTGCAACTTAAATGTGGTTCACATTTTCAGAAGTGGGATTGCCCATTGGTCCTTCTTTTGTATAGTGTAATTCGCATGAGTGAGCGAACAGAAGACTGAAGAAAAACAAAAAAAAAAAAAAATTTTTTTCTAAAGTGTACAATATCTAGTGCATAGTGGAGTGAATGTGAAAGAAAAAAAAAGGGTATATGAAAAATACCAAGTAGGTAGTTAAAGAACATATTCCGCGAGTTGAGATGCCTAAGGTCTGTTGCCGACCGATTGGCAATAAAACAGAAAGAACGTGTGTGTAAAAAGGGTGAACGTGTGTGTAAGAAAATTTTTAGAAAAACCGCACATAGGTATAGATCTGAGTGAGCTAAACCTCGGATTGGGTAAGCCATAATTTGGACACGAAAAATACTGAAATAATTTTCTTGTATGGAGTGCGGTATGCACTATACACGGGGTACCTAGTTTGGGATATGTGAACGCATAATAAACTAGCAGAAGGCGGCAAAACGGGATTGCTTCTGTTTTTTTTTTTGTTGTTTTCCGTGCCCACTGCATGCACAATGCACATGTCGTGCTGAGCTGGTGGTTGATTTTCGTTTCAGTGAAAAAACAGGTATAATACGTAGATAGATCATTTTTACCAAATTTTCTGTCAGGCTTGGTGGGCGTAGATATTCATTTCGTTACGTATTTTGAAAATGTGCACTGATTTTTTCTGTGAATAACGCTCGTTTGGGTAAATTCATTCATCCGTCGAGTATATATGAAGAATACGTGAACATTCAATGTTTCCGTACATTTTTAACGGTATCTAGTATGAAATGAGGAGAATGAGACTTGTATCATTCAAAGGGTGATGTGCAATAGAGGTAAACAACCAAATAAAAAAAAAAAAAAAAGCACGACTGGGTCAAACGAAACTTTCTCGTTAAGAGTATCCATATGGACATAGAACCCCTTATTTCTGAGTATGTTTAGCAGTTAATTTAATACGATGGACAATAGCAGGGCCATAGAACACCCTCTTGGGGCAACTTTTGAGTTTTAACAGATCATATTAAGAATACTTATATGTATATAGTTCGGATGTTAGGTATATTTTACATGTGTTTTGGTCAAAATCGTTAGAGCGGTTTTTGCAAAATTTGCCAGGCAGGCGGGACGGTACCAGGTATTGCAGTGTTTGCTTTGAAAGGTGCTATTGCGTAGCCGTTTAGTTGAGGACCGTTTGTAAGTTTTTGTTCGGGATGTAAGCATTGCTTAGTTTTTGAGGTTTTGTCGAAGTCGGAAATGGAGCTTTCGAGATGTGAGTAGTTTTTGGAATTGGCGTTTTCGGTGCTTCGAGTTGAAAATTGAGGACTCAATCGTTTTGGAAACATTCATTTGACTTTGGGTTTGCATTTTGGTAAAAACGTTAACAAAGAAAGTTGAAAAAATTCTGAGCGTATGTCGCCATTGGAGCTGGTACAATTGGGTTAGGAATTTCCTGTACGCTCAGTGTTTATTGCAAGCCTTTTTGGTGGCGTTCAATTTGCCGCCACCATTGCCATAGTAACGTATTCAAATATGAAAGTATGTACATATAAATCATCTTGTATTAGAACCTATTTTCGATGCGTCTTATTCAGTCTTTTATCAATTTTTTCTGTTGTTCTGTTGGGAATTTCCATGCAGGGGTTCGGACTGTCAGGGGATCTTTTGCGGGCTCTAAAATTGGTATTCTGTGTGGAGGGGTCTTTTGTGAATTCTATTAATAACAGAATAAAAGATGGAATTTTGAGACTATTGTTTAGTTTAGTTTAGTTTGGTTAATTATTTAGCTCATGTAAGCCATTATAATAATTTTAACATAGTCATTTAGTTCATATATACAACTCCAAACGTTACAACTAAATTTTGTTATTGACAATTACATATATCTAGCGTATTCAATTAAATTTCTCTTAGATTCATTAAAATTATGTATGTTCTTTAGACTGCTTGGTAGGTTATTAAATTCTTGAAAACCCATAAAAAAAAAAAAATGTGTCGCTGCCCTCTGATCGTTCGCATCCTCTGAATTTGTGGATTGCCCGTGCTCCTTAGTTGATATGAATCGTCATCGTCACCCGTGGTATGTGCGTTATTACATAAATAACCAGGAAGCATATTGTTTTTAATTTTGTATACAAATAACATAGTCATGACATATAGCCTCTGATTTACACCATCTGAAGGTGTTGAGCATAAATCTAATTGGTGTGTATCTGTTACATTTATTACATATAAAAGATTTTTGTTAAATGTGAGGTCTTGGATTGAAATGTTTTTCTTTATAATGGCTAGTCAACGAAATGCTTGAAAATGGAGACAAAGTGTAGTGGATGTGTGTAAAAGGGTAATATAGTTGAAAATTGTTTCAACATTTGTATTTTTGTTTAGCCGAAAACTGTTGCAGAATTATCGACGCAGCAAAAGAAAAAACTTTTAGGAACGAAATGTGGAGAGAAAAAAATGTAAATAACAATCTTATTTCAACAAAAACACCCATCACTTTTGCTGAAGATTTGATGGTAACCCATTTAATCTTCCTGATGTGAGTGATAGTTCGGAACTTGCTCCTTTCACCGACAGTTTTATGTTATTTTGCAAACAAACAAAAAAAAAAAAATTGTCAGGTGCCACTTAGTATTAAAAAAGAAAAAAAAATCTGTTTTCAATTTTCGAAGTTCTTTAACAGAGTTTCATAAGAGTTCGGAATGCGATTTATAAAAGATCTTTTGTGGTCAAGAACTTTTATGATTTGTGGCAGGGATTTCATAGCGGAATAAACGATTTCGCAGAATAGGCCCAATTAACCCATAATGGAATGAAATTTGATTACGCATAAAAGTAAGCAAATAATGTTTAAATTTTATACCTTTTTGGAAATTTTGCTTAATGTTCTTATTGTTTCTGATGCAATTAAAACACTTTTAATTCATCCTTCCACCCTACATACTCAGCGGTATTCTTTATTGAGTTCATCATATTTTTTAATATATTCTTAATTTGTTTTATATTGCAACTTTGCCCATGACACAACAAAACATAAACATAATAAATAAATAAATTAGAATAAATGATTGTAGACATCACTTATGTGAAATAACGCAGTCGAAGTACAATTCCGTGTAGTGCTGTCGTGCGTTAGGTGATAAAGAGCGAATAGCTAATAATATGTAGATGGAATATGTTTATTAATAAGAAAAGTTAACAAACGGATAGGGTCACTATCCGTCTGCCAGCTAAAACACGTGTTAGAGAGCGGATAGCGTTTTTTATTAATGCGGGGGAATACCGACTACCGCCTACGAATAAAAGTACCGATACCAACATCGATTTTAAGGAAAAGTGAAAGGTTGCGTTCTGTTTAAGATACCAAAGTACTTGGTTCAGTTGTTCAAACAGGGATAGAGTTGTTCCGTGAGTAAACATGATCATTTAAATTAATTCACAAGGGTACTTGTTGCACATCATGTACGCAGTCGAAATAGATTGTTTGGTGAAGTTGAGTGGTACCTACTGATATGAGTTGAGCAAATCTAAAAGAAACGAGAACATTGGAAGTTGCCAGTCCTGTTTCACTACAAAAGCAGGTTTTCAAGCGACGTATTAATAACGTTTAACGCTTATTGTCAAAGGGTTTTTATATTACATATATACCTATATGTTGTTTTTCCGTTATTTTCAATTAACTTATATTCGATCAAGAGAAAATAGCGTGAACAAGAAATGACATTTGCGACACAAAATTAAGTTCACGGAATGAAATAAAAGGTCTCAATTTCAAGAGAGGTACGTGACCACTTTTCTTGCAAAAGGGTTGAGAAATGTCATTTTAGTTGCCACTTCTTCGTCCGACTTCGTTGAAGGCGAGATTGAATAGAGTTTTGCTTGTCAAACGTCTGAGCTGGCACTTAGTTGTCAG
The DNA here is from genome assembly GCA_949126925.1 of Cheilosia vernalis. NCBI lineage: Eukaryota > Metazoa > Arthropoda > Insecta > Diptera > Syrphidae > Cheilosia > Cheilosia vernalis. The sequence continues at coordinate 22,520,314 of OX421361.1, read as the reverse complement.
TAGTTGCGAGTAGAAAATTGCGAAGGAATGAAAAGAGGGGGAATGGATTTCTTTTTTATATTTTGTATTGTACAATTTCTTAGCAAACTTTAAATATTAACGTTGCCAAAAAGTAAAAACAGAAGAGAAAAAAAAAAAAAAAAGAAAAGGGCTAATTGCCTCGGCTGAGTGCGAAAAAAAAAGGCTAATTGCCACGGCTGTGTGCGGAAAAAAAAAGGCTAATTGCCACGGCTGAGTGCGAAAAAAAGGGCTGTGTGCCACGGCTGAGTGCGAAAAAAAAAAAAAAAAAAAGGGCTAATTGCCATGGCTGAGTGCGAAAAAAAAAGGCTAATTGCCACGGCTGTGTGCGAAAAAAAGGGCTGTGTGCCACGGCTGAGTGCGAAACAAAAAAAAGAAAAGGGCTAATTGCCACGGCTGAGTGCGAAAAAAAAAGGCTAATTGCCACGGCTGTGTGCGAAATAAAAAAAGCTAATTGCCACGGCTGAGTGCGAAAAAAAGGGCTGTGTGCCACGGCTGTGTGCGAAAAAAAAAAGGCTAATTGCCACGGCTGAGTGCGAAAAAAAAGGGCTGTGTGCCACGGCTGAGTGCGAAACAAAAAAAAAGAAAAGGGCTAATTGCCACGGCTGAGTGCGAAAAAAAAAAGGCTAATTGCCACGGCTGTGTGCGAAAAAAAAAGGCTAATTGCCACGGCTGAGTGCGAAAAAAAGGGCTGTGTGCCACGGCTGAGTGCGAAACAAAAAAAAAGAAAAGGGCTAATTGCCACGGCTGAGTGCGAAAAAAAAAGGCTAATTGCCACGGCTGTGTGCGAAAAAAAAGGCTAATTGCCACGGCTGAGTGCGAAAAAAAGGGCTGTGTGCCACGGCTGAGTGCGAAACAAAAAAAAAGAAAAGGGCTAATTGCCACGGCTGAGTGCGAAAAAAAAATGCTAATTGCCACGGCTGTGTGCGAAAAAAAAAAAAAGCTAATTGCCACGGCTGAGTGCGGAAAAAAAAGAATAGTTAGCTAGGTGCACTGAGGACAGTGCAATACAGGATGGCCGAGTTGTTAACCTGTAAAGTAGGTACAGTTTCATTGAACAGGGAAATCCCTCCTGCTCAAAGGTGTCGTAGTATTAGTATAGGACTACACAATGCAGCTCGTCAAGTGAGTTAGACGTATTGAGTTAAGATCGCAGTTCGTATCTGACTTTCAAGGGCGCTTGACGAGTTCGCGCAGTGCAACTTAAATGTGGTTCACACCCAGGATACTTATACTGGCACCACTATCGAGTAGACCAAAGACTTCCTTATTTGCGAAAGGCCTAGGATCAGCAACAGTATCAACGATGGACGACGATATTCATTTTCGTGTATCTCGTCTAATATTGTATCGTTTTCTGGCCTTCAGTATCCTCTGTGACGGTTGACGATCACCTCTAAAAATCCTGTCTCTAACTATTTTGTAATTCTGTATCCTAACATGTAACGGCTTTAATTCTAATCTTTTCTTAGGGCTACCTTCACCTAGATTCTTATCTCTAACTAATATCCTAACGTGTCCATTTTCCGATATTGGACAATGGTTAACTCTTAACTCTGTTCGTCGCGTTTTGTTTTTATTAGGGGGTCTGAGTCGAACGCGTCAAGCAGAGCCACATGGGTCTGGAAATCTGGAGCTACGATGAGCAAGTCATCCAGGTAGACTCTGTCCTTTAAACGCGAGGGGATCACCTTGTCCATTAACCGGCACATTCTCTGCGCCGCATTACATAGCCCGAAGGGCATGACAGAAAACTGGTACAAGGTTCTCCCCGCACACATTTAGTATCCGAAAGTAGCTGATCGTGCTGATTACACCCGGTGCTATCTTAAATGCCTTCCAGAAATCCACACCTAAATAGAGTTCCTGTTGAAGATCTGGAACAAGGTATAAGTACATTAAGTGTGTACTATTTTTGTATGTCACTGGCGCATGGACTCTGCCTATGATGGACTGACTTTTGCCATCAGCAGTTTTAACCCCAGACTTATATGGGTATATAGTCAGATTAAGAGTTGTTACAAAATCTACGCAATTCTTGCCCATGTTAATCTGTAAAGTAGGTACAGTTTCATTGAACAGGGAAATCCCTCCTGCTCAAAGGTGTCGTAGTATTAGTATAGGACTGCACAATGCAGCTCGTCAAGTGAGTTAGACGTATTGAGTTAAGATCGCAGTTCGTATCTGACTTTCAAGGGCGCTTGACGAGTTCGCGCAGTGCAACTTAAATGTGGTTCACATTTTCAGAAGTGGGATTGCCCATTGGTCCTTCTTTTGTATAGTGTAATTCGCATGAGTGAGCGAACAGAAGACTGAAGAAAAACAAAAAAAAAAAAAAATTTTTTTCTAAAGTGTACAATATCTAGTGCATAGTGGAGTGAATGTGAAAGAAAAAAAAAGGGTATATGAAAAATACCAAGTAGGTAGTTAAAGAACATATTCCGCGAGTTGAGATGCCTAAGGTCTGTTGCCGACCGATTGGCAATAAAACAGAAAGAACGTGTGTGTAAAAAGGGTGAACGTGTGTGTAAGAAAAATTTTAGAAAAACCGCACATAGGTATAGATCTGAGTGAGCTAAACCTCGGATTGGGTAAGCCATAATTTGGACACGAAAAATACTGAAATAATTTTCTTGTATGGAGTGCGGTATGCACTATACACGGGGTACCTAGTTTGGGATATGTGAACGCATAATAAACTAGCAGAAGGCGGCAAAACGGGATTGCTTCTGTTTTTTTTTTGTTGTTTTCCGTGCACACTGCATGCACAATGCACATGTCGTGCTGAGCTGGGGGTTGATTTTCGTTTCAGTGAAAAAACAGGTATAATACGTAGATAGATCATTTTTACCAAATTTTCTGTCAGGCTTGGTGGGCGTAGATATTCATTTCGTTACGTATTTTGAAAATGTGCACTGATTTTTTCTGTGAATAACGCTCGTTTGGGTAAATTCATTCATCCGTCGAGTATATATGAAGAATACGTGAACATTCAATGTTTCCGTACATTTTTAACGGTATCTAGTATGAAATGAGGAGAATGAGACTTGTATCATTCAAAGGGTGATGTGCAATAGAGGTAAACAACCAAATAAAAAAAAAAAAAAAAGCACGACTGGGTCAAACGAAACTTTCTCGTTAAGAGTATCCATATGGACATAGAACCCCTTATTTCTGAGTATGTTTAGCAGTTAATTTAATACGATGGACAATAGCAGGGCCATAGAACACCCTCTTGGGGCAACTTTTGAGTTTTAACAGATCATATTAAGAATACTTATATGTATATAGTTCGGATGTTAGGTATATTTTACATGTGTTTTGGTCAAAATCGTTAGAGCGGTTTTTGCAAAATTTGCCAGGCAGGCGGGACGGTACCAGGTATTGCAGTGTTTGCTTTGAAAGGTGCTATTGCGTAGCCGTTTAGTTGAGGACCGTTTGTAAGTTTCTGTTCGGGATGTAAGCATTGCTTAGTTTTTGAGGTTTTGTCGAAGTCGGAAATGGAGCTTTCGAGATGTGAGTAGTTTTTGGAATTGGCGTTTTCGGTGCTTCGAGTTGAAAATTGAGGACTCAATCGTTTTGGAAACATTCATTTGACTTTGGGTTTGCATTTTGGTAAAAACGTTAACAAAGAAAGTTGAAAAAATTCTGAGCGTATGTCGCCATTGGAGCTGGTACAATTGGGTTAGGAATTTCCTGTACGCTCAGTGTTTATTGCAAGCCTTTTTGGTGGCGTTCAATTTGCCGCCACCATTGCCATAGTAACGTATTCAAATATGAAAGTATGTACATATAAATCATCTTGTATTAGAACCTATTTTCGATGCGTCTTATTCAGTCTTTTATCAATTTTTTCTGTTGTTCTGTTGGGAATTTCCATGCAGGGGTTCGGACTGTCAGGGGATCTTTTGCGGGCTCTAAAATTGGTATTCTGTGTGGAGGGGTCTTTTGTGAATTCTATTAATAACAGAATAAAAGATGGAATTTTGTGACTATTGTTTAGTTTAGTTTAGTTTGGTTAATTATTTAGCTCATGTAAGCCATTATAATAATTTTAACATAGTCATTTAGTTCATATATACAACTCCAAACGTTACAACTAAATTTTGTTATTGACAATTACATATATCTAGCGTATTCAATTAAATTTCTCTTAGATTCATTAAAATTATGTATGTTCTTTAGACTGCTTGGTAGGTTATTAAATTCTTGAAAACCCTAAAAAAAAAAAAAAAAATGTGTCGCTGCCCTCTGATCGTTCGCATCCTCTGAATTTGTGGATTGCCCGTGCTCCTTAGTTGATATGAATCGTCATCGTCACCCGTGGTATGTGCGTTATTACATAAATAACCAGGAAGCATATTGTTTTTAATTTTGTATACAAATAACATAGTCATGACATATAGCCTCTGATTTACACCATCTGAAGGTGTTGAGCATAAATCTAATTGGTGTGTATCTGTTACATTTATTACATATAAAAGATTTTTGTTAAATGTGAGGTCTTGGATTGAAATGTTTTTCTTTATAATGCCTAGTCAACGAAATGCTTGAAAATGGAGACAAAGTGTAGTGGATGTGTGTAAAAGGGTAATATAGTTGAAAATTGTTTCAACATTTGTATTTTTGTTTAGCCGAAAACTGTTGCAGAATTATCGACGCAGCAAAAGAAAAAACTTTTAGGAACGAAATGTGGAGAGAAAAAAATGTAAATAACAATCTTATTTCAACAAAAACACCCATCACTTTTGCTGAAGATTTGATGGTAACCCATTTAATCTTCCTGATGTGAGTGATAGTTCGGAACTTGCTCCTTTCACCGACAGTTTTATGTTATTTTGCAAACAAACAAAAAAAAAAAAAAATTGTCAGGTGCCACTTAGTATTAAAAAAGAAAAAAAAATCTGTTTTCAATTTTCGAAGTTCTTTAACAGAGTTTCATAAGAGTTCGGAATGCGATTTATAAAAGATCTTTTGTGGTCAAGAACTTTTATGATTTGTGGCAGGGATTTCATAGCGGAATAAACGATTTCGCAGAATAGGCCCAATTAACCCATAATGGAATGAAATTTGATTACGCATAAAAGTAAGCAAATAATGTTTAAATTTTATACCTTTTTGGAAATTTTGCTTAATGTTCTTATTGTTTCTGATGCAATTAAAACACTTTTAATTCATCCTTCCACCCTACATACTCAGCGGTATTCTTTATTGAGTTCATCATATTTTTTAATATATTCTTAATTTGTTTTATATTGCAACTTTGCCCATGACACAACAAAACATAAACATAATAAATAAATAAATTAGAATAAATGATTGTAGACATCACTTATGTGAAATAACGCAGTCGAAGTACAATTCCGTGTAGTGCTGTCGTGCGTTAGGTGATAAAGAGCGAATAGCTAATAATATGTAGATGGAATATGTTTATTAATAAGAAAAGTTAACAAACGGATAGGGTCACTATCCGTCTGCCAGCTAAAACACGTGTTAGAGAGCGGATAGCGTTTTTTATTAATGCGGGGGAATACCGACTACCGCCTACGAATAAAAGTACCGATACCAACATCGATTTTAAGGAAAAGTGAAAGGTTGCGTTCTGTTTAAGATACCAAAGTACTTGGTTCAGTTGTTCAAACAGGGATAGAGTTGTTCCGTGAGTAAACATGATCATTTAAATTAATTCACAAGGGTACTTGTTGCACATCATGTACGCAGTCGAAATAGATTGTTTGGTGAAGTTGAGTGGTACCTACTGATATGAGTTGAGCAAATCTAAAAGAAACGAGAACATTGGAAGTTGCCAGTCCTGTTTCACTACAAAAGCAGGTTTTCAAGCGACGTATTAATAACGTTTAACGCTTATTGTCAAAGGGTTTTTATATTACATATATACCTATATGTTGTTTTTCCGTTATTTTCAATTAACTTATATTCGATCAAGAGAAAAAAGGCTAATTGCCACGGCTGTGTGCGAAAAAAAGGGCTGTGTGCCACGGCTGAGTGCGAAACAAAAAAAAAGAAAAGGGCTAATTGCCACGGCTGAGTGCGAAAAAAAAAGGCTAATTGCCACGGCTGTGTGCGAAATAAAAAAAGCTAATTGCCACGGCTGAGTGCGAAAAAAAGGGCTGTGTGCCACGGCTGTGTGCGAAAAAAAAAAAAAGGCTAATTGCCACGGCTGAGTGCGAAAAAAAAGGGCTGTGTGCCACGGCTGAGTGCGAAACAAAAAAAAAAGAAAAGGGCTAATTGCCACGGCTGAGTGCGAAAAAAAAAAAGGCTAATTGCCACGGCTGTGTGCGAAAAAAAAAGGCTAATTGCCACGGCTGAGTGCGAAAAAAAGGGCTGTGTGCCACGGCTGAGTGCGAAAAAAAAAGGCTAATTGCCACGGCTGTGTGCGAAAAAAAAAGGCTAATTGCCACGGCTGAGTGCGAAAAAAAGGGCTGTGTGCCACGGCTGAGTGCGAAACAAAAAAAAAGAAAAGGGCTAATTGCCACGGCTGAGTGCGAAAAAAAAATGCTAATTGCCACGGCTGTGTGCGCAAAAAAAAAAAAAGGCTAATTGCCACGTCTGAGTGCGGAAAAAAAAGAATAGTTAGCTAGGTGCACTGAGGACAGTGCAATACAGGATGGCCGAGTTGTTAACCTGTAAAGTAGGTACAGTTTCATTGAACAGGGAAATCCCTCCTGCTCAAAGGTGTCGTAGTATTAGTATAGGACTACACAATGCAGCTCGTCAAGTGAGTTAGACGTATTGAGTTAAGATCGCAGTTCGTATCTGACTTTCAAGGGCGCTTGACGAGTTCGCGCAGTGCAACTTAAATGTGGTTCACACCCAGGATACTTATACTGGCACCACTATCGAGTAGACCAAAGACTTCCTTATTTGCGAAAGGCCTAGGATCAGCAACAGTATCAACGATGGACGACGATATTCATTTTTGTGTATCTCGTCTAATATTGTATCGTTTTCTGGCCTTCAGTATCCTCTGTGACGGTTGACGATCACCTCTAAAAATCCTGTCTCTAACAATTTTGTAATTCTGTATCCTAACATGTAACGGCTTTAATTCTAATCTTTTCTTAGGGCTACCTTCACCTAGATTCTTATCTCTAACTAATATCCTAACGTGTCCATTTTCCGATATTGGACAATGGTTAACTCTTAACTCTGTTCGTCGCGTTTTGTTTTTATTAGGGGGTCTGAGTCGAACGCGACTCCCCCAGATGCATTGCGTTCTTCGCCCGGTTTTCCGGGTTGCAACGTGAACATTTAGGCGTGATGACACCTGCTTGCCCGCATTTGTTGCAGAATATAGTCCGCACATTTTCAGGACAATTTATAAAATTGTGTCCTGGCGCTTTACAATTCCAGCATTGTTGGGACTTTTGTTCTAATGGTGGACGTCCCATTCTTTGACATGGACGAACGAAATTCATAGCCGCCACGCCAGCATCCGTTTCTACCGACTCGTCTTCGACCTAATTAATTTCGTGTACCGGGCACCTGGCTGTTGGGCGATTGTACCTAGGGTCCCTGCTTTGCATGGGATATGCATTTTCAGCCTCTTTACACATGCACCTAAGGTGTTCAAGGGTAAATATTGACATTGGGAACACTAATCTTCCAATACTATCTTTGAGATTTCTTTTTAGTATTTTGACCAATTCATGTTCAGGCTTCAGTTGCTTCTTTGGAACTGCCAGTACCACTCATAAACGGCACCAGACAGCAGCAAATGAAAATCGCGGAGTATTTCTGACCAGTGACAATTGTAGTGGGGTTGAAGGGTCTCTAATCGGAAAACAAAGTCTTCTACTGTGAGTATATCTGGTTTTCCTTCGAAACTCAAACCCCATTTGTCTACTTTTATAGAACCCCCGGCTGATGGATACGATTGTCCCTGATCACGGTTGGTGACTCCCGATTGCATTGCGGAGTTATGCGGAAGCAAATTCTGATGGTGGGCGTTCGCGGAATTATTTTGCCTATTCGATCTGTGGTTTCTGTTTCTGTTTCGTCCCGGTTGCTACTATTATTGAACACTACTGGCGGAGCTTCGGGTTGCTGTTGACTTGCAGAACCATCGCCAGGCGGCTGTGGTGGCTCTGTAGCCTCTCTCCAGCTGTTGCTATTACTAGATACCAGTGGCGTGGCGTGAACATTATCAAATGGGAAGTCGAAGCAAAACCTTAGACTTGTGACCCTGTGCAACTTTAAACAAAATCATACGTTGCACATTTGCAAAATCGTTTTCAGAGTACCTATACTAAATTCACTAAAGTCATGCAATGCAATCTGCCAACTGAATTTGTAAACCAAAATACACCCTTACCTACCTCAACATACTACCTGCAATTATTCACACAAGAGACAATAAGAAAAGAAGAAGTAAAAGAAATTCAAATAACTCGAAGAAAAGCGCGTTATTTGGTTCATTATCATAATAAAATAAATAAACACATACGACATACCCAAAACACAACCCAGTGGCCATGGCATGGCCAGTACCAGTACTCAGGTCTGGGAAGAAAAAAAGGAAATACAAACAAATGTTCACTCAGTATTCGGCAGTCAAAATGAACTTTGTGAGAACCGCGAATAACTCGAAAAAAAGCGGGTTATTTTCTACAATGGGTGTTGAACAAAGAGGTGTCAGACCTCAGACTCAGACAAAGTACTCAGGGAAGAAAAAAAGAGATAACATGAAAATTTTCTCTCAAAATTAACTATAAAGTTAAAGTGAGAACTTTAATAACCCGACATATTTTGGGTTACCTTCGCTTTGTCGCGATGAGACGATCACGATTCACGAAACACAAAGTTGTATGAAAATGGATACACACAAAGTTTTTATATGAGTGCATTTGTGTGTGTACCATTTTGTGAGTATTCAAATTCATTTGGTAGTATTTCATGTATATTCGGTTTTTGGCAGACAGATAGTGTTGCCTGGTGGAGTTTTCAAAAGGTAACTCGGTAGGAATCGAGTTATATGGACGCCACGCCACTGCTAGATACGTTTAGATGCGGTGGCTGAGTTACAGCAGGTAATGGTCTAATGACATCATTAATTTCTTTCATTAAAGACATTAAACTACTTTTTAATTCTTTTTTCATGTCCGCTGATATTTCATGCCTAAGAGAACTTTCATAAGAGGCATGTTTCAGCTGCTTCGAAGTGCGCCGACCACTTTCCACTTTACCAAATAAATAAAAACAATAAAAAAAGAAACCTTTTGTTTCTGTTGGGAAAAAGCATTACGCCTAAAAAACCCAACATTTATTACTTTACGTTACATACCTAGTACTTTATGTTTCACTTTCCACTTTCCTAGGTCTTTCCCATAAACTAACTATTAAATAGACTGACAGCTTTCCTACGTCTCCCGGATTTACCCCGCAAATTTTGAATGAGAGCCCTCTCTCGCGCTCTCTTATTTTTCCTGTCTGTGAATACGTGTTATTAATGGCCGCCGGGTGGCACTTTTTCAATAACAAACAATTTATAAATGAATTTACAACAATAAATGTAAAAGGAATACATGTTGATTATGTCTTTTTAGATAGCTTTACTTGTGCTCTATCCATTTTAGGTGCCAACAAATGTTCATCCATTCACATTTCAGGTTTTTTTTAGTGTTCTTTACATGAAAAATATTTTTGACAACAAAATCCATGCAGCTACCTTTGGGAGTTGTTCCAAAAATAGGTTTATTACCATGCAAGTTAAACCCAAGTTTTCACTAGGGCTAAAGAATTTATTTTTAAACATTACTGAACATTGCATAAATTTCTATTACTTGGTGGGTGTTTTCAACTTCTTTTTTTTAGCACCATATTTGTACAAAATCAAAATATGATTTGGAATTCTGTAGTTTAATAAGAGTGAACACTGTAATGTGTTGTTGTTACGTAGGAACAGTAAAAATGATAATTTTTAAAAAAATATATAATTCTCGGGTATAATTATGATTAAAGATTACTCCTAACAAAAAGACAATATAATGTGGTATTTAATTGGATTCTGCGATTCGATCCGATTTCAGATTTTGCGTATTCAATCGAACGTAAGAATCCAAATTGTTTTGTTAATTTTTTAGTTTTATAACGTTGTATTTTAAAATGTCCACTGATGTTTTTGTAAGCTCAAACTCATTCGTTAATTGCTCCCAGCACTTCTTTTTTTCCACGGTGCTGATGCAGTCAGTTTTTTTGCAATTTATTATGCTGGCGTATTTAAGCACAAGACTAATTATTTGTTATTTTTCCTTATCGGAAAGAGTTGGCTTCCTTCCCTTCCCTTCCATTTTGTAAACAAACGACAGCTGATTTCGAATTTCGAAGTTATTACTGCTCTCAACTTAAGAGTGGTCGGGACCACTCTCAAGTCTTATGAGCGCTCGTAAATATGCACTAATAACCATTGGTGAATAGGTTTACGAAGCTCTTAGGTGCTCTTAGTTTAATATTGGTCGATGAATACCGCCCTTAATCTCTACTACGCAGTTGTGCACAATTTACCCCATCAAAGACAGAAGAGAGTCACTGGTGGTATACCACCAGGGTTCCCGCTTGCTAATTTCGTTGGGTATAATACATTTTTTTGGGGAGTACAGAACAAAATAAAAGTAATATATTTTTAGTCAATAGTTTTTAATTGGGACAGGTCGCATACAGAATGGAAAATTGGCGTGGGTAATAATTAGAAAATGAGATTCATGTGCGAGTAATTTTTGAGAGTAAAAATATTAAGTAATTAAATTAAACTAAATTGTGATGAATTCATGAAGAGGGGAAAGATTGAATGATATTATAGATTTCAAATAATATCTGATGTGTTGAACTTTAGCCAAATACGGAACCTTCGGTGCGCGAGTGACACTCGCACTTGGCCGGTTTTTTGCTTCTTAAAATTTAATTCTTATACTTTTCAACTTCTTACTTCACTCTCTAGTAGTCAATAATCAACTAAAAACAAACTTATTTTCTATCACCCTTTCCTTCCATTCTTCGCTACCTCGGGTATTTCCCATATAGAATTTCTATACCTGTGTCGATCTATACGTGGCAAACCAGTGCCTTGATTTTGTGCGGTTTTTGAGGCGATGTCGCTAGGGAACGGCCCGAATCGGATTTGAATGTGTGAGTGAGCCGCGCGCTGTGACCAACGTGACCGTTGCGCAATAATTTGGCACTTTTTTCGAGGATCCAGATACAATTTGTTGCTACTGTATCCCTTTTGTTAGTTTGAAAAGGAACTTTGCAATTTTTAGAAACACTGTTATTTTCAAATGAATTTCAGTAAAATATAATGCTGCTGTTTATCAGAACACGATTATAGTGTTACGAGAGCCAACAATTGTTAAATATTGTGCTAAAATTCTTAAATTTCAGAGAATCTTTACAAATGACACTTTTTTCTTACACCGCTCTTTTTTTTTGCTACTTTTCAGAATTTTGCAACAATCTCCCGGATTGTTAGAGAAAGGTTATAAATTTTAGTTTTAGTTTTACAATACAATATAGACTGTAAATACTCGTAGATCATTCCAACACAACTTTTCTTTTATAAATTGAACCAAATCACTTTACAATTAGATGTCGTTTAGATTGTTCCGCTTGTGAGCTAGACACTAGACACTACCTATACTTCTATGAAACAGTAGATGCACGTTTTCAAATAAATTTTGAAATGAAAACCTTTTAGCTTTGATTTTTATTTATAAATATATAAAAATTAATTGAATATTGTTCATAAATTATACCTATCAACTCATTTTTATATCTACTTTTAAGATCGCGTTTAATTTAGTTTTAAAAAGTCCCTAAAAAAGGGGCGATGAAAGAAAAATGTGCCTTTTTCTGATGCTACTACGTAAATTTAGTATTTTCTCCCAATATTTAGCAAGTATTAGCCGGCTTTACGCTATGATGGGGAACCGCGTTGTATTTTAAACATTCATTTTCAAATCACAGTTTTTGAAAAAAAATGTAAGTACTAACTATTCACATGAGCGCTAGTTGCGAACAAATAAATTTAATTGTATTTATGAATTGAATATTAATTTTTATACTAGCTCAATTTACAATTATTACAGCAATTGAAAATTCTTGCAGCGAACTGTCCCACTTTATTCACAATCCACATAAAACATTCGCGGATCCACAAACCCACGAATGAAAAAATTCTATCGAAGTTAACATTGAACAATGATTGAAGTGATTGAAGTGTCAAAAATATTCGCTTGTTCGCTGTTCGTTCGCAATTGGCTCTCATGTGAATAGTCCTAAAATGTGAATTTTCCAACTAATAAAAAGGAACAAAGGAATAACAAATTAAATTAGTGTCCTCGAAAAAGGTACCAAATTGTCGCACAACGGTCACGCTGTTCTCATCCGACATCCTTCTCGCTACCTAAAAAGGTTGCGTCTGGGAAGGATCGCCTGGAATTTCCCGGAACAAAGCAATATAAGAACAGGAAATATGGGAAGTTGTCAGTTCGCGATATCACTCACACATTTATAGAATCCGCCTATACGTGAACCCTTTCCGACACCGCCATTGCGGCAAAAACCGCACAAAATCAAGGCACAGTATTTTGCTTGGCCACACACAGGTCGTCTTTCCTCTTTGCACTTTCCATGGGGATGAAACATGTTGCTCGAGGGAAAAAAGTATTTCGAATATTTCTTCGTTCCGCTAATTCCGTTTCTCAGAATTAACACCATCAATCTTTCCTTCTGGCGTCGTAAAGACGTGAGTGAACATGAAATGACAGCTGTAACTTGCAAATTGAAAAGCTTCATGCAAATGAAATTATCCTGAGATATGCAGTTGTAAATTGCATTCGGCCTTACCAATAATCAACTTTAGTCTGGCACTTTACGAAAAGACTCCACACTTTCCAAAATCCCTTTACCAATAAACAAATATAGTTGCCAGACTATCGCTAACTGTAGGGTTAAATGTTAGTGTTGAGAAAGCCATGTTTATCTCGGACATTAGCTAAATAAATCCTCCCTTATGTCATTTTGAAGACAAGTGTTGCCCAACCATCCAAAATCGCGGTATTAAATTTCGAAATAGGAGAGAATTGAATACGATGTTGTTCAGCCAGAGCGTTTACAATTATTAATAAATTTTAGTAAATTGTGAATGTTGTCAAATTTTATTCATTGCAATACAACAATGCAAATGTTTTTAAGTCTAAAAATCACAAATTTGTACAAATGTATGCAAAATATTGAAAAATATTGCTTTTTTGTTTTATTTCTAAACACGAGAAGCATATATTTTTCTCTGTTTTATCTTGTTTAACCGCTAGTTCTTGCTTTTTGATTGGTTTTCCTTTGTAAATAGTCTGCGAGCAACGAAATTAATTTAATATAAATTAATTTAATATAAGTTTGGGATATTTCCAAGACTTTCTTGACAGTCGTCGCAAACAGAAAAAAATATCTTCTTACCTAAGTTTGGACGGCTCATACAATTTTTCAACAATTCTCAGTACCACAGGCGAATCAGGTAGAAACCCTATTAAAACTCTTTGCAAAAGCAGTTTGTTTACCGAGAATGAGGATCTCTAATGAGACAATGGTTGGTGTGAAAAGGTTCATTTCGCGGAAAATATAGTTATCAAAATAGAAATATCAGCACTCAGCAAAATATATGCAAAATAACAAGTTTATTAACTTCTATAGGGGTAACAGTACAGTAGGTAGTACGAGAATGTGTGCATAAAAATGTGCGTTTTATATTTTTCAGTTCGAATTTCAACTTTTGTCGGTTTCTCAGTTTCCCGAATTAAGTAATATATAAGCCATACAATTTGTTATAGGTAAAATTGTATTTATTTTCTTACCCGGAAGCGATAAGTTCTTAACACGCATCCTACGTGCTATTGTAATTTTTTCTAAAACGAATGAGACAGCTATTATTTCTATTTTCAAAAATATTCACTTGCTAATGACGCAATTGTGATATATAGACCACTAATAAGTGTAGATTTGCATCGTCAGCCTACGAATAAATGAAACCATTCAAATAAACTGTGCTTTGTTTATTGAAAATGCACTCATAAAGAAATCGCGAGGTAGTATTAGAAAACAATGGAAAGCGTACCACAAAAGTACTGAAAATTGTGTCCGATCGAACGATAGGGCATTACTGATTTGCATATGATATTTGACAGACAGCGGATATTTTGCGCATTTCCTATTTTGTGTTTTGTTTTTTGCTTATAATAAGTCTCAAAGAGCATTGGAAAGATATGTGTTGGGCAAATTTAATTGCAATTTATGTATTCCTTCTTTTAGAATAAAATCCTCCTTGTGAAAGAGACCATTGACCTTGTTTTTCACGAAAACAAATTATGAAATTTGAATTCTGCAATGACAACAAATGTAATAGATTCTAAGAAAGTTGTAGGACTAGTAAATGTGGAGGTCTAATTGTTTATTGGTACCATTTCACAAAAGCTGTAAATTTTTACTAAAGCTGACATCTAACTAGTTGTCGACATTAGTGATTGATTATTAGTAAGGCCGATTGTCTCTCGCTTTCCGAAAAATCAATTGGTTAATGCAGTTGTAAATTGCATAGTCCTTCGCTTTCTGAAAAATAAATTGGCTGACGCAGTTGTAAATTGCATAGCCTCTATTACTTCTACGCACTTTCGTTCGCCAAGACTTTCTTGACTCGTCGATATCTTTCCGAAATCAATTTGTAAAATCAAAAAACTCATATCGTAAAGCGATATGATACAAGGCAAAGGAATTAACGACGGCTAAATTAATGTACGATTTTAATTCCGTTGGCACAAGAATGTTTTCGGTTCCCTCAGGATGACTATTCCCTGGTGGAATGGCGTTCTGAGGGAGTTCGTTAAAGTCCGAAAACTTCCATTCTGGGCTTCAGGAGATGCAGCACTGTTTCCACTTAGGCTGCTATACGATGGTGCTCGAACTGAGGACCACGAAATTTGCTGCCCATCCGATAAGCGTGGATGCTAAGCACCTGGACTGTGGGAGCTAATTTATTTTGGAATCGCACCCTTGCTAGGTGATAGCCCGTGTGCTGATCTCTGAGGCTGCTCGTTAGCCTGATCGAAAACCGGTGAATGCCTAACTGGTGGTACATTCGCGGGTTGCGGAAAGTCGTTAGCGACTCCTACTGGAATGAAGTTACTTTTAGGTGGAGGGGAGCGTTGCACATTCGCCATTGCGATTGGTGTGTTATCAGCTAAGGCTGAGGTTGTCGAACGCGTGATTATTCGCCTTCTATCTATTGCTTTCTCTCTTCTTATTCGTTGATTAATTTTTACTTTTTCGGATAACTTCATATTACTACACTGGATATGGACGATTGTTGCGTTTACTTACTGTACACACAACGACTCTGAAATAAGGACGACAAGAATGGATAAATATGGACTAAACGTAAGAATTAAATTTTTATATGAGTAGAGTTGTATATATATTAATAGACGCTGTAAATAAGTTTATATAAATTAATAAGGTATTATTTAAGTTATTACAAAAGGGGGTTAGTTTATATGTTTGTAATATAAATGAGGTATATAGATAAGATAGGGATATTGATTTTAAATAAATTGTATTAACGGAAGTTACGATCAATGTATATAGTATATATTTATATGTTTGTTTGTTTGTTTTAGTTTTTTCATATGCGGTAGGGGTGTTTCTGGTGTCTTTCCTTGGCTTTGTTGTTGCCGGATGGGTGATCTGACCTTTTAGCGAGATTCAGTTTAAGACTGCAGACGGACGGATTGAGAATCCCTTCAGGGTGGCGGAGTAAATTAACAGAAAAGTACAAGGACACACAAGTTTGCATCTCTTCACGCTTCCGCTATTCCATACTAGCCATTGGGCTTTCGATGGAAGACTTGAAGCGATTCAATTTGCACAATGAGAAGAAGAATTTAATACTAGACAGATGGGCTAATGCTACTCGACTTGACAAACAGTCAGACAAGGTCACTAGATCCATGATAGAAAAGTACAATTTGTACAGATAATATAATGAAATTAGAAGAAGACAAAGGACTATAACAGGTTTCAATTGTTTCTGTTGTCACCACCAAAGATACTCGTCGTAATTCAAGGTGGCATTCCCCAAAGCTATCCACTTAAAGACTTGCGAGTTCCTTGGTGCTGACAACAAGAACAATTGTGGACAAAAGACAACATTAAGGACGAAAGGACGTGCACAAACAGACGTTGGGCGCCATTTGTAATAAGCTAGAAATTGGGATGTAGAGGGAGTTAGGAGTTCAGAATTATGACAGGAAGCAAGGATGTGGACGGGATCTTAGGATGGGATGAGAGAAAGAGAAGGATAGAGGGTAGAGAGTGAGGAGCGTGGCATGCTTGTTTATGCACGACTTAGCTCGCCGGACGGGGGAGTCCTTGTCCTCACTACTCCACAAAACCTATTACAACACATATAACATGCCAATATACATAGAGGTACTCACTTTGGCAAGGACATCCACCACTCAGAGAGGTGCTGCTGATGGTTTTGCAGCGAAGCCATTGCACTCCCGACCTTGAAGCTCCGTGGCCATTTTTTTGGAACTTCCCCGATATAAGTGCCCCGCTTACCAAAGGTCATCCGCCAACCATTTACTCCTTTGGCAATGAACACGATTACGATCTACTTATGTGAGACTATAAGTAGGTATATTTTTCCTTTTATTCTGTGAAGAAAAAGGATTACCACTGACAGATCTGCGAGTGCTTCGACGATCAGTAAGGATCTAGAAGCCAGACGCTTAGGACGTGCGCCGCAGAACTGTCCCTTCTGACTGAGAAATAGTATATATGTCAATAAGCCTTTTAAGTGTCTTGAGGAGAAATGACGACAGACTAATAGGTCTGAAGTCTTTCGCTGAAGTATGACTTGGTTTACCCGCTTTAGGTATAAATACCACGCGTACTTCTCTCCACGCCCTGGGTACATAGCCTAATCGCAGGCAGTATGTAAAAAGATTTCCGATCATGTTCGTAACTATACCTGGAGCCCTTTGAAGCCGGGATGCCATCGGGGCCAGGTGCTTTGAACGGAGCGAAGGACTTAATGGCCCATCGCAATTTCTTCCCAGTGATGACATTGTCAACAACCCGAATGTCTATTCCCGAACTATTGCCATATCGATTAGGTAATAGAGTTATTGGCGCGCTACTTCCTGGAAAATGTGCTTCCACTAGTGATTCCAGAACTTCCTCGCTGCTTTCGGCTAGGGACAGCCGTGTCCTTAGCTAACATTTTGCGAAGTCTGGAAGTTTTGCTAGTATCCGTGATCGCCTCACAGAAAAGCTTCCAAGATTTTCTTTTGGATTGCCTGATCAAGTATTTAAACTCTCTCTTGCTTTCTATGTACAGATCCCATGTAACATGTAACGTCGTCCCCCATAACTTTGGCCCTATTGTAGAAATGTCTAACTTGCCTTCTTTTGGAGCTTAACTCCTTGTTCCACCACTGAGGCTGAGATCTTTTGGGGGCAAACTTGTTCGTAAGCCTTGTTCATTATCCTGCCTGAGCTATCAACTTCCTTGGTTAAGTCTAGCTAATGCTTAACTATGGATTCGTACCTATTCCAGTATGCTTTCCTGGGGTTTCGATAGGTGTTCGTAGCCTTACTGTGGAAGCCTATCTGAAAGCGAATCCACTTATGATCCGATAGGGATGCCTCTTCTAAAACCCTCCATTTCCCAATTGTGAGGGAATCAGTACAAGGTAATGTCGAGCACCTCTTGCCTCTTCCGTACCACAAATGTTGGGGTGCTGCCTTTGTTGCATATAGTGAGTTTAGTCGATAAGATAAAATCAAAAAGACACTCACCTCTAGCATTGATGTCACTGCTTCCCCATTGCGAATGATGTGCATTAGCATCGTATCCTTTGACGAAGAGCCACTTGTCCCTGGTCAGCAGCTGCCTTAAGTTACCGGGTGGCACCGACGTCGACTCGTACGGCCGATATCAGGCACACAGGTTTGTCTCTCTTTCTCGCAAGAGATTGCGGTTAGATCTCCGTCACTGAAATTATTCAAAAGAAATTCCCTTATATTGTTTTTTAATAGGATACAAGTCCTAATTTTACCTTCGTTAGCTTTGAAGTAAAGCGTATAGTTCCTTATGGAGAGCCCCTGGATCTTGTTGTTCATGTTGATCCAGGGCTCTGCAACGTCATGCTTGATTACGTAGTTGATCAAGCACGCCGTCGCAGCCTTACTGTGATGCAGGTTTATTTGCATCGTCTCCATCATTCGGTTCTTCCACTTCCGCTCTCTTTGTCATGACCTTAATCATGACCTTCCCCATGTTGTAGCGCACCATCCCTTTTGACTTTTTGAGGGACTTCTTGCTCAGGCTCAGCAAGAAGTTTTTTTTTTTTTTTTTTTTTTTTTTTTTTTTTATTATTATTATTCATAAATATAGTTACAATTAAAATAAGTATCTGCGAAGCCGTAGCTTATCTGCAGAAGATTATGTTTCTGATCAATTTTAAATAATAATAATAAAGTGTGCAAAGATATAAAGTTATTATTTAATTGAACATTATTTTAAGGAAGTTAATAGGATTCATGATATAGATTCTAAGTTATTTAAATTTAAATTTAAGTAGAAAGTTTTAAGTATTTTTTTTTCTTTTTTTAAGATTAACAATAGTTATTATTTGACGAGGTAATTCGTTGATTATTGTGGGAATAGTATATTGAAGTTTGCGTCTACCGTAGTTATTCCAATTTCTAGGAGTTTGTAGCATTCCTTGGGCACGTCTTCTGGTGTTGACTTCATGCTGTATTGGTCGAGCGAATCGGTTGTCATCAAAGTACTCCACAATGGTGGTCATCTTAAATATGTCCTCTACTTGAAGAGCTTTAAAACCTGCTTCATTTCCTCGTTGATTATTTATGTGCTTAAGAGCTGCATTTTGAAGTTTTTGTATTTTTTGGATGTGTGTTTTAGCTGCAGTACCCCATGCCAGTATCCCATACCGTATCTTCGACTCTATCAAAGCATAATACACTTGCTTTAAGACTCCTTCAGAAGCGTAGTATTTCAAATGCGAAACAGCAAATAAAGCTCTCTTGAGGTCCATTCTTAATTTGTCAATGTGTCTATCCCACAGAAAATGACTGTCTATTACTACACCAAGATATTTATAGTTGTCAACTAACTCAATACATTCCTTCAAGGTATTGGGGCAAGCATTATTTTGAAAGTGGATCCGAAGTTCTGTTGCCTTGAAGTGAGGACTTCTAATGTGCATCATTTTTGTTTTCAAAGCATTTATAACTAACCCGTTATCGTGACACCATCTCGCAGCAACATTAAATTCTTCTTGCATCACCCTTACTGCCGTATCCACAGATCTATGACGGACCACAATAGCCGTATCATCAGCAAAAGCAAATGGTATGCTCTGTTTGAAAACTCGCAGTAACTCGTTGGTATATAGAATGAACAGAATTGGTCCTAATTTTGATCCCTGTGGGACTCCAAATTTAATTATTTTTTTTTGTGCTAATAGCATCTTTGATTTTAACACAAAGTATTCTATTTTGAAGGTATTCGGTCAGCCAGTCAGCCATTGTGCCGCGTATCCCAATCCTTTTTAGTGCTTCTATTAGGTTAGAGTGATTTAATGTGTCGAAAGCCTTACTGAAATCCATGTACAGTACTAAGACATGGTCACCTTTATCCAAGCTCTCATTTACACAATTTGCAAATTCACCAAGTAGCTTTCCGGTATTCTTGTTTTTCTGAAAACCATATTGGCTATTATGTATGAGGGAATGTTTTGCCATAAAACTTTGCAATCTGTTGGCTATTACACCTTCCAAACACTTCTCTACTACAGGGAGAATCGATATTGGCCTATAGTTGTTTACATGATTTTTTACTCCACCTTTATAAAATGGTCTTACGACTGCTGTTTTGAGGGTTGCAGGAATTACTGATTGCGTAAGGCTCAAATTGATTAGCTTACATAGGATTGGAGCAAATATGTCGGAATGGCTTTTAATATCCGTTGCTCTAATGCCATCAACTCCCGGCGACTTATCTTCTCCAATAGATTTTATAATATTAAGTATTTCATTGATATTTGTTGCGTAAGCAAATATTGTGTTTTCCACTGTTGCATTCACATTATTTGATGTTATTACATTGCATTTGTGTATAATCTTTTCCGTCTGTGAAGAAAAAAACTCTGCAAATTCATTTGTAAGTGTATTCGTATCTATTTTAAAGTTTCTTTCTATTGTTTCGTCGATGTTTGCTCTTTTTTTTCCTAGAATTTGATTTATCAGTCCCCATGTTTTTCGCGGATCAGTTTTACATTGAAAAAACTTATTTTTGTAGTAATTGGATTTTTGTGTTGATATGCTTTTATTGATTTTGTTACGTATACTTTTGTACTCTTTTTCATAGGTTAGGTGGCTGGCCAAGTTGCCTTCTGGGACCTGTCTTTAAGACCTTCCATGTGTCGACCTTCAGTTCCCTGTTCTGCATGTGGAGAAGGCCGAGTAGTTGGTCGGGGTATGTGTATGGCAGCGGAACCCATACCCATGCCTTGGGCGGAGAGTACTTAGCCAACTCCGCCACGGTTACGCATTTGAGTTTGGCGCCGCTCCATACCTCGCCAACCCCCAGCACAAACTATCTGAGGAAGCCAACAGATTCCTTGTTCCCACAAGCTACAACCTTGCGACCGCTATCCCAACCAGCGCCGTCAAAGAGAAGGTCGCAACTCTCTGCGGAAGACATTCTCTTCCACCAAGCCTCTTGAAACCTCTCCTTGACAGTTAACCACTGTTCCATGGTCAAGCGTCCGCTCGGCTCATGCTCGTTGCTGATATCGACAAGGAGCTCGTCCTTCGAGTCATAAACTGGGTACACCACGGGCGAAGTACCAGCCTTCACCTTTTCGGCCGCACTCGGCTCAACGACATCGTCAGATCTGCCCCTCTTGCTAAGGAGGGTCTCTCTGACCTTCTCAGACACGGCCTTCTCTCCATTCATTATGCCCTGATTTAAACGGGCTGGTGCAAGTCCACTAATGGACGGCCGAGTTTCTGCCCTGCCTACGACCGCTGCGGTTGCCGATTTTTTGGCAGCCTCAGCGACCATCCTTTCCTTGGCCCGTTCTAGCTGGGTCCTATCCCAGGCACTAAGCGAGCTAACGTCACACCCCCTGAACTGTGCGCTTCGCACTTTCGACTTTACGTCGGGCATTGCGATCGTTCAAATTACACATCAAAACCGCCTATATAGACAATCGGCCTTACCAATAATCAAATTTAGTCTGGCACTTTGCGAAAAGACTCCACACTTTCCAAAATCCCTTTACCAATAAACAAATATAGTTACCAGACTATCGATAACTGTAGGGTTAGATGTTAGTGTTGAGAAAGCTCGGGCATTAGCTAAATAAATCCTCCCTTACACCAAAATAAACATTTTTTTTTTGTATTTTACTGTCACTCCTCAATTTCTATCCAGTTTATTTTTTTCAAAGATTAATCCCAAACACTTAGAATTGCGAAAAACTTTGTAAGAAACTTCTTTGCAGTCAAAAATAGTACTTCTTTATATTTACGATTGTGAGAGTTCTTTTCAGCTCGGTTTAACAACAAAATGAATGCGTTAACTGTTTATTATAATTTTCTACCAAAAAGTGTCGTACAAAATTCAAATATTTCCAGTCAAATCATTTACGATCACAAATTATTTGAGCGAGTTATACATCAAAACCGCCTATATAGACAATGTTGCATGAATAAAACGTAGCAATTGCTTTTACTCGAGAGAAATGTCAAAATCGAAGCATTTGCTACGTTTCGTACGAATAGCAACCAATGTGAGGGGATCCGGACACCAAGTCGACTGTTCAAAAACCTCTCGGTAATTCATAGGTCTTCTTTAACTAATTGTCTAGTGTGATAACAAATAAAAATTTCCATCAATATCGGATACAATTCCCGGCACCTGAAGAAGAAATCAAGCATCAAAAAGCTTTTTGGCAAACAAAAATCATATTTCCAGGTGCAATTGAAGCAATAAATTGCATTTATATTTCAGAATTACCTTTTTTTAATGTCAATTTTTACAAAATTTGTTACAATCTTAAGAAAAGCTCAAAAATTCAAAAATTCAATAATTGCGTGAAAAAAAATCCATTTTACTTTGCTTGCGATCGAAGCAGAAAAAACAGATCTCATGGATGTTAAATATGATCTGAGAAACAGGTCCCTGATGAACATAGAAATAATCCTGTTTGCGAGTTGCGACTTGAATATAATATACAACTTCGCAAATCATATTGAATTTGATTGTTTAAATAATCTTAACTGTTTGACCTTTGCTTCAAAATCGGGAATATAAATAATCAGCTAGAAAATCTGTCGCATACAATTACACTGCGGTTCACTTAATTATATGCAGATAATATTAGAAATGGAATTGCAATTAATTTAAGAAAATAAAGCGAATACTAACGAAAAGCACATTTTTCATTCCAGTAAGAATTTATTTTTAATCGTATGGGGGCAACATGACTATATTGGAGGTACTGGAACAACCTATAAAATGCTCCAGAAATAAAGGGTACAAGGTTTCAATAAGGACAGGTCGAAATTATTTTTTTTCTTTCAATGGCCGATGTGTGATATTTTGTCAGGATTGTAACATTCAAATTTTTAACGACTGTGCCATAGATTCTGCTGAACTTGAGAGATGACATTGACTTTAAGGGTCAACTGCATTATTGTTATTATTGGCATAGACCTGCAACTTTAGGAAACCCCACAAAAAAATTCTAGTGGGGTCAAAACGCACGATCTTAATGGAAAATAATCATAATGGCCAATTCTTTGCGAGAGCCCCGTCCTGCTGGAACAATATGTCGTCTACCTCTATATCTTTTAATTTGGGCCAGCATCGTTCTGTAGCGCTCGCCGTTGATGGTGATAGCCTCACCAACATTATTTTTAAAAATGTCGTCTAAGATGGCTATAGGTAGAGCAAAGATTACAACGAAGAAGGGGACCTCTTCGAACTTCTGCCCATCTGGAGACGTATTAGTTGAGGCTCAGGTCTATCCCAGACTGTAGCCCTACCTAAGAAGTAGGGGCCCAAATGCAATCACCAACAAGGTTAAAAAATTGGAGCTATACATTTATGGCAATTAAAACATTTTTGTGTCTTATAAAATATACATCGTCTCGGTTTAGATATTGACCTTAAGACGTCTAGAAAATAATAAAATAAACACATACTTAGTTGACGCAACAGGTCCGTATAAAATTTCTATCTTTTACAACCACGTTTATCAGACGTTCGGGAGAGGTTTTGTTTTTTAGAGTTAAGGTTAGGAGCAATTTCTAAATATGGCAAAGTCGATGATTTTATTTTGCAACAAATTTTATCCAAGAACGCTTGGTTCACAATTAACAGCCATAGTTGCGCTTACAATTAGTTTGCCATTGTCCATATTTTCACTATTAAGTGGGTAAAATATACCAAAATGTTTTAGTACAACGACACCTTTCAAACATGTAATAATAACAACTTTTAATTCATTCACTAAATTTGACAATAACATTCCGTTAATCGTCAGGTTTTCAAGGGCGGCCCAAAAACAGATTATAATGATTATTGACAATGCCATCCTCCTGTCACAGTGTGCAAGTTGCGTAAGGTGCTTGTGATCTTATGATTCAATTTGGTTATAAAGTACTCATTAGCTTCACATTTTTAAAATCTTGTTCTGCGCCCACCTAAAATGTTACTTCCCAAAGTTTGGTGGTTCTATTCTTGTGAACTGCATTGTACGAACTAGAAATATTTTGTCGATTAAGAAACAATCAAGTTGTTGCTAATGTCTAATCAATTCACTTAACATATTAACACAGCACATACACACACGTACAGCTATTCGCGTTAAATGATGTTGATTTGGAATAAATTGTTGTACATTATTATCTCATTTTATTCATTAGACGTGTGTACTTCTTGCCTTGCTTAGAATAAATAACATAAAGCCTTAGTTCCTTGTCAGCGTTCGTTCTCATTTAATAATATTCGGTAGTTGTATTTTCGATTCCCTAGACTTGTTTACTTAAAAAAATGCAATAGCTTATCACTACAGATATTGGGTCGTCGTGAATGTAATTCGAGTCATTTTCAAAGTATCTTAAGTTGTAAGTGTTTCTTGGCAATAAAACAAAATTGGCACTCGTCATAATTTTTTAACGCGACAGAACAATTAAGAATGATCTTTGTACGGGTGCATTCATTTATTAATACATATTCACGTGAGAAATAGTCTTTGAGCAGTCGGCATCTCGTTACTTTTAAGATTAGTCGTTTGGCTTTCCAAATATATATTGGATTGTTTTTCTAAGATTTTTGATAATTCGAATTTCTTACTGTTCAACCAACGACTTATTTATTTATACTTTAAAACTGTAAGATATCGCGCGTGGTTTTGTAGCTTTTTTTGTTGTTCGTTTATATGCATATTTCTGTGTACCTCAACCAGGTTGCCACGTTGGTCATTTGTGACCAAATTTGGTCATTATGTTTTCTAATTTAAAAAATTCTTTGTGATATGGTGTACATGAAGAATATATTATATCAAA
Organism: Cheilosia vernalis; assembly: GCA_949126925.1. Classification (NCBI taxonomy): domain Eukaryota; kingdom Metazoa; phylum Arthropoda; class Insecta; order Diptera; family Syrphidae; genus Cheilosia; species Cheilosia vernalis. Next base: position 22,495,621 of record OX421361.1, on the reverse strand, counting down.
AAAAATGTGATGAATTGATTGTTTTGGTTATTTTTAGCTAAACTTTGGACACAAACTTTATTTTCAAGTGGCAACCGTGACCACAACTTCTCAAAAGTTCAGTGTAATTTTCGTATGGATTTGATTAAGCCCGGTTTAGAAAGGCAGCTCGGTTTGTTACCAATAAAAATAATAAATAATTCAATTATTTAGCCTATTGGCCCAAAGCCACTGGCGACAAATAATTTCGGTTGACATAGGTAATAGGATGGCGCAAACTCGAATTTAAGTTGCAATAGCTTAGCTTCGTATGCAAAAAGAATTGGTATTGGAATTGAATCTTAACTTTTGGGAGGCAGATAAGATAGATAATCATTTCAATTATCCAAACACATCCTCCGCCCTATTTAAAATGTTAGAGGGACGAACATAATCACTATTAAAATAAGCTTATTGATGCTTGTTTTGTTAATTCTCGTATGTTCTTTAACAAGTATACTCGACAGAAGGAGGGTAATGTGTTTCGCACTTATGTTTATGTATGTCTGTGTCGCCTTGACCTCCTGTACCCTAAACGGTTTGGCCGATTTTAAAGAGTGAGTTGGAATAAGATTCGTATTCTTCCACGGAGTGTCACATGCTTAAAATATGCATTATAAATTACATGAATGTACATTAATGAATAAAGGATACATCCTTTAGTTAAAAAACTAGTGACGAGTGTATTAATTCAATTAAGGGCAATTATAACTTAAGATAAATACAATTGTTATGGTGTGATTATCTAAACTGATAACGTTACACTTGTAAATTTAGTGCGAAAGATAAGAAAATTTACGCTATATAATTACTTTTATTAAGTTGTGTTAACCTGTAAAGTAGGTACAGCTTCATTGAACAGGGAAATCCCTCCTGCTCAAAGGTGTCGTAGTATTAGTATAGGACTGCACAATGCAGCTCGTCAAGTGAGTTAGACGTATTGAGTTAAGATCGCAGTTCGTATCTGACTTTCAAGGGCGCTTGACGAGTTCGCGCAGTGCAACATAAATGTTGTTCATATTTTCAGAAGTGGGATTGCCCATTGGTCCTTCTTTTGTGTAGTAAAAAAAAAAAATTGTGTAAAGTGTACAATGTCTGGTGTAGTGGAATGATAGTGAAAGACAAAAAAAAAAAAAAAAAGGGTATGAAAGATACCCAGTAGAAAAAAAAAAAACATCTTCCGCGAGTTGAGATGCTTAGGGTCCGTTGCCGACCGATTGACAATAGAACAGGAAGAACGCGTGTGTAAACAGGATGAACGTGTGTGTATGAGAAATTTTGAGAAAACCGCACATAGGTATAGATTTCCGAGTGAGCTAAACCTCGGATCGGGTAAGCCATAATTTGGACACGAAAGATACTGAAACAATTTTCTTCTATAGAGTGCGGTATGCACTATACACGGGGTGCCTGGTTTGGGATATGTGAACGCATAATGAACTGGCAGACGGCGGCAAAACGGGATTGCTTCTGTTTTTTTTTGTTTTCCGTGCACACTGCATGCACAATGCACATGTCGTGCTGGGCTGGGGGTTGATTTTCGTTTCAGTGAAAAAAACAGGTATAATACGTAGATAGATAATTTTTACCAAATTTTCTGTCAGGCTTGGTGGGCGTAGATGTTCATTTCGTTTTGTATAGGTATTATTTTGCAAATTTGAGTACGTATTTTGAAAATGTGCACTGATTTTTTTTCTGTGAATAACGCTCGTTTGGGTAAATTCATTCATTCAATACCGTCGAGTATATGAAGAATACGTGAACATTCAATGTTTCCGTACATTTTGAACGGTATCTAGTATGGAATGAGGAGAATGAGACTTGTATCATTCGAACTCGAAGGGTGATGTGCAATAGAGGTACACAACCAAATAAAGAGCACGATTGGCTCGAACGAAACTTTCTCGTTGGGAGTGTCCATATGGACATAGAACCCCTTATTTCTGAGTACGTTTAGCAGTTGGTTTAATACGATGGACAATAGCAGGGCCATAGAACACCCCTCTGGGGGCAACTTTTGAGTTTTAACAGATCATATTAAGAATACTTATATGCATATAGCTGGTGTTTGGTGTGAGTGCATCGGCGGATTTTCGACGTGAACATGGTTTTCGGTTCGGATGTTAGGTATATTTTACATGTGTTTTGGTCAAAATCGTTGGAGCGGTTTTTGCAAAATTTTCCAGGCGCAGGCAGGCGGAACGGTGCCAGGTATTGCGGTGTTTGGTTTGAAGGGTGCTGTTGCGTGGCTGTTTGGTTGAGGACCGATTGTAGGTTGTTGTTCGGGATGTAAGCATTGCTTCGTTTTTGAGGTTTTGTCGAGGTCGGGGATGGAGCTTTCGAGATGTGAGTAGTTTTTGGAATTGGCGTTTTCGGTGCTTCGAGTTGAGAATTGAGGACGCAATCGTTTTGGAAACATTCATTTGGCTCTGGGTTTGCATTTTGGCCAAAAACGTTGAAGAAAGTTGAAAAATTGGGAGCGTATGTCGCCATTGGGGCTGGTACAATTGGGTTAGGAATTTCCCGTACGCTCAGTGTTTATTGCAAGCTTTTTGGTGGCGTTCAATTTGTCGCCACCATTGCCATAGTAACGTATTCAAATATGAAATTATGTACATATAAATCATCTTATATTAGAACCTATTTTCGATGCGTCTTATTCAGTCCTATTCGGCAAAGTCTTTTATCGATTTTTTCTGTTGTTCTGTTGTGAATTTCCATGCAGGGGTTCGGACTGTCAGGGGATCTTTTGCGGGCTCTAAAATTGGTATTCTGTGTGGAGGGGTCTTTTGTGAATTCTATTAATAACATAATAAAAGATGGAATTTTGTGACTATTGTTTAGTTTAGTTTAGTTTGGTTAGTTATTTAGCTCATTTAAGCCATTATAATAATTTTAACATAGTCATTTAGTTCATATATACAACTCCAAATGTTACAACTAAATTTTGTTATTGACAATTATATCTAGCGTTCAATTAAATTTCTCTTAAATTCATTAAAATTATGTATGTTCTTTAGACTGCTTGGTAGGTTATTAAATTCTTGAAAACCCATAAAAAAAAAAAAAATGTGTCGCTGCCTCTGATCGTTCGCATCCTCTGAATTTGTGGATTGCCCGTGCTCCTTAGTTGATATGAATCGTCATCGTCACCCGTGGTATGTGCGTTATTACATAAATAACCAGGAAGCATATTGTTTTTAATTTTGTATACAAATAACATAGTCATGACATATAGCCTCTGATTTACACCATCTTAAGGTGTTGAGCATAAATCTAATTGGTGTGTATCTGTTACATTTATTACATATAAAAGATTTTTGTTAAATGTGAGGTCTTGGATTGAAATGTTTCTCTTTATAATGCCTAGTCAACGAAATGCTTGAAAATGGAGACAAAGTGTAGTGGATGTGTGTAAAAGGGTAATATAGTTGAGAATTGTTTCAACATTTGTATTTTTGTTTAGCCGAAAACTGTTGCAGAATTATCGACGCAGCAAAAGAAAAGTACTTTTAGGAACGAAATGTGGAGAGAAAAAAAATGTAAATAACAATCTTATTTCAACAAAAACACCCATCACTTTTGCTGAAGATTTGATGGTAACCCATTTAATCTTCCTGATGTGAGTGATAGTTCGGAACTTGCTCCTTTCACCGAAAGTTTTATGTTATTTTGCAAACAAAAAAAAAAATTTGTCAGGTGCCACTTAGTATTAAAAAAAAAAAAAAAAAAAAATCAATTTTCGAAGTTCTTTAACGGAGTTTCATAAGAGTTCGGAATGTGATTTATAAAAGATCTTTTGTGGTCAAGAACTTTTATGGTTTGTGGCAGGGATTTCATAGCGGAATAAACGATTTCGCAGAATAGGCCCAATTAACCATAATGGAATGAAATTTGCTTACGCATAAAAGTAAGCATATAATGTTTAAATTTTATACCTTTTTGGAAATTTTGCTTAATGTTCTTATTGTTTCTGATGCAATTAAAACACTTTTAATTCATCCTTCCACCCTACTTTTCGTCGGTTTTTTTTGTCACATACTCAGCGGTATTCTTTATTGAGTTCATCATATTTTTTTAATATATTCTTAATTTGTTTTTATATTGCAACTTTGCCCATGACACAACAAAACATAAACATAATAAATAAATAAATTAGAAGAAATGATTGTAGACATCACTTATGTGAAATAACGCAGTCAAAGTACAATTCCGTGTAGTGCTGTCGTGCGTTAGGTGATAAAGAGCGAATAGCTATAAAAATGTAGATGGAATATGTTTATTAATAAGAAAAGTTAACAAACGGATAGGGTCACTATCCGTCTGCCACCTAAAACACGTGTTAGAGAGCGGATAGCGTTTTTTATTAATGCCGAAGAATACCGACTACCGCCTACGAGTAAAAGTACCGATACCAACATCGATTTTAAGGAAAAGTGAAAGGTTGCGTTCTGTTTAAGATACCAAAGTACTTGGTTCAGTTGTTCAAACAGGGATGGAGTTGTTCCGTGAGTAAACATGATCGTTTACGACTGTTGCACATCATGTGCGCAGTCGAAATAGATTGTGTGGTGAAGTTGAGTTCTACTGATATGAGTTGAGCAAATCTGCTTATTTTCAAAGGGTTCTTATATTATATACCTACATGTTGTTTTTTTTCGTTATTTTCAATTCGATCAAGAGAAAATAGCGTGAACAAGAAATGACATTTGCGACACAAAATAAAGTTCACGGAAGGAAATAAAAGGTCTCTATTATTTCAAGAGAGGTGGTACGTGACCACTTTTCTTGCAAAAGGGTTGAGAAATGTCATTTTAGTTGCCACTTCTTCGTCCGACTTCGTTGAAGGCGAGATTGAATAGAGTTTTGCTTGTCAAACGTCTGAGCTGTCACTTAGTTGTCAGTTTTCGTTTTCATTTTTCAGTAAGTCGAAATTCGGCGAGTAGAAAGTTGCGAAGGAATGAGGAGAGGGTAAATGGATTTCTTCTCATATTTTTTGCGATTTTCTCAGTACGTGTTCGCATTTGTACAATTTCTTAGCAAACTTTAAATATTAACGTTGCCAAAAAGTAAAAAGAAAAAAAAAAAAAAAAAAAAAAAGAAAAAAAAAAGGCTAATTGCCACGGCTGTGTGCGAAAAAAAAAGGCTGAGTGCGAAAAAAAAAAAAAAAAGGCTAATTGCCACGGCTGTGTGCGAAAAAAAAAAAAGGCTAATTGCCACGGCTGTGTGCGAAAAAAAAAGGCTAATTGCCACGGCTGAGTGCGAAAAAAAAGGGCTGAGTGCCACGGCTGAGTGCGAAACAAAGGCTAATTGCCACGGCTGAGTGCGAAAAAAGAGGGCTGTGTGCCACGGCTGAGTGCGAAAAAAAAAGGCTAATTGCCACGGCTGTGTGCGAAAAAAAAAAGGCTAATTGCCACGGCTGTGTGCGAAAAAAAAAAGGCTGAGTGCCACGGCTGAGTGCGAAACAAAGGCTAATTGCCACGGCTGAGTGCGAAAAAAAAAAAAAGGCTAATTGCCACGGCTGTGTGCGAAAAAAAAAAGGCTGAGTGCCACGGCTGAGTGCGAAACAAAGGCTAATTGCCACGGCTGAGTGCGAAAAAAAAAGGCTAATTGCCACGGCTGAGTGCGAAAAAAAAAGGCTAATTGCCACGGCTGTGTGCGAAAAAAAAAGGCTAATTGCCACGGCTGAGTGCGAAAAAAAAAAAAAAAAAAAAGAATAGTTAGCTAGGTGCACTGAGGACAGTGCAATACAGGATGGCCGAGTTGTTAACCTGTAAAGTAGGTACAGCTTCATTGAACAGGGAAATCCCTCCTGCTCAAAGGTGTCGTAGTATTAGTATAGGACTGCACAATGCAGCTCGTCAAGTGAGTTAGACGTATTGAGTTAAGATCGCAGTTCGTATCTGACTTTCAAGGGCGCTTGACGAGTTCGCGCAGTGCAACATAAATGTTGTTCATAGTTGTATATTTCATTGAAGTCAAACTTAAATAGTCACTTTTTAATTTCTCTGTTGATTGAAAAAAATTTTTATGCTTCGAAGTTCGAAAGGTAGCCTGTTAAATAGTCTGGTTGCTACTGAAGTGTAAAAATGTAAAAAGCGATGAGTATTGTGAGGTGGAATATTAACACAACATCGTTCAGTGCTGCGAAGTCCATAGGTAGTTAGGATCTGATTTAATAATTTCACGCTTCTTATGCAAACTATTTCGAAGACTTTGTAAAAATAAAGATGTTTCAGCGGAAGTATCTTTGATTTGCAGAACAAACAAAAGCGATGTTCACGGCGTTGTTTTTTCCATATTAATCTTAGTAGGTATATGTTTCTGAGATACGATTAGGGGCTGTAAACTATTACTGTAAATACCACCCAACATATACGAACCCATATTGCAACTTAGATTGTACCAAGCTATAATAAATTGTTGCTTAAAGTTGGGAAGATATTTTTTTTAGTAAGGAAGTGTGTATACTCCAGTTCATATTGTTGTCAATAGTTAAACCCAGATATATAAAAGCATTAACATTTTCAATGGAAAAGTATTTTGAAGAGCACTTTATTTGATCAAAGCTATGAAAGATACAAATAGGATAGTGCATTTCTAGTGATGATAAGTTTAAAAACATGATTCACAAAGGTAATTTAAGAAAAAAACCAAAAACCCTACTGACGCCTAGTATCCTGGCTCCGTTGTCTCAACTTCAATCCTTCACATTCACACCAAAGGTAAATGGTCGCTAAATTATGAAACTTGTTTAATCTAGATGAAACAAAAATCATAAATTCAGTAAACGTCATTATGATTATAGGTACGCGATATTACTCGTATATACGCAATATTTTAATATGTCTAAAGCAAAGGATACAAACAAAGTTGAAGAAGATATCATAATAATTGCTGCAGCTGCTAAAGTAATTTCCGTAGTTGCGAGTTGAGGACGAGACTTTGCGGCGTGTTGCGTAAATCCATATTTGCAGTGCGATTTGTCCTGCAAGTTCAATATTGCTGGTCGTTCCAAACCAAAACCCGAACGTTTTTTTTTTCATCGCATAAAGAGGTTTTTTTTTAAGTCCGTAAATGTTTTCAGCGGCTTCCTCCACAAAATTCAAAGTACCTAAACACAACACAAACTTTTCCTCCGTTTTGTACGTTGAAATTTATCTTCGATTTAGGCTTACTTTCTACACTCATTTAGCTAGCGAAATAAATGTCCAGTATATTAAGGCCCATTTTATTCACTCGAAGTTAAACAAAACTTGGGGATTTTTATATGAAAAATGAGAATTGTCATCGGCCCATATATAAGAAGTTAAGCATTTAAAGTACCTACTCGTATTACTTGAATGTGCCTTGTTCACATTTTTTAAGTTATTTTTTTATAACACATGAACGGTTTGTTGACTTAGACTCAAAAAACCCACAGAAAAAAAGTCTGGACAGCTCAAATCAGGCTATCTTGTTTGTCGTTGCAATGCAAATTGCAAAAATGGAGATAAGCCGACCGGAAAAAAATGCCTCAGAATTTTCGTTGTCGCCAGGCTGTATGCGCCATTACTTCATCCTGTTGGAACCACGTCATGTACTCCAATTCCCATTCATCGAATTGAGGAAAGAGAATGTCATTGAGCATGGCTCTGTAGCGTTCGCCGTTCACAGTATTCGTGTGGCTCGCTGGATTTTCCAAAAAAAAGGCCAAATGACGTCTCAAGCAGAAACACGCCATATAACCCACCTAGGTGGGTCAAAAGTCCATTGTGGACTTTTGGCCTGTGGACTTATGTCCCTGCGCCTTACTTGACGTGCTGTAAAATTTAACCCGAATAGATTTGAGAATACCAATTTCTTTCCTATGCGAAAATTTCAGGTGGATTCGATCGTATACGAATTATGTTATGCCGAATTTGAGAATTGTGGTCCTGGTCGCTATTACGGGGTTCTCTGCGGCATATTCAAAGAAAACTAACTAAGGACGCATAGTTCATACTTCTTTTGGGACAAATAGAAGGGGTTTTCATTTTTAATCCGAGTCCAAAGGCTGAATAGAAGCTTTTCCAGAACAGTTTTTTTTATTTTTTTTATTTTTATCCGAGGGTAGGTGAAAATCTTCCAAAGACACTATGAGAATAGCAAGCGCGTTCTCATAGTAGTGTCAGATTTTTACTGACTAAAAACACCACCCTTCTAAAGATTGTTAGATACTGCAACTAAGATATAACTTATCAAGCAATTTTCCTATCATTAAATAACAACTTTTGACAGGTTACTTTCCAATGAAAGATCCTGCGTGTTCCGCAAATTATCTTGCCAAGTCGAACGGTTTCGTTCTTTGTAGTCGGCGCAATTAATTGCTCTCGTCCAAGATTTGTCGGACGGTATTGTTGATATGTCCGATTAGTCGGTTTTTATGCTTTCTCGCGAAGCTTCTAGTTTCAGCTTCGATTGTTGGAATTCCGAGATCCCTATGGATATCGTCGTTTCTAATATACCATGGTGCTTGTACAATTTCTCTAAGGACTTTATTTTGAAAAGTTTGTAGAATATTGGCATTTGTTTTCTTGGTACAACCCCAAAGTTGTATACCGTAGGTCCATACCGGCTTTAGCACTTGCTTGTATAAAAGCAGTTTGTTCTCAGTACTGAGCTGGGAAGGTTTTCCGAGTGACAAGGGTATTCGGGCCAAGTTTAGAAAAATTGGCAAGTCATTAGTTTTCTTATAAGTGAAATTCACGTGAAGGCCCCATGTTCTGTAATTATCACATCGATATATTTATCACTAAAACGATATAAAATGAAAAACATATTACTATGTTTTCGATGCGAAAATTTATCGCATAAGTTACAGAACATGGGCACAAGTTTCGTTGAGGGCGATCCGCCAGTTCCTTGTCCATTAATTTACCTTATTCACTGCGGCTTGCAGTTTTGTAGTCGCTTCTTCGATTGTATTTCCTACTGCTAGGATAGCTGTGTCGTTCGCGAACGTAGCAAGGGTAGTGCCATCTTCCCTTGGTATATCGCGAGTAATATAACAAATAGAGAAGCGGACCAAGGACGCTTCCTTGTGGTACACCGGCCAAAATTTCTTTTAGCTCCAAATATTCGATTCCATTTCTAACACGGAAGACTCTATTCCCGAGATATGATTCTAGGATATCATATAGGCTTGCGGGGAGAACTTGTCGTAATTTAAATTTCAAGCCGTCGTCGTGCCACACCTTATCAAAGGCTTGTGAGACGTCAAGGAATACGCTTGAGGAAATCTTTTTTCTTCAAATGATTTCTCGATTACGTCAGTACTTGGGCAATCGCCGAATGCTTGGTTCAGAACCCAAACTGGTGGTCAGGGATAAGATTATCCAGAACAGTTGAACGTTTGCCTGACGCTCGCCTAAAGTGATGCAGTGCTGAAAAAACGTTGAGAAGTAATTTGGGTTTTGCTGGTGGCCGCTGCGTCACTGGTATTTTCTATGTGGAATATACATGTAGGTATAAATGTTATCGAACTAGAAATTATATATTATGTATCTATTTATATATATTACAATTAAGTACAACATAGCCACATATTCAAGAAGACGCGACCGTGTTACGCTTAGAGAACGACGTCATACGATCCCAACGGTTATTTATAATTATAGTTGTGTAGTTCAATAACACACAGTCGAGTCCATGCATGATGATCAAATAGAACGAGTGCTCTTGCCCGTCGTCGTCCAAATGTCATTTGTTCAAATGTTAGATAATTCATATGCTTATTGAATAAATGCATTTGATTTGAAATCTATTAAAAAAAAATTGTTAAACCATTTTTTCTGTTCTATATACAAAAACAAACACAATGTGTCAACCATACGACGATTACATTCTATCCCAATATCAATGTGTGACACCATGACGGACATATTAACACAAATCAATTGTGGACCCAGACTCAGTACATATGTAACTTCGTAGAACCATTTAAAAAAGTTTTCTCAGCTGTCAACTATGAGTCATCATAAGATAACGTCGACATTATCATCACGCAATACCGCAATTTTTGATATGAGTAAACTAATTCCCTGGCGCCTGGCTTATTATCAAATATTGGCGGGAAGAAAACTTGCGGAGGTGCTGAGATCTAATTCGGAATCAAGTTTATATGTTTAAACAATTAAAATAAAAGAAAAACAAAACAAATGTATACCAAATAAAATTCTATTATGGATATACCCGTTTCAGCAAAACATTCATACATAGTCAGGGTCAAAAATTGTTTAATTTGCATGCATAAGCATAGCTTTAGAATTATTATTTTATTTGCGAAGACGTATTCGTACGAGTACCACAACTGCCACTACGTTACATCGCATTAACATTACTGTCGGATAAATAACGATTTAATTTCATTTTTCAAATATAGCGAAACTCGTGAATGGTATCATTTGGTTTGATATTAAAAATAATACATAATGTGAGTTGCGTCATTCACCAATGAATTGTTTAAGTTTGGTTTTCGGAGAAAACGATTGTCAATCGCGATTTGCCAATTTTATTGTCTTCTTACCGTTAGCTTGTTGGGAACACATGTATCTTATAGTGAAAAATGACAAACTGTGTTTCATTTAAATTGAACCTAAATCAAGAATTACCTGCCGATGTTAAAGAAATTGCCAAAGCGCAGGGAGAAAATGAAGAAACCAAGTTGAAGGTTATTGAACAACTACGAGGACTAATTTTTCGTAAGTGGGATCTTATTTTTGTGAAATAAAACTCGTAATTTGACTTTCAGAAAAGGGAGAATGCACACCACATCGAACGGATGACGAATATCTTATGAAATTTCTTCGTGCGCGATATTGGAACATCGAGCTGAGTTATAAATTGGTAAGTCTATGATGTAATAATTATATGAGCGCAGTGGGTAGTGTGTTTGAATACCAAACAAAAAGTTGCAGAACAAATTTAAAAAGAAACCTGCTATCGTTTTATTGGGTATTCTAATTAGTTTTAGTTTTGCTTGTCTTATAAGTCTTACTGCATTTGCTGTCGTCATGTCGTCTGGCACCATGTCTATTTTCAGCTTAAGGAATTTGTGGTATCCCGCTTTTTTCACCTCACAACTTTCTCAACATTTTTGACTCGTTGTTTTCATTAATTCGTTTAATACTTTAAGACTTCCTACACTGGATAGGATCTTTTGTTAAATACCTATCTCTGCAAATCAAGGTCAACCAATGTCCTATTCGTAGGCGAGGAATGGAATGTTAAAGTTGCTGGAGAAGGCATCTCGCACCAAAAATGAATAGATTATTCACTTGTAAAAAGGGTAAAAAAAAGGTCACAGAACGTTCGGTAAACGTTATAACCAATACTTTATTGCCTTTTATTCAAAGTTTTACATTCGAATGAACGAAACCTCGGTTTCTTATGTACCAGATCAGCTGTGTTCTTAAATGGTCATTGCCCTTGACCACTTAACTTTTTTCTTAGTATTTTGTTTTACATAGAACAATTTAGTTTACATTTTAACCATTACAAATACGATAAACTAATTACTAACACTTCTTAATTTATACTAGTTTCATCTTTTCACTGTGTGAGAGCGCGATGGCGATATGATGAGGTCTTCCGCTTCCACCAGCTTCGTGTGACAAGTACCGATGCATAATGCCTTGTGATTTATTGTTGGTACGAGAGGAGACCGACTATAAGTCGAAGCTGGGTATAGTCAAGCGTTTGACGTTTCGGCCTCTCGTATTGGTTTCGGCCGTCGGTTGTTTTGTTTGCGGCTTCGTTTTTGTGCGGTGTTTTTCTGTTTATGGCATTAGTTTTATTAACCACGTTCGAAATGTCCTGTGCCTTGTCACCAGTGATTGGGAATATTGTTTTAACTTTGTCCTTGGAGTTAAATGATCATATTCCAGTCGCTGGTCTAATGCACAGACATTGGTTGCATCATTGAGATACCCTTTGCTTGGGAACCAACAACCAAAGCTAGGTAAACTGGTATTTTTTGGTGTGTGTTTTGACTTTAAGTTTGATTTAAAGTTCTCCTATTTGCCTCACGCTGAATGCAAATGGCGCTTAAAGCTGTTTACTAGCAATTCTATGAATATGTCACCAGACACGTTCCAACAAAAACTGCTGATCTTAAGTCACTTCTACTTGTAACGAAAATACGTACCTATAGTGTAAACCTTGAAAGAGTCTTCAAGTAGAGTGTTTGAGATTCCACTTTACTTTGCTTTGCTGGTATAGATTTTCAATAAAACACACCTTGAATCAGTGCCTTGATTTTGTGCGGTTTTTGAGGCGATGTCGCTAGGGAACGTTCCGAATTGGGTTTGATTGTGTGAGTGAGCCGCGCGCTTTGACCAACGTGACCGTTGTGCAATAATTCGGCACTTTTTCGAGGACCCTGATACAGTTTCTTACTACTTTACTTTTTTTTAGTTTGAAAAGTGAAATAAAACGTGTGGAACACGTGTAAAGAACAGAAAGGCCAAGACTAACGCAAAGAAATATAATATTTATTGATCCGCTTCGGACGAATGAAAAATGAATACTGAGTTCAACATAATTATGTAGGAATAATAATAGTAAAAGAAAAATACAATACAAAGTAAATTCAAAATATGTAGGTATATGAAAAAAAGAGAAAGAGAGTTCTTAGTTTATTGGTATTGAAGATGTAGGGCGGTATTCATCGACCAATATTAAACTAAGAGCTTCGTAAACCTATTCACCAATGGTTATTAGTGCATATTTACGAGCGCTCATAAGACTTGAGAGTGGTCCCGACCACTCTTATGTGGTATTCGTTTGGGCTTCTTCAGATTTGCTCTCAGATTCCAGATTTCGTGTGGCTAATCGAACATAAAACTTGCTCTTGCTCTTTTTTGTGTTGATATTCGTGCGATTTGAATATGTGTAGTCTTCGACACTTTTCTAGGCGATTTCCATTCACTAGTTAAATTTTGTATTAAAACATTAGAAATAGCTGTTCCGATTGATTTCTAAATATATATACATAAATAATTTACACAAATAGATTCACCCGATGCATTGCCTTTCTTTGCTGGAGAAAAAATTCACTAAAAATGTAAACAAACTCCATCAGTTGTCAAACTCAAACGTACTTGTATTGGTAAATCTGAGAAAATATCTAGATTCGCAAAAGTGCTCTGAAATCTGAAAAAGATTGCTTTTTCCTGTACCAAACGAACATAAAAATTGCGCTGAGAGCAAAAAAAGTGCTCTGAGAGCGCCCAATCGAATACCACATTAAGTTGAGAGCAGTAAAAGCAATTAAAAGCATACTTCCAATGCTGGACGAAGTGTCAGGAAGATCGCTCATATTCGCACAATAAATTGAATAAAAGAATACAATATGTTAGTCTAATTTAAATTAAACGAATTGATTTTGACAATTAACATTTTCGAATAACAGTTCAGAAACTCATTTTAGAACGCGTTTGGACATTCGAATTTTATTTTTTCGCATATTCGAAATAGCATAGATACAAACCTAAGAGTGCTTGGTGAATACATCGAAAAAAACTTGCTGTTATGAGCCTCATAAACTAATAATCGATTTAAGAGCGCTCGATAAATACCGCCCGTAGAATATAGATGATTTTCAACAAAAAGGCACTTTGCAACTTTTAGAAACGTTGTGATTTCCAAATGAATTTCAATAAAATATAACGCTGCTGTCTATCAGAACACGATTATAGTGTTAGGAAGCCAACAATTGTTAAATATTGTTCGAAAATTCTTAAATTGCAGAGAAGCTTTAGAAATGACACTTTTTTTCTATCACTACTCTTTTGTTTTGCTACTTTTCAGAATTTTGCAACTATCTCCCGGATTGTTAGAGAAAGGGTTATACATTTTAGCTTTACAATGCAATATAGACTGTAAACGTTTCTCACAACGTTTCTTTTATAAATAAAGTCAAAACAACCAAATCACATTAGAATTAGGTGTCTTTAAGGTTGTTTTGCGGGGCTAGACAGTACTTTAGATGCAATTCGTTTTCAACGACAACTTTTAAAATAAAAACCTTTTAGCTTTGATTTTTATTTATAAATATAAAAAAAATGAATTAAATTTTGTTTATAAATTATATCAACTCATTTTATATCTACTGTTAAGATCTCTTTCAATTTAGTTTTAAAAAGTCCCTAAAAAAGGGGCGATGAAAGACAAATGTGCCTTTTTCTGACGCTGCTACGTAAATTTAGTATTTTCTCCCAATATTTAACAAGTACACTACTTACGCGTTATGTTTTAAACATATTCATTTTGAAATCACAGTTTTTGAAACCCTTTTTTTAGTACTATTCACATGAGCGCGAATTGCGAACAAATGAATTTAATTGTATTTATGAATTGAAAATTGATTTTTATACTACAACCAAAGCATTAAATTAAATTAATCTAAAGTCTTATCTGAAAAAACGAACTCTCAATCAATTTAAATAGCTCAATTTACAACTATTACAGGAATGGAAAATTCTTGCAACGAACTGTCACACTTTATACACAAACCACATAAAAAATTCGCGGATCCACAAACCCACGAATGAAAAAATTCTATCGTAGTTAACATTGAACAATGATTGAAGTGATTGAAGTGTCAAAAATATTCGCTTGTTCGCAGTTCGTTCGCAATTGGCTCTGTGAATAGTACTAAAATGTGAATTTTCCAACTAATAAAAGGGAACAGAGGAACAACAAATTGTATAGTATCCTCGAAAAAGGTACCAAATTGTCGCAGAACGGTTACGCTGTTCTCATCCGACATCCTTCTCGCTACCTAAAAAGGTTGCGTCTGGGAAAGATCGCCTGGAATTTCCCGGAACAAAGCGATATAAGAACAGGAAATATGGGAAGTTGTCAGTTCGCGATATCACTCACACATTTATAGAATCCGCCTATACGTGAACCCTTTCCGACACCGCCATTGCGGCAAAAACCGCACAAAATCAAGGCACAGATAACTTATTAATCTGCAAAACGTATATCTGCTGTTTACTTTTAATACCGAATGTTGTTACACATATTGTGTGTTAATGGTAATATTTCCCAATAGCTTTCGCTCCTTACGAACAGTAGTATAACAGTTTATGTTTTTGCTGACGCTTAAACTGGCTCTGGAAGGTTAATGAAAAACAAAATGTTTGTTTGCATTCAGGGCCAATAAAAACTGAAATACATCTAGTCAGACAGCTGTCGGACTTACTAAACTAGGAATCCGAACGTCCCAATGAAATAAAAAGTGATAACTCTTATACGATATTGGGTGGTAAATTATCTACCATTTTAGTAATCTGGCTTAAACGCAAAATATTGGAAAATAAATTTCACACAGCATTGCATCTCTGCACAATCTTCACAACAAAAAAAATCAAGCTGTATATTCGCACTCACTAAGTATGGTTCCACACCACCAAAAAGTAAATGCTCTTCACCAAAAAGGACATCCTTTTTCATTATTATTATTTCAATTTCCAACCATCACATGTTGTGTTAAAAGGAAAAACAAACTCGCTTTGCGAATAAAAATTAATTAATATGAAGTGTCAAAATAATACATCACATACAACAAAATACTACTTCATACATTACTTCCAGTGAAATCTATGAAACAGAAAATTGTATGTGATGTATTAAAATAATTTTAATGTATGTTGTATGTGATGTATGTGATGTATGATCTATGAAACAGGCCCCTGATCTTCAATTCCAATTCAAGCGCATTCAGTTCCCCGTTCGATTGGCTTTTGCGATGACAATTTATAAATCGTAAGGCCAATCGTTGGAAGTCTGCTGGATTAACCTAGAATTTCCCTGTTTTTCGTGCGGTCAGCTGCACGTTGCCTGTTCGCGTGTTGGCAAACCGTCTTCGTTGTTTTTTTTTGCGCCGGAAAACAAATTGTAGGAAACGATTCGGTCGTTATTGTGGCTGAATTCCAAAACGTCGAAAATATGCGCATTGTATGCACACTGCTTTTCTGATGCCAGGTTATGAATGCTTTCGCGCTGCTTTACATATGTTATGCTTTGCAATTTTTGACGTTTTGGAACGACGTTGATGCAAACTATCGTAAAATGTCTCAAACACCAACAATGTCCAAACTATTAGTAACAACCATCGTTTTTAACAGCTTAATAAACAATGTTGGTTCGTACAATGCCAACACGTTTAAGCATATTCTTTATTTAACAAGGAAGCAGTTTACTCGGAGAATGTCTTTGCTTTCTTCAATTAAACAAATAAAAATAAATGTACCGAAGTGTAGAAATTATTTAAATGTTATAGAATCAAACATTTATTACATTATATTAACTTACGACTCCGGCGATGAATCCATTCTATTTGGCGGTTTAAACTGAAATGTCAAATGTCATTTGCATCATAATCATTCACAATGCTCTGTTTGCTTTTGTTTGCGCAGTTGATGCATTCACAATGCGTTTTAGAAAAGTATGCATTGCATCATAGTAATCCGTTTGCGTTTTGGAACGCTTGATTAAGCAGTAATAAAGAAGTACTGCGTTTTGGAATTCAGCCTGTGAATAAATCAGTTTATTTATAGTTTAAGAGCCTATGGTATTAAGTGGTTTCATCTGGTTCTTGTAATAGACAAGCTTTTATTGGTGACGGAGAAATGAATTGTAAACAAACATGTGATTGTGTGGCACACATACCATTACGCTTATCCATCGCGAACAAGCATGGACGATTTCCTGCTGTTCCTCGCTAATTCAAATAATTACATTTTGGTCACACCTATTTTCGTAAAATTCGAACTTGATTTTTAAGATCGAAATAATAACTTTCTAAGGATAATTATGCTATTTAGCTAAGACGCGGAAATAGGTGTGCAACCATCATGCGATTTGGCTGTGGCTGTGTGAGTAAACCGGCGTCCTAAATGGAACCTATAAAAAGCCCTGTCACGCTAGAATCGCTCTCTCCTGTTTGGTATTGCTTCGAAGGCATTTAACGTGTCGAATTTTTATAATCGGGTTGTGCGAAAAATATTTTTTTTTGTTGAGAAAAGTTTTTGTGAGATATAAATTAAAAAAAAAAGGAAATCGGCAAGAAAAAAAAAAGGTCTGTGGACAATCAAATCTCCATCAATTGAAAAAGGAAATGATAAAATTAATTGAGTGATTAATTTGATGTCGAAAAAGGTCTGAGACAAGGCGATGCGCTATCATGTACTTTCTTTAACATCGTTCATCGCAATTGTACGAAACTCACAAGCCAACACCAGAGGTACAATTTTTCAAAAGTCCGTTCAACTACTTGCCTATGCTGATGACATTGACATTATTGGGAGAACGCGGCGAGCGTATCGAAACGGAGGCGGCGAAGATGGGTCTGGCTGTTAATGGGGACAAAACGAAGTATATGCTATCAACGAGAAAGGACTCTCAACATCGGCGACTCGGACAAAACGTCACGATGGACAGATACAACTTCGAAGTAGTTATACCTGGGCTCCACTATATCACTTCGCAAAATGACATCGGCGCAGAGATCAAGCGAAGAATCACTCTTGCCAATCGCTGTTTCTTCGGGCTAAGAAGGCATCTAAGAAGTAAAGCCCTCTCTCATAGAACCAAGGAGGTACTATATAAGACCTTAATCATCCCGGTCCTGCTGTATGGTGCAGAAGCATGGACCTTGTCAAAAGCGGATGAAAACCTTCTGGGATGCTTTGAGAGAAAGATTCTTCGAGTGATATTCGGTCCAGTTTGTGACGATGGAGTGTGGAGAAGAAGATTCAACGACGAACTATACGGGCTATACAGCGACGCTGACCTAGTCAAAAAGCTGAAAATACAACGGCTGAGATGGCTGGGGCACGTGGAGCGTATGGACAACAACGCACCAGCCCGACGAGTCTTCGAATCCACCCCTGAGGGACAACGCAGCAGAGGAAGACCCCTTAGACCCCTTAGGTGGCGCGCACAATTGGAGTACGACCTCAACCAACTTGGTGTGCGTAACTGGAGGCAGCTAGCGAGGGACCGAGCTGGCTGGAGGGGCTTGTTAGTTGAGGCCGTGGTCCACCTCGGACTGTAAGCGCCACCAAAAGTAAGTAAGAGTGAACTTAAATCCATGTGGCGACATTTTGAGATCACATAGTACGCGTTAAAATACATTTAACTGTCCCTACCTCTAGTTAACGTGAAAGTCGCATGTGTAATTTCCCGCCACCCAGTGAGATAAGCGGATAAATGCCACATCCCCTTATTCCGCCACCACTGGCATTTTAATCCCCACACCCAAACACGTTCTGTTTCGACGAACCAAAGACCAAAAAGGAATTCGTCCCAAAAACACCCAAATCCATCGCGATCACATTTTCGCTACACACACACTCAAATACACAAAAGAAAAGAAAAAAAAAACATCCAATCCAACCCCACAAAATTCATCCCAAAAACACCCCACCACAACCATCAAGCAGAAAAAATACGCAATTGCACATGAAAAAAAAGGCGCAAAGTGTACAAGCGACGCTGAAAGAAAAAGTATCAACACCCTGTACGAAAATTCGCAAATTCACCTGTAAAGCCAATCAAAATCATCAGCAGCAATCAACTCACACCAGCCATCCCCGTCATTCACCTTTCCCGTAGACCATCTGGTCTTATCATCCACGATCATCCGCAATTCATTTCGAATCAAATTCGACAAATTAGCGGTATCATTTAGGATTATAGGAAAAGCTAAAGGACCATTCACATGAGAGCGAATTGCGAACCACGAACTGGCGAATATTCGTAGATTCTGACACTTCATTCACATGAAAACTTTTTTTAGTCGAAGGTACCCGCGAATCGTTTGTATTGTTGAAGGTTAAGTTCGAGCGAATTTATCATTCGCAGGTTTGTGGATCGCGACTGTTTTATGTGCATTGTGAATAAAGTGTGACAGTTCGCGGCAAGAATTTTCAATTCGCGGGAGAATTGCTGTAATTTAAAATTTCGTTAATAATTAATCAAGTCTCGTTTTTTTTTTAGATTAGGCGTTGTATTAATTGAATATAATGCTTTTGTGGTAAAACAGATATCAATTTTCAATTTATAAATACAGATAAATTGATTTGTTCGCAGTTCGCCTATTCGCAGTTCGCGCTCATGTGAATGGTCCTTAAGTGCATACATATTTCTCTTTATTATTCCTCTTCATTAAATTTCTGGTTTTATACGTGCGTTCAAATTTCGCGTTTGATTATAAATTTTATAGCTGTCAAGGAAAACAAAAAGTAGAGAAGAAAACACAAAAATAATCACCCCGATTACAGAATCCGATGAATGGTCTGCGGATGGCTTCCGCCAATTTTTTGCACTTTTTGCTATTATAGAATCCGCCGTAAAATAGTGCATGAATGTCGGTAACGCTGTTTGATTTTTTTGGGATTATGAAATACGCAGCCCATCCGAGCTCCATATAACTTTCAACGTTTTAAATCCGCACCAAAGTCATTGCGGACGCCAACGTAAACAAAAATGGAAATTCATAATTAATTCATACACATTTAAGTTTTTGAATATATTTTTCATTTTTAAGCAGAAAAAGAACAACAACTCGTGCACAATTTGAGAAAATGGTAGAGGCAATGAAAAGAGAGTCGGATATTGCGAAAAATTTGACCAAAAAATCGCCAGATTTATTGGAGGAATTTCTGTCGCCATTATCGCATAGAGCAGGGGTTCCCAAACTTTTTTATACCGCGACTCCCTTTGCAGGTTGTAATTTTTTTCCGACGCCCTTCTAAGAGAGGCTACCTGCTACCTACAGTCTCCCCCACTTAGGTCCCACGCCAAAAAGTGACGTTCCCGACCGACCAATCTAGTTATTTTTTGCATTCAGGTTTCGTCTTGTCCAGACCAATCTGTCGACTTAACTTTTGTTCTGACAGCTGTGAAAAAATGAAAATAAAGTGATAGAAATGTCGACCTGTGCGTACCGTCTTGCGACGCCCTTAAGCCTGAACTACATCGAAACAAAAGTGGGAAAAAGTACAAAAAAGTGGAAAAAATCGGATGTCCTGCTTCATACCATAGTACACTCTGTATACTTTTGTCTCAATTTAAAATTTGCACTTTGTGGAAAGCTCGAGCATGTTCCAGCTTTCACTTTTCTAAAGTTCTACAAACAAACACAATCAAGGAATTCATTAGCGATTTGCCGGTAGATCACTTCCCAATCATATAATTCCTGTCAGTTTCAAAGGGAAAAGCTCTTTTTGCACTTAACTCGGCTAAATATGAATATAATTGCTCTGGAAATTTGAAATGTAAACAGAAAAAGCTCTGAGGTTCCTTAGTTCGGATTTTGTTCATAGATGTCATATAAATATGCGTGTGTTTTCAATGAATTTCGAGCTTTTCACTTTTTTGTACTTTTTCCCACTTGTGTTTCGATGTAGTTCAGGCTTTAGGATAGCGCCGCGACTCTCCAGGGCGTCGCGACGCACAGTTAGGGAACTCCTGGCATAGAGGTAATGATTTGAACCACAATTTCCCCAAACAAGCGAGTCGTGACTCGAACAAGGATATTTAGCGTCCACATACCTGATTCTCAGTCAAAAACTGACAGCATCGATAAGAGAGTTCGAAAATGATAATGATCTTCCGGCGGATTTGATAATTATATTTATCGCGGATGTGAATGGAGTGTGGATCGAGTCAACTCCCCGGGAATAAATTTTTGTGGATTCTGTAATTGACATGAATAATCTTCGAAAGCTGATTCCCCTGATGCTGTGCACACCATCTGGACGACATCGCAGAAACAGGCTGTAGTTTCAATTTGATCAAATATCAGAACCGGTAAGTGATTTACACATTTTCTATTTTGAACGGACTCCTATAATATTTGTTTTTATAATTTGATTTCCTAACGTGTTTTCATAGTTTTTTTGATAGTGCTTAACCGATCATAATAATAATTGTTTAAATGAGAGGCGGTGTAATATTGAAGTAATATCATAACGTAAAGTTAAGTTAATTGAATAATTGATTACACGCAAAAGTAACTTTGGTTTAGCTTGTGTACTAGGTTATTTTGCCTAAAAGTATGCCACGATTTTAAAACCAAATTGTGCTAATTGTGGACCAAACCTGTATAAATTTTTATTTGTTTCCTTCCAATTGTAATTATTGCTGACGTTGTGAAACTAATTTTTAATCGAATAATAAACACTGTATCCACTAAGCGCGAATGAATTTATTTTTGCTTTATTAAGAAAATATTTTACCGGATGAAATCAGATAAAACCACGGCTCGAATAATAGGATGAGATTTATTAATGTCATATTTCCGTTGCATATTTTTCGGAAGTATTAAAAATATTTAAGTATAAGAGTAGGATAGTGCAGGGGTTCCCAAACTTTTTTATACCGCGACTCCCTTTGCAGGTTGTAATTTTTTTCCGACGCCCTTGGGCACCAAAAGTGCGGAACACAGTGACGTTCCCGACCAATCTAGTTAGTTTTTACATTCAGGTTTCGTCTTGTCCAGACCAATCTAGTGGACTTAACTTTTGTTCTGACAGCGATAGAAATGTTGACCTGTGCGTACCATCTTGCGACGCGATTAGGATAGCGCCGCGACGCACAGTTAGGGAACTCCTGGGATAGTTGATAAGGTAGTTAGTTAGTATGAATAAAATACCCTTTATATTTTTTTTTTGTAAAAAGAAACAATTTGGCAATTCAATTTTGAATTTGAATTTAAAGTTCCGGTTCCGCTCGATTCGTTGTTATGTATTTGAAAAAGATCGTTATTTTTCTTAGCTTTCATTTCTGAGTGATAAATTTTGACATGAAGTGCTAAACTATTAGGAGGAGGATGTGTGTGACCAGGATAGCTACCAGGCTTATCGAGGTCTCGTTTTGAAGATTAGTATGGAACGGTAGGCTTAAGCGAGATAGATAGTTAATGGTGTAAACGGGAGTTTACATAGTCGTCCTAGGGGCTATCGTAATAGAGCGCCGCGATAGCCAAGGTGGCTAAATTTACATTTAGCTAGGGGTGGGCCAGCTCAACTAGAGATTTACCATCTAACTCTCCGCCTCATTTTCGCTATGGAGGCGCCTAACCGACGCAAGTTAGACAGAATTCGGGCCTCGCAATATTTCGGTTTTTTTTTTTGGTTACGGTTGCGTTTGTTCTTCTTTTTTTTTTCTCGCAAGTTTTCAGGCATGTAAATATAATGTAACCCCCGTCCAGGACGTGTGGCAAGATCCCATCCCCTTCGTTGAGCTACCGGTGGAAGATTATGCCTGGGCCGCAAGTGGCCTGGACATGGACACCCCTCCTTCTAGTCTGCCCGGACTGACCCAAAAGTCCTGTTAGTTTGGGTCATAAGGGTGGAGGTATAGTGGTAGTGGGAGGGTAGCACTCGGTCTCAAGCTGTAGTGGTAGGATTTTCGACCATCAACGGTCTAGGCCTTCGCCGGCACGGGTGATAGTGCCGGAGTAGACCTTGCCTATTCTTATTGAGCTAATGCTCAGAAAAACCATCTATTCTACATACACTGCTGGTCGTAGGTTAGACGCACCAACATTTTTTTTAAATAAACTGTTCTATTTACTATCAGGCATGTATTAGTTGTCTAAAATGTTTTTCTTATCAAAGTTCGAATCTTGTTCGAAAAATGTCTGCTCATAGTTGGTTGATTTGCGAAAACATAATTGTGCATTGAAAGACTCTAGAAATTTCTATGCAATCACGTGGACTTTCGGTTGGTCATTGAAATAGACGCAGTTCACGTTTCTAAGTTTTGTGTAAGCAAGTGTAATTATATTGATTAAATTAAAGTTGAACATTAAGAAATCAATTGTTTTCGAGCAATATTTGAAGCAAAAATGGGAAAAGCTTCTGTTTTGAGCTTATTGGAACGTCAAAAAATAAACTTCTTCCACTCACAAGGACTATCCAATCGAAATATTGCCAAACAGATAAAACGCAGCTCCAGAACGGTTGATAGATATTTAAAAGATCCAGAGGCATATGGAAAATTCTTCAAAGGACGGAAAAAAGCACTAACTTCCCGAGAAGAACGTAAACTTGTTCGAATTGCTTCCAATTCGGCTAAGTCAGCAGCTAAGATTAAGGAATTAGCCGGAGTAAACGCAAGCCTTTCAACTGTTCAGCGCACAATCAGAAATGCAAAACATATTAAGCGTCTAAAAATTAAGAAAAAAACACCTCTGAATGCTATACGCAAAGAAAAACGGCTTCAATATGCGAAAGAATATATGACGTGGACTGTTCAATCTGACACTCGACTTTGGCGTTCGGTTGTCTTTACTGATGAAAAACGTTTTAATTTAGATGGCCCTGATGGCTTTCAATACTATTTTCACGATTTGCGAAAAGATGAGCTGTATTTAAACCGCCATCACAGCCAAGAAGGTGGAGTCATGGTGTGGGGTGCCATCACGTTTTATGGAACAATTGAATTAATTTTTATTGATCAGAAAATGAACGGCGAGCGCTTCAAAACATTGTTGGAATCCGTATTTCCGAAACTTAATGATCTCTTTGGACCAATTCCATGGATTCTTCAACAAGATAACGCTCCTATTCATAACGCTCGTGTAGTAAAGTCGTTTATTTCGAGTCAAAACGTTAATATCATGACTTGGCCACCATATTCTCCAGACCTTAACGTGATTGAAAATGTTTGGGGCTGGCTTACGCGGAAAGTATATGAAGGAGGAAAGCAATACGAAGATAAGGAAACATTAACTACAGCAATTAAACTTGCTTGGAGCGAGATTTCGCTGAACTACATAGACTCCCTGTATCATTTGTTGCGTGTACCTGCAATTAGGAAGAGTTGATTAGAAGCATGTTGGGCCATGTAATTACCGACAGAGGGTTGTTTCGAGTAACTGCCAAATAGCAGAGGCAAGAAATAACCCCAATAACTATAGAATGCACTCACCGACATGCGCCGGCGTCAACGACTATGAATCCTGGTTATTTGCTGCCAAATTTTAAAGCAACATCATTGAATGGGTTACACCCGGCTCGCCACCGTATCCAGTGGTGGTTAGGTTTTGTCTCCAATTCAATGAGTGGTTCTTTGGTTCATATCTCCAAAGGAGAAACAACGATTCGCATCAGGTTTCATAGTTCTAAAAGGAATTGACATTAAAACAGGAATTTGCTGGAGAAAAAAAAAATAAAAATATGGAAAATGTTCAATAAATTACCTGTGGTGCATGCAAACGCGTGCTTTCAGTTCCGCTTGTCAATTTGTTTTGATTTTGACATTGATTGAGTGTTTCGTGTAGGCATTGTACCATATAAATGCAACATTTATGTTTGTCTCTGTCTCACCTCTGTCTCACAACACCTGCCACCTCTGTCATCCACTCCGCTTGTGGTTGTCACGAATTTTCAGCAAAGGTCAATTCACGATAATCAATGAACTGTGATATTAGACCAATTAGGACGACGTTATAGCCTAAATTATGTATTATGTTTTATGTCGTTTAGGATAATGTTTTATGTTAGTGTTACGTATTTTCACGTTAGCTTTATAAACAACCCGCGTAGTGGATAAGGATTGAAAGGTTTCAATTTTGTGTGTGGAAAGGGGTGAGAATGATACAAGACGATTTAAGGAGGGCTATCGTGAATTAGATCAGATCTGATTTCACTCAAATATGAGAGGGAAAAAAAATAGTGAGAAGGAAATTATCCCACACACAAAATGGTCCGTTAGCCGTTTCGAACCGTGGTGTGCGATAGTCTCACTGCTCACAGGGGAAGGCAGAAGCACTCAATGAAAGGAAGATAAACGAAAGGGCATTGACACTTACCGAATTAACAAGATAATATAGGTCATTACCAACCATAACTTCGAAACGATCAGCTGCGTCTCGATAGTAGAGTTGCCGTAGCGGATTTCGATCCATAGAATAGTGCGGGATTTTTTTATATGAATTTGGATTTGAGAATTAAGTCTTAGTCAATAGTTCGACAGACAAATTAAATAAAATAAATCCCAATCGGGGCAGTTGAGTGCAGAGAGGTAATAAAACAAAAAATATATTTAAAATGAAAATCTTATTCAGAAGTGGTAACTCTCATCTAATAGATAATATCGAAAGAGGAAATTCGTCAAACGATAAGGGGGCTAAATATTCTATACTAGACAGAGGTATGTGCTATATTTTCATGGATTTGGACGAATAATAAAGTGAATTCTTCGGTGTAGGTGCTGGATTGAGGCCACTGGTCGCTGAAACGATCCAGACCTCTGCAAAGTCTTTTGTCTCCGCCGATCGACAAACTCACCACCACATACGTCTCCTATACGGTACCAAACGCCGCTCCAGTGCAGAGTTAGCTTAAAGCGGATTCTCAGAAACCGTGGGAGATCCCGTATTTTGGAGAGCAGGGTGAAGGTTTAGGCAACGGTCACAAGAACCGTACGAGCGAACAAAGCCCTCAGCGGATTCTCCTACTAAGGATACTAGAGGTCACCTCTACGACTCCAATAGTGCCAAGAGAAGGTCCCTCATAGAGGTCAAACACGACTTTCATCCACAACAACAAAAAGTGCCTGCTAAAAGTCCCCTGAGGAGGACACTTGAAGGACGTGAATTTTTTTAATAGTGAATTTGTGAGCGAGTGCGCTATAGTTAAAATTTTTTTCTGCTTCCGAGATTTAAATTCCTTTTTTTTTTGAAATCCAATAGTTTTAGTTTAAGTTTGCTCGAAGCATAATTTTTTTATATATTAATTAGCAAAGTGGCCAAGTAGAATTCTGTTTTTAAACCATTCGGGCGCGGAAATAGGATTTTAAAATTCCAATTTAGGTGTTACAGCGACGGTGTCTCCAAGTGCTGCGCGCAGGACGACGAGGGATCCTCACCACCTTACCGAATCGTAAGTTTTTTTTATATATATATTTTTTTTTGCCTGAATTATTTGAAGTGTAGTTTTAAGATTGTGTTGAATTTTTTTTTTGGTTTAAAGATAGTTACATAAGTATCTTGGCTCTATATAGTTTTCCAATTTTTTGTTCCTTTTCTTATTTCTATCTGAGTAAGTTAAACTAAGAATTAAGGTGAATTTTCATGAGCCTCGCAAATAAAGAATTTTGTTTCATTCCTTTACAATTATGAGAGTGGTTTTACGTCGCAATATGGAATAGTCCGATAAGTGATGTGGTGTGTGGTTTGCTGGGAAGGCCGTCCTTCCGGGGGTTTGTTTGGGCAGCTTCGCGAGACACGATAAACGAAACGATGTACTGACGACATAACGAACATGGACTGACGATTGACTGGTTCCAGTGGTCTAAGGGGCTGTCTCCGATTTCTTGGCCAAGGAGATAGCCAAGGATATGCCACTCAAGGCATGGGGTGGGAAGGCCGCGCTGGTGCCAACAACATCAGGCACTTCTCCGGAACAAGACGAACCTGTACGGAGGGGCGACGGTGGAAAGCTGGAAAGATGCTGAGTTATATATTAGATTAGGTATAGGTTAGTGCGTTCTTTTGGTGTCGGGTATAGTTTAGGTTAGTTTAAGGTTTATATTCCATAGCATCTGACTTTCCACCCTTGTTCCTCGGTATAGGCATAGGTACTTTTGAGCATTTCCTTTCCTCTTTTCTATATTCTCTTCTCTTCTCTTTAGATTCTAATTTTTTTTGGTCCGTCCGCCGTCAAGTAACGTTAGCTCTCCTACTATCCTTTTTATTTTCTTTTAAGGCACGATTTTTTTGTTAAGAACAGGTGGCTGGTGTGCTGGGGAGACAAGAACTACCCCGTCCGACGAGTTTAGCCGTGCAACCGCGAGCGTGCCTCCGTCCTCCTCCGCCATGCCAAAGATGCCTCTGTGGCCTAACCTGAGCTCCTAACAATGGCGCCCAACGATATTTAACCGAAAGTCCAGTTGAGCTTCCAAGGGGACGATCTTTACTTATAAAGGTCGTCGCCTTGGACTCACAACAGATTTTTTTATTTTTTTTATTAGTTTTCGCGAATTTAGTTTACTTTTCCTATCTTTTACAATTTTACTTTTCTATCTCTCTCTATTGCTCAATGACCGTTTATGCTCAGAGTGCAGATCATAGACCGAAGACGGCTGTCCTGTCCGTAGGCCATGAGCCAAAGGATAATGTGAGGTAGTCCAAAGTCTATGTTAGTACGAAGAGCGGAACGAAGCGGATAGATTAATGTTCCAATAGCTGTCCGAAGGGCAAGAACTACTAGTTCGGTTCTTCGTGAGGCTGGAGCCTTGATCTGAAAGCTTCGTTCGTGTTGGGGATATGTGCTGAATAGCCTTACCAGCCTGGTATCTGGTTCAACTAGGTAACAGAAGTGGATGGGTTGATAGGCACATGTCTTCGACAGTCGTCGGATTCCGGAGAACCAGTCAATGACGGACTTATACAACTGACTGAGTAACAGAACATATGGACATTACTCGAAGACATGACCGACAATTGGACTTCAGCGGAAGAGTACAGGAAAACCAGAAAAGCGATCCACACACCACCACACAATAATAAAACACACCATACAGAGGAAACAAGACCTTTCATTTCATAAATAAAACACTATACTTTTACTAATTTTTACATTATTGAATTATTTTGATTTCATTTTTTTTTTCCTTATTTAGTGAATTTTTTTTGTATTTTATTTTTGAAGTCTTGAATTCATAACCAGATAGGTCAGATAGTTAAAGTCCACAGGCAAGCAAAATGCCGAACAAGGACAGCAACAAGGGGGCAATTCCAAAAAAATCTAAGCCAGAGGAGAACCCTCAAAGGCCTGTTACTAGACAGTGGCAGCAAAAGCAAAAGGAGTTAGAACAACAGGGGAACATAGGGCAGAGTCGAGAGACTTGGAATGAAAAGGTCTATGACATGAACTTATCAGGTTGCGAGCTGCCATTCTGGGACCCCTTACCTCCGAGTAACCAATATCTGTCTTTCGTAGAGGACGATAGGAACACTATCTCCAGACAAACTCAGTCGACCAAAACACCAGATTCAGAGGGGGGTAAGACAGCAAAAGCACTCCCTATAATACTAGAGCAAGTCGAACTGCCTACACGGCAAGACTTGATAGAGCCGACAGAACAAACGACGACAGCCAATGAGCTTCCTTCGCAGACAAAATCAGCCGCACACGCCGCCCAACCAACGGAGCTGCGACAGGGCCAACAAACAGACACACATGAACAGACCGAACAGAAAGAGCAGACCACAACGACCGACCAGGAAGACATAGACGATTACATCGACTTGACAGAAGTGCAGGCAGAAACTGAACTTCAATTGCGACAGCTAAAAGAGCAACAGCTACTTCAAGCCAAGCTCTATAAAGAACAAGAAGAACAAAGACAAAAGTTGCTTCAACTACAAGAACAGCAGAAGCAACAACAAATGCTGCTTCTACAACGAAAACAAAAACAACGACTACTGATACAGCAAAAACAACAATTACAACAAAAACAGCAACAGACCTACGAGATAGAGGACGAAAATGCTCGCAACAAAATAAGTGAGGAAAATAAACGAATATCGCGATTCCTGTCCGGATTAGTTTCGACAGAAGTAGAGCGTAGCGAGGAGCGTGTCATGAGGGCGGTAGCGAAGAACATGAGCGAATTAATGACTCAGTTTAATGAAAGCATGAGTACGATACAGGACAAGCTCACCGAAATTGACAGTAGGTGGAAAGATCCACCAAAGCCGGCTGAACGCCGAGTAAGAGTAGAAAATACCGCTCAAGACGTAAACCATAGGGAATCCACCCCAACCTTGAGCGGCGAAGGTATTAGGCGAAGACCAGAAACTTGGCGTGAGCAACTATCGCCGCGCTTTCCCGGGAAAACCCCGGACATTCATAAGTGGGGGATCAAATTCGATGGGTCGTCCAAGTCCATGACTGTAGACAGCTTCTTG
Organism: Cheilosia vernalis; assembly: GCA_949126925.1. Classification (NCBI taxonomy): domain Eukaryota; kingdom Metazoa; phylum Arthropoda; class Insecta; order Diptera; family Syrphidae; genus Cheilosia; species Cheilosia vernalis. The sequence goes on along the minus strand of OX421361.1, from coordinate 22,466,646 downwards.
TTTAGGATAGAATCCCTGCAGAAAAAAAATGGGTTAACTGATGATCAGCTGTTTACTAACTTCCATCACCTAGTGACAGGCCCTGCAGAGAGATGGTACTGGGAGTATATGGAAGAGAAGGGGAATGACACAATGTTGAGCTACCTAGACCTGAAACTCGATCTGATCGATCAATTTAAAGACAAGAAAAGGGACCACGAGATATTGAGAACCATAATGGATAGACGCCAGCTACCCCATGAATCGTTTGACGACTACTATAGCGACATACGTACCTTGACTCTTCAGATGCGAATCAGACCGGATGAGCAAGACCTCGTAGCAATACTCAGACAGAATATTAAAGATAGAGTAGCCAGCCTAATATTTGGGTGTCACATCAGGACAATGCACGAGCTCAGGGAAGAATGTAGACGTGCCGAACGGCACATGTCGGCGAGAGACATTAGGAGTAGACGAAACATTAGTGAGGTAGTTGAGGATAAAGAGGAAAACAGAGACGAGGAGGTAGACTGCAAAGACGAAGATGTAGAGTTAGCTGCACTTCTACACAAGCGGCTTAATAGGCCAGCCAATCACTCCAACATGGAGAGACAATCAAATGTAAATTACAGAGAGAACAAGCAACAAGTTAGACCGCGAGATACGGTAAATACCCCGACAATATGTCAATCTACCTTCCACACATTGACATGTTTTAGTTGTGGACAAGGCAGTCTGGCGTTTAACTGTGCTAAATGCCAGGAAAACCTCAAAGTCGACGGTGCGTCCGGGACCAGCCAGTCGATGACGAAACCAGTCCCGGGGACATCGAAAAACAACGACCAGTCCGAATTTTAAAAAGGGACCCGAACTTCGAGGATCACACCTCAGTGAAAAGGGTAGCCCCTATAAAGAGCCTACATCAACGACTGCAAGAGTATGATGAAGCTAGACGACGAATTTTCGGAGAAGAATTGACGCAAACTAAAAGAAGTAGGAATTTTGACAAGATAGCTAGGTTAAGGGAGAAGTGTGCAATATTTAGACGACGTAGAAATAGGATAGAAGCTACAATTTTAAACACATCAGACGACAATAGACCTTATGCAAAAGTCACTATGTGCGGGGAAGAGATTCTCGGCTTACTAGACAGCGGGGCCTCTATTAGTTGCTTAGGCAAGGGGGCACTAGAATTTTTAAAGAAACACGACATAACTATGACAAAAATGGCTACAGATATTAGGACAGCTGACGGTAATAGTCAGCGCATTCAAGGACGATTCAAGACTCATCTTTCATGGGGTAGCAAGGTTAAAGAATTAGAGCTATACGTCGTCCCAAGTCTGCAACAACAGCTTTACTTGGGAGTCGATTTCTGGAGCGCGTTCAGGGTCGCTCCCAACATTATCAACGAACTTGACCTTCCATCACCGACTGTAGAGAGTCCTCCGGTACAGGCACTGACGCCAGCTCAAACTCAACGTTTGGAGCAGATAAAGCAGCTGTTCCCATCTTTCGCAGTGCGGGGTCTGGGTAAAACGAGTCTCGAGACTCACATAATTGAGGTGGATGACGACACAATACCCATAAAACAGAGACATTACCCGATCTCGCCTGCCATACAAAAGTTGCTCTTCGAGGAACTTGACCGAATGCTTTCGCTAGGAGTCATCGAGGAAAGCAACAGTGCCTGGAGCTCCCCGGTTGTGCTAGTTAGGAAGCCAGGAAAGAACAGACTGTGCTTAGATTCACGTAAAGTCAACGCGGTAACGAAAAAAGATGCGTACCCGCTTCCCCACATAGAAGGTCTGCTTAGCAGGCTACAAGATACGCGGTTTATCTCAGGCATTGACCTGAAAGATGCATTCTGGCAGATTCCGCTGGAGAGGGAATCAAGAGAGAAGACGGCCTTCACAGTCCCTGGGCGACCGCTGTATCAGTTCACGGTTATGCCATTTGGACTGTGCAACGCCGCCCAGAGAATGTGCAGGCTCATGGACAAAGCCATACCTTCACGGTTGAAAGAACACGTCTTCGTCTACCTCGACGATCTCTTGGTTTGCTCTCCAGACTTTGAATCGCATGCCAGATTGCTTGAAGAGGTAGCTACATGTTTAAGGGAAGCGGGATTGACTATCAATGTGGAGAAAAGCAAGTTCTGTTACAAGGAGATTAGGTATCTAGGGTATATAGTCGGTGATGGATGCCTACGAACGGACAAGGACAAGGTGTCGGCGGTCGAAAATTTTCCGGTACCAAAGACCCCCAAGCAACTCCGACGGTTCCTAGGGATGACGGGTTGGTACAGGCGCTTCATTCCCAATTTCGCGTCTTTATCAAGCCCCATGACCGACTGTCTAAAGAAAGGACAACATTTTAACATGACGGATGAAGCCCTAAGAGCCTTCAACCAGCTCAAAATGTCATTGGTCACAGCGCCAATACTGACTAACCCCGACTTTACGAAACATTTCTTCATTCAATGCGACGCTTCGACGACAGGTGTTGGAAGTGTTCTCTTCCAGGTGGACGCAGAGAATAACGAGCGGCCGATAGCATTCATGTCCCAGAAGCTTAATTCCGCACAGCGAAATTATAGCGTGACGGAACTTGAGTGTTATGCGGCCGTCTTGTCCGTGAAAAAGTTTCGGGCCTATGTCGAAGGGCTACCTTTCACTATAATCACAGATCACGCAAGTCTCAAGTGGTTAATGACCCAAAAGGACTTATCTGGCCGCTTGGCAAGATGGAGTCTTAAACTCCAAGGGTTTGACTTCGTGATTGAGCATAGGAAGGGTACCCAAAACGTGGTCCCGGACACCCTCTCACGTGTCCACATGGAGGAGATCACACAGGACACGGTTCTTCTTGAAGTTGACCTCGATTCTCCATGCTTTTCCTCAGAGGAGCATGAGGAATTGAGGAAGACAATAAAGGAGAACCAAGACAGACTACCAGACGTGTGCATATCCGACGGGTATGTATACAAACGAACAGAAGTACGGACAGGAGACGAACTCCAAGAAGACGGGGCATGGAAGCTTTGGGTGCCGAAGGAGTTGCGTGAGGGTCTTTTGAAATCCGCCCACAATTCACCAGCAGCAGGTCATGGGGGCATCAACAAGACCCTATCAAAGTTGCGACAGAAATATTTTTGGCCAGGTATGGCATCAGAGGTGCAGACTTTTGTAAAGTCCTGCGAAATCTGCAAGTGCAGCAAGCCACCTAACGTGGTAACTCGGCCGCCGATGGGACAACAGACACCGACTGAGCGACCCTTCCAACGTCTCTATATTGACTTCCTTGGTCCGTACCCAAGATCAAAGACAGGAAACACACACATTTTTATCGTATTAGACCATCTTAGCAAGTATGTATTGTTACGGCCTATCCGTAAAGCAACGGCAGCGGAGGTAGTTAGTTATTTAGAGTCTAATGTGTTCCATGTATTTGGCGTCCCTGAATTTGTCCATTCTGACAACGGGAAACAATTCGTATCTGAATTGTTTACCAGCTTCTTGAAAAATTACGGTGTAAAACGTTAAGACGGCATTCTATTCGCCACAAGCGAACGCTTCAGAAAGGGTCAATCGTTCACTGCTAGGAAAAATCAGATCCTACCTAGACAGTGACCAGAAGAATTGGGACCTACACGTCAGCAATGCAGCCTTTGCTTTGCGAAGCGTGGCACACGAGTCGACTGGTATGGAACCATACTATGCTGTATTCGGAATGCCAATGATTCAGCACGCAAGTGCCTATCCGATCATCCGTAAATTGGACATGTTAAGAGACACAAGACTGAACATCATAAATAAGACTGATAAATTAGAATTAATTAGGAGTAAGATTTTTGACAATTTGAAGCTAGCTCACCAAAAAGCCAAAAAGGTATATAATACGAGGAGTAGAGACGTGAAGTATTCAGTAGGGCAAGTAGTATATCGACGCAATTTTAAGCAAAGCAGCTTACCCAATAGCTACAATGCGAAATTAGGGCCCAAATTCTTAAAGTCCATTGTGCTCAAGGTTATTGGGAATTCACTTTATGAAGTAGGCAACCAAAGAGGGGAAAAAGTAGGAGTCTTCCATGCGAAAGACATCCACGCGTAGGAAGCACTGGATTTGACACACTCACGCTAGCCGTTGCTATGTTATCGTTATTGTTATATGTACGTATTTATTTATTGACTGACTTATCTTATTTATTCATCAGATGTTTATTTACTTACTACAGATTTATTTATTTATTAGAGTTTATTTATTTTAGAGTTCATTTATTTATATTTAGAGTTATATATTATAGAGTCTATTTATTTACCTATTTATTTATTTATCTATATATCTATGGATTTATTACTCGACACACCCTTCTAATCATGTTATTTAATTATAGATTATGTCTATACGGAACGGAGACGTTCGTTACTTTTATCTAGCCATAAGAAGAGCCAGTTAAATTCTATAGCTTAACTACCTACAGGAAGAAATACGGAAAATGCGACATAACTATTCGAGATGCAACACGATCTAGCAACAAAAAACATAGATAAATGAAATCAAATAGTATGTCGATAAGAAATAGATTTTATTCGTAATATAAACTTAGAGAAAACGCTAATCTAGTAATAACTTGTGCAATAGTAGATAATAAGTTAAGATCAATAAGACATACCAGATCCCATCAAATCAGATATACGGTATCCAGAGACAAATCATTAAAACTCCATCAACGCCAACCACAAACGTAATTAATAGCACATTCATACAATTGAGCATGAGATACAACTCAGGTAGTGGGCCCTTGCCACACGTCTAGTCACTACTCTCTACAACGCAGAGGCACGCTCATAACGTAAAGAACATCTAAATTCCAGGTAGACCTTTTTACGAGGTCGGTGTGCTCACGACCACTCACCCACCGGCGTCGATCCTGTTGCGTGTACCTGCAATTAGGAAGAGTTGATTAGAAGCATGTTGGGCCATGTAATTACCGACAGAGGGTTGTTTCGAGTAACTGCCAAATAGCAGAGGCAAGAAATAACCCCAATAACTATAGAATGCACTCACCGACATGCGCCGGCGTCAACGACTATGAATCCTGGTTATTTGCTGCCAAATTTTAAAGCAACATCATTGAATGGGTTACACCCGGCTCGCCACCGTATCCAGTGGTGGTTAGGTTTTGTCTCCAATTCAATGAGTGGTTCTTTGGTTCATATCTCCAAAGGAGAAACAACGATTCGCATCAGGTTTCATAGTTCTAAAAGGAATTGACATTAAAACAGGAATTTGCTGGAGAAAAAAAAAATAAAAATATGGAAAATGTTCAATAAATTACCTGTGGTGCATGCAAACGCGTGCTTTCAGTTCCGCTTGTCAATTTGTTTTGATTTTGACATTGATTGAGTGTTTCGTGTAGGCATTGTACCATATAAATGCAACATTTATGTTTGTCTCTGTCTCACCTCTGTCTCACAACACCTGCCACCTCTGTCATCCACTCCGCTTGTGGTTGTCACGAATTTTCAGCAAAGGTCAATTCACGATAATCAATGAACTGTGATATTAGACCAATTAGGACGACGTTATAGCCTAAATTATGTATTATGTTTTATGTCGTTTAGGATAATGTTTTATGTTAGTGTTACGTATTTTCACGTTAGCTTTATAAACAACCCGCGTAGTGGATAAGGATTGAAAGGTTTCAATTTTGTGTGTGGAAAGGGGTGAGAATGATACAAGACGATTTAAGGAGGGCTATCGTGAATTAGATCAGATCTGATTTCACTCAAATATGAGAGGGAAAAAAAATAGTGAGAAGGAAATTATCCCACACACAAAATGGTCCGTTAGCCGTTTCGAACCGTGGTGTGCGATAGTCTCACTGCTCACAGGGGAAGGCAGAAGCACTCAATGAAAGGAAGATAAACGAAAGGGCATTGACACTTACCGAATTAACAAGATAATATAGGTCATTACCAACCATAACTTCGAAACGATCAGCTGCGTCTCGATAGTAGAGTTGCCGTAGCGGATTTCGATCCATAGAATAGTGCGGGATTTTTTTATATGAATTTGGATTTGAGAATTAAGTCTTAGTCAATAGTTCGACAGACAAATTAAATAAAATAAATCCCAATCGGGGCAGTTGAGTGCAGAGAGGTAATAAAACAAAAAATATATTTAAAATGAAAATCTTATTCAGAAGTGGTAACTCTCATCTAATAGATAATATCGAAAGAGGAAATTCGTCAAACGATAAGGGGGCTAAATATTCTATACTAGACAGAGGTATGTGCTATATTTTCATGGATTTGGACGAATAATAAAGTGAATTCTTCGGTGTAGGTGCTGGATTGAGGCCACTGGTCGCTGAAACGATCCAGACCTCTGCAAAGTCTTTTGTCTCCGCCGATCGACAAACTCACCACCACATACGTCTCCTATACGGTACCAAACGCCGCTCCAGTGCAGAGTTAGCTTAAAGCGGATTCTCAGAAACCGTGGGAGATCCCGTATTTTGGAGAGCAGGGTGAAGGTTTAGGCAACGGTCACAAGAACCGTACGAGCGAACAAAGCCCTCAGCGGATTCTCCTACTAAGGATACTAGAGGTCACCTCTACGACTCCAATAGTGCCAAGAGAAGGTCCCTCATAGAGGTCAAACACGACTTTCATCCACAACAACAAAAAGTGCCTGCTAAAAGTCCCCTGAGGAGGACACTTGAAGGACGTGAATTTTTTTAATAGTGAATTTGTGAGCGAGTGCGCTATAGTTAAAATTTTTTTCTGCTTCCGAGATTTAAATTCCTTTTTTTTTTTAAATCCAATAGTTTTAGTTTAAGTTTGCTCGAAGCATAATTTTTTTATATATTAATTAGCAAAGTGGCCAAGTAGAATTCTGTTTTTAAACCATTCGGGCGCGGAAATAGGATTTTAAAATTCCAATTTAGGTGTTACAGCGACGGTGTCTCCAAGTGCTGCGCGCAGGACGACGAGGGATCCTCACCACCTTACCGAATCGTAAGTTTTTTTTATATATATATTTTTTTTTGCCTGAATTATTTGAAGTGTAGTTTTAAGATTGTGTTGAATTTTTTTTTTGGTTTAAAGATAGTTACATAAGTATCTTGGCTCTATAGTTTTCCAATTTTTTGTTCCTTTTCTTATTTCTATCTGAGTAAGTTAAACTAAGAATTAAGGTGAATTTTCATGAGCCTCGCAAATAAAGAATTTTGTTTCATTCCTTTACAATTATGAGAGTGGTTTTACGTCGCAATATGGAATAGTCCGATAAGTGATGTGGTGTGTGGTTTGCTGGGAAGGCCGTCCTTCCGGGGGTTTGTTTGGGCAGCTTCGCGAGACACGATAAACGAAACGATGTACTGACGACATAACGAACATGGACTGACGATTGACTGGTTCCAGTGGTCTAAGGGGCTGTCTCCGATTTCTTGGCCAAGGAGATAGCCAAGGATATGCCACTCAAGGCATGGGGTGGGAAGGCCGCGCTGGTGCCAACAACATCAGGCACTTCTCCGGAACAAGACGAACCTGTACGGAGGGGCGACGGTGGAAAGCTGGAAAGATGCTGAGTTATATATTAGATTAGGTATAGGTTAGTGCGTTCTTTTGGTGTCGGGTATAGTTTAGGTTAGTTTAAGGTTTATATTCCATAGCATCTGACTTTCCACCCTTGTTCCTCGGTATAGGCATAGGTACTTTTGAGCATTTCCTTTCCTCTTTTCTATATTCTCTTCTCTTCTCTTTAGATTCTAATTTTTTTTGGTCCGTCCGCCGTCAAGTAACGTTAGCTCTCCTACTATCCTTTTTATTTTCTTTTAAGGCACGATTTTTTTGTTAAGAACAGGTGGCTGGTGTGCTGGGGAGACAAGAACTACCCCGTCCGACGAGTTTAGCCGTGCAACCGCGAGCGTGCCTCCGTCCTCCTCCGCCATGCCAAAGATGCCTCTGTGGCCTAACCTGAGCTCCTAACACATTCTATGAAGGACCGGATATATGAAGTTATTACGAACAAAGGAGGCAGTACTCATTACTGAAATTATTTTCTCTTATTTTTAATAATACAAATATTTAAACAAACTAAACATTAAAGTTTAAAATACCTTACTTTTCTTTTTTCTTATTTTAAGTAAGCTCTATTAGAATGTTTGAAAAACACAATTTTGTTAGATTTGTATAATATTTCGAATATTATACTTGAAGGATCATTAAATAACCAAGGTTTTCGCATATCAACTTCTTTTCAATTGTTTTCAAAATAAAAGTTATTAAACAAATTTGAATGCAAGTAAGGGTGCGTCTAATCTATTGACCAGCAGTGTATGGCTGGGGTCGGGGTTCGTTACAAAATAGAAAAGCATTGTTTATCATATTGTTCTCAAATGAATTCGATTTCATTCAAATAAATCACATTTCAATTTGAACTACGAGTATCTGTGTTTTATTTTCACTCTGGAGTTTATCATCATTATATTAATATGTGAACATCCGAGCTTTCCGTACGCTTTTTTAGTATTTAATATGAAATGAGAAGAAAGGTGCTGTGCCATAGATGTACACAAACACAAAATCGTGGGTATTGTCGTCATTAAGACTGGTAAAATTGAGTTATGACTTCCCCATACATAACAGGCAATAAAAGAATTTTGGTGACAATCAATTTGTCGCCGTCATGTTTCCATAGTAACTTATTTAATCATCTTAGATAAGAACCTGTTGGAGAGAATCATTTACCCATAAAGTGTGCAATTTACCTGCCCCTAAAATTAAGCACTTTGTAAGAAGTTTATTTAGGGGAATTATTAATTATTTGTCCCCACCATATTACTATACTAACGTACCAATTTAAATATAAATCATCTTATCGTTGAGTCTGTTTTCGATATATAGATGTCGCTCTTTTCGTTTCGTTTATAAAAAAACATAAATAAATAACGAAAATAATTGTAGTACGTTTTTTAGTATAGGTACCTACTTATAAAAGGTATTGTCGATTTTCGACCACAAGCGATACTAGTAATAGTAATACATAAACTAGGTATCCGAACGTCCCCATTTATTTTATTCTATTGAGGGACCGCTATGGCTATTGTTCCTATCCTATTCTCTGATAAGAACGATCTTGAGATAACTTTGAAAAACCCCCAGATTTGGCTACTTTTTCCGAGAAAACCCCCAACTTTTTGTCATTATTTTTTTAACGTGTTTTTGTTCGACTTAAAAGAAGAAATTTCGAAATTGAGATGCGAACATGTAAGTAAGTTTGGTTTTCCGAATGCAAGATGTGCGCCAAATAAATGCAACCCATGTTGTATTTTGAAAATATCTTGTAAGCATTTAAACAGCCCTTACCGAACTTTGATGAAATTGTTGTTTTTATAGAAGCATATTAAAGCGTAATGTAGATAAAATAGAATTTTAAAAAACCCAAAATTTTCCCCTAAACAATTTCTCCCCTCAGATTTCCCCTCGTCGAACAAAACAGCCCCTAAATCTGGGGGGAAAACCCCCAAACTGGCAGCGCTGGTAAGAATCTACTTTGCTAGAGTAAGTTCGAAAATTTTAACATAGCGTTTACTTCGCTGTACGTGTAATTGGCCGCATTCAAGTATCTAGTTGACTTAAGTCGACTAGATTGGTCTGGATAAGAAATAACCTGAACACAAAAACTAACTAGATTGGTCGGGAACGTCACTTTTTGACGTGGGGTTGAAGTAGAGCGACTGTGTTCGGCAATTTGGTGCCCATTAGTTACACGACGTTCACATCGCAGTTCAGTTTGAGAGTTTTTATAGTTTATGAAATTATTGTAAAATGGAATTGCTGATTTAATTTCGTCACAATACCAAATACCTTAATAAAATCATCTAGCAAAAATCCATCTCATTATAAAATGAACTTAAACGGTCTCTGCACTTAAGGTATTTTGTAACTTCAAGCTTTTATTTCGAAGTCATTTTGAAACAAAATAGGTAGGTATTTTAACACAGTTTGGGGAAACCGTGTTTTTCATGCTGTGGAGAAAAAGATATTTTTTTATTAGCATAACTTATAACATTTATAATCTGTAAATGGTACGTAAAATGCATACTTGAACAATAACGCATGCAAGTAGGTATGCATGTCAGCAAAGCAAAATATGATTTTTAGCACGCAATAAGTTCACTTATTATTAGGCCTGTTTTTTTTTAGCTTAGAACTCAGCAAAGCAAAGTAAAGTAGGATTTTCAGCACGTAATTGCAACAATTACGATATACTAACTTGACATTTCGAGACTCGCAATAGTTGTTGTATTTGCGTGCCGAAAATCCTACTTTACTTTGCTTTGCTGAGATAGCAGCTCAAAAAAAGACGGCTATTCTTAATTTATAATTTAGAGAGGCTTTTCTTTGTTAAAGAAAGTATTTTTAGAAAACGAAATAGAACATACGAACAATAAATAACAAAACAATTTGGATTCCTGTTCGATTAAATATGCAAAATCTGAAATCGAATCAAATCGCAGAATTAAATTGAATAGCAATATATTTTCTTTTTGTTAGGAGTTCAATCATATGTACTCATTTTTACGAATTTACGTTCCTAGAATTACCACTTTTTTTTATATGAAAAAATTTTGAATTTTAAGTATCCCTAAGTAACATCAAAACTGTTGACTCTTATTAAAATTAATAGAATTCCCAATCATATTTTGATTTTGAACAGATATGGCGCTAAAAAAACCAAGTTGAAAACACCCACCAATTAATGGAAATTTATACAAAGTTCAGGAATATTTATAAAAAAAATCACTTCCCTAGTGAAAACATGGGCTTAACTCACATGGTATTAACCTATTTTTGGAACAAACTCCCAAATGTAATTGCATGAATTCTGCTGTCAAAAATATTTTTCATGTAAAGAAAACTAAAAAAAAAACCTGAAATATGAATGGATGAATACTTTTTGGTGCCTAAAATGGATAGAGAACAAGTAAAGCTATCTAGAAAAGCATATTCAACATTGATCCCCTTTGCATTTATTGTTATAAATTCAATTATAAATTGTTTTCTTTTGAAAAAGTTCCATGTATTCACAGACAGGAAAAAAAAAAGAGCGAGAGAGACCTTACTCTTTGCTCACGATGACAGCAAAATAGACTTCAACTTAGTAGGTACCCAGTCAGGAATTTCTTGACTAGATTCGTCGGCTACCCCTCCATAAACGTCAACTGCCAAAACTAAGCACGCGACCATTCTGGGCCAATAAAAATCGAGATAGATCTAGTCAGACAGCTGTCAGACTTACTAAACTAGGTACTTGAACGTGCTCATTGCCTTGCAGTTCCTGTCAAACTTGACCAGTAAATTTGAATTTTACTAACGACTTTTGTTAAAATTGGAATTTAAAAAAAAATAATTCAGAAATATAAATGCTATCTATTGCTTCAATTGGACCTGGAAATATGATTTTTGTTTGCCAAATAGCTTGTTGATGCTTCATTGCTATTCAATATGGAAATATTCATTTGTTTACCACTAGACAATTCGTTAAAGAAAAACTATGAATTACCGAGAGGATCTCCACTACATACCTACCTTACATATGGGTACCTATGATTATGTCTAAATATTCCCATCTGAAAGAAATATTAGATATAGTCCACAGTCCATTATTCGCGTGAAACGAAACAATTGCTGCTTTTTCCGTATGTATTGTTGGTTTTCCTGTACAAACAGAATTAAAGTTAACTATTCACAATTCTTAGATTGTTTTATGTTAAAAATGTGCGTACAAAAGTCTGGTCTGAGTCAACTAAATAGCAGACACAGAATTTGCATATAATTTGCTTTGTCTTATAAGTTTAATTCACACCGATCTGAGTAAAAGGTCAGTGCCGCTGATGATGTCCAATTCATGGTATTGCTCAAAGAAATAATGTTTCAACTTGCGTCTTTGTAGCAAATACAATTTACCGTCACTTGACGGTCATTTTCCTCGAGGAAAAAAGAAACGGCCCGATGACGCCACCGGCATGAAAATCGCACCAAACAGTTTTTGCGGATGAAGTGCTGTTTCTTGAACCTCATGAGGGTTCTAACCTTTCCAGTAAAATTTTGCTTGTTGACGAAGCCGTTTAAAAACAAAATGCGCTTCATCACTGAAAACTGAACATTGGCGTTAACGCTCTTAAAGTTGCGACTACCGACTCGGAAATTCGGTAGTCAATTTTAGTAATTTCTTAACGTTGTTGCTTCGTGTACTTCACCATGTTGAAAATGTTGTTTTCACTGATTATTCTGACATTGACAGTTTTTAAGGATGCGTTCACACTAAAAGTTTAAAGTTGTCAAGTCGCTAATGAAACACCCTTTATAATTGAGTGTAGACGTTGCTTCTTTATACGGTGGCACACACACATAAAAGCTTGCTGCATTCCACAGCGTGAGTGTGTCGTTTCTCGTTTTCGATTAAGCATCAATAGGGGCTAGAAACAAATTTATGTCGTTTTCGATTTTTTTTTTGATCGAGATTGCTTTTCATGTTCGATTTGCCACAAAAATCAATCTTTTTTGATGTGTAAACATTTATGCGCGCGTTATTGGATTCTGGTAGAGTAATTCCAAACATAGGACTTGATGCAACGGATATGCGTAACGGATATACTTATACATATATATATTGCGCGCTGTTGGAATCTGTTGGAGTAATTCCAAACATTTAACTTTCTGTAACGGAAATGCGCCATTGCATATATTTTATCATTGCATATGTTTTTTTGCATATGTTTTTATCATTGCATACGTTTTTATAATTGCATACATTTATGAGCTGAAATAAAGCATGTTTTTGAAGTTATTACTTCTTTAGGCGCGGCGCGTTGGGCACTTTGGATGGAAAGAAACCAATAAACTCGCGTCACTGTTACCATCACCGTCACAGTTACCGTTACCGTCACCGTCACCGATCCCAATGAAACGTTGTATGTGTGCATGGTTGTATGCAGCTAGAAAGATAGGATAGTTTTGGAACCGATAGGTGGCGCTGTTGTCGATTTTTCTGAGAAACTCAACCGATCTCAATGAAACTTTGTATGTGTGCATGGTTGTATGCAGCTAGAAAGACAGGATAGTTTTGGACCCGATAGGTGGCGCTGTTGTCCGTTTTCTGAGAAACTCAACCGATCTCAATGAAACTTTGTATGTGTGCATGGTTGTATGCAGCTAGAAAGACAGGATAGTTTTGGACCCGATAGGTGGCGCTGTTGTCCGTTTTCTGAGAAACTCAACCGATCTCAATGAAACTTTGTATGTGTGCATGGTTGTATGCAGCTAGAAAGACAGGATAGTTTTGGACCCGATAGGTGGCGCTGGTGTCGATTTTTTGTTCATAATATATTAGGAATACGGTTATTACAATTTCCTCTTTTCTCAATGACGTGTATCAAGCCACACACATACCGCACGCACGGTGTTTACACATACATATTTCGGGACTGTTGGATACAGTCGCACAGTTTTTTTTGATCTCAGATCACTTTTGAGAAATCTCAATTTTTCCTCAGATTTTACACATACTTTCACTAACACCAACGTTTATGACACAAAGCGTCGGTTACGAATTGTTTATCGTTGGAAGGATTGCTTTTCTAACTGAATTATTTATTTAACGCGTATAGGATCGAGTATTTATATTAAATGATTTCGAAATGCAGTACTATAAATGTGTGGAAATCAATTGAAATGGATTTCGAGTGCAAGTGCAAAAATGTTTTTTTTTGCCGCCAACTCAATACACACACATACCAATATAACTCAGATTTCATGTTCGATTTTGCAGCAGAAATCTGAAATCTCGGATTAAATCTGAAAAGCCAAATCGAAAACGACATTAGTGTCTATATTCACAATATTTAAACAATTAGCATGCAATATTTTTTTTTAAAATGTTTATTTAATTTATAGTTTGAAAGTATATTTCCAAAAACTTTTAAGAAAAAAAAATTTAATATAAAAATAATTTCTGGCTAAGTTCTTAATTTTAAGTCAAGCCATTGTTTTTTAATAGGTATTTTTTTATTCATTTGAAGATTTTTTTTTTAAATTACCACTTCTGCCTAAATGGAGCGAAATAGACACCCCTCTACTATTTTTGGCGCCTGAGTTATCGTACTTGTGCCAAGAGCTGTTTATAATTCTGCAAACATGTATTAACTAGACATTGGTGCAAAATGCAATATACAATGTACTGGGCCAATTCATTTTTATATATTATGAAAGACATATTTATTATTTCATTGCAGTTATTGAATTATTGCAAGTTTCGAGAAATCAATCGTAAATATCATGAAAAAGTTCCTTGTATGGACATAGTCAAATTAGCTGAAAATGAGTTGGTGACAGTTTCCCCATACAGAGACCAACATGGACGCCGCATTTTAACTATACGCTTCGGAACTTGGGAGCCCTCCAAAATGTCAATTGATGATATTTTTAAAATGATAATGATAATCCTTGAAATAGGTTCAATGGAACCAATCTCCCAAGTGGCTGGTGGTGTTGGAATATTTGACTTACGTGGACTCAGCATGAATCACGTAGTTCAATTGTCACCAAGCGTTGCACAAAAAATCATTGCGGTGATTGTGGTATGTATATTGTATAAATATTTAGATTACGTATTTTTTAAATATTTTTCAAATAATTTTATATTCCTCTGTACATCACAAATATTCCTTTTCATAAGGAACTCATTGGGACTTAAACCATGTTCCCACCAACATGATTTAGCTCATGTGATTTATAAATCACGAAAGGCGTCTCCACCGAATTTTACGTGATTTAGTTTGACATCCAGCAGAAAGAATTCGTCCACTTCGGAGGGGGTAGTTCTTTTTTTTCGTTGTTTTTCTTTTGTTATCACACCTCTGCCAAAAATATAACAATTTATGATTGTTGTACTTAATAAAAATACCAAAATGCACCGAAACACGAAGAAAATTGAATTTGGGATAATATTTTTGACATTTGTGTTTTTTTTTTTTTTGTTGAATAACATTGAATTGAATTGAAAGCGTTGCAGGTATGTTCGATTTTATTTTGTGTGGATTTGCGATGACAGATACGTAATTAAAAATTAAACACGTCTAAATCACGTAATTAGCAATCACGAAAATGTATGGTAAATCACGTAATTTATGAGATGATTTACCTAAATCAAGTAGATTTAGCTAAATCACGTTGGTGGGAACATGGTATTACTAATATAATCTATATCCTGGACACCTAAAATGATTTAGTATCACGCATTTACAATCGTCGTGCGTGTTTTAATAAAGATAAGTCTGCCCACTTAGCTAACAGTTACATATACACAGCAGTTAAAATATGTTTAATAAATTTGACTTTTACTGTCAAAAGTTAAACAAAAACAATGACGGGAATATGGTCAACAGAAAACACAAGCTTTTCACTGTGGTACCTTTCATATATGAACTTAGATCGAAATATTAAGTAAATGTAACGCACTTGACTGTTGCAATACAACTGACTTTTATTCAAAGAAAAGCTCTTAACAATGTATGTACTAAATTAGTTAGCGGAATAGTATACAGTAGGGTGTAAAATAATTCGTACATTACAGTACCTAATATTAAAGGGTGTCCCAAAAGCCAAAATGCACGAAGATTTAAATTAAGTAGAAAATAAAGTTTTAAATTTATTCTTAATTTTTTCTTAATTTAAATTTGAATTTAAAGTAGATAGGATAGGGTAGTGTATGGAATAACACATCACATCCAAGGCTTTGCTGGTACAGATACATAATTGTGACTGAATTTCATTCATTTAGCGTTGAATCTAGATTTGGGCTTGTTGACATGTTGAACTTTGACTTTAGATAAATAAAAGGAGATCCGATTGTCTTAAATCGGCCAGCTCTATTCAACGAAAAAGAAAAAAATGGACGGCCAGCGTGCTAAGTACCTCCAATGGATCCACCCTTTCTGAATATTTCAATTACTCTCTTCACAGTTGACGAAGTTAAGTCAATATTTAGCCGTAAGGTGATATATTATTATTATTTTTTAATTTATATAATGATCAATAAAGTTATAATGGTCTGACTATTAGGCATTTTGCATGGAATTTGGGCTGTAGCCAAACTTTTATTACTTTTGTATTTTTCCTTTCGCGTAGTATGTAAACTCGAGAAACTCGTACTTTCAGCTGTCACACAAATAGTGGCAAATACAAAAAGTGCGTGCATTTCGGGGTAGATAGGTTTCGGTATAAAATTTGTTAATGTATGGATTTGTCATGAGTAACGTGGCACAGAAACCTTTTTCAGTTTGTTGATCTTACTCGAGTTCATCCCATTCTTAGCACCAAAGTCTCTAGTCTATAACGTACCTATATACTTGACATTTTCGAGATCCTCAAATATTATGAAAATTCGAAATGCAATGATTTTTATCCACCAAAGTTATAAATTAGGAAGAAAAATGTTTTTATTTCTATTTCAGACGTCCAATCCATTAAGAACTGCAGCTATACATGTGGTGAACCAAAGTTGGATTTTCAATGTCATATTAAAGATATTTAAGCCTCTACTTGACGCAAAAATGAAAGAAAAATTGTTTCTCCATGGATCGGACATGAAATCGCTGCACAAGTTTATTGATCCGAAAAGCTTGCCAAAGAGGTATGCATTCATAACAATTATTCTAAATTAAGTTTATTTATTCATGTAAGAATAATTTACATAGATACGGTGGCGTTCATGAGGATTATTCATATTGCATGTGGTCGGAGGGCTTAAAATCCGATGAAAAGATAAAATGGGAATTGGAAAAGCTGGGTTACATAGTGGATATTGACTAGTGGAATAAATCGGAACATAATTATATAGGTATAAATGTTGTAATAGCGGCTTGTTGACATTTGTAAGCTGCTGTCTTATTACCCAATTTAAGTGTCCCTACTTGAGCTATTAACCGAAAATAGAGAAATATAATAACCTAAGTTTAGACAGCACAAATTAATAAAATGACGGCCATAAATGACTGTTTCGATGTTATAGTTGTATTTGCTTCTGTATAAAATACATTTTTCAGAATATACCTACATTGCAGCTCATCCTACGAGTATCGAGCCTCAAACCCACGAAAGTGTATAGTATTACATGGAAGCAGTGGATTTGCATGCGCGAAGTGATGGGAGAATCGTACTGTGGAGCTTACAGCAACATAATTTCCAGACACCTGTCATTCGATGTGCACTCAACTAATTGAGCTCGTTCCTCGGAAGTATGTTCGTAGATTCTTCGGGACGGATAGTGGCTGTCAACTTTCTAAGTACCTACGCAAAGTCTTTAGCTGTTATTTCTATATCTCCTTCCAAACAAACCGTATAGAATATCATATAGTGAATTGACCAAAACAAGCTATAAAAAGCAAGTAAAACGTGTGAGTCATTAGACCAAGAACTATTGGGAAATTAAATAAAACGATCAAACATCAATATACAATATGACAACAGGATATTTCAGAACTGCAACAGGGAAAAGAAACTCAAGAATCAGGAGGACTATAAAAAATTCAGAAATATAAATGTAATCTGTAGCTTCAATAGCACCTAAAAAATAATCCCAATCAAAAATGTTGGGCCTTATGTCCGACCCAACAATTTTAAAATTCAACAAAAAATATAAGTAAAATTCCTCGCACCCACCCCGTAATCCAACAGTAAACCCAAGCAGGGGGGTTGCATAATACAATGGTAGCAACTCGCGTGCGCCTAATTTGAAGTATTCGATGCCTATTGGAGATCCACGACGTTTTACTAAATATTATCTATGGTAAAATTTGGGACTAATGTCCCATCTTCGACAAAACAATTTCGGAACTTATGTCCCGCTTCGATGAGACATAAGTCCATAATGAAAAAAGTGGACTCATGTCCCACCGAAGTGGGACGTTAGTCCATTATGGACTTATGTCTCGTGGACTTATGTCCCTGCGCCTAAATACCATAGACTACAGCTCGAACGATAAGGGTGAGTTGAGTAGTAATAAGGTAAGCGTCCAGTAGAGTTGAGATTAAGATGTATCTCGGTGCGGGGAAGAATTGTCCGCGGATGCCCCAAGTGGAAATTTGTGACTATTATCCAAATTTTCTTTAAATAATAGTCACCACACGGTATATATGACTCAATTTTGTGTCGATAAACTCCATTACAATAACATGGTATATTTTTGACATTTTTGTTACCAGTACGTGCCTCAAAGATACATAATGTCCTTTACTGTAACATTTGAAGGCACACAAAAACTGTGAGGTTGCTATTTAATGTTTCCACTTAACAGCTACGCGACAGCTATCAAAATCGAAGCACTAAGCGGCATATACACAGCTCAAAAACTGTGAGAGTGTATTAGCAAATTTTGTTTGACTTTGCATTTAAAGTATACACCCATCGAGCATGAGTCTTCAATCATTTAGTTTAACATAAAAATATAGGGGGAAAGCGGGAGACTTGAGCCACTTTTTGTTAGATCGTTAATAAAAATTTGTTTATCAATCACAGCCGCCTGTTAAATGGATTTTTTTATAGCTACATTTATCTATTTTAAGAACGGTCTCTTAAACTTATAATAAACGCAAGAAATTTTTGGCAAATGCCAAATGTTTGAAAACAGATTTTCGGCTCAAGTCTCCCGCACCACCGGGAGACTTGAACACCCCTTCGGGGAGAGTTGAACATACTCAAATCCTACGAGAAAAACAATAAAACGAATAATTTATCCACTTCCAATGTGATTATAATTTATTTTTATTGTTTTAGTGGTTTAGGTACTTCAGTTTCTTAGCATATACAAAGTAAAAAAAGGTAAACAAAAACTAAACTTCAGAAACATAACGAAAACAAATCAATAACTTAAATAATCTATTACAAGGTTTATTTCTTTGAGTTTTTTAGTTAAATTATTTTTTTTTATTATTAAAATTAAATACAAGGCTTTAAAACACCTACATAACATTTCATCAGAGCAAATGTAGATTTGAGCCACTGATCAACTCTCCCTTTAGAAACTGTCTCAAGTCTCCCGTTCGCATTTTTTAACAAATTTATATTCATAATTTTTGTTATATACAAACTAGAATGGTATCGTACTAATATTTACAATGTAGAATATCAATATTGTTAGGTAACATCAAATTGATTTATTTAACGCTTTACAGATCAATTTTATAGAGAAAAAAGAAAAAAATTTTTTTTTTACTTTTGGCACTGCAAAACACTTTTTCTCTTCCACCAACCAGAGACAGCTAATGATTTAGAATTCTTTTTGTGTGCAATTAGCTCGTCACTGTCTGCATCGCATACACTTACACTTGTTGGATTTCAATAGAATTTGAGCAAATTATTGAGAGTGGCTCAAGTCTCCCATATGTTCAAGTCTCCCGCTTTCCCCCTACCTACTAAAAAAATATAAAATTAAAGAAGTTTTCGCATGACAATTATCTAAATAAGCTGAAAAACCGTGCAAAACAAATTTCCGTTGTGTGCTTGCTATTTGCTTTGCCGCTGTCAGCGCGAAAATGACCATAAATATGCTTGATCAAATAGGCAATCACCAATATAACATAAATACTGCCAAGCATTTGAGCAAAAATCCAATCGAATTTTTGAAGTTTCGTGACACTTGTCAATACGTATTTCTATGTATCAATACTAGCGCTCCTCATCAAGGCACTTCCGTAAAAATGGCTTTAGGTAAAGCAACGTGAAATCGGCCGAAGTTGGGGTTCTTACTTCTTAGTATTATCTCTGGTTATGGTTTTGCTTCAAGCAGCCACACAACATTATACGTGACTCATTTTCACTAATACACTCACGCATGCTTGAAGAGTTTTTGACCAGTGGACGAATGAAAAAAGAATTTTAATTTTCACCGCTATTTTTTAGCTGGTTTGGTTTTGGCAACACTGGTTTTGACAGCTGACGTGTGTTTAGTACCTTGTGTCACTGTCAAACAGCTCTTACAAATGAACAACGCTTGCAAATTATTGAATTTTACTATCAAAATTCGTGCTCGGTTCGAAAAGCCGAGGATCCGCTTTTTTATTGAAAATTTGTGTTCAGCGATGAGGCTCATTTTTGGTTGAATGGGTACGTAAATAAGCAAAATTGCCGCATTTGGAGTGAAGATCAGCCAGAAGCATTGCAACAGCTACCAATGCATCCCGAAAAAGCCACTGTTTGGTGCGGTTTATGGGCCGGCGGCATTATTGGGCCATATTTCTTCAAAGATGATGCGAATCGCAGCGTTACTGTCAATGGTGAACGCTACCGAGCGATGATAACAAACTTTTTTTTTGCCCGAAATGGAAGTTCTTGACTTGCATGATATGTGGTTTCAACAAGACGGTGCCACATGCCACACAGCACGCGAAACAATGGCGCAATTGCGAGGCGAGTTTGGTGAACAGTTAATTTCACGTTTCGGGCCGGTCAATTGGCCGCCTAGATCGTGCGATTTGACACCATTAGATTATTTTTTGTGGGGGTATGTCAAGGCTAATGTGTATAGGGACAAGCCCGCTTCGATTGACGCACTGGAAGCCAACATCCATGCATTCATTCGTGAGATACCGGCCGATATGTGTGAAAGAGTATGCCAAAATTGGACTCAGCGGATGGGCTACCTGAGACGCAGCCGCGGTCAACATTTGCATGAAATTATCTTTAAACATTAAATTGCAAGGTTCAAACTATCGATTCAAATAAATATTTCATTCATTTTTTCGAATTTTTTGTGTTTTTTTTTTAAAAAGTTCTAGACCTCTTAAAAAATCACCCGTTAGAATCCACCGAGTGGAGTTTTCCACTCAAGTACTTGAGATCGTATACCTATAATACATTCGAAGTGAAAGATTCGCAAGTTGGTAAATCGAATGCGTTTTTAACACCAGCCTAGAAAATGATAAATGAAAAAATAAAACTTTGAATAATTGAAAATTCCTGTCGAAGTCGACAAGGTAGTTGATTCGCCGGTCCATATGGAAAGTGAATAGAGTAATTAATTTACATGTTGACTGACACACTTAATGCTGTTGCAGAAGGATAATGAGATCTGAGAAGCATGCACCTTTCTCTGTCCAGCATAAGAGTTCGCCGCTTTAGCATGATTTCCCTCTCCAATCTTCCACGAGTTTGCATTAGTTGGTTCTTTATATTCTCTGCCTCGCGTAAGGCAGCTAACATACCCGATACTCCATTCTGAATTGTACTGACTTCATCTATGAGACCGGATTGAGCTCGGTCACGACAGTTTTCAACATGTGGCCGATAACTGCGATTATCAAGACGCGTGTGTGCCACTTTCATAGCACCATCAAAACTCCGGACAGCCCTGAACATTTTATCAATTCGGGTCTCGGTATCTGCTAGTTTGTTCAGACACTGTAAACAAATAACGCAAATACTGTTAAAGAATGGACCCGCGGACAAGCAGAAATGTTTTATAATATCTAAATAAGCTTGTTCTTGTGTAGAAAAAATTAAGCGGTAAGAAAATATGAAAAAATGTGCTAATGTGACAAACTTACCTCCCTTAATTCATTTTCCAGCTGTTGAACATTTTCCTGAGTGCAATTAATGCGACAGACCATAGCCTTTTCTACGATATCGGCCTGCGTCCGAAGGTCTCTAGCTGCGTTTAGCAATATAGAAGCCAAAGTACCGCGCAACGTTATGGATTTTAAACGGCATTTTTCACATTCCTCCAGAGTTTCTTTGGTAAAGTGTTCCCAAAACTGTTCGGATGCTTGCCTATAAATGTTATATCCCGATATGAAAAGTGTTTAAAAGCTGTTAAGTTGTCTTTAAATGCCAATAATTGTAAAATATAATGTAAAATATGAATATTTTAATTATGTAAACTAAGATCATAAACTAGGCGTTAAAACAAAAAAAATTCAAAGTGCATATTTTGATTCGTTGAGTCGATGAGCTTCGATAAATGTAATAGACGAAACAATCCAATTTTTCTGGTTTTTCCGTAATTTTCAGTGTTTTTCAGTAAGAATTTTCTATTTTTCCATTCGAAAAACCATTCCGGAACAATTGAACACAAAATGTTCAATATTTTCCATACAAAAAATCAATTTTCTACTTTTCCCATTTCCCGACTTTTTTGATGGGTTTTCCAAAAAATGATAAGAACCTCCTCCTGACAATTATACGAACAACACGGTCAAGCCGTTCTCAATTGAGGAACTACTTTTCACACATTTTTAATATTTATATAAATTAAACAATAATCTTTGAGAAAGCGTTGTATTGAAAGTAGTAATTTCGACAAGAATATGAGGGTTATTTGATAACTCAATGACTTTTTGGATAATACATTTTATATTTAAATTTTTTTTGGTCAAGAAGTTTTTAAGTTTTTTATTTCTCAACATAATATATTCCTTTTAGCTCGATAAACTTAACCCAGCGTTTTTTGTATTCCCTCCAAATAATAGGTTTTCTCAAAACTCTCAAAATAGGTATTTGTTTCAATGATGATCTCTTAATTGGACCTAAATCTCTTACCGCCCAGCCATTTTTTTAGGTTTGGAAACAGAAAATAGTTGCAAGGGGGCCAAATCTGGAGATGTAGCAGTCTATAGCGTAATTTGTGGAATTTTGACATGCTGACAATCCTTTAAAATGGTCACACGGCTGCGTTTATGGTCGATTGCGAGCAATCGCGGCACCAAAAATTCATGTAAAATATGATATACCCGCTTATTTGAGATGCCTGATACCTCAGCCATCTCACGAATTTTAATTCTTCGATCCTCCAATATCATTCCATGGATTTTATCGACGATTTCTGGCGTAAAGACCTCTTTGGGGCGTCCTGAACGTTCGGCGTCATTTGAAATCAACGGAAATCAGTAAACCACTTTTTAACCATTGAAATTGATGGTGCAGCTTCCCCATAGTATTTATCTAGCCTTTCCTTGGTGATCTATTTTTTACGTAAGGGTAGAGGGGTCTTGACCTTTAAACAGTAGGTAAGTAGTCTCGATATTTTCAAATTGTTCTTAGAACTTATATCGTTTGTTCAGTTTGGTGAAAAGCTAGCACCACGGTCCTAAGCATAGAGACTTATGAATTTAGTGCTCTGCAATTATCGCCAATCTCATTTAAAGGGCATTGTTGTCAAGATGCATTACCAATATTAAAGTGATCATAACGATATTAATGTGGTTGGATATAAAAATGAAGATGATGTTTACCCGCCACCACAAACCAAATACATGACATTCGACAGCAGAAGACGTAAATATTTATTTTTGTAAACTTACTCAGCCGGCATTCTGGTAACGCCCGGTCGAAACATTATTGTTGTGGAGTTATTGTTGAGACCACAATTAATAGATTCCAGCTCGTAAGACTCCTTTTTGTCACTCCAGTCATATTCCAAGCGCTGACGTGCTGTCCTGTTCTCGATTTGTTGTTCTTCAATGTCAGCAAGGGTTTTCTTAAGTGTTGTTCTTATTTCCGATATGAGGGCTAGTTCTTTAACTAACTCCTCTTGGGGATTGTCTCGAACTAGTTCAGTCTCTGGACGTCCAGCTCGTTTCTCAATGCACTCCTTGGCTTTTCAAAATAGTTAAGTTGCAATTAGAAAATAATTTTATTTGGATTATCTTAGTGAAGAAATACCAATTGACTCAGGAATTCCCAATATGACCAATGATTTTTTTACTCTCACCCTCTCCTCTTCAAGGATAGCAAGTTCGTCTATCATTGCGGAAATTGTCCTTTCTAGTGTAGTTTTCCACTTGTTAAGAAGTTTCGCTCTTTCTTTCATATTTGCTGTACTCTCCGCCTGAGTTTTTTCAACTAGAGCGAACGTCCTTGCCATAGTTGCCTTTGAGTTGTAGGCGTTTCTATGTAAGAAAACAATATGTAAATAAACATTTATTTTTGCTCCTATTTAAAGAATAACGTAGAAGTTCATTACTTGTCAGTATCTGTTAACACTTTAGATACGTTATCGATAATTTCTTTGTTTTTCGCTCGCCATTCATTGGTGCTGAAACGAGTTATTGAGTAACGATCAACAACGGGTCTGGTCCCTGTTAAGCCCGCCAAAGGACTCCAATCAACTTTTCCAGTTGCCCAATAACTAACGGGACCCATTGGTTGCAGATGATCCTTGGATGGAACATTATCATTCGGTTGTGGTAGATAGCAGGCAGCAAATTTTGAGTTATCGAGATTGTTGCTTTCCGTTTTCTAAAATGTTGGAAAAAAAAAAAAACAGACGCGTGTATACAAGTATGATTATTTTTTTTTAAATTGCTGCTTTATAAGGTAGGTATTTTGGGGAAAAATATGACTTCAATTCAATTAAATTTATTTATAAAGGAAAGTACAAATAAGAACATAGTCTTTTATAGTACATGATTTTGGAAGAAGTGGAGAAACTTTAATATAAACTGCTACTGTCACTCTCCAGTGCCTTGATTTTGTGCGGTTTTTTCCGCAATGGCGGTGTCGGAAAGGGTTCACGTATAGGCGGATTCTATAAATGTGTGAGTGATGTCGCGAACTGACAACTTCCAATATTTCCCTGTTCTTATATCGCTTTGTTCCTGCAAATTCCAGGCGAGCTTTCCTACACGCGACCTTTTTAGGTAGCGAGAAGGATGTCGGATGAGAAGAAATGACAACAGCGTGACCGTTGTGCGACAATTTGGTACCTTTTTCGAGGACACTAATACAATTTTTTGTTCCTTTGTTCCTTTTTATTATTTGTAAAATACACATTTTTGGACTATTCGCATGAGAGCCATAATGGCGAACGAACTGCGAACAAGCGAATTTTTTTACACTTCAATTACTTCAATCATTGTTTAATGTTAAATTCGATAGAATTTTTTCATTCGTGGGTTTGTGGATCCGCGAATGTCTTATGTAGGATTGTGAATAAAGTGTGACAGTTCGCCGCAAGAATTTTCAATTGCTGTAATAATTGTAAATTGAGCTATTTAAATCGATTGAGAGTCCGATTTTTTTTTAGATTAGACTTAAGATTAATTTAATTTAAGGCTTTGGTGGTAAATAGTATAAAAATCAATTTTCAATTCATAAATACAATTAAATTCATTTGTTCGCAATTCGCGCTCATGTGAATAGTACTTAAAAAAGTTTTCAAAAACTGTGATTTCAAAATGAATATGTTAAAAAAATAACGCGTAAATAGTGTAAATACTACAAAATACTAAATTTATGTAACAGCGTCAGAAAAAGGCACACTTTTCTTTCATCGCCCCTTTTATATGGACTTTTTAAAACTAAATTGAAGGAGATTTCAAAAGTAGATATTGATATAATTTATAAACAAAATTCAATTAATTTTTTATATATTTATAAATAAAAATCAAAGCTAAAAGGTTTTCATTTTAAAATTTGTCATTTGAAAACGAATTGCATCTAAAGTACTGTCTAGCTTACCCGCAGAACAACCTTAAAGACATCTAATTCTAATGTTATTTGGTTGTTTTGGGTTTATTTATAAAAGAAACGTTGTGAGAGAGTGATCTTTTTACAGTCTATATTGTATTGTGAAACTAAAACTAAAATTTATAACCTTTCTCTAACAGTCCGGGAGATTGTTGCGAAATTCTGAAAAGTAACAAATAAAAAAAAGAAAAAAGTGTCATTTCTAAAGCTATTCTGCAATTTAAGAATTTTCGCACAATTTTAACAATTGTTGGCTCTCCTAACACTATAATCGTGTTCTGATACACAGCAGCGTTATATTTTATAGAAATTCATTTGGAAATCACTGCGTTTCTAAAATTTCCAAAGTGAATTTTCATACTAAAAAAAGGGAAAAAGTAGCAACAAATAGTATGAGGGTCCTCGAAAAAGTGCCAAATTATTGCACTACGGTCTCGTTGGTCACAGCGCGCGGCTCACTCACACACTCAAATCCGATTCGGAACGTTCCCTAGCGACATCGCCTCAAAAACCGCACAAAATCAAGGCACAGGTTTCGAACATACACTCCGGTTCACTTGAATAAAGGCAACACTTTTATTTCCTAAAGCAGAGCATTTTGGACTGTAAAATTGGTAAAAAATTATCAACAGAGAGTGAAAATAACAGATTGAGAATTGCTCAGGAGAATACGTTAACGAAGATAATTTTACTGTACAAATTAACGGGACTTTATCAAAGTTCGTAAACAGAGTGGGAAATGCAGGAAAACAAATTGGTCCATTTGAATAAAGGCAGTTTCGAAATTAAAAGCATTCATGAAATTTTGTTAGAAAAATCTGTGCTAAATTATTGTAGAGTGAAGAAATTTATTTAAGTTTTGCGCAGTTGTTATCAAAAATGGACAAAAGAAACTCTTTAACTGCATACGAAAAATGAAAAATAGATGCGTACCACTCTGAAGGTTGTTTCAACCGCGACATCGCGAAAAAATTGGTCGAAGCCCAACTTCTGTTGATAATTATTTAAAGAATCCGGATTCTTATGGAAAAAAATATAAAGGAAGAATTTCTACAGTGAATTCAGTAGCGCCATATCATTCGCTGAGCTTCTAATTCCAGTGATTCAATATCAAAAATCAAATTCCGTTCCGGTGTAAATGCCAACAAATCCACCGTTAGACGTGTTATTCTGAGTGACAACAATCTGAAGCGGTTAAAGTTGGTGAAAAAACCTTCTGTCAATGCTTTGCGTAAGCAGCTTCGACTTCAATTTGCTAAAGAAAATATGGCCTGGACTATAGGAGAAAGTACTCTTAAGAATGACTGGCGAATGGTTATTTTCACGGATGAAAAAAAGTTTAATCTAGTCTAAATGGACCGGATGGGTATAACTTCTACTTTCATGATTTAAGGAAAGAAGAACGGGTTCTAACCCGTCATCACAGCCGAGAGGGTGGAGTAATGGTTTGGGGTGCGATCAGCTACTATGGAGCATTCGAGTTAAATTTTCAGAGCACAAAAATAACGGGAGTTACCTACAAAGGGATATTGGAATCAGCTTTTCCTAAGTTTAACGAGTTATTTGGATCTTTGCCTTGGATTCTGCAACAGGACAATGCACCAATCCATACAGCTCGTATAGTAAAGTCATTTGTTGCAAGCCAAAACGTTAAATTACTGAATTGGCCACCATATTCACCAGACTTGAACATTATAGAAAATGTTTGGGGTTGGCTTACGCGTAAAGTTTACAAAGGCGGAAAGCAGTACAACGATAAAGAATCACTTCTCAGGGGTATTAAGTCAGCTTGGGCCGAAATTTCTCTAAATTATATAAAATCACTGTACGACTCACTTCCAGACCGCATCTACATATGAGGTGATTTTCAAGAAAGGTGGCCATACACATTACTGACTTCTTTAATTTATACTTATTTTATAATTACGTCTACACAGAATCCGTCGTATTCGGAATTTTGCTACGAACCCCGAAAGAACTATCATAGAATTCGTCGTAGGGAAAATGTTTGCTACGTATTTCGTCGTAGGGGAAATTGTTTGCTACGAACTTCGAAATTCATAGCAAACATTTCCTCTATGACGGATTCCATGGTAGTTCTTTTGGGGTTCGTAGCAAAATTCCGAATACGACGGATCCTGTGATAGACGGGATTAACTGTCAAAAAAATTAATAAACAAAAGCAAAAACTGAATATTTCTCTTATTTATTGTCTTTCGGCCTTACCAATAATCAACTTTAGTCTGGCACTTTACGAAAAGACTCCACACTTTCCAAGATCCCTTTACCAATAAACAAATATAGTTGCCAGACTATCGCTAACTGTAGGGTTAAATGTTAGTGTTGAGAAAGCCATGTTTATCTCGGACATTAGCTAAATAAATCCTCCCTTATGTCATTTTGAAGACAAGTGTTGCCCAACCATCCAAAATCGCGGTATTAAATTTCGAAATAGGAGAGAATTTAATACGATGTTGTTCAGCCTGAGCGTTTACAATTATTAATTAATTTTAGTAAATTGTGAATGCTTTCTAATTTTATTCGTTGTAATACAACAATGCAAATGGTTTTTAAGTTTATCACACACAAATTTCTACAAATGTATGCAAAATATTGAAAAATATTGCGTTTTTGTTTTATTTCTAAACACGTGAAGCATAAATATTTCTGTGTTTTTCTTTTTGTTGCTTTTTGATTGGTTTTCCTAGTTAGTTGCTTAATAAAAAAATAAATTTTATATAAGTTTGGGATAATTCCAAGACTTTCTCGACAGTCGTCGCAAACAGAATAAAATATCTTCTTACCAAAGAGGTACAAGCCGTCCAACTTGTAGGTACCTTTTTGCAGCAATTCTCAGTACCTTAGGCGACACAGGTAGATATTTTGTTGCAACCAAACCCTTTTCAAACTCTTTGCAAAAGGAGTTTGTTTACCGAGAATGAGGATCTCTAATGAGACAATGTTGGCGTGAAAAGGTTCCCTTCGCGGAAAATATAGTTATAAAAATAGAATTATCAGAACTCAGCAAAATACATGCAAAATAACAAGTTTATTAACTTCTGGGGGTGCAAGTACAGCCTATCAGGTAGTACGAGAATATGCGTTTTATATTTTTCAGTTCGAATTTCAACTTTTGTCGGATTCTAAGTTTCCCGAATTAAGTAATATATAAGCCATACAATTTTTTATAGGTTAAATTGTATTTATTTTCAAACCCGGAAGCGATAAGTTATTAACACGCTTCCTTTCCTACGTGCGATTGTTATTCATTCTGAAATGAATGAGCTAGATATTATTTCTATTTTCAAAAATATTCTCTTGCTAACGATGCAATTGTGATGTTTAGACCACTAATAAGTTTTGATTTGCTTCGTCAGCCTACGAATAAATGAAACCATTCAAATAAACTGTGATTTGTTTATTGAATAATTTGAAAGAAATTTTATTACGACACAAATGCACTCATAAAGAAATCGCGAGGTAGTATTAGAAAACAATGGAAAGCGTACCATAAAAGTACTGAAAATTGTGTCCGATCGAACGATAGGGCATTACTGATATGCATTTTATATTTGACAGATCAGCGGATATTTTGTGCATTTCCTATTTTGTGTTTTGTTTTTTTGCTTATAATAAGTCTCAAAGAGCATTGGAAAGATATGTGTTGGGCAAATTTAATTGCAATTTATGTATTCCTTCTTTTAGAATAAAATCCTCCTTGTGAAAAAGACCATTGACCTTGTTTTTCACGAAAACAAATTATGAAATTTGAATTCTGCAATGACAACAAATGTAATAGATTCTAAGAAAGTTGTAGGACTAGTAAATGTGGAGGTCTAATTGTTTATTGGTACCTTTTCACAAAAGCTGTACATTTTTACTAAAGCTGACATCTAACTAGTTGTCGACATTAGTGATTGATTATTAGTAAGGCCGTTTGCCTTTATTCATGTGAACCGATTTAATTGCTTGCATTTTCCAGTTTAAAAAAAAAACGGGTTATAGTCCGGTTTCCTTTCACTGTCAAGAGTTTTTGTATATTGTTTGGTCTTGTAAAATTTCAGATCTAAATTCTTTAATTTTTGTTCCACTTTGATTCCTAGTTTTTTGTAAAAAAATAAGAAAATTATTGTTTTATGACATCGTTGCCTTTATTCAAGTGAACCGGAGTGTACACCTCGTTCTAATAATAGTAAATGGAACGGATACTGTTGTGGTCTTGGAAGAAGAAAACTTTCCTCTTCTGAAGTGGCGACTGGGTCGTATTGTGAATGTGCAATCAAGGAAGGACTTCGTCGTTAGAGTGATAACAGTGAAGACATCGAGCAACGAAAAACAAAGGGCAGCAACAAGGATTAGACGAATTGCTGTTGATCGAACATTGTCCTCTCAAGGTGGGCAAGATGTTAAGACGTAACTCTTAACGTTAAATCGCACTGTATTCACTACAACTTATTTCAATCATGCTCAATAAAACATATATTAAAGCTTCTGGTTGTAAAAATTATTTTTGTTAACAAAATATTTATCTTGAATTGAAGTCATCGTTCTGACTTTTGTTTCACTGAAGAAAGTCATCTTTACTCTCCCCATCGTCGACAATTATTTCCAAATAGTTTCGCCTACAACAGATACAACAGAAAAACATCTCTACCACGGAAAATAATTGTTGATAACTTGGAAGATAAGTGTACTTCCAGGTCAATTCTTAAAACGACAGCCACAGAAGTGTTAGATTGCGCACGTTAGCATACATAGCGACCGTCAACAACACGGTTTTTAAATTCGCCATGACAATGTTTACCGACGAACGATTTAGAAATTATGAAAAATTTTCGGAACTGTAGCTGGAACCAGGAAATATGGGAAAGTCTGTTTGTTAATAACGTCGTGATAAAGAAATAGCTTGATCAGTCATTACATAGATGCAGCACCAAAAGAATTTGTACCGGTGGAAGGTTGTTTTAGTGACTAAAAATCTTTAACTAATATGAGCACTCGCCACGCAATGGTCCTCTGATTTGGTATACGATTGGACACTTCCCAAGTAAATAAAGTTGAAAAGGTCGTTCAATTATTTTTTATGTGTTTATCCAGTTGGTTATGAATTTATCACAAAATGTACCAGAGCTTGTTAGGCCTAGAAGCGGATGGACTTAATTTTTTCAAGCCAACGAGAAAGATGAAACTACTTAGAGATCTTACAATTCTCGCCTAACAAAGTTTAGCCGAATGTCTTTTTGGGCGAAACGAAAATGCTTACCTCGTTCATTTGATTTGAAATATTTTGTCCTAACATTGCGGAACTTCACCGATGCCCACAGCAGATCTAAGAAACAATGATGCAATTTATTAAAGTGAATTGATAGTTTATTTTTTTACATACAAAAATAATTTTGAAACGGAAAGATATAATTATGAAGGATTTTACAACAATTATTTCCAAGTAGGTATGTAGCCCCAAACGTTCAGGAAAAATCACAATTTAAACAATGAAAACTATTTTCAGAAGTTGTTTTCAAAGATAAACAAATTTGTGCCGTTTCTAGGGTGACTTACTCAAAATCAAACATGTTCAAAGAAGTCACATGTAAATTTTAACACCGAATTTGGCTTTCTTTGGAACAAGGCTATCATGTAATCATTTAGAAGTTCGATGACTTCAGGGTAGCTGTCCAAATATTTATGCAGTGAACAATGTGATTGCTCTTTTTCAAACTCAAACATCGTATTTAATATGGAGTCTGACTTCCATGTGAGTTCCATGCACGGATTCAGTTTCTGTTGATGAGCTAACAGCATTGGATCGATGTGTACAATGTACCGAGAATTTGCCCAGGTGTGATAAACCATGCCTCCTGTTGGAAAGAAGAGTGTTTTAGAGGCATCTATCTTTCTTCCGGTTGCATATTCGTGGGTGGATCTTGTCATACGTATCACTTCGATCGTGTGTTGATTGATTTGAATGAATTCCTTTTCACTGATAGAAAAAACTTGTCTTAATAATCTTCCTTTGACAAAACCAGAAAAAGAAAATTGTTAACGGACAGTTTTGAAAACTTTGGGTATATATTTACCTGATATGCTCATTGAATAACATTGAAAAGATCCAGAGTATTTTATAGCGATTAGGAGCCTCATTAAAGCAAATATGCTGCCATCTAGGGCAAGGTCAGTTTGGCACTTTAAAGAAATGCATCCACGATATTTCTTTTCATGTCCTCCATCGTTGTTCGTGCGATAGGCGATGAAATTTCCATACTCAATAAAGACATGTAAGGATTTTTCCTTTATAGGGAAATATATAATAAAATGTTATTAAATGCGAATAAGAAAAAGTATATTTATGTAATGTAAATACTTTTGCAGTAGCCGTTTTTGTGAATACTCAACATTTTTATTTAGTGCTTGTCAATAGTCGTGTTTTTTGAGCTTCGATCTCAGCAAAGCAAAGTAAAGTAGGATTTTCAGCACGCTAATTACAACAACTACGCAACATTTGACACTTCGAGACTCGCAATAGTTGTTGTAATTGCGTGCTGAAAATCCTTACTTTGCTTTGCTGAGATCGAAGCTCAAAAAAAACACCGCTAATATTTATAGGACAAGCAATTTCTAAATTAATATAAAATTATTAAATATAAATTTACGAATATATGTATAATATGTTGTATCTAACCAAATCCCAAAAAATGGTGAATGTGAACAGTTTTGCTGATCAATGAAGTGAATATTGAGACTACCTATCGATATTGGAGGAAAAAAACAATAGCTAATAGTTGTCATTTTATAACAAACCTATTTCACGTATGGACGGTGTATTACAAAAAAAGAGCGTGTGCTTATGACCACACATCAGAAGTGAAACTTCTCTCGCTAAATGTAAACACGTATGTAATGTATGTTATAGCCCTACAAGGCTAATGTTACTGACAACCCTTAATAACCTGATCATTTGTCGATGCGACGAACAATACTTAATCGGCCTTACCAATAATCAACTTTATACCATGTTCCCACCAACGTGATTTAGCTCATATGATTTACAAATCAGGAAAGGCACATTACGAAAAGACTCCACACTTTCCAAAATCCCTTTACCAATAAACAAATATAGTTGCCAGACTATCGGTAACTGTAGGGTTAAATGTTATGTCGTTTTCCATTGGGACCAAAAATCAATCTTTTTTTGATCTAAATCACTTTTCATGTTCCACTGGGACCAAAAATCAATCTTTTTTTTTTTCGATTCAGAGCACTTTTTGCAGATCTCGATATTTTTTCACTCTCACAATACCAATATACTTTGCACAGCTGTTTGACGCCATTTTAAGAAGTTTGCTTTGAAGACAAATGGGGGTAGTTTCGTGAAAACCAAAATAACCTCGAAAATAATAAAATACATTAATAGCCATGGATATAATTCAGGAGGAAATATTATCTTAATAGTTTTCCTCGTCATGTGAAGACTACGAATCACCAAAAATACTCCATTTGTATGTGCAATAGGAGAAACTTTTTTAAAGGCGATATCCATTTGTGATTTTTGCAAAAACAAATGCAATTTGAACAGCTGATATTGCTGTCATAATAACACACTAATCCATTTACAAAAGCAGATCAATTTCGTTGCGTGTTCCATTCGCCACGTAAAATCTGAGATCCGGAAAAAGATTTCTGGTGGTCCCAGTGGAAAACGGCATTAGTGTTGAGAAAGCCATGTTTATCTCGGGCATTAGCTAAATAAATCCTCTCTTATGTCATTTTGAAGACAAGTGTTGCCCAACCATCCAAAATCACGGTATTAAATTTTGAAATACGAGAGAATTTAATACGATGTTGTTCAGCATGAGCGTTTACAATTATTAATTAATTTTAGTAAATTGTGAATGTTTTCTAATTTTATTCCTTGCAATACAGAAATGCAAATGGTTTTTAAGCCGAACAAACACAAATTTGTACAAAATGTATGCAAAATATTGTTTTATTTCTGAAGCGTAGTATGCAGATGATCCGAAACGAAATTTTCCGGTGGTCTCCAAAAGGACAACGAAACGTCTGCGAAATGGCAGCGGAAAATAATTAGTGGAGGGTTCCATCAGCTGCTACACAAATAGCAGTGTTACCATCACTGTCAATTTATCTTCGATTTGGATACTCGAACTTTTCGCTGGCTCCTTAAAATGTTCATTTGGTAATTGTAATAATTTCGAATATTTACTTTAAAGTTTCGTGATTTTTTGACGAAACAAACGTATTCTTTTCGCCTGACGAAATCGTAAACATTTACTTTTGCTTTTTTTGACCACTTAAACTTGATGGCTGAACTCATCCTTGGTCTTCAAATGGCTTATGAATTATAAAGCAAGTTTATCAAAAAAAAATTGGCAAATCACCTTTAAATTTTCTAAAAAAAAAAAAATTTTTGAATTTTTTCCGTATGAACAACTTTGTTCGATCAACTTTTTAGTTAATTCCACAAAAAACATAAACAAATCATTCCACGGATATATTTAATGTCTTTACTGTTCCATCTGTCTGAAATTGTGCTATCAACACCGATTTTTCATTTATCGTCGTCCTTAAACAATTTAATAAGTCTGCCAATGAGTTTAGGTATTTTTGGCGCCAAAATTTTCCAACTTGCCTCCATACCTCGTATAAAATCTGGCAACACTGGAGTACAAATGTCAAATTTTCGCAAGCAAATAATGTCCCGGACAATAAACGTGTGCGAAAAGAGAGTGGTGAATTGTACCAAGCAATCTACTACAACTAACCACTTTTCCGCCATCATTTCGCAGCATCTGCGTACCAGCTGCGTACTGCAAAACGAAAAGGAGAGCGAAATTTTTCGTTCATGATTTCGTTGTGTCAATTTTGTATGGGATTTTCCGTTTCGTGTCATCTGCGTACTGAGCTTAAACAAGTGAAGCATATATTTCTCTTTTTTTTCTGTGTTATCTTGTTTAACCGCTAGTTCTTGCTTTTTGATTAGTTTTTCTTTTTAAATAGTTTGCAAGCAACGAAATTAATTTAATATTAATGGTCCATTTAGTTTGAGGTTGGAGTAAACCATTAAATCTGGGGCCGGGTTAGAGGCGTTAACCGCACCGTACCAGGACCGACCAAGCTGGGGGCCCCATTAATCTAGCCCAGTCGATAACGGTGGACTCCGGATAACTGGCTACCTCCGGTTTCATCCTGCCCCATCTGCGTATGCGGGGCTCTGTGCAGATGGACGTTATTTCCCTAGCTACTCGTGGGATCAAAATAGACCAATTAATCAAAACAACTTCTTCTGATGAAGATAAGGTTAATCCTATCTCTATCTGTCAGCCTACAGCTGAACCAATCCGTGATGGACGGACAGACCGCCGTCCTGATCGTCTAACCGTTGACAGCGACCTTGAGTCCGTCGACAAGGTGAGCTCTGTGCTCACGGAGGAGGCTTACAGGAGCTGCTCAGACGCTCCTGAAACCGATTCCTTGAAGAACCTGGGGATTGAGGAACTATCCCTACAAAGGAAACGCCTGACCACATCCAAAAAGAAGAAACTCAGACGCCTTCTTGCAGATGGTCTAGCATACAATGAGCCGCTAGAAAAAGTCCTCAACGAACCTCCGAACAATGAAGCCTCTACAGCCAACAAGCGCCCTCGGTCTAGTAACAACTCTCCTGCCGGACCAAGTAAGAGGGCTAAACCAAATGCTCCATTGTTCGCAGAAGTAGCCGGCACAATCAAAGTGGGTCTCCTTCTGGACAATTTTCCAGATGGTCATCTTGAGCCTGTACACCAAAAAGCGGTGGAATATGCCATCGTCAGGGAGGTGAATAAGCTCCCAGATGATGGCCCACAGATTCGTTTTCTGGGCTGCTCGTACAAGCCAGGGTGGATGACGGTTAATTGTGCGGACGCTGGCACCAGGGATTGGTTAGCCACTATTATCACCACCATCTCACCGTGCGAGAACGCGAAGCTCCGTTTAGTTGAAGGAGACGATCTCCCAAAACCATGCGTGGCTACGGCTTACTTCCCGGGATCATCACGTTCCGCGGACGATATTATGCGGTCACTAAGGCTGCAAAACAGAGTTCTTCCCACCAAGGACTGGAAAGTTCTTAGGAAAGTGGAGAACGCGCAGGGTCTCGCCTTGACCATCTCGATGGATGAGTGTTCGGTTAAACTCCTTGAGGACCTGAACTGTCAGCCGTTCTATAACATGAACCGGGTTCAGTTCAGGATCAAGAAGAATCCCTACTCTCGAGCAGCATCCAATCCTAAAGAGCCAAATAGCAGCGAGCAGGCTTCCAAGGAGGCTGTTCAGCCGCTTCCTGCCAGTTCTACTGCTACTACCACTGACCCTTCCATGTTGGCGGTAATCCATCCCTCTTCTCAGCCGGCTGAAGGAACGGTCAAGCCTGGTCCTTCACCTGCCTGAAAAGAGTTAAAGAAATCAGGCCTTCATCCTCCACCAATGCTGCCAGAATTCGCAATTCCGATCCGGCTCGTAAACCGGCTCAATCAGGCTCCAGACAGTCATTGTCCGGCTTCGCTCGAAGACCTCCTGATAAGAGTCGGCTTTCACAAGTCCGTGACGACTCTAAAAGAGGGGACTCACATAAAAAGGTCCCCCTCCACATAAAAAAATATGAAGGTTGTTCAGATCAACCTTCACCACGCTAAGGCCGCCTCGGCAGTCTTAACCAAGACTATAAACACAAATGGTCTTAACGTTGCCCTTGTGCAGGAACCATGGACTAGCACAGACGGCAAAATTCTAGGACTCTCGACACCTAGAGGTAGTATTCTTTACTCCACCTCTTCCAACAGACCTCGAACATGTATTATTTTTGCTAATAATATGAATTTCTTCCCATTGAAATGATCTAACGGCTGCCATCGTGAAGATTAACAACACCAAGAAAGTTATTATTGCTACTGCATATTTCCCTGGAGACTCAACTGTATGCCCTCCAGCAGAAGTAGAGATCCTGCTCAGGTATTCGCAGCGCACCAGGACAGAAATTGTTCTCGGCTGCGATGCAAATGCGCATCACACACGAATTTACCCGAGGTAGGCATGCCTATCGTAAGAGGCGACTAAAATCCAACCTCCGTATACCGAGCGTGTAGCGTATACAAAAAATGCAATGAACAAAACGAAAA
Organism: Cheilosia vernalis; assembly: GCA_949126925.1. Taxonomy (NCBI): domain Eukaryota; kingdom Metazoa; phylum Arthropoda; class Insecta; order Diptera; family Syrphidae; genus Cheilosia; species Cheilosia vernalis. The sequence goes on along the minus strand of OX421361.1, from coordinate 22,429,957 downwards.
GATTAATTACCCCAGGTGGCAGTCCAGCTTTACTGGAAAATCCACCCTCTTCGGAGGTCGGCTCTACGGATTCTGGGGAGAGCCGCTTATTGCAGTCCATTAACCCTTTTATTAAAAGTTCAAGGGTATCTCGATCGCCTCCATCAACATCGAACAATCCCGGGAAAAGAAGTCCGCCGGGAGCGCCAGCGCGTGAAAAACGGGACTCAATTAAAGATATAAGCTCTGAGGAAGAAATTAAAACACTCCGAATCAAGCTCAAGGAAATGGATCTACTCTATCAAACTCTGAAGAAAGAGATAGAACTGTTAAAAGAAGAAAATAATGTTCTAAGGAACACTAATTCTCAGAAAGAACGCGAATGTACTCCACCACGCTTGCCTAGTCAGGAATACCACACGAAACGAATCGGGTCCCTAAGAAAAGACCTAGTAAGAAAAGGAGAGCCGGTTCTTCGCCTGAAGTCGAGCCTCAAAGAGAACAAACGCGTAAAGTACCGCAAGAAAAACAACTCCGAGGGCAAATTCGTCCACCGCCTCCAATAAACGTCGTTGGGATAACGGAGTATAATAAGTTTCACAGCCTCCTTAAAGGAACGATAACATCGGAATTTAAGGTAACATCTTTGAGGAATAATGCGTGGAAAATTAACGTCGTTAACCACGAAGATTACCGGGCAGTGTCCCAAAAGCTAAATACCGAGAAGATCCAGTGGTATACTTTTGAAATAAAGTCAGAAAGGCCACATCGTGTTGTAGCGAGGGGACTCCACCCCTCATGCACCAAAGAAGAGGTTATAAACGATCTCCGTTCCAAAGGGTTTAAAATTCTTGATGCCGTAAATATCATCAAGAAAGAGAAGCAAAAAACGGAAGAAGATAAGGACATCCTGATAAGGCGTGGACTTCCGCTCTTTATGCTTACCTTCGATAGGTCTGATAATATCGAAGATATCTACCGAATTAAAACCATACTTAATATTGTGGTAAAAATCGAGCCCATGCGCAGAAATTTGAAAACAATTCCACAGTGCAAACGTTGCCAAGAATTCAATCATACGCAAATGTATTGCAAAAAAGAGCCGCGATGTGTAAAATGCGCCGGAAGTCATTTCTCCCAAGACTGTGGAGCAAACAAACAATCCTCCGCTACCTGTGCTAACTGTTAGGGAAAGCACCCGGCAAATTATAGAGGCTGTGAAGTAGCTAAGGAGTTGCAAAAACGGAGAGATGCGCTACTCAAAAGCCAAAATAAAAAAACAAAGCCGCTTACCAAGGTAAAGCGTAGGACCGCCCAGGAGGTTGTAGGCAATATAAAACCTCCGGTTCAAAAGCGTAGCATTGTCAGAGAAAGAGAGACAATTGAAAGGCCCTCGACCTCTGTTGTCAAAAGAAACGCTACTGAAAAGTTACCACGAGGAAAGCCATCGAATAGTGGCCCTCGGACAGCCAGAGTACACCCCTACGCTCAGGCCGCGGCATTCGAAGGAGCGAAAAACGTTGAAACTTCGCCGGACCCTGTTTCTCATGTTTTCTCAGTTATTATCGAGAAACTTGAAGAACAAAGCAAAATAAATAAAATTATTCTCGATCGCTTGGTTAAGCTCGAAAATAATTCACGGAAAACGCGTGCTTCAAAAATAACATGAATGAAAAACCAATGTTAAAAATATGCACTTGGAATGCAAACGGACTTATACAAAAACTCGGCGAATTGGAAATATTCATACGAGAGAAAGATATTGACATTTGCTTGATTTCTGAAACTCACGTGAAAAAGGGATCGAATTTAAAAATAAAAGGATATAATGATTTCCACGCTTGTCACCCATCGGGGAACGCCAGAGGTGGATCATCATTGCTTATTAAAGACTGCATTGAACAATACGAAGACCTGAAGATAGAGCTCGAAACTATGCAACTGTGCACGATTCGAGTTAAAAATAGTCAGCGTACTCTTAGAATTTCATCTATCTACTGTTCCGCGCTTGAAAAAAGTGATTTTACTAACCTGCTTAAATCGCTCAAACCAAATTTCATTGTTGGCGGCGATTTTAATGCGAAGCACACGTTCTGGGGCTCCAGATACATCTCGCGAAAAGGTAGAATGCTCTAGGGGGCAGGTATGGAATACAGTTGCGATTTCCTCTCGACGGGCAAACCGACCTACTGGCCAACTGATACTTCAAAACTACCTGATCTGATAGATTTCTTCGTCGTGAAAGGAATACCTACCCACCACATTAAAGTTGAAGAGAGCTTTGATCTATCATCTGACCACTCACCGGTTATTTTAACATTGAGTTTAAAACTAGTCAATAACCTAGAGCCAGCGAGATTAACTGGTAGCAAAACTAACTGGGAAGGCTTTAGGAACGAAATAGAAGAGAATGTTTAACTGAGTGTTCCACTTACGACACCCTATGAACTTGAGGTTGAAGTTGATCGCTTCGTCGAGATCGTACAGATCGCCTCCTGGAATAATACGCCTAATCCAAGGAAAACGCCGGCCAAATATGGGCTACGATATCCTCCCGAAATAAAAGAATTGGTCAACGAAAAAAGGAAGGCGCGTAAGAAATGGCAACAGAGTCGCGCTCCGCAACATAAAGCACATTTGAATTATTTGTGCAATTTGTTGAAGACAGTTATTAAGGATTTTAAAAATCGTGCGATAGGTTCTTACCTTGAAAGTTTAACAGCGAAGAAAGATTCCAATTATTCACTTTGGAAAGCTGTAAAAGGCACCAAAAGGCCCAAAATCCCCGCGCCGCCAATTAGAATTAATCAAAATGAATGGGCAAGGGAAGATAAGGAAAAAGCGGACGTTTTTGCCGCTCATCTAGAAGAAACTTTTAAACCGTACGATGGCCAAGCGATCCCCGACAATACTAATAGGGCGGAATTACAATCTGACGATACAACACTCACTAGTGCAACGCTAAGTGAACTAAAACGTGAAATCGAATCCCTAAAACCTAAGAAAGCTCCTGGTTATGATTTGATGACCGGAGAAGTTCTGAAAGTTCTACCAAGGAAAGCATTAATTAAGCTTCTTCATATTATAAATGCCGCGCTCAGACTAAAACACGTGCCGAGTCAATGGAAAGTCGCGGAGGTCATAATGGTGTTAAAACCAGGAAAACCGCCAAATGAAGTAGAATCGTATAGACCGATTTCCATTCTACCAGTTATTTCCAAAGTCTTCGAGAGAATATTGCTTAGGCGCCTTCAGCCGGTTATTGAAGACAATAATCTTATCCCTGACCACCAGTTTGGGTTCAGAACCAAGCATTCGACGATTGACCAAGTACATAGAACTACTGACGTAATCGAGAAAGCATTTGAAGAAAAAAAGATTTGCTCAAGCGTATTCCTTGACGTCTCACAAGCCTTTGATAAGGTGTGGCACGACGGCTTTAAAATTAAATTACGACAAGTTCTCCCCGCAAGCCTATATGATATTCTAGAATCATACCTCGGGAATAGACTCTTCCGTGTTAGAAATGGAAACGAATACTCGGAGCTAAAAGAAATTTCGGCCGGGGTACCGCAAGGAAGCGTCCTTGGTCCGCTTCTCTATTTGTTATATACTCGCGATATTCCAACGGAAGATGGCACTACCCTTGCTACGTTCGCCGACGACACAGCTATCCTAGCAGTAGGTAATACAATCGAAGAAACGACTACAAAACTGCAAACCGCAGTGAATAAGATAAATGAATGGACAAGGAACTGGCGGATCGCTTTAAATGAAACTAAATCTGTACATGTGAATTTCACGTATAAGAAAACCAATGACTTGCCAATTTTCCTAAATATGGCCCGAATACCCTTTGCAAACGAGGCCAAATATCTGGGAATGACACTCGACGTAAAGTTGAAATGGAGTTCGCACGTGAAAATGAAACGTAAAGAACTCGATATCAAATATAGAGAAATGTACTGGTTACTCGGAAAACATTCCCAGCTCAGTACTGAGAACAAACTGCTTTTATACAAGCAAGTGCTAAAGCCGGTGTGGACCTACGGTATACAACTTTGGGGTTGTACCAAGAAAACAAATGTCAATATTCTACAAACTTTTCAAAATAAAGTTCTTAGAGAAATTGTACAAGCACCATGGTATATTAGAAACGACGATATCCATAGGGATCTCGGAATTCCAACAATCGAAGCTGAAACTAGAAGCTTCGCGAGAAAGCATAGAAACCGACTAATCGGACATATCAACAATACAGTCCGACAAATCTTGGACGAGAGCAATTTATTGCGCCGACTACAAAGAACGAAACCGTTCGACTTGGCAAGATAAGATTAACCGCGTCTAATTTGCGGAACACGCAGGATCTTTCATTGGAAAGTAACCTGTCAAAAGTTTTTATTTTAATGATAGAAAAATTGCTTGATAAGTTATATCTTAGTTGCAGTATCTAACAATCTTTAGAAGGGTGGTGTTTTGAGTCAGTAAAAATCTGACACTACTATGAGAACGCGCTTGCTATTCTCATAGTGTCTTTGGAAGATTTTCACCTACCCTCGGATAAAAAAAAAAAAAATTCTGGAGGAGCTCAGACATCAATAATCGAGGTAAGTCCTTAATTGATTTTATTACATGCTATAATTTAAATATATGTAATATCGGGAGGGAACCAACCTACATCAATGTAGTTAGAAGAGAAGTTCTGGATATTACCCTAGCTTCTCCCACACTTCACCACCTAATTTCCAACTGGTATGTGTCGTCCGAACCTTCATGTTCCGACCACCAACATATCAGATTTGAAATCAACGAACCCAATACAACTATTGCGTCATTCCGTCCAAGAGAATCACTGACTGGCCCTCTTATAAAGAGCACCTAAGTCAGTCTCTCAATGGAAAAATATCCCGAATTGACACTAAAGATAAACTAGAACACTTTGCCGAATTGGTAAGATCTTCTATTATATCTGCCTTCGAGGAAAATTGTCCCCTAAAGTCCAAAAGGCTTAAAAGGGAAACTATCTGGTGGAGCAAAGATCTTGAAAAGCAGAGATCCAGAGTAAGGAAACTATTCAACAAAGCTAAACGCAATGGCGACTGGTAAACCTACTCTAGTGCTCTCACCAACTACAACAAAGAAATTAAAAAGGCTAAGAAAGAATCATTCAGACGGTTCTGTGAGGAAATCTCTGATATTCCTTCCAGCTGCCGACTTCATAAAGTTCTTGCCTCTGACAGAACCATCTCATTAGGCACACTTGTCGATGAGAATGGACGTCAAACACAAAATAAGGAAGAGACACTTCATCTCCTTCTTAGAACTCACTTTCCTGGATCAAACTTAATTGATCCTCTCTCTTTAAACCTATCCCCCCGACTCGAGCGGATCTGCCTGCCGACGAGGGAGGACTGGAAAACTGCAAAACAAATCTGCAATCAGAACGCCATCAAATGGGCCTTAACTTCCCTGAAGCCGTATAAAGCAGCAGGAGAAGACGGCATATTTCCGGCACTTCTGCAGCAGGGAGTTGATGTTATTGCACCCATCTTCACTAAACTATTTAGCTGTAGTCTAGCCTATGGTCACATACCGGAAGCCTGGCGAAAAGTAACAGTTAAATACTTACCTAAGGCAGGTAGAAATTTGGACTCTAGTCCGAAATCCTATCGCCCCATCAGTCTCATGTCTTTCATTTTAAAAAGCATGGAAAAACTAATTGATAGACACATAAGAGATGTAGCCCTGAAATCTTTTCCGCTAAGTAAGTCTCAGCATGCCTATCAACCAGGTAAATCCACCGAGTCAGCACTCAATGACTTGGTTACTAAAATTGAATCATCCATCAAGAGCAAGGAAATCTGTCTGGTCGCTTTCCTAGATATTGAAGGAGCTTTCAATTACACTTCTTTTGAGTCCACTAACACGGCTCTTAATAATATGAATCTATCTCCCATAATAGGAAGATGGATAATGTCAATGTTGAATAGTAGAATAATTCAGACCCGCATCGATGATGTGGAAATCTCGGCACTCACAAGTCACAACTAGAGGGTGCCCTCAGGGGGGGGTGTTCTCTCGCCCCTTTTATGGTCCCTTGTTATTGATGATCTACTTCAATCCTTGACAAATCAGGGAATCTATGCCATAGGATATGCCGACGACGTAGCAATCGTTGTCAGTGGCAAATTCGAAAGCACGGTTTCAGAAATACTACAATTCGCATTATCTATTGTTCAGAGATGGTGCATCAAAGAAGGTCTTTCTGTTAATCCAAAAAAGACAACCATTGTCCCTTTTACAAAACGGAGAAAATTGGATCTCCTTATTCGTCCTACTATGTTCGGCGAAACCATTGAATTCTCTCAGGAAGCCAAATACCTGGGAATTATCCTTGACAGTAAACTATCATGGAACCAACAAATTGAACGCACCGTAAACAGAGCCACCAGATCTCTATGGATCTGTCGTCGAGTCTGCGGTAATAACTGGGGTGTGAGACCTCGGATGATCTACTGGCTTTATTCGCTTGTTGTAAGACCAGCGTTGACCTATGCTGCTGTTGTCTGGTGGACGAAGACTAGCGAAGTCACCACAGTCAAAAAGCTAGAGCGAGTTCAACGTATAGCTGTGAACTGTATGACGGGCTGCCTACGTTCCACCCCGACAATGGCACTCAATGTCATCCTAGGTCTAACACCTCTTCACAAGCATATTCAAATGGAGGCTAGACTAAGCATCCACCGTCTGTTCCACTCGAACAACTTTGACCCCTACTAATATCAGGGAGGTCATCTGTCTTTGCTTGACAACATGGATCCTTCAAGTCCATTCAGCATGCCCCTTGACGACATATTACCGGAATATGGCTTCCATAAAAACTTCTCCATTGTCATTCCCCCTAGGGAAGAATGGGAGAAATACAAACCTAATCCTTCACATCTTGACATCATCTGGTATACAGACGGCTCTAAGATGGAGTCAGGGACTGGCTCTGGAATATACAGCGAGACGCCCCAGGTGAATTTTTCAGTTAGCCTTGGGAAAAACTTATCCATATTCCAAGCTGAAGTCCTTGCAATCTACCACTGCGCTAGAATAAATCTAAGTTCTAGAACTAGGGGTAAAACCATATTTATATTTTCTGATAGCCAAGCAGCGCTCAAAGCTCTTGACTGATCGGTCATAAAATCCAAACTAATCCTAGAAACATTCACTATCATCTATGAACTTTCTAAGAAAAACCTAGTCATCCTCCACTGGATCCCAGCCCATAGAGGATTTGAGGGCAAAGAATTAGCTGACTCTGTGGCTAAAATAGGAGCATCCTCTCCACTTATTGGACCTGAACCCTTCTGCGGAGTCAGTAAAAACCTATTCAGGAACTACACTAGGATCCTGGCTCATACCGAATCAAACGAGATCTGGCAAAACACAGTTGGGCAGAACTGCACCAAAAAAATTTTCCCCAAATATTCCCCCGGTAAATCACAGTTCCTAATTAATCTGGACAAAAACAACCTGAGAATCCTAACAGGAATAATAAGTGGCCACGGTCTAGTGAAAAAACACCTTCATCGCATTGGTATCTCACCGGATCCAATCTGTAGACTCTGTCTTGAGAGTGACGAATCCTCTCTCCACATACTCACTGACTGTCCGGCTCTTCATCGTCTTAGGAAAGACATCCTAGGGGATGAATTCGTTAATTCAGCATCCCTTGCTGATATACACCCAGAGAAGATACTTGTCTTCCTGACTGCCTCTGGAGTAAAAAGATGGCTCTAGGAACTATAAGGGAAGGCACAATAGGCTCCTCTTACTAGCCGCAGTGCCAGAGCCCCTCGTAGGCTCTCCCGCCTTTAATCTAATCTAATCTAAGTGGTTCTAGAATAAGGTTCAGTGGTGACAGATTCCAGTCTCCAATTGGAAGTGACACTTGAGTGGAACTTGTTTTGTGACTATAAGGCCTGGATTCACCAAACTGTGACTAAGGCCTGGTTTCACCAAACTGTGACTAAGGATTGTTTCACCATTTAGGTTACACGATACCTTCCACGCCACAATATCCCCCTCTTAAACTTGTTCGTCCCGAACAAACTCGTTAACATTGTCACCATTATAACGATGAAGACGATCCACATGAATGACTTTCAGCTTGCCTCTTCCTCATTGGATGCGATAGACAACGTCGTTGATGCGCTTTACGATTGTATAGGGCCCTTCCCAGTCTTGTTGCAACTTAGGCGATAAATCTTTCCTTCGATGAGGGTTATATAGCAATACCAGATCTCCTTCCTGGAATCCTGTAGTCGCCGTTTTAGTATCGTACCTCATGCGGTCACTGGCTTGCTTAATCTTATCCCTAGTGTCTCGATGCACGTCTCTGATGATATCCCTGAGGTCTGTAACGTAATCCTCTTCATGCTTGGGCTCTCCGTATGGATATCCAAACATCAACTCGCTAGGTAGGCGGACTGTTCGACCAAATAAGATTTCAGATGGAGTATGTCCTGTGGTGTTATGCACTGCTCCTCGATAAGCCAATAAAAACATGGGAATCTGCTTATCCCAGTCTCTCTGGTCTTCGCCAACGACCTTAGAGAGGTGTTCATTTAGTGTCCTGTTGAAGCGCTCTACCATCCCATCTGATTGTGGATGAAGCGGGGTTGTCCTTGTCTTGTGAATCCCGAGTAACTGGCACACTCCTTGGAAAATCTTCGACTCGAAGTTCCGTCCTTGGTCTGAATGCAGTTCCATTGGTACACCGAATCTGCTTACCCAGTTATTGACGATTTGCTCCACTACGGTTTTAGCTTCTTGATTTGGGATAGCAAATGCTTCAGACCACTTACTGAAATAGTCCATAACAACGAGGATGTAACGATTTCCATTGTTTGTTTCAGGAAACGGTCCCGCAATATCAACTGCTATCCTTTCGAAAGGGGCTCCAACATTGTATTGATGCATTTTGCCACGGACTTTCAGTCTCGGACCTTTGCTGGCCGCACATGTAACGCATTTCCTGCACCAAGTTTCAACGTCCTCCCTTGAATGAATCCAGTAAAAGCGTTCCCGCCCTTTTTTGAGCGTTTAATTGATTCCCAAGTGGCCTCCAGACACTCCATCATGTAATTCCCTGAGCACTTTCATAACCTTTGACCTGGGTACAACAAGCTGCATTACGAACGACTTTCCATCCGGGCTTTCCCATCTTCTTTTTAGAATGCCGTCTTGTACGTGAAGGGAGTCCCACTGCGCCCAGTATGCCTTCAGCTCGGGGCTCCTATTGGATATCTCCTGCCAGTCTGGTCTTCCCTCATGGTCCTTTCAGGCGATAATCGGTTCGATATCCGGATCTTCCATTTGAGCCTCCCGTATTTCCCGCGCACTCCAGCCATCAATGGGCATAGCTCTCACCCTTTGAACGGACGCGACTTCTTTTTCCTCGTGTCGTAAGCAATGTTTGCAATTTGCTTTGCACGGTCGACGGGAGAGAGCGTCTGCATTAGAGTGAAGACTTCCCTTTCGATGTTGTATTTCGTAGTCGTACATCTGCAGCCGTTCGATCCACCTTGCGACTTGGCCTTAAGGATTCTTAAAGTGTAGTAGCCACTTTAAAGACGCATGGTCTGTACGGAGGATGAATTTTCGCCCATAAAGGTACTTATGGAAATGTTTTGTTGCCAGTACCAAAGCAAGGAGCTCGCGCCTGGTAACACAGTAGTTCCTTTCTGGCATTGAGAGAACTTTACTAAAGTAGGAAACTCCTTTCTCTTGGCCATCGTGCACCTGGGAAAGGACGGCTCCAATTCCCACATTACTAGCGTCTGCATCCACAATAAATGTTTTCCCAGGGGTGGGATACGCTAGTATGGGGGCGTTACATAACTGTTGCTTAAGTTCCTTGAAGCTGTTTTCGCACTCACCTGACCATTTGAATTGTTTGCCTTTCTCTGTCAGTTGATGCAAGCTCTTTGCGATCCTGGCAAAGTCTTTTACAAATCGTCTGTAATAGGTCGCAAGTCCCAGGAAGCTTCTCAGTTGATGTTTGTCTTTGGGAACCGGCCAGTTTTTCACTGCATCGACCTTCTCCGGATCAGTCTTGACTCCTTTGGAAGAGATGATGTGCCCGAGGTACTTCACTTCTGGTCTAAATAAGGAACACTTCTTCGGGTTAAGTTTTAGTTGCGCACTTCGTAGTCTTTGGAACACCTCCTTAAGGTTATCTCGATGTTCGTTAAATGTTTTTCCTACTACGATGACATCGTCCAGGTAGACCAAGCAGGTTTTCCACGTTAGTCCCAGCAGAACGCGCTCCATTAGACGTTCAAAGGTAGCTGGAGCATTGCACAGTCCAAATGGCATTACTGTAAACTGCCAAAGCCCGTTTCCTGCTGTGAATGCTGTTTTCTCGCGGTCTTTCGGATGGATCTGCACTTGCCAGTAGCCACTCTTCAGATCGAGAGTCGAAAACCATTTGGCTCCGGATAGTGTGTCCAGGGTGTCGTCAATTCTTGGAAGGGGGTAGCTATCCTTCTTGGTGACGTTGTTGAGTTGGCGATAGTCCACGCAGAATCTCGTACTTCCGTCTTTCTTCTTGACCAGGACGACCGGCGATGCCCACGGACTTTTTGAGCTTTCAATCAGTCCCTCCTTTTCCATCGTCGACACCATTTCTGCAACCTCCGTCTGCTTAGCCAATGGTAGTCGTCGGGCAGGCTGACGAATCGGTCTCGCATCTCCGGTGTCGATTCGGCGTTGTACAAGATGTGTTCGGCCATACTCGCTGTTCTGCGAAGCAAATATATAAGCGAACTCGTTGATTAAACTACCTTCCATGGACCGCTGCTCCTGATCCAGCTCGCACCCTCCGAGTATATTCTTTTTCATTTCCGATATCTCCGTTGGTCTAACCGGTTTCACATCACTTGCATTGGAAAACTTTGTGACCGCAGTAATCGGTACGCACTTTCCAATCACTTCTCCTTGCTTTAGTTTCACGCTTTTGTGTTCCACATTGAGGACACGAACGGGAACCATGTTGTTTTTGGGTTCAACCAGCATCTTTCCGACAATATAGCTCTGATAATAATTTTCTGGATCTGGCTCGACTAGGTAGAATCGGTGGCTCCCAGGATCACCTTCCAGCTTTGTCCAAATAACTGTCTCTGACGAAGGTGGTAATATTTCGTCCTCACTTACAACTGTCCGTAGAGCTGCGACGTTCTCGTTCCCGTAAACCATCGGAACCTCGACGTTCTTGTACTTTATAACTTGCAAACCGATGTCGAGTACTATATCATGCGTCTTCATAAAGTCGATTCCGATGATGCATTCGTCACATATATCAGCCACTAAGAATGTATGGGAGAAGACTATTCCTGCAAGGTTTATCGTCAAGAGTACCTCACCATACACCTTTGCTGTTGCACCAGTTGCTGTTTTCAGACAGTAGCTGCTGGTGTTGTGCAGCCATGCTTGGCGAACGATGTCCCTTCTGACTATGGAAGCGGTGGCACCTGTATCGATTGTGGCGACATACTTTTTCTGGTCGATATGGGCTTCCACTGTCAAGCTTCTATTACACCGTTTGGTCTGGGAAACCTGAATTGCGGTCCTGGGGGCGTCGGTTCCAGAAACCAGCTTCTGCCCCGCGAAGTTGGTTCTTACTCGTTTCCCATCCGTCGAATGCTCAAACGCCTCGTCGTTCCTAGTTCTGCAATGTGGACAACTGCCATGTCTACGTTCGGCTCTGCACTGTCGTTGTAAATGTCCAATTTTGTTGCAGTTCCAGCAACGGATCGGTCCCGTTCGAGAACTGTTTCGGTCTACTGCTTCTGTTCTCTGGCACGAGCATTCAACGGATATTATTTCTCTCACGCGGTGAAATCCTTGAGATGCTTGGTCAGCAGCTTTCATCGTTAAGGCAAAAGCCAGTGCCTCAGGAAGAGTTCTCTTTCCAGCCATTCGTAGAGCCATCTGCAGTTGTCTGTCCTCTATGGCTTGTGTAAATGCCTCAATAGCCATTTCATTGATGACGTCCTCGCCGGCATTGGGATAAGACAAGTGCGCTAGCCGTTCGATATCAGCTTGCAGTTGCTGGAGTGTTTCTCCCCTCTTCTGGATTCTACTGCGCAGTTGCACCCTATACACTTGCTGCATGTGGTCGTCACCAAATCGCATCTCAATAGCCTTCACCAAAGTCTCGTAGTCGCGTTGTTTTTCTTCGGAGATAGTTTGAAGCAATTCTGCAGCTGTACCTCTTAATGCGAGCGTTAATGTAATCGACTTATCCTCGTCGTCCCATCCATTGGTCGTTGCAGCTGCTTCGAACTGTCTCCGATAAATCGGCCATGATGTTTGACCATCAAAAACGGGTGGCTGCATCTCCTTCTTTCTTGGGCAGTCAGCAGAATATTCCCGAGCCTTCTGTTTCTTGACTATTTCGAGCTCTTTAGTTATATTCTTGATGTTTGTTCCGAGCTCTTTAGCTATGTTCTCGATGTTTGTCTCGTGTTTTTGAAACGTTTTGTTAATGTCCCCAAACTTTGTTTCATGCTCGTTTAATTTTTCATCAATCGCGTCGATTTTTACATCTAGAACATTCTTAAATTCTTCCACTGTATCTTTTTGTGCAGCGACAATGGAATTTGTCTGTTCTTCAAGAGAATTTTTCTGTTCTTCTAGAGAATTCTTCTGTTCTGCGAACTTCAATTCCATGGAATTCTTCTGCTCTTCTAGGGAATTCTTCTGTTCTGCGAACTTCAATTCCATAGAATTTTTCTGTTGTTCTAGAGAATTCTTTTGTTCTGCGAACTTAGATTCCATAGAATTTTTCTGTTCTGCGAACTTAGATTCCATAGAATATTTCTGTTCTTCCATCTTCGCAAGAAGTAATTCCATCATAGAGCTAATGTCAACGCCTGTACTTACTTGTTCTTCTGACACGTCGAATAGCATGGTTTTTGGATCTTCTCCCTCGTTTTGGACAGCTTCCTGCAGACGAAGTATGAGGTCACTTTTCCCTCCAGCTGTGGAGAGATTCCGCTTTACTAGTTCACTTTTCAAATGGGGTATGCTTAGATGTAGCAATACACGACCCATTTTGTTTGTCCCTTGTAATTTCAAAAAAATCACAAATTCACTTTTTTTTTTTTTTTTTTTTTTTTTTTTAACTACACTTAGACACTTAGCACAGAATAAGTTTTATCCCACTTCTGACACCAATGTTACATTCAGGCTGGGATTCGTAAAGATAAAACACTATTCCGTTTAACTTCTCTAATAAAATTCACTTTTATTACACTTTCCCGCAAGGGTACTTCTCTTATCTGGATAGAGAGAGAGGTAACGGGCGTAACGAACCCGCGGACCCTAGTCATTTAAACCCAGAAGCGTCTGACCCATAATGGGCGGCTCCCTGGTCAGCGTCTGTTCTCCATGTTAGGAGCGGCTGTGCTTGCAAAAGTTTAAACTTTTCACAAAAGTTAAAATAAAAAGCTATGTATATGCAATGAACAAAACAAATGATAGTAATACCCCAGGTGGTATGCCAGTTACACTGGTAAATCCACTCTCTTCGGAGGTCGGTTCCATGGATTCTGGGGGGGACCATTTATTGCTAAGCAACGACCCGTTTGGGAGAAGTAAAAGGGTAGAAAGAACACCCCCATCTAAAAAAGAAGAAAGTAGTAAAACACTGAAGGCTAAATATCTAGAAGCCTGTGAAGAAAGAGATGGGTATAAGCAACTCAATGAGACACTGCTTAAGGAAATAAATAATCTTAAGCAAGAGTTGCAATTGTTGAAGGAAGAATTAAAAAACCAAAAAAAAGTGAATGTCCAACCTGTCGAGTTCTCGACTGACGAAGAGGAACTTAGAAAAGAGACAGAAGGACATCGTCACAAGGGGAATAAAAATAAAAAACGCAAAATGAGTGCATCCCCAAAAGTCTCACCAACAAAAGAAAGCTGCACAGTCACTGTGTATGCTCCAGACAAAGAAAATCAAACACAAAATCCAACCAAGCCCCCACCAATTATAGCGCTGCAAGTAAATAAGTATGAAAGCTTGGCCAAAGTATTGGAGGAAAATAAAATTAAAGCTAGTACAGCGCTAATAAACAAAAATGACATCAAAATCAATGTGGTTGAAGAAGAGGGATACAGAAGCCTCACTAAAATACTAAACCAAAAAAAGGTGCAGTGGTATTCTTATGAGAATAAGCAGACCAGGCCTTTGAAGGTTGTAGTGAAAAGACTGCATTATTCATGCTCACCGGAAAGCATAAAAAAAGGGCTAAAAGACCGAGGCTTTAAAATCTTGGAAGTTGTAAATATGCTTAAATTTAGAAGCAAAGTACCACTACCAATGTTTACACTCAGTTTTGAGCATGACGAAGATAAGAAAAAAGTATATGAAATTAAAAATATACTTGGGATGCAAGTTGAGATTCATACCCTACGTAAATCGAAACAAGTACCCCAATGCAAAAATTGTCAAAGATATGGGCACACACATAGATACTGCAGCTCAAATCCAAGATGTGTGAAATGTGCAGGAAGTCACCACACCAAGGAATGTAGGAAGAAAGAAAATGAACACCCTAAATGTGTAAACTGCAATGAAAACCATCCTGCTAGCTACAGAGGTTGTTTAGTTGCAAAAGAAATCCAACTTGCAAGGGTCAAAAAGCTAAAGAAACAAAAAAAAGCTCAGATAAGGAAGAGCAAAAAGTCAAAAAGGACTCACAAAAGAGCCCACAGAAAGAAAAGCCTAAAGACGAAAAGATAATCAAAAAGGTCCCGAAACAAAATACAGCGGGTCCAAAAATGACATATGCTGAGGCAGCATCAATAAATAACCAAGTAGATACAACGATAAGACGGAAAGTAGAGCCAAACACTGGAATGGAAAACCTCATGAAACAAATCCTAAACAGGATTGGCCTTATGGAAAAATCGAATAAAACGATATTAGATAGAATATCTTTGTTAGAGAGACAGAACAGCAACAAAAAAGCTATGCCAAAAAGACAAACATGATGGATAAAATAAAAATTCTTGAATGGAATGCTAATGGTGTCGAGATCGAGAGTCGCAAGGACGAGATGAAAGTGGCTCTTGACATACACCAGATAGATATATGTCTCATTTCAGAGACACACTTGAAATTGATAACTAATTTTAAACTGCAAGGATATGAATTATATCACTCCCCACATCCTCATAACTGTGCAAAAGGTGGGGCTGCAGTGTTAATTAAGAATACAATAAAACACCATATAGAAGCAAAATTCCAATCATGTGCCATCCAAGGAATTTCCATAAGTGTAGCAACGAGTAATGGGCAAATATCTGTTGCAGCAGTATACTGCTCTCCTAGCTATAGGCTAAAGAAAAATGATTTTAAAAGTCTTTTCCGCATATTTCACAATCGATTAATCGCGGGAGGGGGATTTTAATGCCAAGAATAAATATTGGGGATCTAGGTTAACAAACACTAGAGGCAGAGAATTATATGAAACTATTAAAGAAGTCGGCGGCAAATATCACTCAACGGGGAAACCTACCTACTGGCCTACAGATAGGAATAAAACCCCAGATCTTGTAGACTTCTTTATATCCAAAAATATATCCTCAAATAAAATAAATATAGAAGAAGGCCCTGATCTTCAATCAGATCATTCCTCAACTTCTTACACTTGGTGATAGAATAATAATAAAAGAACATAGCCCTAAACTAGTTAATAGACTGACTGATTGGAACCACTTCAGGCAGAAGTTGGAAGAATGTATCCAATTATCATCAGATATTCAAACAGAAGATCAACTAGAAGAAGCAGTGCAAATATTTACACTGGATATACAAAAGGCTGCATGGGCTGCAACTCCCCAAAGAACAAACAAGATTAAACAAAACTCTTATCCGCGTGAAATATGTCAAATTATTACAGAAAAGAGGAAAGCTAGAAAACGCTGGCAACAGACAAGGGCGCCAAGCGACAAAACCACACTGAACAACTTAAATAATAAGCTCAGAAAATCTATAAGAGAATTTAATAACGAGTCTTTAAAAACGTATCTTACGAGTTTAACGAATGATGCTAGTACAGACTACTCACTCTGGAAGGCGGCAAAGAAAATGAACAGGCCAATAGCTCACATTCCGCCAGTAAAAACCAGAGAAGGTAACTGGGCAAAAAGCAGTCAAGAAAAAGCAAATACTTTTGCAGAGTACCTTGAGAACGTCTTCAAACCTTATGAAGATAAAGATTATCAAGGAAACGAAGAAACGTGCGAAGAAGACAGACCTATTCGGCCGGTAACAGCTAAAGAACTTGCCAAAGAAATCAAAGAAGGCATAAACATAAAAAAAGCCCCAGGGTTCGATTTAATCACAGGGGAAATTTTAAAACAATTTCCTCGAAAAGGTTTAAAAAAACTAGCGCAGATTATAAATGCTGCATTTAAATTAAGATATGTGCCAAGCATGTGGAAGGTCGCGGAGGTAATAATGATACCAAAACCAGGTAAACCACCTAGCGAAGTAGCCTCATATCGCCCAATATCGATACTACCAATGTTGTCCAAGCTATTCGAAAAAATGCTGGCAAAACGTCTGCAAAAAATTATTGATGAAAAATCGCTACTTCCAAGTCATCAATTTGGGTTTAGAAACAAGCACTCTACAATTGATCAGGTGCATAGAATCACAGATAAAATCGAAAAAGCATTTGAAGAGAAAAATGTTCGCTCTACAGTATTTCTTGATATAGCACAAGCTTTCGATAAAGTCTGGCACAAAGGACTGATACACAAACTACAAAAGCAACTGCCGAAGCAGTATTCGAGCATTCTGGAGTCTTATATATCAGATCGATTCTTCAGAATTAAGCAAGATACAGAGTGTTCAACACTAAGAGAGATTAAAGCTGGTGTACCGCAAGGCAGTGTGCTAGGTCCAGTCTTATACCTACTCTTCACTAGCGATTTGCCTAAAAGTGTAGAAACCACCATAGCTACTTTTGCAGATGACACAGCCGTCCTTGCTGTGGGAGCAACTGTCGAAATAGCAACAAAAAAGCTTCAGACGGCAATAAACAATATTTCAGAATGGACTAAGAAATGGCAGATTAGATTAAATGACCTTAAGTCAGTCCATATTAATTTTACGTATAAAAACGTACCACACATTCCAGTCTACATTAACAACAATTTAGTAGAATTTTCTAACACAGCTAAATATCTAGGCATGACTCTAGACGCTAAACTGCGTTGGAAAGCGCACGTTAAGAAAAAAAAAGATGAGTTGAACATGCGATACAGTAAAATGTATTGGCTTATTGGGAGATACTCATCCCTGTTTAACTACAATAAGTTATTGCTATACAAGCAAGTTCTAAAACCAGTATGGACCTACGGGCTCCAATTGTGGGCATGTACATGCCAAACAAACTTACAAAAAATTCAGGTTTTTCAAAATAAAGTACTAAGGAACATAGTTAATGCACCTTGGTACATACGCAACGCCGATCTGCATAGGGATCTAAATGTTGAAATGGTCGAGGATGAGGTTAAGAAGGTTGCTCGGAGGCATAGAAATCGGCTTCTCAACCACGTAAACACAGAAATAACAGAACTTTTAAATAATGACAATGTAATCAGGAGACTGAGACGGATTAAACCTCTTGATCTGTAAGATTTAGCTAGGGCTAAGAAATTAGGTATTAATTTCAAACAAAACAAGTTTAAAAATCCGACAAACGGCGGATTTATCTCTTTAAATTCATTAAACTATTCAAAATATAATTTGCTGATTAGTCGTACGACTAGGTGCAATCTTTTTTCGGGATGGCTTATGCCAGTCCCCGGGAGTTTTTTCAGATGAGTTAAAGTCCATCACTATTGCAGAAGCATCCCTCGCGTATAGCTCTGCAATGTCTTTCGATGATTTTTTACTTCCAGCGAATTCCCAACACAAAAAAAAAAAAAAAAAAATTTACATTCAGGCTGGGATTCGTAAAGATAAAACACTATTCCGTTTAACTTCTCTAATAAAATTCACTTTTATTACACTTTTATCGACTATTCTAATATTTCACTTATTAAGTACCAGAACACTATT
This sequence comes from Cheilosia vernalis, assembly GCA_949126925.1. Classification (NCBI taxonomy): domain Eukaryota; kingdom Metazoa; phylum Arthropoda; class Insecta; order Diptera; family Syrphidae; genus Cheilosia; species Cheilosia vernalis. Next base: position 22,411,845 of record OX421361.1, on the reverse strand, counting down.
ACTTAAACAATTCTTCAACGTTTCAAACCAATCACTTAATTAACTCTATTACTTTTCACTTATTTATCTTCACAAACTATTACTATCTTGAACTTTAACCAATCACTGTTATAAATCAACTGTCCCGCCCTCTTCTAAAAGCTGTCCTTTTATACCCGCTCCGCCATCTAACGAGAACTTTCTAGCTAATTCTAAGTGGTTCTAGAATAAGGTTCAGTGGTGACAGATTCCAGTCTCCAATTGGAAGTGACACTTGAGTGGAACTTGCTTTGTGACTATAAGGCCTGGATTCACCAAACTGTGACTAAGGGCTTGTTTCACCATTTAGGTTACACGATACCTTCCACGCCACAATATGTTTAAGATATTTCCAAATATTTCTTGGTAGTCGTCACAAACAGAATAAAATATCTTCTTACCTACGTAAGTTTGGACGGCTCATACGGGTTTACCCTGATACTTATATAGAAAAATATAATACAGAAAACCATAATTTAGAAAAATGAAATCTCGAAAACAAAAATTTATAATGAAAAAAATCTTGAAACCAAAATCTCGAATAGCAAAAATCTAGAAAAAACAATTGAGACAATTCTCAAAAATTAATATAAATTCAAGATTTACTCATATGGAAAACTATTTGAATTGCAACAACAATTTGATCCACTGTTCATGCAAACAAATGAGTCAGCTAAAAAACAACAGGTCTTCTTAAACCTTATTGAATTGTCAAAACACCGAATGGCTTAATTCTGACACTAGCTGCCTATATATTTTTTCCGTGTACGTACCTATAGAGTCAAAGAAATGGACAAATGAAAATTAATCAAAAAATTAAAACAAATAAGGGCTTAGTAAAAATAGAGATAAATGGTTGCATTTATCATCAATTTTTTTGTATAGGTATTTGTACATTATTTGTTATTGAAAAATGAGTTTGGTTACGTTTAGATAATCAATCTTATGAGTAAATTTATTTTCTGTTGAATAGTTATAGTTATAGTTTCAAAATAATGTATTTTGTTATGAGTATTTGTTAAAAATTCATTATTTTCAATAAAAAAGCTATGGAATGTTCATTTTAGGCTTGTTTTCATTACTTTCGGACTAAATTTAAGAAATTGTAAAAATCTCGAAAGCAGTTTTATTTTCTAGATTTTTTTCGAGATAGAGTCTTTTGAGATTTTTGTACTTTCTAGATTTTAGCCCATTCGAGATTTTCTCATTCCAGATTATCAAATTCATTTTCGAGATTTTAAACATTCTAGATCTTAGCCGTTCTAGGTAACGTCATGATCCCGGCTCATACCTTTTTTCAACAATTCTTAGTACCATAGGCGACTCAGGTAGATATTTTGTTGCAAACAAACCCTTTTCAAATTCTTTGCAAAAGGAGTTTGTTTACAGAGAATGAGGATCTCTGATGAGACAATAGGCGTTTTTCTTTTTTAGTTCAGAGCTGAGCACTGAACAGAGTTCGAGCATTATGAGCGCGCTCTGAACCATGCGTGCTCAGAGCATTCAGAGGATGTTTTGTTTTTTTTGTCCTTCAAATGTGACTGGAAGTGTGCATGTACATGTGTACCTACTCAGATTTTTACTCAGGATGCTGGGTCAATTTATTCTGAGCTCATAGAGCGCGCTCTGATCATGCTCTGAGCGAAAAAAGAAACACAAATTCGAGCTCTGCAGTGTCTGAGCTAAAAAAGAAACAGAACTTTTTGTATAACAGTTCAGGTTGTGCTCTGAACTAAAAAAGAAAAACGTCTTATGTGTGCATAAAAATGTGGGTTTTATATTTTTCAGTTCGAATTTCAACTTTTGTCGGTTTCTAAAGGGCCCAACCCATAGAATCCGACGCGTCCGTTGCGGCAAAGTTTTCGACTGACAGGTTGATGGAGGGTGTGGGGTGTCCCATAAGCAGCGCACGTGCCGGAGCGACGGATAAAGTAAGTTTACTTTCTACTTTTCTGTCCGTCGCCTCCGTTGACAATTGGCATTGGCACATCGTGAGAAGATTCCTTTTCATTGGTGGAAATATTGAGCGCGTGAGAGAGGCTGCCATCGGCTCTCACTAGTGCTCTTATATTGTGGGATTTCTTCCTTTTTTGGGGAATTTCCATGTCCGAAAAGCCTTAAGTGGGAAAAAGAAAAAGGGAATTATTTGAAAGGGAATTTGACTACGTTGGAAAGGGAAAAATTCCCACGTTTCTTGGGACAAATAGGTATAAAACACTGTCACTTAGCGCATGCGACGGATTCTATGGGACAGTTCGTTCCGTCAAATACGGCAATCCGTCGACGCAACGGACGCGACGGATTCTATGGGCTGGGCCCTTAAGTTTCCCGAATTAAGTAATAACGGGTGATTTTTTAGCTGGTTTGGTTTTGGCAACAAAACTGACGTGTGTTTAGTACCTTGTGTCACTGTCAAACAGCTTCAGTTTGGTTTGCAATTTATCCATGGATCGTCTTACAAATGAACAACGCTTGCAAATTATTGAATTTTACTATCAAAATTCGTGCTCGGTTCGAAATGCCGAGGATCCGCTTTTTTATCGAAAAATTGTGTTCAGCGATGAGGCTCATTTTTGGTTGAATGGGTACGTAAATAAGCAAAATTGCCGCATTTGGAGTGAAGATCAGCCAGAAGCATTGTAACAGCTACCAATGCATCCCGAAAAAGCCACTGTTTGGTGCGGTTTATGGGCCGGCGGCATTATTGGGCCATATTTCTTCAAAGATGATGCGAATCGCAGCGTTACTGTCAATGGTGAACGCTACCGAGCGATGATAACAAACTTTTTTTTGCCCGAAATGGAAGTTCTTGACTTGCATGATATGTGGTTTCAACAAGACGGTGCCACATGCCACACAGCACGCGAAACAATAGCGCAATTGCGAGGCGAGTTTGGTGAACAGTTAATTTCACGTTTCGGGCCGGTCAATTGGCCGCCTAGATCGTGCGATTTGACACCATTAGATTATTTTTTGTGGGGGTATGTCAAGGCTAATGTGTATAGGGACAAGCCCGCTTCGATTGACGCACTGGAAGCCAACATCCATGCATTCATTCGTGAGATACCGGCCGATATGTGTGAAAGAGTATGCCAAAATTGGACTCAGCGGATGGGCTACCTGAGACGCAGCCGCGGTCAACATTTGCATGAAATTATCTTTAAACATTAAATTGCAAGGTTCAAACTATCGATTCAAATAAATATTTCATTCATTTTTTCGAATTTTTTGTGTTTTTTTTTTTTAAAAAAAAGTTCTAAGCCTCTTAAAAAATCACCCGTTACCATTGTATATAAATCTAATAGTACTCTCATCAGACGATGCTCTGTAGAGGGCGTATGGTCGCATGGTTAGCAAAAGAATAACCTTTTCTCAGAGAAGAATTGTTTTGAGTGAGCGAAAGGACGGAGAACGACAAAAAAACACACATACACTCTTGTCGTGGTACCTCGTGTGTCGTGTCGTGTCGTACGCGTGCCTACTTGTTTTGTCACACCCGTGAGGTTTATGAGATATGATCATGATTGTGTTGGTTAATGGTTGGCTGCAGCTGTAGGTTGGCAAGACAAGATGAGATATCTTTCATTTTTCTATATTTTTCGCCGAAATGGTGATGGGTACATTTCCGAAACGTTGCTAGGTACATTTCATTATTTCTTTGAAATAAGCGACGTTTCTTTGCTTTGGGTTTTGCTGCATAGGGCCGTTTGTTGAAAGGTGGATATGTAATGTACTTAGATTATTATTCTTCTGGTTTTGTAGCTACATAATGTACCAGTATCAGGACATAATTTTTGCATTTAATCTCATATAGGTCATTATCAACGCTCAACCCAATCGGAAGCTATAATAATTATCCGAGGATATCCGGAAGTTTTTCGTGATCTTAATCTGTGATCTACCTATATGCCTACGTTTAGCTAACCTATTCCGAAAAAATAAAGCGCACAAACCTAGTTTTTCTGTAATGTTCCAGTTTTTCATAATTTTTGAGGAAAAACTTTAAACGTAAAGGGTAATTATGTTTCTCAGTAAAAGATTAATAAAATTGCACCATACTGTCCCCCGGTTAAGAACAACATGGAGTGCATTTGAAAAAATTTCGTATCTAGCATATGGGTACAAAGCGATGGAGATTTATAAAAACATTTTAAGCAAATATCCTTTTCTTCGTCGTGAAAATGTGCCTAAGGCTTGTGAAATAGTTTCATATTGACAAACGTGCTTACATCAGGGTTTTTGGATTCTAATTGAAGCTCAACATTTTTTTTGCAAATTGTATTCTCTATTTTCTTTTAATCTTTTTGGGGTATCAAATAAAAAACGAGATATAGTCGTCTTAATGCTATTTGCTTCTAAAGTTTTGTTATTTGTTTGTCTATGGGGAGATGGAAACTGCGAGGAAGAGGCCTCATTACCATCATTAATATTTAGAGGTAAACTAGAATCCCTTATAAATGTAATTGGAGAAGAGGTTTTATTTACTAATAATGGAGGTGAATCATTTTGAATTTCTTCTATCACAGTAGCAACTTTTAAAATAACTGCACTTTCCCTAAAATTTATAACCCCAAAGCACGGGTCACCAATTACAGTGTCAGTACATTTACACACAGCTATAGCTGACATTGGATTTGCATTTTTAGTAAGGCATTTTCGTGTCCCCTTTGTTATTATATCTTTTGGGTAAAAATGTTTCTCGCAAAAATAGGCAATTTATTTCAAAATGTGTGTTCCGAGAATGTTTTAACCAAATTTCCTTTCGGTGGTCATTTGGAACTTGAAAAAATGATAAGGAAAACGTTTTTTTACGCTGAGGCAATGAGTGTAGGCATCTCTAACAGGCATTTTTATTTAAAACTTAGGGCGTAGCTATGCACTTTATAATAATAATAATTGTATTTTAATTAAAACAAGCACACCACTTAGTCTTTTCTAATTGTTACTTTACTCTTTAAAATATATTCAATTTTTCAATTATGCGAAACTTATAAGAAACTTCTAAATGTAAATTAATAGCTTTACTTTAAAATAAAAGGCAAAACACTTGTGGTAACTTTGCTTCCGTAATGCTTTTGAATCAATTTTTGCCTATGTCCACCCTTTATATTTAGTATTGCAAGAACAACTTAGTTTCCAGCGGAAAGGGCGTGGAAATCCTTTTATTGGCATACCTACCTACTTTAAACATCCAAAAAAATTTTATTTTCGCCCAATTACCCTAATAATCAGACAACCCAAAAATTGTTAAAGTTAGGAATTTTTTGTGGCACACAAACATCCATAAAAAACATACATCAAAAAAATATCACCAACAAGCAAAGATCGAAAGAAGAAAGTAAATAATTTGTACATGCAAACGAGATGAGATGATACACAAATTATCTCATATCTATTTGTTCGCACAATCCAGAAAATTGTGTTGCACTTTATGCGCACACACACAACTATACGAGTATACGCAGCAGGTACATTCATGCGAAGCGAACAGAAGTGCTTCTGTGTTCTTCTCTTTTTTTAGATTATAATAACAAATCCTGTCATTTGTAGCTACTTCTAGTTTACATTCCTATAGTAGCGCCAAGAAATCTAATAAAAATGTTGTACCAGTATCCCACGGAAGCTTTGGCCATAAACTAAGTATTAAATAGACCGTCAGCTCCGCCAACTTAAGAGAGTTTGCCTACAAGCTGTTTTCCGTGTTACTATGTGCGAAAGTATGTGTGCCATGTTAAAGTCCATAAGACGCACGCATACGCTGGCACATAGTAACCTGACAGATGACTGACAATTCATTCTGTGGTGACATTGGGAAAAATTCAAATAATTCAAATAATTGGCAGTTATCAGGACGTGTTAACAAAACGGAGGGTGTGGTGAATTTAGTACCTACATACATTTCATTAAAACGAATATATCAGGCCTGTTTTTTTGAGCTTCGCTCAGCAAAGCAAAGTAAATTAGGATTTTCTTTTTCAGCACACAATTACAACAACTGCGCTAGACTTGACACTTCGAGACTCGTAATAGTTGTTGTAATTGCGTGCTGAAAATCCTACTTTACGTTGCTTTGCTGAGATCGAAGCTAAAAAAAACACGGATATTATTAAGATTTTCTTATTTTACGTAGATAAAGTACGGGATGTTTACATTGTGGTTGCAAACAATGGAAATATTTACCATTTACAAAAATGTAATAAAATCAGTATCTACAAATAATTATTTGGAATTTTACTAAATATTTTATATATATTTTACTATATATTGTAGTTTCGATTTTGACTTACAGTTTAAAGAAAATTAATTCATAAATAATTGATTTTCATCTACATATTGGTTGGTATCAGAATTAAAAAAAAAATTATTTGATGTCCTATTATTTTGTTGAGGGCTGTTGCAACCTTATTATTTTGATTGTTTTCTTACGTTAATTTGAAATTCGTTTGTTTATTAAATTGTTGCAAACTTTGTTAAAAATATAATTTTTTCCCCCTTTTTGTTTTCGGTTATTACACGGTTACTTCATGAAAATAATTATAACTCATAAATTATACCCAATCAGAAATGTTCATATCTCTCCTCAGAACCCCAACACATTTTATGTCTTAATATTCCTTAGTTCTTCACTTTGAATCCGTTGCCTTTTTTCTGTCGACATTCGCGGGCAAAATAACATTTCGCCAAAATCAACAAACGAAAACAGACACAATTATAATTGTGAAAACAAAAATGTTTTATTTTATTTCCACGAATGAATATTTCTACCATTCTGCAAAACACGTTTTCGTGGTGAAATAAAACAAACAATCTTAACTGTGGGAACGCATCCATCAGCTGATCGAAATACACTAAACTCAGTCAGTGTTCTTAGCATTCTCTCTTTATTTTTCCCACGAAGCGAAAGCATTTTTCCCTTTTCACCGAACTCAAATTCCCTCGATTTGTTTATGAAAAAATATTTCTTCTAAAAGTTTAGTTGGTATTATTCGGAAAGAAATTCACATTAAATTAACCTTGAGTATAAAAATCGCAGTTTGTTGACATTATAATGATTATTTCTTGGTACTAGAAATCTTTTGCAACAAGACAAATCTCTTTTTTATGGGCATTTAGTGTGTTCCATTGTAGTTCGAATGTTTTTTCGTCAGATTCATGATATTTAAACCATTTTGATGCTTTATTTTTGTTTTGTACGAATCGTTTTTTCGGGCAACAAAATGTCCACAAAAGGTAGAAATTCCACGATGTAGGATGACTGCTGAGTGTCAGTATTTCATTATACCCCCTCCATTCGCTTTTTTTTTTGTTTTGTTGCCTCACACGTATTCACCGATACGAAATTTAAGAGAGAATTTTTCTTTCAAAATTTGCGGGGGGAATCGGGTAGGTGCGCGGGAGCTGACGGTCTATTTAATACTTAGTTTATGGCTTTGGCGTTTCAATCGTTCAATAATGAAAACCGGTTTGTGCCCTTAATTGATTTAGACGGAGCTTTAAGTTTTTATTGGTGTTTCGTCAAAACAAAAGCTATATTTGAACGAACGAAATTGATGTGATAAACAGTAAAGGTGTGTCCAGACCAACGAAACATATCATAAACATTTATAATAAATGTTTCATAAATATTTCATTAACATTTATAACAGAAAAAAATGTTTACCTATGAAATGTTTATTAAATATTTCGTTGGTCTGGACACCAATGAAACATTTATGAAATGTTTATGAAATGTTTCGCAGTTTCCCATTCGTGATGGGAAATAATTTTTGTTTCACATGTTTCCGGACAGAGAGTAGGCGCTGTTTTGTGAATTTATGTGAATATAAAAATTAAAATGTCAAAAAAAATCTTGGAGTAGGTAATGAGGAAGTTATCTATTCATTTAATTAAATTATCTTTTTATTTTTTTTAATTTTTTTTTATGATAATGAAGCACGCTGCTAAAAATTCTACCGCTTTAGAGTTCATCATTATTTAGTGCAAAAATGGATAAAAATTAAACATTTCATATATGTTTCAAAAATGTTTCATCGGCGTCCAGACTGAAAGAAACACTTAAGAGATGTTGAATAAATATTTATGAAATGTTTCTGAAGCAAATCGGAAACATTTTATAAACATTTAATAAACATTTATTAAACAAATGTTTCACTGGTCCGGACAAACCTTAATATTTTTGCTGTTTGTTCCGACGAAAACGAAAGTCTACTATTTATTATAGATTTTGTCAAAGAAAATAATTTGTATATTTTGGACTGGTTGCCATATTTAATTTTTCCTTTCCGATCACTATCTAAAGCTAATATTAGACTGTATGCCAATTAAGCATATGAATGCCAAAAGGCAAATGACCAGATTAGCTGTCAAATAAACAAAATGCCACAGTTATCAAAACTGTATATTAGACTATATGACCGAAATTACCAATATGGTCATATTTGCCTCGATGGTCATTTAAGGCATTTGTTATTTATCACCCAATGTTGTAAAAGGGTAATGATGTAGAGAAAAACAAATCAAAAAAGTTGAAGTGGGAAATTTATTTAGCACAAAACAAACAGAAAGCAAACAATTTTTACACAAACAAAATTTCACAACAGGAAAAAAGTATATACACAACTACAATGAGGGACAAGAACAAGACCACTAATTAAACTTAAAAAAAATTGCAATAAAAAGACAATTAAATAATTTACGCAAATGATATAGATTCAATAATCCACAAAAAAGATAAAGAAAACAAATCCCAATCATACGAACTCATCAAACACCGATGACAACAAAATAATAATAATAATAATTTTTGGCGCAACAGGTCTGTAGGGACCCTGGGCCTAGCTTCTCGCAACCATTTGTTTTTTGTGAGTTTTCATTTTTGGAACGAATGGAAGGGATCTACAATTATATGCCGATTCCAAACGGCTATTTGAGAAGCTCTTTCATGACAGTTATACTCTCGGATGTTTGTCAGACGTTCGCGAGAGGTGGCGCAGTGAAAAAACCCTGAGTTGGAAATTGGGTTTTTGCGGGATTCGAACCTGAACCCCTCGCTTAGTAGTCCAACACACTAACCACTAAGCCACTGCGCCGACAACAAAATAATACCATCAAAAATAAAAAATGCCAGCAATGCCATAACAAAATTTCAAGAAAGTGCATATGGGCATATAGGGCTTTATGCTGGCATTCGTGCTTATTGGCCCATTACACTTTATGCTATTTCGGCATTTTTATCTGTCAAAATCAGTCTGGTCGTTTGTGGCATTCAGGTCATTAGAGCATATGAGATATGACCGTATTTTGACAGGAGAACTGTCAGAAATTGGCATTTTATGACCACTTGGCCTACAGTCTAATCTTTGCCAATTGTCTAAATCCGTCAACATAGCAATGTAGTATTTTCAGCTACTATTGAAGTAGGTAGTTTATGAAGCGGGTGAGCCCGCGAGGGGCTCTGGCACTGCGGCTTTTTATCTTAAGGAGCCTATTGTGTAGGTGAATAAAACATGAACATGTAGGTTGATATTCAATTGCCAGATGCAGACGCTACTACTATTTTATGTTTTGTATTTAACTGCAAACACTAAATTGTACTTGTGTTTGTTTTTCCAACTAATTTACGATGACTTTAGTCTTTTGTGGATTCCAAAGATCAGCTGCATTTCATTCTTTGCATGGGTGTTGGAGCATGAACGATGGAGGGAATTCTCTACGGAAAGTTGCCGCAAAGTCCGATTAGAGAGAGTCGACTGTATGGGAAAATTTAAATCTTGTGTCTAAGTTTTAATACATTTGTTCGACTTATTCTTATTCGACTTGAGGTAGATCGACTACATAGTTTTTTTTTCCGATTCTGTGAGTTCTTCTTTGTAACTTTAATATTCCCAGTTTTAAGACTTCCCCATCAAAATTTCGAGGCATGTAAAAGTACGGAGGTCCGCTAGACAAGCAGAAGATCTCATAACCCTCCGACGAGCTAAGCACTGGCTTAAACAAGTATGCCTGCCTTGCTTTGGTGACCGGATATCCCTTCCATCGAAGTTAAAATTGAGATTCCTGTGTCTCTAAGGTGGAAGGGTAACTAATATAAAAAGATGGTAGATTACCTGTAAGACGTTTTAAGACAATAGCATTAACGACGGCGTTAAACGACTCTATGTGCCTCGAACTCAAGACTAAAGAGCATAGTTTTGATGAAGTTGTGGCAACGAACGACAGAGCTCATACCTGAAATGTTGGCCTGAATGGGTCTTCAGGAAGTCGTAGCCTGCACTGTGCATCTTCGTAGATAAAACTAGCCTCCGATCCAGGATCGCGAAGAGGACGAAGAGATATCGATTAATGCAGTTGCAAGAATAATTACACGTTCAGTATTTTTGGAAAAAAAGAATGGACTTGTAAATTGGGTGTTGTACTAGTGGACTGTATGTGTTGTTGAGAGACTTGTTGAGAAGTACTGGGCTGAGAAATATTCGTACTATTAGTAGAATGTTTATCCTGGTGCACTTGTGCTTGATGGGTAGTAGTATTAGTAGTATTAGTACAGCGACTTTATTAACATTTAAAATAATTTTAGAATATTTTTGTTCGTATTTACAAACAATGTTAAATAAGTCTTTTATGGTTTGGCTTATGGCCGTCTACTAGATTGACAATTTAGCTATCGAAACTATACAACGACTAATGACTTTAAATACCTATGTACAATATATTTATGTTCAAAAATCGCCTTCCAAGATACCAGTGTGCTCGATATACTTGTTGTCGATGCATCCCCCAAACTGATGAAACGGCTATTTTAGCTACTGCCAGATAAGCCTCGAGGTGCTTTTTCATACTTACACTTAGGTTAGATGTAATTATCACACCCAAGTATTTATACTCTTTCACTACTTCAACGCGTACACCCTGATAGGACCATTTTTCGTTGCGAGAGTATCTTCCACCACCATTTCTAAAAATCATCATCTTTGTTTTCGATAGGTTTACAGTCAAATTCCATTGATTGCAGTAACTTTCAAGACGATTGATATCTACATAGCTGCATCCTATTTACTGTCTCCGACAAAAACACTATACCTATCGTCCGCAAACTTTAACGCTGGTATGCGCACACCACCAAGTTTAATCCCTCCTTCTATAGGTACTTCCTCAACTATATCATTTCTAGACAAGATGAAGAGCAATGTGCTTAAGATGCAACCTTGCTTAACACCCATTTGCGATCCGAATTCTTCAGAATGTAAGAGTGTGTGATGTCGTTGCTGACATAGCTTACAAGTGAACTGACTTCAACAGCCGTTAACCGTGGCAATAGTGAACAGAAATGAAGTGGATGAGGGGACCTGCATAAACGACAGTTGAAATTATTCGTTTTAGTGTGAAATACACGATTTTCTGATTTTGAGGTGGTCTTTGAGCCTGATTTGAATCCCTAATATCAGAAACTGATTCTAGGATTTGATATTGCTTGGTTATAGAAATGCGTCCAATTCTGAATTGACTAAACATTTTTAATATTTTAAATTTGTAAGAAATTCACACAACAACAAATCGAAACCCAACGACAAAAAATTTTCTAATGAATGAAGGAGTAAAAATCTCAACGAAAGCTTTTTTATAAGGAATAAAATTATCAAAGGCTCAAAGCTCTCAGTAATTTATTTCTCGATTTGGTATGAGTAGCGACACCTATTAGGTTACTGTTACTACTGGATTGGCGCTACTATAGGAATGTATATACAAAGGTAATACATATTTTCAAAAATATTCACTTGCTAACGACGCAATTGTGATGTTTAAATCACTAATGTCGTTTTCCATTGGTTTCACTCGGGGATCCACTCATTCTGTAGTCCAATGGAACAAGAAAACTGCTTCTGATTGAATCCACAAGAGTATTGGTGATATGCCAAAAAATAATCTACGGCAGCCGTCAGTTGACTTGCATAAAATACACAAACTACACTTGTGTGAGTGCTTCTTGAGTGGATTCTGACTTCAAATCCAGAAGCGAAATTCTCTCCTCAGAATCACCAGAAGAGTATTTTTTGTGCCAATGGAACGGTTTCAGAAGTGATTTTTTCGATTCCGGACTCTCCCGGACGCTTCTTTTTGCCCAATGGAAAACGACATAATAAGTTTTGATTTACATCATCATCATCAGCCTACGAAAAAATGAAAACATTCAAATAAACTGTGCTCCGTTTGAAATTTGAAAGATATTTTATTACGACACAAATGCACTCATAAATAAATCGCGAGGTAGTATTAGAAAACAATTATTGAAAGCGTAACATAAAAGTACTGAAAATTGTGTCCGATCGAACGATAGGGCATTACTGATTTGCATGTGATATTTGACAGATCAGCAGATATTTTGTGCCTTTCCTATTTTGTGTTTTGTTTTTTGCTTACATATTGTTACATTCAGGCTGGGATTCGTAAAGATAAAACACTATTCCGTTTAACTTCTCTAATAAAATTCACTTTTATTACACTTTTATCGACTATTCTAATATTTCACTTATAAAGTACCAGAACACTATTACTTAAACAATTCCTCAACGTTTCAAACCAATCACTTAATTTACTCTATTACTTTTCACTTATTTATCTTCACAAACTATTACTATCTCGAACTTTAACCAATCACTGTTATAAATCAACTGTCTCGCCCTCTTCTAAAAGCTGTCCTTTTATACCCGCTCCGCCATCTGACGAGAACTTTCTAGCTAATTCTAAGTGGTTCTAGAACAAGGTTCAGTGGTGACAGATTCCAGTCTCCAATTGGAAGTGACACTTGAGTGGAACTTGTTTTGTGACTTTAAGGCCTGGTTTCACCAAACTGTCTAAGGCCTGGTTTCACCAAACTGTGACTAAGGGCTTGTTTCACCACTTAAGTTACACGATACCTTCCACGCCACAATATCCCCCTCTTAAACTTGTTCGTCCCGAACAAACTCGTTAACATTTTCACCATTATAACGATGAAGACGATCCACATGAACGACTTTCAGCTTGCCTCTTCCTCGTTGGATGCGATAGACAACGTCGTTGATGCGCTTTACGATTGTATAGGGCCCTTCCCAGTCTTGTTGCAACTTAGGCGATAAACCTTTCCTTCGATGAGGGTTATATAGCCATACCAGATCTCCTTCCCGGAATCCTGTAGTTGTCGTTTTAGTATCGTACCTCGTTTTCATGCGGTCACTGGCTATCTTAATCTTATCCCTAGTGTCTCGATGCACGTCCCTGATGATATCCCTGAGGTCTGTAACGTAGTCCTCCTCATTCTTGGGCTCTTCGCATGGATATCCAAACATCAACTCGCTAGGTAGGCGGACTGTTCGACCAAATAAGATTTCAGATGGAGTATGTCCTGTGGTGTTATGCACTGCTCCTCGATAAGCCAACAAAAACATGGGAATCTGCTTATCCCAGTCTCTCTGGTCTTCGCCAACGACCTTAGAGAGGTGTTCATTCAGTGTCCTGTTGAAGCGCTCCACCATCCCATCTGATTGTGGATGAAGCGGGGTTGTCCTTGTCTTGTGAATCCCGAGTAACTGGCACACTCCTTGGAAAATCTTCGACTCGAAGTTCCGTCCTTGGTCTGAATGCAGTTCCATTGGTACACCGAATCTGCTTACCCAGTTATTGACGATTTGCTCCACCACGGTTTTAGCTTCTTGATTTGGGATAGCAAATGCTTCAGGCCACTTACTGAAATAGTCCATAACAACGAGGATGTAACGATTTCCATTGTTTGTTTCAGGAAACGGTCCCGCAATATCAACTGCTATCCTTTCGAAAGGGGCTCCAACATTGTATTGATGCATTTTGCCACGGACTTTCAGTCTCGGACCTTTGCTGGCCGCACATGTAACGCATTTCCTGCACCAAGTTTCAACGTCCTCCCTTGAATGAATCCAGTAAAAGCGTTCCCGCACTTTTTCGAGCGTTTTATTGATTCCCAAGTGGCCTCCAGACACTCCATCATGCAATTCCCTGAGCACTTCCATAACCATTGACCTGGGTACAACAAGCTGCATTACGAACGACTTTCCATCCGGGCTTTCCCATCTTCGTTTTAGAATGCCGTCTTGTACGTGAAGGGAGTCCCACTGCGCCCAGTATGCCTTCAGCTCAGGGCTCCTATTGGATATCTCCTGCCAGTCTGGTTTTCCGTCATGCTCCTTCCAGGCGATAATCGGTTCGATATCCGGATCTTCCATTTGAGCCTCCCGTATTTCCCGCGCACTCCAACCACCAATGGGCATAGCTCTCAACCTTTGAACGGACGCGACATCTTTTTCCTCGTGTCGTAAGCAATGTTTGCAATTTGCTTTGCACGGTCGACGGGAGAGAGCGTCTGCATTAGAGTGAAGACTTCCCTTTCGATGTTGTATTTCGTAGTCGTACATCTGCAGCCGTTCGATCCACCTTGCGACTTGGCCTTCAGGATTCTTAAAGTGTAGTAGCCACTTTAAAGACGCATGGTCTGTGCGGAGGATAAATTTTCGCCCATAAAGGTACTTATGGAAATGTTTTGTTGCCAGTACCAAAGCAAGGAGCTCGCGCCTGGTAACACAGTAGTTCCTTTCTGGCTTTGAGAGAACTTTACTAAAGTAGGAAACTACTTTCTCTTGGCCATCGTGCACCTGGGAAAGGACGGCTCCAATTCCCACATTACTAGCGTCTGCATCCACAATAAATGTTTTCCCAGGGGTGGGGTACGCTAGTATGGGGGCGTTGCACAACTGTTGTTTAAGTTCCTTAAAGCTCTTTTCGCACTCACCTGACCATTTGAATTGTTTGCCTTTTTCTGTCAGTTGATGCAAGGTCTTTGCGATCCTGGCAAAGTCCTTTACAAATCGTCTGTAATAGGTCGCAAGTCCCAGGAAGCTTCTCAGTTGATGTTTGTCTTTGGGTACCGGCCAGTTTTTCACTGCATCGACCTTCTCCGGATCAGTCTTGACTCCTTTTGAAGAGATGATGTGCCCGAGGTACTTCACTTCTGGTCTAAATAAGGAACACTTCTTCGGGTTAAGTTTTAGTTGCGCACTTCGTAGTCTTTGGAACACCTCCTTAAGGTTATCTCGATGTTCGTTAAATGTTTTTCCTACTACGATGACATCGTCCAGGTAGACCAAGCAGGTTTTCCACGTTAGTCCCAGCAGAACGCGCTCCATTAGACGTTCAAAGGTAGCTGGAGCATTGCACAGTCCAAATGGCATGACTGTAAACTGCCAAAGCCCGTTTCCTGCTGTGAATGCTGTTTTCTCGCGGTCTTCTGGATGGATCTGCACTTGCCAGTAGCCACTCTTCAAATCAAGAGTCGAAAACCATTTGGCTCCGGATAGTGTGTCTAGGGTGTCGTCAATTCTTGGAAGGGGGTAGCTATCCTTCTTGGTGACGTTGTTGAGTTGGCGATAGTCCACGCAGAATCTCGTACTTCCGTCTTTCTTCTTGACCAGGACGACCGGCGATGCCCACGGACTTTTTGAGCTTTCAATCAGTCCTTCCTTTTCCATCGTCGATACCATTTCTGCAACCTCCGTCTGCTTAGCCAATGGTAGTCGTCGGGGAGGCTGACGAATCGGTCTCGCATCTCCGGTGTCGATTCGGTGTTGTACGAGATGTGTTCGGCCATACTCGCTGTTCTGCGAAGCAAATATATCAGCGAACTCGTTGATTAAACTACCTGCCATGGACCGCTGCTCCTGATCCAGCTCGCACTCTCCGAGTATATTCTTTTTCATTTCCGATATCTCCGTTGGTCTAACCGGTTTCACATCACTTGCATTGGACAACTTTGTGACCGCAGTAATTGGTACGCACTTTCCAATCACTTCTCCTTGCTTTAGTTTCACGCTTTTGTGTTCCACATTGAGGACACGAACGGGAACCATGTTGTTTTTGGGTTCAACCAGCATCTTTCCGACAATATAGCTCTGATAATAATTTTCTGGATCTGACTCGACTAGGTAGAATCGGTGGCTCCCAGGATCACCTTCCAGCTTTGTCCAAATAACTGTCTCTGACGAAGGTGGTAATATTTCGTCCTCACTTACAACTGTCCTTAGAGCTGCGACGTTCTCGTTCCCGTAAACCATCGGAATCTCGACGTTCTTGTACTTTATAACTTGCGAACCGATGTCGAGCACTATATCATGCGTCTTCATAAAGTCGATTCCGATGATGCATTCGTCACATATATCAGCCACTAAGAATGCATGGGAGAAGACTATTCCTGCAAGGTTTATCGTCAAGAGTACCTCACCATACACCTTTGCTGTTGCTCCAGTTGCTGTTTTCAGACAGTAGCTGCTGGTGTTGTGCAGCCATGATTGGCGAACGATGTCCCTTCTGATTATGGAAGCGGTGGCACCTGTATCGATTGTAGCCACATACTTTTTCTGGCCGATATGGGCTTCCACTGTCAGGCTCCTATTACATCGTTTGGTCTGGGAAACCTGAATTGTGGTCCTGGGGAGGTCGATTCCAGAAACCAGCTTCTGCCCCGACTGATGGCTTTGTGTTGATCCATCCGCCGAATTTTCAAACGCCTCCTCGATCCGGTTCCTAGTTCTGCAATGTGGACAACTGCCCTGTCTACGTTCGGCTCTGCATTGTCGTTGTAAATGTCCAATTTTGTTGCAGTTCCAGCAACGGATCGGTCCCCTTCGAGAACTGTTACGGTCGACTACTTCTGTTCTCTGGCACGAGCATTCAACGGATGTCATTTCTCTCACGCGGTGAAATCCTGGAGATGCTTGGTCAGCAGCTCTCATGGTTAAGGCAAATGCCAGTGCCTCAGGAAGAGTTCTCTTTCCAGCCATTCGTAGAGCCATCTGCAGTTGTCTGTCCTCTATGGCTTGTGTAAATGCCTCAATAGCCATTTCATTGATGACATCCTCGCCGGCATTGGGATAAGACAAGTGCGCTAGCCGTTCGATATCAGCTTGCAGTTGCTGGAGTGTTTCTCCCCTCTTCTGGATTCTACTGCGCAGTTGCACCCTATACACTTGTTGCATGTGGTCGTCACCAAATCGCATCTCAATAGCCTTCACCAAAGTCTCGTAGTCGCGTTGTTTTTCTTCGGAGATAGTTTGAAGCAATTCTGCAGCTGTACCTCGTAATGCGAGCGTTAATGCAATCGACTTATCCTCGTCGTCCCATCCATTGGTCGTTGCAGCTGCTTCGAACTGTCTTTTATAAATTGGCCATGATGTTTGACCATCAAAAACGGGTGGTTGCATCTCCTTCCTTCTTGGGCAGTCAGCAGAATATTCCCGAGCCTTTTGCTTCTTGACTTTTTCGAGTTCTTTAGCTATGTTCTCGATGTTCGTTCCTTGTTTATGAAACATTTCATTAATTTTCTCAAACTTTGTTTCATGCTCGTTTAATTTTTCATCAATTTCGTCGATTTTTACTTCTAGAACATTCTTAAATTCTTCCACGGCGTCTTTTTGTGCGGCGACAATGGAATTTTTCTGTTCTTCTAAAGAATTCTTTTGTTCTTCTAGAGAATTTTTCTGTTCTTCTAGCGAATTCTTCTGTTCTGCGAACTTCAATTCCATAGAATTCTTCTGCTCTTCGAACTTTAATTCCATAGAATTTTTCTGTTGTTCTAGAGAATTCTTTTGTTCTGCGAACTTAGATTCCATAGAATTTTTCTGTTCTGCGAACTTAGATTCCATAGAATATTTCTGTTCTTCCATCTTCGCAAGAAGTAATTCCATCATAGAGCTAATGTCAACGCCTGTACTTACTTGTTCTTCTGACACGTCGAATAGCATGGTTTTTGGATCTTCTCCCTCGTTTTGGACAGCTTCCTGCAGACGAAGTATGAGGTCACTTTTCCCTCCAGCTGTGGAAAGATTCCGCTTTTCTAGTTCACTTTTCAATTGGGGTATGCTTAGATGTAGCAATACACGACCCATTTTGTTTGTCTCTTGTAATTTCAAAAAAAAAAAAATCACAAATTCACTTTTTTTTTTTTTTTTTTTTTTAACTACACTTAGACACTTAGCACAGAATAAGTTTTATCCCACTTCTGACACCAATGTTACATTCAGGCTGGGATTCGTAAAGATAAAACACTATTCCGTTTAACTTCTCTAATAAAATTCACTTTTATTACACTTTTATCGACTATTCTAATATTTCACTTATAAAGTACCAGAACACTATTACTTAAACAATTCCTCAACGTTTCAAACCAATCACTTAATTTACTCTATTACTTTTCACTTATTTATCTTCACAAACTATTACTATCTCGAACTTTAACCAATCACTGTTATAAATCAACTGTCTCGCCCTCTTCTAAAAGCTGTCCTTTTATACCCGCTCCGCCATCTGACGAGAACTTTCTAGCTAATTCTAAGTGGTTCTAGAACAAGGTTCAGTGGTGACAGATTCCAGTCTCCAATTGGAAGTGACACTTGAGTGGAACTTGTTTTGTGACTTTAAGGCCTGGTTTCACCAAACTGTCTAAGGCCTGGTTTCACCAAACTGTGACTAAGGGCTTGTTTCACCACTTAAGTTACACGATACCTTCCACGCCACAATATAATAAGTCTCAAAGAGCATTGGAAAGACATGTGTTGGGCAAATTTAATTGCAATTTGTGTATTCCTGCTTTTAGAATAAAATCCTCCGTGTGAAAGAGACCATTGACCTTGTTTTTCACGAAAATAAATTATGAAATTTGAATTTGCAATGACAACAAATATAATTCTAAGATTCTAAGAAAGTTGTCGGACTAGTAAATGTGGAGGTCTAATTGTTTATTGGTACCATTTCACAAATGCTGAACATTTTTACTAAAGCTGACATCTAACTAGTTGTCGACATTAGTGATTGATTATTAGTAAGGCCCAATATGTTTTTGTTAAAGCTTTGTGTAATAGTTATATAATATAGTTCAACTTTTTCTCCTGCAACATTAGAAGGATGTTTCATTTCATTTCATTTCGTTTATTCAATCTACGATATAAGTACAATCAACAGTGCCTTGATTTTGTGCGGTTTTTGAGGCGATGTCGCTAGGGAACGTTCCGAATCGGATTTGAGTGTGTGAGTGAGCCGCGCGCTGGGACCAACGTGACCGTAGTGCAATAATTTGGCACTTTTTCGAGGACCCTGATACTATTTGTTGATACTTTTTCCCTTTTTTTTAGTTTGAAAATTCACTTTGGAAATTTTAGAAACGCTGTGATTTCCAAATGAATTTCTATAAAATATAACGCTGCTGTCTATCAGGACACGATTATAGTGTTAGGAGAGCCAACAATTGTTAAATATTGTGCGAAGATTCTTAAATTGCATAGTAGCTTTAGAAACGATACTTTTTTCTTCTTTTTTTTTTGTTACTTTTCAGAATTTCGCAACATTCTCCCGGACTGTTAGAGAAAGGTTATAAATTTTTGTTTTAGTTTCACAATAAAATATAAACTATAAAAAGATCACTCTCTCACAACATTTCTTTTATAAATAAAGCCAAAACAACCAAATAACATTAGAATTAGATGTCTTTAAGGCTGTTCTGCGGGTAAGCTAGACAGTACTTTAGATGCAATTCGTTTTCAAATGACAAATTTTAAAATGAAAACCTTTTAGCTTTGTTTTTTATTTATAAATATATAAAAAAATAATTGAATTTTGTTTACAAATTATATCAACTGATTTTTATATCTATTTTTAAGATCTCTTTCACTTTAGTTTTAAAAAGTCCATAAAAAAGGGGCGATGAAAGAAAAGTGTGCCTTTTCCTGACGCTGTTACATAAATTTTGTATTTTCTCCCAATATTTAACAAGTATTAGCCGGCTTTCCACTATTTACGCGTTATTTTTTTAAACATATTCATTTTGAAATCACAGTTTTTGAAAACTTTTTTAAGTACTATTCACATGAGCGCGAATTGCGAACAAATGAATTTAATTGTATTTATGAATTGAAAATTGATTTGTATACTATTTACCACCAAAGCCTTATATTAAATTAATCTTAAGTCTAATCTAAAAAAAAAATCGGACTCTCAATCGATTTAAATAGCTCAATTTACAATTATTACAGCAATTGAAAATTCTTGCAGCGAATTGTCACACTTTATTCACAATCCACATAAAACATTCGCGGATCCACAAACCCACGAATGAAAAAATTCGATCGCATTTAACATTAAACAATGATTGACGTGATTGAAGTGTAAAAAAATTCGCTTGTTCGTAGTTCGTTCGCCTTGGCTCTCATGCGAATAGTCCTAAAATGTGAATTTTCCAAATAATAAAAAGGAACAAAGGATCAACAAATTGTATTAGTGTCTTCGAAAAAGGTACCAAATTTTCGCACAACGGTCACGCTGTTGTCATTTCTTCTCATCCGACATCCTTCTCGCTACCTAAAAAGGTCGCGTGTGGGAAAGCTCGCCTGGAATTTGCAGGAACAAAGCGATATAAGAACAAGAAAAATTGGAAGTTGTCAGTTCGCGACATCACTCACACATTTATAGAATCCGCCTATACGTGAACCCTTTCCGACACCGCCATTGCGGAAAAAACCGCACAAAATCAAGGCACAGAGATTTCGAAAAACAATATACAAGGTTATAAAAATATGATAGGTTAAATATAAAATTCAATTGTTGATAAGACAATTTAAAATATTTTTAAAAATATTCTATTCTCACTATCAATGCATCCACATAAGATATCGCGAATGAACATAACATTATACATTTTTCTCCTCAATTCAAGAGATTGAAATCCAAGTAGAAGACATTTCGAGCGGTAAGTACGATGAACCTCAATTCCATCATTATGGAAAAAGTGACGAAGAGCAAATCTTAAGAATTTTCTTTTGAACAGTCTTAATTCTGCGTACATTTTGAGCAGTAGTAAAACCCCAGGCAACACAAGCATATCCCAAGACAGGGTGCACTATACTGCGATTTTTACTAAATAAATACTTCAGTTTTTATTATTAAACAGTCTTTAACGTAAGGACAACATTATTAAGTCAAAAATTAACACGTTTTCAAAAACTTAAAAAAAATAAACATTTATTTTAGGAAAATGATAAGGAAAAAATTATAACAATTAAATTAAGTATATCTAATTTTTCTTTGCACAGGGTCCTTTTTTTATATTTCCACTAATATTGCATTTCTTACAGTTCATTAATTGTTTCCAATTTTATCTATACGGCAGTTTTATAGCAAAATCAGTCGCCAGTTATAAAAGCAAATAAAAATATTTTGTATTCAACAGGAAGTAAATTTCAATACAATGTTGAAAATAGAAATGAATACTTGTGGGGGAACATTAATATAATGAGAGCCGCCATACATATCAATATGATGAAATTTCAAAAATTGGCAATCGTACTTAACTATGGTGATGGTGACTCCAATCATCAATAAGAAGAATAAATCATCAACTGGATGAAAAATTAGCTAAATTCATCAAAATAAGTGTTTTCGTCATATTGATGAAATGATGAACCTAGTTCATAAAAAATACGTCAAATTCTTTTTAGAATTCTGGGGAAAAAATTGATCATTGCACTTTCTTCATAACGGTTCATCGATCGTTAAATTTTTTCATGAATTTTTTCATCACATTGATGAAAAGCATGTCATATCAGTGAATATCATGTTGATGAACGCCAATCATCAATGACAACAATATTATAGTAGATTCTAAGAAAGCTGTCGGTGTCAGGTGTCATTTCTCCAATGTCAAACTGTAGGTTGTTCCATCCACGACAATATTACAACACACAAAAACCAGAACCCCGGTTTATTTATATAGTTCATCGAAAATAAATAAAATAAAACCAAAACTTAAATATTTTAAAAAGCATTGGCCGCGTTCCACTGCCCGCTAGATGAGCAGCGGCATGTCAAACTCCATATAAAAAAAATTTACATTTTACCATTTGCACTAGTCATCTAGCACTTTTTGTGAAATACCCCTTTCAGGGAAATTTCTCAATCTAGCGCAAAACTACCCGCTGCTTTGAGAGAAACAAAAAAACGGTGCAGGGTCATAAGTCCACAGGCCAAAAGTCCACAATGGACCCACTTAGGTGGGTTATAAGCACACAAATCAATTGTGGACTTATAACCCACCCAGGTGAGCCAAAAGTTCACACAAAATTCTTGTGAATTTTTGACTCACTGATTGTGGTCTTATGGCTCACGGATGAAGAAGGTGAAGAAGAGGACAACGAGCTTGAAAGCGAAGCTAAAAATTTTAGTAATGACCTCATTTGCGGTGTTTGCCTCCAAAACCCACAAGACACACTTCTCCAGCATTGCAATCATTTTAAGATTGCGCTTTCAAACTATGAATTCTGTATGGGGGGGCATGCTGCCCCCCTGCAAAAGTTGGTCTTATTTCACGGCATCTATCAAACATTTCCATACTTTTTAAGTTGTTAAAACAACTCTTTTTGTCATATGGATAATTGTGGACTTATGGCCTACTTCCATTTTAAAATTGTGAACTTATGGCCCAAATTATTGTGAACTTTTGGCTCATCATAAGTCCACAATTGATTTGTGGACTTATAACCCACATAGATGGGTCAAAAGTCCATTGTGGACTTTTGGCCTGTGGACTTATGACCCTGCGCCAAAAAAAAACAGCTGTCAAAGAAAATCGTTCAAACGTCTACAAAATAAAAACAAAAATACGAAGCCGAGCTGCAATTGTGATAAAATTGGTAATAAGGTAGGTAAGTAAAATAGCAATTCCGATATTATTATGGTTTCTATAACATGTACCATTTCTTTTTAAATGTAGTTTGGAAATAATTATGCGACACGAAATTATTTATGAAGGAAAGTTATATGTTTTTGATGCAAACAAGTCAAATGTCACCTTGCCGCTGCGCGAGCGTTCCTTCATCTGGGATATTTTGTGCTAGAAGACTAGCGGGCAGTGGAACGCGGCCATTGTATACACCTATATCGTTAATAGGCTTAATTAATTTCAGCTTCGAGCTCAGCAAAAGCAAAGTAAAGTTTATATAAGCTTTTATAAAAATAATATATAACACAATCTATAAGTAGAAATCTTCCCATACGATTTCTAAAAACTTTTAGGAAATTAATCATTTGAAGTTTCCCCCAAATTTGTTGTTCGTCAGTTTTCACTTAACAAACATCTCCGTGGTTGCTTTTATTTTCTCTGATTTCATTGGTTGTGATGTACCTACGAGATGTCAAGAAGTCAGAAAATAGGACATGCTGTCAACATTCCGGCGATAAGACAAGCTTTCTGAACAGCTGCTGGGATCCGTTTATTTGCACATTTTCTTACCTTATATGTACTTTGCTTTGCTGAGATTGAAGCTAAAAAAAAACACACCTGATGTAATAATGCTAGGATATTTATGAAGAATATTATTGTATTTGAAATATAATACTTATTGCTCTTATGTAATTCATTACCTTATGCTCATAATCGTTGCACATACTTTCCGTTCTCTTTTCCTCTATTAATTTAAAATCCTTAGTCAGTTTAGAAAACAAGTTTACGTCTATGGTGAAGCTATCCTCTTTAAAATTCATATTGCTTTCAATAAACATTCCGTCAGTAGTATCTTCAATGTTTAGAGTGAAGTATCCTGCGAAGCCGTCTTCGGGAAGAGATAACCCCTGTGAACCTAGATGACTGCCACATTTGCTAATCGATACTTTTAAATACTCTAAGTAGTGCACTTTTGTGGAAGGTATTTGAAGCAAATCACCTCCGAGTATGTCATACAAGAAAGGATGCTTAACAGACTTCTTACTCTTTACGATGTTTCTCCTTTTGTCTGCGGGTTTATTTGGCAGCATTTTTGGTTTTGAGATCCTTTTTATCGACCTAGGAAAACATTCAGGGCTGTTGGCTTGCTCGTTAATCTCCAATGAGGATGTATTAGACTTGGGACACGAACTATTATCTGACGTTTGCAGGTAGAAATCACTCATATCGGAAGGCCATGAAGCAGGAGCAAGGGTGCTGTTCAGCGAAGAAGACGACCGAAAGGAGGGTACATCCGTTGAAATATTGACTGATGAAGTTTCATTTTCCTCATTTGAAGCCGAAGTGGGGGCTAGATCGAAAGACAAGTGCCTAAATGATAACGCACTTAACTTGTCTATGCCGTATTCTTCAATTCCCTCAGATATACCCGTAACATCACTCACTTCCTCTTCATCTGCAATAGAAATTATATAACGATTTAGAAATTTTCTGCGTATAAAATGCATACCACTACCCAAATATATATTTTCGTGATTTATATACATTGAAGTACTAGGTTGACGAAGTTAATGCAAGTGCAAATTAAAATATTTTTTTTTTCTAATGAATATATTCTAAGTGTCACTTTACCTACTTCGATACAATATTTGTAAGGAAAAAAAAAACTTTCAGGGAAAGGTCGTTCCGTAACTATCGCAAATGACTCTTCTTTCATGCATGAAAAAAAACCTTTTTGTAACCTTCCGACTCGAAATGCACATTAGAGAATCTTCCGGTCTTCCTCAAAATGGCCTGGGTCAGGAAGACGATCATTCTGGTCCTCTCAGAAAACAACTACAACCTTTTATACAAAAAAGACGTCGGTAAGCCATGAACACGCATTTTAGCTGAAAAAAATACATTAACGCTTTCTTATGTTCCAACCTTAGCTCGGTTAATTGAACCGTCGGCGTCGTTAAATTAGAACAAACCCAGGGTCAAACTACAAACATGGCGCACGACAAAACATCCCCGCAAGAAGAAGTGCAGCAACTCACTGCAGAGATAATAGCGAGGCAAGAGAGTCTGCTTATAGGCTGTGACGCTAACGCGCGACATCATCTTTGGGGCAGCAAGGAAATAAATCAACGAGGTAAGTCTTTATTTGATTCTATGTGTATGTAATGTGGGTAACACCCCTACCTTTATATTTCCAAGTACGGAAAATTATAATGGCTGGGATTTGTTAGACATTACACTCAAAACAAACAATGACATCGTTAGGTTTGATAACCGGAGAGCCTCCAATTTAAAGTTATGCTCAATATTAGTATCAAGGTAGATACTCCTGTCCCATATAGAAATCCAATTATAGAACTGGCATTTCAACAAAAATGATACGAACGCTGCAGTCAATGTATGAAAACAACATAGCTTTTGTGTGGGATGGAGAGTCTGTTTCGGAAGAATTTTCGACATCAATGGGGGTGAAGCAGGGCTGCATTCTGAGTGCATTATTGTTCATTATTTTCATTAATGACATACTTGAAACCGTAAAAGGTGGAATCCAATTTTGCGGAGAAACAATATCGGGGCTGATGTATGCGGATGACATCGTTTTTCTTAGCGATACGGTAAACGGTATGCAGCTCATGATGAACCGGCTCTCTGAATACTGTAATCTTTGGAATCTAAAAGTAAATCTGGAAAAATCCAAAGTGATGATCTTCAGAAATGGGGGAGGACGATACTGCAATTCAGAGAAGTGGAAGTTTAATGGAGAAGTCGTAGACATTGTAAGAAAATACAAGTATCTTGGCTTGTGGATTACATCAAACCTCTGTATGAATGTGCACCTTAATGAAAAACTCTCAGAAGCAAAAAGAGCAATTTCGTCAATCTGGGGACGCTGTATAAGTAACAGGCATGTTTCTCATAGCGCCAAGTATAAGCTATTCCAATCAACTGCAGCCTCAGTGCTTCTTTATGGAGCACAAATATGGGGATACAACAAATATGAAGCTGTTGAAAAATTTCTTCGCTACTTCTTAAAACGGGTTTTTCGTCTTCCAAAAAACACCCCAAACTACATGTTACATATTGAAACCGGAACTCCGCCAATGTTCCTGCGCACATTAGATCTACATTTTAAATACGTAGCTAAGGTACTAGAGATGGACGATCAAAGACTTCCAAAACTAATTATGTTGAACTCAATTAAATCCAAAAGTGGAGTCTGGGAGGAATGGGAAGGTTAGGTTAGGTAAATGGGTAGGTAGAGCTGGATGAGCCCTGCAATACCTCACTTAGGTCCTCGTGGACCCATTGTGATGCCCTTCATTCTTTAGGGGTTACCCGTTGGTGTACCATCGGTGGTCTCCATCATCCTCCTTTGTGGTTATATGATGCTGTCTAGCCATCCCGATCTCCTCAGAAACCTGCAAAGATCAGACAGAGAGACATAGGAATGGGAAAAAGTTGCAGCCGATTGTGGAACCAGTCTTCAAGTTACGCCCAACGAACATCCGTCTTCTATTAGAAAAAAACTCAACGACATGTTAGAAAACTTATGGCGTGTTATGTACGATAAATTCGCAAATGAAGCGTCATCGTCGGTGTATAGGTGCTACTACAGCAAATTGAACCACCACCTGAAGGACAACACTTACTTCCTCAATAATTACTCGACTGAGAAAATTAGCACAATTTTCAAAATAAGGGGCGAAATAGCACAACTAAATTATATCCCTCACCGACCGGATCTCCCCATACTTTGCGATCTTTGCAATATGAGAGTAAGAGAAGATGTTCTACACTTCTTAGCTATCTGTCCAGTTCTGAAGGAATTTAGAATAAGATTCTTTGGAAAGTCGGCCCTGAGCGAATATGAGTCAATCAACATTTTAAACGGAGCAAATGGCTGGGATATCTTATTCAACTTTACAAAGACTGCCCTGAATTATAGAGAATGTATTATAGAAGGCAATTTTTAATATTTTCAAATTTTTCATAATTTCTTTATCTATTGCATTTTTTTTTTTTTTTTTTTCGAAACTAATTTTGTCAATATAGAAAAAACAATTGTCATTCTGGTAGACGGCCATAGGCCAAACCAAATAGACTTAGTGAATTCATATATAAACAAATTATATTGTAAAAAAAAAACCTTTTTTTGATGAAAATAAAAGTCTAACTAAACTAACTATAGAAATCCAATCAGATCAGCTAAGACACAAGCATGGTCCGAATACTGTTAATCCATCGATACTCTTAAGGAATCTGCTAGACTCAGTAAGATTCCAAAGGACACTCCAGTCCATATTTTATTAAGACAACGGTAGGAACGTGGACGGATTCCACTGACAAATCCTTAGAGCTTCTACTTAACACACCCCAGCTTGCGGGGAATCTTCCCTCACACCGGGAAGAAACAGAGCGCGTTATAACCAAGGAAGGCAATTCACAGTTTTGCTCCGTAAAAATCACCAGGGCAGGACAGCATTCTTCCCATGCTTCGAAAACATCACACAATAGTGCTGCCCCTACTAGTTGAAATTTACAAAAGCAGTATCCTACTGAATCACTTACCTCAGTCCTGGAAGTATGTAAGAGCAGTTTTCATACCGAAAGTCGGTAAAAGAGGTAACGATTCCGCAAAAGACTTCCGACCTATTTGTTTAACCTCCTTTATACCCAAAACTTTAGAACGAGAGTTTGGCCTTCACATAAAAACAGGTCTTGAAAGGTCTCCTTTATGTAATTCAGGTCGATGGAGACCGCTCTTCATGAAGTACTGGGTACAGTTGAAAGGTCACTCTCCCACCACCAATATGCGTCCACACTGAATCTATCCAGGAATCTCTCTTAGAACTAAAGGTGTTGCACACAGCAACAAACCGAAAACTCATGAAATTGCAGGGGACAAAACGTTGAAATTATGATTTTAACTTAGCTTTTATTCACAGCGCAATTTCCATGCGCACGACCAAACTCCTTACAATTTAAAAGTGACTAAAAGAGAAAATAAAGTGACAGCTACATCATGTAGTCGATAAGCAAACAGCGCCATCTGCAACCTGAGGTTGTATTGCATGCGCTGCCATTGAATGCACTCAGATACGGACGAATTCAGTACTGCCAGTTTGGATTCAGGTCGTCTTAGGATTCCAGTGGTTGTACGTATGTTAGCAGCTCGCACCTGGTCATCTGATCCTCGGAACACGTTGACAATTACCCCTCTTCTCCAACGACTGCGAGGATGCTCCGCCTCACAGATCAATGCTACATCTCCAACCGCCAAAGGAGCTTCTCGTTGACACCACTTGGTCCGGCGGGTTAATGTTGGAAGAGAGAGAGAGAGATTAAGATTATTTATTCACTTTAAAATTCATTACAAATAAAGTTTACAAAATAAAGTAGTAAGCATGGCAGTGCCGTCTGCCTGATTGGCAATATATTTATATAATGTATGCAAATAAGTATCTTGTAGCAAAATAAAATGAATTAATATTTATCAAAAGTTGCCTGATAATATTCTCCCCCGATATTGTAGCGCAATTTTACAATATTTGAATAAACTAGGAACATTTACATCATTGAGGAGTGTTACAACTTGGTTCTCAGATAGGTTATCGCTTCCCAAGATATTCCTTCTCGTTTCTTTCAATATTGGACACCTTACAATGAAATGATATGTATCTTCCCAAGCTGCATAGTTGACGTAGATCTTCTCTATGTGGTATATAATTAAGTTCGCCCCGCAGTCTCAGAATCATCGCTATTTCATTAATGCTGCATTCATCTCTAAAATAATTTTTCTGCAACAAATTGTGGTTTAAGCGGCCGTAGATAGTTCTGTGTAGCGATCCCACAGCTTCCTCTAAGTACCGCGCCCTATCTAGTTCATCGGTATACTTAATGATTTTGTAAAACTGGTTCTTCAAACCCCTTACATCATCATGATTGATAACTACAATAGAGTTTCGTGCTAATGCTGGAATGTAATGTTGGAAGATATTCCCTCATCCACTTTCTCCAAAAGCGGATTTTTAGTTGCATGGCAATGCGATACTGGACATAAGTTGTCATCCTCATTTGGTGTCTGCGTAGAATTCGTAGTTCCCAACAGGAAGTGGTTAGACGTCAGTGGATCTTCCTCTTCTGACGAAACTGGCAAATGAGTGAGGGGTCTTGAATTGATAATGTTTTTAGCAAGCTCTGTAAAGTCTCGATGCGAGGCGCCTCTCGCGTTAGCGTGTAAGACAATACTCTTTTGACTGACCGAATTTAATTTGCATTTTTGACACATAGCTTGGGATTTGTTAACAGCAGCACGAAGATTGTGTATCCAGAAACGCCGCCTCTATATTCTGATGATGAAACTCCTCATGGAAACGGACTATAATCATATTGGTTATCTTATGTTCACGTGGTTAAATGATGGGACATCTGGAGCTTTCAGGTAAACATACAGCTGCATTGATTCTGCCACCGAGACGGAGTACTGAAGCTTTGTCGAGAAAAGGTGTTAACTGAAATACTGAGCTCGATTTTTGAATGAGCTTTCCATTTTGTAGAGTGCAAATTTCGTCCAAATACACCTCGCGCTGGACCATTCGGCATAAAAAACTTCAGCATCAAACAGTTAAGTCAGCTGAGGTAGGCATGCCTGCCGTAAGAAGCGACTAAAATCCAACCTCCGTATACCGAGCGTGTAGTGTATACAAAAAATGCAATGAACAAAACGAAAAAATTAATTACCCCAGGTGGCAGTCCAGCTTTACTGGAAAATCCACCCTCTTCGGAGGTCAGCTCTACGGATTCTGGGGAGAGCCGCTTATTGCAATCCATTAACCCTTTTATTAAAAGTTGAAGGGTATCTTGATCGCCTCCATCAAGATCGAACAACCCCGGGAAAAGAAGTCCGCCGGGAGCACCAGCGCGTGAAAAACGAGGCTCAGTGAAAGATATAAGTTCTGAGAAAGAAATTAAAACACTCCGAATCAAGCTTAAGGAAATAGATCTACTCTATCAAGCTCTTAAGAAAGAGATAGAACTGTTGAAGGAAGAAAATGATGTTCTAAGGAGCACTCACTTTCAGAAAGAACGCGAATGTACTCCACCACGCTTGCCTAGTCGGGAATGCCACACCGACGAAGAAGAGCTAGCACGCGAAACGAATCGGGTCCCTATGAAAAGACGTAGTAAGAAAAGGAGGGCCGGTTCTTCACCTGAAGTCCTGCCTCTAAAAGAACAAACGCGTAAAGTACCGCAAGAAAAACAACTCCGAGGGCAAATTCGTCCACCGCATCCAATAAACGTCGTTGGGGTAACGGAGTATAATAAGTTACACAGCCTCCTTAAGGGAACGATAACATCGAAATTTAAGGTAACATCTTTGAGGAATAATGCGTGGAAAATTAACGTCGATAACCACGAAGACTACCGGGCAGTGTGCCAAAAGCTAAATACCGAGAAGATCCAGTGGTTTGCTTTTGAAATAAAGTCAGAAAGGACACATCGTGTTGTTGCGAGGGGACTCCATCCCTCTTGCACCAAAAAAGAGGTTATAAACGACCTCCATTCCAAAGGATTTAAAATTCTTGATGCCGTAAATATCATGAAGAAGGAGAAGCAAAAAACGGAAAAAGATAAGGACATCCTGGTAGGTCTGATAATATCGAAGATATCTACCGAATTAAAGCTATAGTTAATATTGTGGTAAAAATCGAGCCCATGCGCAGAAATTTGAAAACAATTCCACAGTGCAAACGTTGCCAAGAATTCAATCACACAATGTATTGCAAAAAAGAGCCGCGATGTGTCAAATGCGCCGGAAGTCATTTCTCCCAAGACTGTGGAGCAAATAAACAATCATCCGCTACCTGTGCTAATTGTAAGGGAAAGCACTCGGCAAATTATAGAGGCTGTGAAGTAGCTAAGGAGTTGCAAAAACGGAGAGATGCGCTACTCAAAACCCAAAATAAAAAAACAAAACCGCTTACCAAGATAAAGCGAAGGACCGCCCAGGAGGTAGTAGGCAATATAAAACCTCCGTTTCAAAAGCGTAACATTGTCAGAGAAAGAGAGACAATAGAAAGGCCCTCGACCTCTGTTGTCAAAAGAAATGCTACTGAAAAGTTGCAATCAGGAAAGCCATCGAATAGTGGCCCTTGGACAGCCAGAGTGCAGACCTACGCTCAGGCCGCGGCATTCGAAGGAGCAAAAAACGTTGAAACTTCGCCGGACCCTGTTTCTCATGTTTTCTCAGTTATTCTCAAGAAACTTGAAGAACAATGCAAAATAAACAAAATTATTCTCGATCGCTTGGTTAAGCTAGAAAATAATTCACGGAAAACGCGTACTTCAAAAATAACATGAATGAAAAACCAATGTTAAAAATATGCACTTGGAATGCAAACGGGCTTTTACAAAAACTCGGCGAATTGGAAATATTCATACGCGAGAAAGATCTTCACATTTGCTTGATTTCTGAAACTCACGTGAAAAAGGGATCGAATTTTAAAATAAAAGGCTATAATGATTTCCACGCTTGTCACCCATCGGGAAACGCCAGAGGTGGATCATCATTGTTTATTAAAGACTGCATTAAACAATACGAAGACCTGAAGATAGAGCTTGAAGCTATGCAACTGTGCACGATTCGAGTAAAAAAATAGTCAGCGTACTCTTAGAATTGCATCTATCTACTGTCCACCGCGTTCCGCGCTTGAAAAAAGTGATTAAACTAACCTGATTAAATCGCTCAAACCAAATTTCATTATAGGCGCCGATTTTAATGCAAAGCACACCTTCTGGGGCTCCAGATACATCTCGCGAAAAGGTAGAATGCTCTATGGGGCAGGTATGGAATACAGTTGCGATTTCCACTCGACGGGCAAACCGACTTATTGGCCAACTGATACTTCAAAACTACCTGATCTGATAGATTTCTTCGTTGTGAAAGTAATACCTACCAACCACATTAAAGTTGAAGAGAGCTTTGATCTATCATCTGACCACTCACCGGTTATTTTAATATTGAGTGTAAAACTAGTCAATAACCTAGAGCCAGCGAGATTAATTGGTTGAAAAACTAACTGATAAGGCTTTAGGAACGAAATCGAAGAGAACGTTGAACTGAGTGTTCCACTTACGACACCCTATGAACTTGAGGTTGAAGTTGATCGCTTCGTTGATATCGTACAGTTCGCCTCACGGAATAATAGGCCTAATTCAAGGAAAACGCCGGCCAAATACGGTCTACGATATCTACCCGAAATAAATGAATTGGTCAACGAAAAAAATAAGGCGCGTAAGAAATGGTAACAGAGTCGCGCTCCGCAACATAAGGCACATTTGAATTATTTGTGCAATTTGTTGATGACAGTTATTAAGGATTTTAAAAATCGTGCGTAGGTTCTTACCTTGAAAGCTTAACAGCGAAAAAAAGATTCCAATTATTCACTTTGGAAAGCTGTAAAGGGCACCAAAAGGCCCAAAATCCCCGCGCCGCCAATTAGAATAAATCGAAATGAATGGGCAAGGGAAGATAAGGAAAAAGCGGACGTTTTTGCCGCTCATCTAGAAGAAAATTTTAAACCGTACGATGGCCAAGCGATCCACGACAATACTAATAGGGCGGAATCACAATCTGATGATTCAACACTCACTAGTGCAACGCTAAGTGAACTAAAACGTGAAATAGAATCCCTAAAACCTAAGAAAGCTCCTGGTTATGATTTGATCACCGAAGAAGTTCTGAAAGTTTTACCAAGGAAAGCATTAATTAAGCTTCTTCATATCATAAATGCCGCGCTCAGACTAAAACACGTGCCATGTCAATGGGAAGTCGCGGAGGTCATAATGGTTTTAAAACCAGGAAAACCGCCAAATGAAGTAAAATCGTATAGACCAATTTCCCTTCTCCCAGTCATATCCAAAGTCTTCGAGAGAATATTGCTTAGGCGCCTACAACCGGTTATTGAAGACAATAATCTTATCCCTGACCACCAGTTTGGGTTCAGAACCAAGCATTCGACGATTGACCAAGTACATAGAACTACTGACGTAATCGAGAAAGCATTTGAAAAAAAAAAAAAGATTTGCTCAAGCGTATTCCTTGACGTCTCACAAGCCTTTGATAAGGCGTGGCACGACGGCTTGAAATTGTAATTACGACAAGTTCTCCCCGCTGTTATTTCTAAAGACCAGTTCTTTATTCGGCAGAATCACTTAAAAGACTAACTTATATATAACATAAAATAGCTTAGAAAACTAATCTCAGTATAACAAAACAATAGACCTGTTTCCCATTTCTCTTTTGCGTGTACAGTGAGTCAAAAGACTATTCTTACACAACAGTTTTCCCCCTTTTAAAAAAAAAATTATAGGTAATTCAAAATTTTAACAAAATTAAGATACATCTTGAAATTAATACACTATCATAACCTAATCTTACAGGTTTTTTTATAATTCTTTTCGGTCGATTAATCCAATAATTTTCACATAGCTCTATTCCATTTTCACTTCTTTTTCTCTTTCGTCTTTCTAACTTAACACTTTCAGTTCTGTCCCCAAATTCATTATAATTTCTTTTCAAAAAATATTTGTTTCTTTTAAATTGTTTTTTAATTTGATTTTTATGTGCCGTTTTGATAACACTATTATTGAGACAAATTTCATATATAAACGTGCTTAACTTTTTGATAATTTTACCTGGAAGCCATTTAACATTATTTCCAAATATGTTTTTATACATAATTAATTCATTTGGCTTAAAATCGAATGAACTATTGAAGCCTTCTTTTTGGCTTAATATGTTTTTGTTTGACAAATCGTTTATGTAACATGTACATACTTTACTTTTTGCTAATGTATTCTTATTATTTAAGGAATCTAAAATAGTCCTAGGCTTATAACTAAACACAATATCGACAGGTGTGCAAGATGTTGATGTTGCTATGGTGTTTCGTTGCATGAACAAAAATTTATTAATCAACTTTTTAATTGGTATGCTTCCTGTGGAGTTGTCAATTAAAAATCTTTTTAAATGCTTTTTGACAGTTTGTACATTTCTTTCGGCAATCCCGTTAGATTGGGGATGATAAGGTGGTGATTTAGTTATTTTAATTCCGTACCGCTTACCGAAGTTATAAAATATATTCGAGTTGAAGGGTGGACCGTTGTCCGTAACTATCTCCTCGCATAGACCAAAAACCGAAAAGAATTCTTCTAGTTTATCAATTACCGCGTAGACATTTGTTTTTTGCATGATATATATGTGTACGTACTTGCTGTGTGAATCCACTAGTAATAAAAAGGTATTCTTACCAAAAAAGAAAAAATCAAGGTGAACTCGCTCGAAGGGAAATTTGCTGACCGGCCAATGCGATGTTTCCTCCTTAGCATAGTTTTGTAATTGCTGACATGGCATGCAAGACTTGACAAATTGCTCAATATCAGCATCAATTTGTGGCCACCAAACATACAACCTAGATAATTGCTTCATCTTTACTATGCCCGCATGACTCTCATGAAGCATTTGTAAAATCCTAGGCCGCAGAACACTGGGGACGACTATCCTGTCCATATAAAAAACACATTCATTTTCCAAACTGAACTTAGTAGCATTTCCCAAACCTTTTTTATAACTTCCTAAAACAGTTCCTTCTAACGATTTTTTTTTTCCTTCCTTGAGAAATTTTATTACTTCCCGCAATTCCCCGTCAGCTTTTGTTTCTACCTTGATCTGTTCTATGTCTATTGGCATCTCCGAAGAGAAAGAGAGAAAATTAACGCAATCCTCTTGAATATTATTTTCGATAATGGGTAAAGGTAAACGCGAGAGCGCGTCTACATGTCCCATTGCCATCGATCTTCTATGAACTATTCGGTACTGATACATATTCAGCTTAACTGCATATCTTTGCAAACGCGCTGCTGCTACTCCGCTTGTACTCTTCGATGGATTGAATATTTCTGTAATCGCTTGGTTATCAGTATATATTGTGAAATGGTGTCCAAATATATACTTATGAAAATGTTCCAATGCGAAAATGATCGCAAATGCTTCTCTGTGAAGCTGACTCCAATTCTTTTGAGAAGCAGTTAATGATCGAGAGACGAACCGAATTGGTTTTTCGGTTCCGTTTACCAAGTGACTCATTACTGCCCCAATGCCATACGGACTGGCATCTGCAGCAATTACAATTGGTTTCTTTGGATCGTACAATTCCAGTACACAATTATTTTTCAGCAACTTCTTGCTTTCCTCAAACGATTTCTGCTCTATAGAAGTCCATTTAAATTGCTGATTCTTTCTCAACAAATCGTAAAGGCTCTTTAACTGTGACGAAACATTGGGTAAGAATTGGGAGTAATAATTTAGCAACCCTAAGTACGCCTGCAATTCCGTAATATTTTTGGGCTCGGGAGCATTTTCGATGGCTATCATCTTATCTGGCAATGGACGAATAGTACCATTGCTAATTATATGCCCTAAATATTTAACTTCCGTCACTAGAAACTTACATTTGGTTAAATTTATCCGTACATTGTGCTGATTAAGCTTTTCTAATACTTCAAATAGCCGACTTTGACACTCTTCGTAACTCTGTTCCCTCCTATAAGTATATCGTCCAGATATGCAAAACCTTGGGTACCTAGTAAAATTCTATCAATGATAGATTGCCAAATTGCTGGACTGCTACTTAGCCCAAAAACTAGACGCGTGTATTGAAACAACCCTTTTGGAGTATTAACTGTTAAGAACTCTCGAGACTTTTCTTCAACCAAAACTTGCAAGTACGCGCCAACACAATCAATCACACAAAAATACTTATATCCCGCTAAATTCGCGAATAAATCTTCTGGCAAGGGTAGGGGATATTGTTCTATATCAATAAATTTATTTATTGTTTTCTTGAGATCAACGCATAACCTAATTTGTCCGTTTGATTTCGGGACGGCAAACATAGGAGAAGCCCACCGGGACGTCTTTACCGGCACTAATATATTTTGACTCACCAACTTATCTATTTCATCACTAAATTGATCTCGAAATTTATACGGTATATTATACGACTTACAAAATATAGGCCGTGCATCGGCATGCATTTTCGATAAATTAATATCTGCCTCGAAACCCACTATAGGCGTATTGATTTCTTGATTAAAAACGTTCGGGAATCTGTCTTTTATCGCATTTAATAAGGTTGTACTAATTTCTTCTCCACTAATCGCACATGCCATAGACTCTAATTTACCTTTGTTCCATTTACTTGGACTTTTTACAAGCAAGGTCCTCCATTTTGGTTGCAAGACGTCTAACCAGTCTCTTCCCAATAAACATGCATCTTTAAGCCTTGTTTTAACCACAACCAATTTGAGCTCATAACATGCACCATCATATTGCACTCCTGCCGAAAAGCTTCCTACCACATCAATTACGTCGCCTGAAAATGAAAATACAGTTTTACTTAGAGATTCTAACGCCTTATATGTGAAAAAAAACTCTTATATATAGCTTCACTAATAATCGTTATGAACGATCCAGTGTCTACCTCAAAAACGATTTCCTTGCCATCAATGTTTAAGATACAACCCGCTGGTAAAGATGCCCTTGCCGCCGTTATGTTGTTTATATTTGCGTAGCATGCTGCTCTGGTGTGACCCCTCCGTTGACAGCGATAACAGATCAAATTTGTTGCTGGACACTCGCCTGTGTGGTTTTTCTTACAGCGGCCACAATTTCTTTCCTTATTTGGTTTACCCTGGCGATTTTTATTTTTATGTTGAGCGGCATTCTGAGGCCTATGATTATGTGAACTTTGATCGTGGTGTTTTTTTACAACGAACGATTGATTTTGGGGCTTAATTGCATTAATTTGATTTGTAGCTACAACTCTGCAATTTTTTTCCGCCATTTCACAGTTAGAGGCCAATTGACAATAATCTGCGAATTTATTAGTGTCGGGCTCGATTAACATTTTTTGTTTTAATACCTCGTCTCGTACACCGGTTATAAACTTATCGCATAGAGCCTCATCCAGATATGCATCGAATTTGCAATTAAGAGATAATTCTTTAAGTCTGACGATATAGTCCGCAATCGATTCACCAATTTGCTGATTAGCCATATAAAATTTTAATCTCTCCGAGCGTTTATGTGTCTTCGGGGCGTAATGATTACGAAGCGATGATAAAATTTGTTCTAATGGTTTACTATCT
Organism: Cheilosia vernalis; assembly: GCA_949126925.1. NCBI lineage: Eukaryota > Metazoa > Arthropoda > Insecta > Diptera > Syrphidae > Cheilosia > Cheilosia vernalis. Next base: position 22,374,851 of record OX421361.1, on the reverse strand, counting down.
GGTTCATCCGGATAAGTCAAATTTTTAAGAGTTTTACAAACCTCTCCTCCAGCCAAGGTCATGAACAGAGGCACCTTATTATCCTCCGCGATCTTATTAATTTTTATTATTTGCGAAAAGCGTTTCTCATATACTGTGAAGTCATCACCTGGTATAAAAGCCTCCAAATTTCCAATTAACCCCATGCTCATATGAGTGTCCTGAGTCGGAACCGCGTGTACTTGGTCAACTATAATAATCTTCTTATCGTCTGCTTCCGACATATAGATTAACGCGGTGGGTTTAATTACACGTTATTTTTTATTAAATAACCAAGCGATTTATGTACGATGTTTTCGGATAATTGTTTCTTTAAATCCCATCCTCGTCGCCAATTGTTATTTCTAAAGACCAGTTCTTTATTCGGCAGAATCACTTAAAAGACTAACTTATATATAACATAAAATAGCTTAGAAAACTAATCTCAGTATAACAAAACAATAGACCTGTTTCCCATTTCTCTTGTGCGTGTACAGTGAGTCAAAAGACTATTCTTACACAACACCCGCAAGCCTACATTTTTTTTTTTTTTGGTATTGAAGGTGAATGGGGCTAGAAACCCAGAGTAGTGTGGGACTCTAACCGCACTAAAAACACCTCCTTAATCATGACCAATCAAAGAAAGATCGACAAATGATTTTACTTTCAACGTGCAGTTGCGTTTGAGAAGGTATTATAATTTAAATATGGGTTCTCATATTTTTTAGATTATAAGTTCGTGAGGCTTAGTTCTTCTTAATCTACGAATATTATATCGTACATTTAAGACGTCTATTATTTCAGGATTAATATGCATCTGCAGACGGTCATGTCGTTTTCCATTGGGCAAAAAGAAGCGCCCGGAAGAGTCCGGAATCGAAAAAATCACTTCTGAAACCGTTCCATTGGCACAAAAAATACTCTTCTGGTGATTCTGAGGAGAGAATTTCGCTTCTGGATTTGAAGTCAGAATCCACTCAAGAAGCACTCACACAAGTGTAGTTCGTGTATTTTATACAAGTCGGCTGACAGCTGCCGTAGATTATTTTTTGGCATTTCACCAATACTCTTGTGGATTTAATCCGAAGCCGTTTTCTTGTTCCATTGGACTACAGAATGAGTGGATCCCCGAGTGAAACCAATGGAAAACGACATCATTGTGACGAATTGCGTACTTTTTAATTACTTCCGTTACAAGATCAATCTGCAAATCACGATGCAAGTCATTATTTCTAATATACCACGGGGCATTTACTATTCCCCGAAGGACTTTGTTTTGGAATGTTTGTATTATTTGTACATTTGTTTTCTTTGTGCAACCCCATAATTGGATACCATACGTCCAAAACGGGTTTTGGTATTTGATTATATATTAAAATTTTATTCTCAGTGGACATTTCAGAGTTATGTTCTAGCAACCAATACAATTTTCTATACCTAATATTTAACTCTTCTACTTTCTTTTTCACATGTTCCTTCCATTTCAGTTTAGCATCTAGATTCATGCCCAGATACTTAGCTGTGTTAGAGTAAGGAACTACTTGGTTATTAATAACCACAGGAGCGTTCGTTATTTTTTTATTTGTAAAATTGATATGAGTGGACTTTGACTCATTAAGTCTAATTCGCCATCGTTGAGCCCAATCACATATCTCGTTAACAGAATTCTGTAGCTTTTCTGTGGATTTAGTCACGCATCCATCAGTTGATAGAAGAGCAGTGTCATCTGCGAATGTAGCTATCATCACATCGTTTGTATGTGGTATATCACTAGTATACAATAAGTACAGGGTTGGTCCCAGAACACTTCCCTGTGGAACTCCTGCTTGCAATTCTTTGAGTTCAGAATACGCTGAACCGTAGCGAACTCTAAAGAATCTATTTGAAATATAAGATTTAAGTATCTCATAGTATTGTCTTGGTAGATCCCTATGAAGTTTATACTCTAAGCCCTTATGCCAGACCTTATCAAAAGCCTGAGCAACGTCTAAAAATAGTGTAGAGCAAACTTGTTTTTCTTCTAATGATTTTTCTATAATATTTGTTATACGATGTACTTGATCTATTGTCGAGTGTTTATTTCTAAACCCAAACTGGTGGGTGGGAATAAGCCTTCTTTGTTCTATTATTCTGTCTAGTCTTTTAAGAAGCAGTTTCTCAAAAAGTTTTGATAATACAGGTAAAAGTGAGATTGGCCTGTATGAGGTGACTTCTGATGGAGGTTTACCTTGTTTAGGTATAACTATAATTTCTGCTATCTTCAAATGATATGGAACATATCTTAGCTTAAAACAAGCATTAATTAAAAGCTTAAGTTTAACCAATGCTATGAAGGGTAGTTCCTTCAGAATTTTGGCAGTTATAAGATCATAACCTGGCGATTTTCTATTAGAGAGCTTATGAATACATGTGCTTAATCTCTTTAAGTGAAACGTATGTGATTACGTCTTCATCTATCCTATCAAAGAATTCAAGGCGTTCGTTTGCCACACTAGGTGGAAAAGGTTTAAAAACATTTGTTAAATGTTCGGAAAATAGCTTGACCTTTTCTTTTGGGTCGCCGATCCATTTCCCATCAGATGTTTTTAACGGGGGATCTTGCGTTTGAGGTCTTTTTAAATATTTAGCAGCCTTCCAAAGGGAGTAGTCTGTGACTTTGTCAGCAGTTAAATTGCAAAGATATGTAGTAAGAGTTTTATTTTTAAACTCACTGATACTCTTTTTAAGTTTATTGTTAAGTCTATTGAATATAGTCTTATCGCCGGGATATCTTGTCATTTGCCATTTTCTCCGGGCTCTTCTCTTTTCTAATATTAGTTCCCTAATTTCTGTGGGGTATTTTACGGATGCTTGTTTACGTTGCTGAATATTTGGTGTACTATCTTCTGCCGCCTGTTGTATATCGGCAATGAATTGTTCCACTTCGATGACAATATGCCTTGTTGTGGCCAGTGGAGCTCTAAGGTTTATAAAACCTTCGAGTATTTTTTTAAAATTACACCAGTTTGTTCTTTTGCTGGTAAGTCTTTCATTGCTTATCTGCTCTACTGACATGCCATTGACCGTTAGGATTACAGGCGTATGATCCGACGACAAATCATCACTGTTTTCAACTCTTACTTCTTTTCTATTGATTCCTTTCGTTATGAAGAAGTCAATAAGGTCTGGTATTTTTGCTGGGCTTGCTTGGCCATCCGCCAATAAGTAGGCGATCCAGTCGAAATAAAATTACAATTAAAATTTCGCCCTGCTTTGTAAAGCTTCCTGCCTTTCGTCGTTACTAATCTGGACCCCCAATAGGTGTGTTTTGCATTGAAGTCACCTCCAATGATAAAGTTAGTACCTAGAGCTCGAAAAAGGTCGTTAAGATCTTCCTCTGTAGGCGAATGTCTAGGTGGACAGTATATAGCAGCTATGTTAAATTGCTTGCTTTTAGTCGCAATGTTTATTATCGCTACTTGCATGGTTTGTTTTCCTATTTTGGGCATTTCATAGGGTTTTAAAATACTTTTTACAATTACAGCACTACCTCCCCTGGCACTGTCAGAAGGATGGGGAGAGTGGTAACAGAGGTACCCAGGAATTCTAATTTTTGTTCCCTGTTTAAAGTGGGTTTCAGAAATCAGGCAGACGTCAATGTCTACATTTCGTAGAAATACCTGAAATTCAGAGATGTGTTGGTGTAAACCATTTGCATTCCAGGTTGCGACTTTTAGGTTTTCAATCATTGTTATTTTGTTGATTCTTTCCTTTAGAAACTTCTTTGCTCAGTGGCTTAATAACTTTATCTTGATTATCCAATCTTTGAATAATAGTAGAAAGCATTTCCTTTACTGATATTTCTTCTTCTTTACGTGTATTTTTCACAATTTGGGAATATGATTTGTTATTCACAACTGGTGTGTTTGTTTTTGCCGCAATTGGTATTTTGTCGACTTTGCTGTTTTCGACATTTGCGTTTTTCTTTTTTGTATTTTTAAGAGGGTTGTGTTGGTGTTTGGCAGTACCTCTCTTTTTTTTCTTCTTGATATTCTTTTGCTACCGGACAGCCTCTATAATTAGCTGGGTGGTTTCCATGGCAGTTGATGCATTTTACTTTCTCATCTTTTTTTTGTGGACAACTATTTGTTGGATGTTTTCCCTCAAGCCTATATGATATTCTAGAATCATTTCTCGGGAATAGACTCTTCCGTGTTAGAAATGGAAACGAATACTCGGAGCTAAAAGAAATTTCGGCCGGGGTACCGCAAGGAAGCGTCCTTGGTCCCCTTCTCTATTTGTTATATACTCGCGATATACCAAGGGAAGATGGCACTACCCTTGCTACGTTCGCCGACGACACAGCTATCCTAGCAGTAGGTAATACAACCGAAGAAGCGACTACAAAACTGCAAGCCGCAGTTTAGCGAAACTAAATCTGTTCACGTGAATTTCACTTATAAGAAAACTAATGACTTGCCAATTTTTCTAAACTTGGCCCGAATACCCTTTGCCTGGTTACTCGGAAAACCTTCCCAGCTCAGTACTGAGAACAATCTGCGTTTATACAAGCAAGTGCTAAAGCCGGTATGGACCTACGGTATACAACTTACCTACGTGAAGTTAGCCCGCACTTTTTCTAGAATGAAAAACGTGAAATGCAGTTCGATAGACATTCGTTTGTAGTTGTTTGTAGTGAAATTTTTTTCGTTTGTAGTTCAACCGTTAGAAAGTTAGAAGCATTAGAAAAAAATTTCAGCCCGCACTTTTGGCTTTTTGAAATAAAAACTAGCCAGTTGCATTCGAAATCGTTTGTAGTTGTTTGTAGTGAAATTCTTTTTTAACAGAAATGTCTTATTTCCGAGATATAAGGACATTTGTGTTTGCACCTGTAACTCCGAATTTACAAAAAAGATAAATAATTTAAAACCACTGGTGCATAAAGCATATCCTAACTTAAATAACTGCATTTAAAATTTCTGAATTCACTTAAGCGTTACTTAATAAAAAGCAATCAAAGTCAAAAAACGCATCCCTTTAGAGTTGCATCCATATATGGGCTTCCCAACAACAACCAAACAACGGTAAACACATATTCGCAAAGCACTCATCTGTACCCATCGACATGAGTCACTACTTGTCAATTAGCAACAACAACCAATCAATAAACCCCGATTTTATCCAACAATTTTTTCTATTCCTTCGAATAACATTAAAACCTAACACCTTTGAAACAATTTATAGCAACAAAAATGCAATTTCTGCAAAGCCTGTATTCCTGACTATCTAATCCAATTCAAATTTTGTGATTTTATCACAAAGAAAAAAAATTAGATGAAACTTAAGCGAACACTACTTCGTCATATAAACTCATATCCATATTTCAGTTATTAAGCAAATCAAAACAGTGAAATCTATTTTTTTCTAATGCTTTCTATTAGATGTATCTAATGGAGCAAAAAAAAAATACCTCTTATCAATAGATAACGATTTATTGAAAATTTAAGAAAATGGTTGAAATCGTCTTCGCAGACTGATTTAAGGGGACGGATATTTCAAATGCTGGACAACTACAAACGACAAAAACTAGTTGGTTGTTAGAACGCATGTGTGCTCTATCTAATAAAACCTTAAATTTCGAAATTGACCAAACCAAAAAGAATTTATAAGCAATTTAAGCAGGCGATATAAGACAGCGCTATCTTCGAAACGGTATATTGCCGAGTGGTGAAATTTCCTATTTCAACAGTTTTCCACCTCACCAATCTAATAAAGAAAAAATTGTATCAATCGGCCTAACGGTTTGGGATTTATATGGAATTTAAGCGAAATTGCAGCTTATTTTTTTTTGTGAAGTTAGCCCGCACTTTTTCTAGAATGAAAAACTGAGTTTGCAGTTCGATAGGCATTCGTTTGTAGTTGTTTGTAGTGAAATTTTTTTCGTTTGTAGTTCAACCGTTAGAAAGTTAGAACCATTTGAAAAAAAAAAATGTTCAATCCCTTAAAACCTTGTTATCTCCGAAACCGTGGCAAGCAGAGCGATGAAATTTTCTGTGTCAAAAGTGTTTGCTATTACTAGTCTAATACAATTCAAATTATACCAATCGGCCTTACGGTTTATGATTTATTTGAAATTTAAGCAAAATTTGGGCTTCTAACTTAAGGTCCCCATAACTCAAAAACTGTTGAACTACAAACGATGAAACTTTGCATTTCTATTCTCTGAACCCCTTTTTACCTATGATATCAAATAGAACACAGCCCACATTATTGGACACTTTTTATTCGCAATTTAAAGGGAGCCTATAATGGTCTAAATTGACCCATTTTTAAGCGATCCTCTATTTCCATTGCTAATGAGTTATGAAGGGTGGAATGACTTTTTTTTTAATCCAACAACCCACCCCCTTCTAACAAAATCATAAAAAATTCATTTCCACTGCACTCCAGTGCAAAATATCGAATCGGGTAAAAATGGGTTAATTTAGACCATTATAGGCTCCCCTTAAATTGCGAATGAATAGTGTCCAGTAATGCGGGCTGTCTTCTATTTGATATCATAGTTAGAAAAGGGTTCAGAGAATAGAAATGCAAAGTTTCATCGTTTGTAGTTCAACAGTTTTTGAGTTATGGGGACCTTAAGTTAGAAGCCCAAATTTTGCTTAAAATTCAAATAAATCATAAACCGTAAGGCCGATTGGTATAATTTGAATTGTATTAGACTAGTAATAGCAAACACTTTTGACACAAAAAATTTCATCGCTCTGCTTGCCACGGTTTCGGAGATAACAATGTTTTAAGGGATTGAAATTTTTTTTTTCAAATGGTTCTAACTTTCTAACGGTTGAACTACAAACGAAAAAAATTTCACTACAAACAACTACAAAGGAATGCCTATCGAACTGCAAACTCAGTTTTTCATTCTAGAAAAAGTGCGGGCTAACTTCACAAAAAAAATTAAGCTGCAATTTCGCTTAAATTCCATATAAATCCCAAACCGTTAGGCCGATTGATACAATTTTTTCTTTATTAGATTGGTGAGGTGGAAAACTGTTGAAATAGGAAATTTCACCACTCGGCAATATACCGTTTCGAAGATAGCGCTGTCTTATATCGCCTGCTTAAATTGCTTATAAATTCTTTTTGGTTTGGTCAATTTCGACATTTAAGGTTTTCTTAGATAGAGCACACATGCTTTCTAACAACCAACTAGTTTTTGTCGTTTGTAGTTGTCCAGCATTTGAAATATCCGTCCCCTTAAATCAGTCTGCGAAGACGATTTCAACCATTTTCTTAAATTTTCAATAAATCGTTATCTATTGATAAGAGGTAATTTTTTTTTGCTCCATTAGATACATCTAATAGAAAGCATTAGAAAAAAATAGATTTCACTGTTTTGATTTGCTTAATAACTGAAATATGGATATGAGCTTATATGACGAAGTAGTGTTCGCTTAAGTTTCATCTAATTTTTTTTCTTTGTGATAAAATCACAAAATTTGAATTGGATTAGATAGTCAGGAATACAGGCTTTGCAGAAATTGCATTTTTGTTGTTATAAATTGTTTCAAAGGTGTTAGGTTTTAATGTTATTCGAAGGAATAGAAAAAATTGTTGGATAAAATCGGGGTTTATTGATTGGTTGTTGTTGCTAATTGACAAGTAGTGACTCATGTCGATGGGTACAGATGAGTGCTTTGCGAATATGTGTTTACCGTTGTTTTGTTGTTGTTGGGAAGCCCATATATGGATGCAACTCTAAAGGGATGCGTTTTTTGACTTTGATTGCTTTTTATTAAGTAGCGCTTAAGTGAATTCAGAAATTTTAAATGCAGTTATTTAAGTTAGGATATGCTTTATGCACCAGTGGTTTTAAATTATTTATCTTTTTTGTAAATTCGGAGTTACAGGTGCAAACACAAATGTCCTTATATCTCGGAAATAAGACATTTCTGTTAAAAAAGAATTTCACTACAAACAACTACAAACGATTTCGAATGCAACTGGCTAGTTTTTATTTCAAAAAGCCAAAAGTGCGGGCTGAAATTTTTTTCTAATGCTTCTAACTTTCTAACGGTTGAACTACAAACGAAAAAAATTTCACTACAAACAACTACAAACGAATGTCTATCGAACTGCATTTCACGTTTTTCATTCTAGAAAAAGTGCGGGCTAACTTCACGTAGGTATACAACTTTGGGGTTGTACCAAGAAAACAAATGCCAATATTCTACAAACTTTTCAAAATAAAGTGCTTAGAGAAATTATACAAGCACCATGGTATATTACAAACGACGATATCCATAGGGATCTCGGAATTCCAACAATCGAAGCTGAAACTAGAAGCTTCGCGAGAAAGCATAGAAACCGACTAATCGGACATATCAACAATACAGTCCGACAAATCTTGGACGAGAGCAATTTATTGCGCCGACTACAAAGAACGAAACCGTTCGACTTAGCAAGATAAGGTTAACCGCGCCTAATTTGCGGAACACGCAGGATCTTTCATTGGAAAGTAACCTGTCAAAAGTTGTTATTTAATGATAGAAAAATTGCTTGATAATTTATATCTTATTTGCGGTGTCTAACAATCTTTGAAGGGTGGTGTTTGTTTTTAGTCAGTAAAAATCTGACACTACTATGAGAACGCGCTTGCTATTCTCATAGTGTCTTTGGAAGATTTTCACCTACCCTCGGATAAAAAAAAAAAAAAGAAGTCGGCTCCCTACGTTGATAAGAAGCACTTGTAAGAATGCACCTCATATTATAGTTAAACCTCATTGCCCACCCCACAGTCCGTTTGAGACGGAGGTAATCCGAGAAACGATCGAGATGGAGTAAATCATCACCCGCTACCCTTAAGTGTAACTGGAAGCTACGACGAAGCTCCTATGGACAACTAGTTTCTATTTCCTCAGCCTCCGTTATTGGAAGGAATCTTTCTATGCCCCTAAGTAATTCTGGCCAAGTTATCCACCGACTTGCTGCTTTGAACTTTGGTAGACATTTAGTTCTAGTGGCGTCATCCGCGACGTTGAACTTTGTTGATACCCAATGCCAGTCCTCCTTCCTTATTGTGTCCAAAATCTCTGCTATGCGATGCGCAACAAATTGCTGATATCGCCGTTCATCCGACTGTATCCAGCTGGCCACTGTTTTTGAGTCCGTCCAGAAGAACTGCCTCTTTGGCTTTACCGAGTGACTGCATGCTATTGTGCTTCCTAAACTTGCGCCCAGTACTGCGGCACTAAGCTCCAGCCGTGGTATGGAGAGTAACTTCTTCGGTGCACATTTGGCTTTCCCTGCCACAAATGAAACATGAACACCCTTACTGCTCACAATGCGCCAGAAATCGACAGAAGCGTATGCTGTCACGCTGGCATCCGCAAATATATGTAATTCCAATTCATCCGGATGAGCCACCGCGAATAATTGCGGGAAACTCGAAAGCTTTCAACATTCAGGCGTATCTTGAAAACAAATTCGTCACTGGTTGAGTCCCAAAACATTCCCAAGATCTTGTCAGTTGCTAGCGCAGGCTCCTTATCCATATTAAGGTACTGCTCCAAATTGTTCTGACTGCTGCCACCGAGCTCACACTCCACCCATCTCGAATTGGATATAAATCCACGCCATTCGAAACCAGCTGAACGATGGATATCTCTCACTGCCTTACTCACTTCTATGGCTTCACTCTCACTCCGAAAGCTCGCGGCGAAATCATCGACATAGTGACGATCGACAATGTGCTGCACTACTTCTGGATTATACTCGTTAAACTCGAATGCATTTAAATTCTTAACGTATTGTGCGCTACACAGGGAACATGCAGCATCGAAGGTCATTGAAGTCATAACGTAAGTGTCTATCGGCCTTGAGGCATGTCCATGTCTCCAAAGAAAACGTTGAGAGTCTTGGTCCTCCTTTCGAATATGTATTTGGCTGAACATTTCTTTGATATCGGCAACGACTGCTACAGCTCCTTCCCGGAACGTGAACAAAACATTAAGCATTGGCTGGTTCAAATCTGGTCCCTTAAGCAAAACTAAATTCAATGATGTTCCCCCAACTTCTGCAGCAGCATCAAAAACCATGCGCAGCTTCTCAGGTTTGTATGGATTGCGGACACCAAAGTGTGGTAAGTACCATGTCCTCGGTCCCGTCTTCTTGATCTCCTCTGGAAGTAGCTTCCTTGCATACTTTTTATCAACATATGCCATAAGATTCCCCTCATACTCTTCAGCAAAATTCTTGTCCTTGGCCATTTTTCTTTCAATGCTCAGTAGTCGGCCGAGAGCCATAGAATAGCTGTTGGGCAAAACCACATCACCTCTAGCCCAAAGCAGACTCCTATGGGTGTATCTTTTGAGAAGCTCGCTTCCTCTTTGATTATCGACCGATTCAATCATTTTGGTTGCCTGCTGTACGCCGTAGTCCTCCATTTTAAAATATTGATCAACTAGACCATGCAGTACTTGGAGATCCATATGATTGTGGTTGATGTGCAGCGCTGTTCCCTTGTCTCAAATGCTATCATCTGTTGGCCCATAAATTACCCATCCCAACTTAGTTTTGGTTGCTACAGGTCCCTTGGCTCTCATTTGCTCTCTTTTGTGGCACTCCTAAATGGCAGTTGTCAATGCCAATCAACAATTTGGGCACGGCCCTGACGTAATCATAAACTGGTAAATTTCGCAGATGTTTGAACTTTGCCTGTAGAGCTTCCAATTGTAGTGATTGAACCGGCAACGATAATTTTTTTACTGTTCGCACATGCTTGAGATGATATTTGCTTCTCTTATTTTCCATTGAGCTGATCTTCAAATCGATCATTTTCGACTCCTCTGCCGTTATTTGATCCCCAAACCATTGAAGTGTTAATGCACCCAGCTCATTTGCGATAGCTTCTTCAATCAATGTGACGGACGAGCCCTCGTCCAGAAACGCATAGGTGCTAACAAAACCTTTGGCACGATAAAGAGTCACTGGTACCACTCCAAAGAGCAACGTAGAACTTGAAAACGCAGCGTCATGACAGTTAAGAAGCTTTTCTGCTACAGCTACACAGTCGTCCCTATTTTTCTCGCGGCTACATTCGCTGTTACTCTTGTTGCCAGTATCGCCGCTGTCGTGCAGCAACTGATTGCGAGAACGTTGGCACCCATTAACTGCACACTTTTGCCTACTTCGGCACTTAAACGACGTATGCATGCCCCAAGCGCAGACATGAAAAGCATATGTTCTTCTTCTTTACTATAACCCATTTCTGATCTACAGACACCTTCACAAACTCTGCGCAGTCTTTCAGCGTATGACCACCCTTACCTTATCTTGGTAGCGAATGGAATCAACTGATCCATTTGATTCTCCTCAATAGCTTGGATAGAACGTACTTTGATAACTTGGCTTTTGACCAAATACTCCGGTCGTCCGAACCTGAAAGCCAACTGATCAATTCAACGGATGTATTAAAAGTGATTCAGCTGGTTCCTTAGCCTCACCTTGAAGACATTTCCGGAGTCGCATAGTGTTATCAAGAGCTGTATAGTTGAATGACGATGTTGTTTGCTAAAATGTCGAAATAAACAGCGGCCACTCTTCTGCCCTACCACTGAATTCTGGCAAATCATAAAGTCGCCTTTGTTAGTCGTGACTAACATTTGTTGTAGATGTGTTGGCATACATTGTAGGTGGCATCCAAGAATTCACCGGAGGTGTCATAAACCTATAGTTGTTGCTGGTGGTGTTGGTGCAGACAAACCATAGGTACATGAACATGATGGAGTAGTAGCCGTTGACATTCTTATTGACGGTATGGCATCGCATGTGCTAATCCCGGACGTTTCTACAGCTGCAAGCCAGTCTGAATGGCTCACCAAATTTGATGACATTGTGGCCATAGGAACTCCTAATGACAATGTCGAACCATCCAAATACGGCAATAATGTTGTAGATGTTGCTGCAGCTAATTTCATTGCTGATGAAACCAATGCTGTCGATGGACCTGTTGGCGCAGTTGACTGCATCACCAAGTACGAGGAATCTGTACCCGAATGATTACCAGCTTCATTGTTGGCTTCCAACAGTCTACCGAGCTCCTCGCGTTTCTTCTCACTTTCCTTGAGCTGTGTTTGTGTTGCACTCAACGATGTCTCCAATGTCAGCAGCCTCATAGACAAGCTCCATATCAACATCATTCCAAATATCGACCAATGTTTCATCTAATGATGATTTTTCGTCGCTTTCAGCCATATTTCGTACTTTGATATCCAGCTTATAATCTTTCAGATAAGCTGGCAGAATTCCCCTCGTGCGCCTGGAAGAAGTTCTATTATTCATGCAAAAACAAGCGCGTACTACCTATATGATTTCTCCAAATCAAATTCTGGATTTCTATGCTTTGCGTTGAAATCAATATTCACGCAATTACTTTTTGCGAAGTCCTTTCAACTGGTACTTTGGCCATATATTAAATCCAGTTGAATTGCCTTTTCTTCCGCAAATATATTGCGGCTTGTGAATAAACTTTGTTGCACACAGCAACAAACCGAAAACTCCTGAAATTGCAGGGAATAAAACGTTGTGTTCAGTATGGAACAAAGACGAGAAAAAACTGTTCGCAATTGCAAGTTAAAACTGTATTACAAAAACGCTTTTCCACAAAACCAAATAAAACACCGCTTGTTACCACGTTATAAAACAGAATTATCATTTATTACCAAAAAACAGTGCTTTTTATAGGTTTGTTTATGTACATGGAAAACATATTTTTTGACAGCTGACACCAATGGGATATTTTTGGTGGATGAGTGCGTTCCGCACTTTTAGTGTTAAATGATGTCTCGAATTTGTGGATTGTACAATCAACATTCTCCCCCACCGATGAGCGAAGATCATCAAAATTTTTCTCCGAGTTGTGTTTTGCCTCACTGTACCCTCGTCTATGCTCTGCTTGAAATCAAGTTCTCAATGTACACATTATATGCTCATAGGTTTCAGTACATGAAAAGAGACAAGAAATTATTATATTTGTTTACATTGGAACAGACAATACAACAAAAAGAAAGGTAAACGGTTTGCTAATGGACAACGCTTATAACAAATACTACACGAGATCGAGTTCTTGTTCTCTCGCATGTGATCTATTTTTTTTTTTTTGCATTGACAATCGACCATGATGACGACTTGACGAGACGATTGCTGTTGCTGATGATTCGATGAGCGATTGCTGTGTTCGTCTTTGCTTTGCCTGCAATGGTTGTTGTTGTTGTTGAGCGACGACGAAGACGATGTCGATGACGATGATGATGAAAACCAGGGGCCAGATTCTGTAAGGCGAAACGATGAAACGTTTTCGTGCGCACGAATAATTTGCCCTACGTAACACATGCAAATTTCTTCGTGCAAACGAAAACGTTTTAACGTTTCGCCTTACAGAATGACGACCCAGTGTTTGGTATTTACTTCGTTTGGTGTTGTTCTTGTTGGTGGTTTGGTGCGCGAATTAAATTATGATTATTTTCGTTTTTTATGTTTTAAATGTTTTAAATGGATTTATAAATTATTTATATGGGTTGCAGTGTTGTGTGTTATAATTCAGGTGAGTAAATTAAATTGATAGCTCAAATATTATAAAATAGTTTTTAATTCATTGGGTTTTGTTTTTGTTTTTTGTTTTGCTCGTGCAAATATTTATGTGTATATGTATTCGGGGCTTGCGATGATAGCATGCTGTGTGTGTGAATCAATTTTTTTTTCCTATTTGTGTTGCGTGAGAGAGAGTTGACTTGGTGTCAATATTAATGCGATTCGATGTGTGTGTAGATTTATTTTACGGTGTGTTGATCGATGAATGGGAATGCAGTGATTGTGTATTTGGTTTGGATGGGATCTGATTTATTGCATGTGTGGGTGTTATTTGCAATTTTCAGAGTATAGTAGAGAGTGGACTGTCTTTAAAAGTGTGTGCTGTGAATGACTTGTGTGTGAATATCAAATATGTGTGTGCAAAATGTTTGAGATATTGAGTGAGTAGAAAATGAGTTATTTGAATTTATATTTGTTGAATTGGGTATGACGACAGTGGTGTGCATGAGTTTTCGTACTGAGTTTAATTAATTATTCTTTCATACTACGTATTATTATTATTATTAATATTCTTTTTTGCGTGTTTTACTATGGTTTTTGTGTTGTGTTGATTTAAAAGGGTTGTTCGCTATATAAATATTATTTAAATTATTTTTCGTTTGTTATGTGCTTGTGATGAGTTCTTGTTTCTTTTTTATTTTCTTCTTGTTCTGCATCGTTGATTGGAAGAGGACCGAGTTTAGTTATTGGACGTCTGAATTCTCCTTGTTGAGTCTTTACCTTAACAACCCGTACAATATTGTCTGCTCCGGGGTACGTTTCGACAATACGTCCTAGACTCCATTTGGCTGGGGGAAGCCGTTCGCCCTTGATGAGCACCATATCTCCTTTCTTCAACTGTCTGCCATTGTTTCCAGAATACTTGCAAATGTGCCTGAATCGCTTTCCACCTATCGATGAAACCTTGTTTGCCTATTGTTAAATCGGGTTCAGGAACTGTAAAGAGTGTTTCGCCTATAAGGAAGTGTGCCGGTGTTAACGCCTGGAAGTCATCTGGGTCTTCTGTAAGGGGACAAAGAGGTCTCGAGTTAAGACACGCTTCGATTTGACTCAGAAGCGTGACAATCCTCTTTAGGTGGAACTTGACACTCTTCACTCCTGCTTCCCACAATCCTCCGAAGTGGGGAGAAGCCGGCGGAATGAAGTTCCACGTAGTTCCCTGGGTTGCTAGAACGTTTGCGATATCCTTCCAGTCCTGAGACCCTTTATGGCACTTAGCACCGCGACCTTTCCACGCTCGAATTTTGACTGGTCCCGCATAATCGACGCCGGTGCGCGTGAAGGGTTTTGATGCCGTTACTCGAGGTGCTGGTAGTTCTCCCATTAGCTGTTTCGCTGCCTGGTTTCGAAATCTATAGCACGTGGTGCAGCTGTTAACAAACTTCTTCACCGCTCGCTTAAGATGGAAAATCCAGTACCTCTGTCTTATTTGGGTCATCATTAGTTGAACTCCGCCGTGCAACGTTTTTATGTGAGAATCGCGTATGATAAGCTTCGAAAGATTGTTTTTTGGGTCCAAAATGAAAGGATGTTGTTGATCATATGAGATGCTTGCATGTGATAGTCTTCCCCCAACTCTAATAATACTGTTGCCATCTACAAATGGGTGCAGCGATGCTATGCCTCGTGCCTTTGTAATTCCATCTGGGAATATTTCGGTTTGCGCATTTTTTATCAACACCTTAGTTGCTTTATCGAGCTCTATCGGTGTAAGGGGGTTTATGTCCTGCGTTTTCCTGCTTCCATCTTGGAGACCTCGGATGAAGCGACAAAATTTAGGGTAGTGTTGTTGAAAGTTCCCGATGAACCTGTTGCAATAAGCAACTATTCTGACCAGTTTCTGGAAATTCGATGCCTTACCGATCAAAACAATAATTGGGTTTTCCCTTACTTCCAGTCGGTGCACGCGCTTTTGCCCTTCATCGGTTACTAAGTCAGTTGGTTGATTCGGAGTTTCAAAATTCCAATGGGTTTGCAGAAAAGAAGGCCCATTCCACCATAGCTGATCGTTTATTAGCGCCGAGGGCAGTACTCCTCGGGATGCTAAGTCAGCAGGATTGTGCTGTGTGGGTATGTGCCTCCAGCTATTCGATTCTGTCAAACGCTGAATTTCTCCAACACGATTTCCAACGAATGTTTCCTATCGGGATGGTGGGGACTTTATCCAACAGAGTGCGATGGTTGAATCTGTCCACGCGTGTACTTTTTCGTCGGCTATATTCAGCGTTTGTACGACATGATTTAAGAGCCTCGCTAAAATAACTGCTCCGCACAACTCTAGTCGTGGAATGGTCACTGGTTTGACTGGTGCGACCCTAGTTTTTGCGAGTACCAGGTTCATGTGGATTTTGCCTCCTTCATCTAAAACACGAATGTAGACTGCAGCTCCAAATGCCTTTTCTGATGCGTCGCAGAATCCATGGACTTCCAGGTCAAATTGCGTTCCAAACTGCACATATCGAGGTAAGCGAATGTTGTTGATGGCATCCAAATCTTTAAAAAATGTGTTCCATTCTCTTAGCATCTCTTCGTCCACCGGTTGGTCCCATTCTAACTTTTTTACCCAAAGCAATTGTAGGAAACACTTTGCTTTGATTATACAGGGTGAAATCCAACCTAATGGATCAAAAAGTCTGGCTATTGTTGACAAGATGGCCCTTTTCGTTGCTTGTGGATGACTTGGTGGAGTGTAGCTGTAGAGAAAACAATCAGGATTAGGGAGCCAGTGAATTCCCAGCGTCTTGAGCTGGCTTGAACCTTCGGAAGGGAGAGCAAGCTTATCCTCTCGATCTTGGTGAGGTACATCTCGCAAAAGCTCATCTGCATTGGACGCCCACTTCCGTAAGTTTAGCCCCGCTGCTTCAAGTATTGTTTTTACCTCCCTCATTTTTCTTTCAGCTTCTTGTTTTGTGGCCGCTCCAGACAACAAATCATCTACGTACATGTCTTCCTGAATCATCTTAGACGCTCGAGGATATTGAGAACGTGAATTTTCGGCTAACCACTTCAGAGTACGTATGGCTAAATATGGAGCGGATGCTGTGCCAAAGGTAACTGTTTTCAGTCGGTATGTCTTAAGCGCCTCACTTGGATCACTTCGCCAAAGAATCAGCTGATAAACAGAATCTTTGTCATTTACCCAGATTTGGCGGTACATTTTTTCTATATCGGCTGTAAATGTGTACTTGTACAGCCTCCATCTGAGAATGACATCGATTATGTTATTTTGTAGGGTTGGACCTACCATCAATCGGTCATTGAGAGAAGTCCCGTCAGAGGTTTTGAACGAAGCATCAAAAACAATCCTTAGTTTGGTGGATGAACTGCTCTCTTTAATAACCGCATGGTGTGGCAGGAAATAATGGGGAGTACTCTCCAAATTTTGCTCGCTTTTACTTCGCTCATGTGACCCAAACATAAGTATTCCTCTATACATGCAGTATAATCCTTTCTTAACTGTTCGTTTTTTAATAGACGTCCTTCTAATTGTTTGAAACGTTGCACCGCACCTTCTCTTGATCTTCCCAGTAGGGGACGTACATTTCCTTTGAAAGGAAGGGAGACTTCACATCGTCCGTCTGCCAGGCGTTTGATATTTTGTAAAAAATGATCCTCACACGCTAAATTTTCAGGAGTTTCCGGAATTGAAAATGGAGCTTCTTCCAACATGTTTGATGAAAGTTATTTATGGGTTGACAAGAAAATGGTGCTCTACCAAAGAGAATCCACCCGAGTTTGGTGTTTTGCGCCAATGGTAAATTTGCATCATTTGGCCTGACCAAATCTGGCAAAAGAACATCGGCTAGCACGTCGCTTCCTAGCAGGAGATCAACTTTGGCTGGCACAAAAAAGGAAGGGTCGGCTAAGCTCAAGCCATCCAGGTGCTTCCATTCGATGGCTGGAAGGGTGCGGGTCGGAATATGCCCAGACAGCGACTTATACACGAGGGCTTGTGTAGCGATTTTAAAGGCTGAGTAATGAGACGAAATCGTTATGTCAACGACCTTTCTACATTGGCCGCTGCTGACCATACCTAACCCGGACACCTCGACAAAAGTTGGTTTGTGTTTGAGACGAAGCAATTGCACTGCTGACTCGGTGATGAAGGATGCCTCAGATCCTGAGTCTAGCAACGCCCGAAGCGAAGTAACCTGTCCTGACGATCCGGTCACCTTTACAATGGCTGTGGCCAACATTACTTGTGTAGACGTATGTGGCACAGTGTGGTACGTACTAAGAGACCTGCTGGAGCAAGGTTGCTCTTCGTTTGTCGGTTGCATAGTCCGACGTTGATTTGCAGAAGATGGACCGGACTGCTCAGTATTGGGTGGCGTAAAACTCGGAGCATCGGGATTTATTGTTGAGGTGAGAGCATTTGTATTTTGTGAACGTGGTTGTTGGAACGAATTCTGATTGTAGGTTACTGTGTTACAAGGATGTGACAGACGATTTGGTTGTGGACCATTTTGTGAAGAATTGTGCAAAAGGGAATGATGCGGTTGTTGACAGTAATAACACCTACGGGTACTTGGACAATTGGCAGACACATGACTGTAGGCTAAGCAATTCCTACACAGAACTAGTCTACCTATACTTTGACAGCGGTCATTAATGCTCATCTTTAGGAAACGGTTGCAGCGACGGATGGCATGTTGACCTTTGTTGCATAGCTTACATGCATGCTTTGACGAATCAGCTTGTGCATGGAAACTATTGCGCTGAAGTCCCCTTTTGGGCGGTTCTGCCAATACTTTACCCTGCTGGTAGCTCACAGCCTCCAGTGTACGGAACCTCGATTAGAGAAACTGTTTAAATTCAGCAAAGGTCGGCAGTTCCTTTGTGTTGTCCTTGGAACCCAGCTTCTCCTCCCAAAGCTGCTGTGTTTTCGTAGGTAATTTCTGCAAAAGCACGTAAATCAACACCACATCCCAGTGTTCGACTGGTACATTTAAATTGTTAAGGCTGTGAACTATTTCGGTAGACGTATCTAACAATTCCTTTATAGCTTCAGATCGCTCCTGGGTTATTGAAGGCTGATTAAAAAGAATTTCCATTTGGGTGTTGACAAGAAACCGCTGATGGTCGTATCGATCTTTCAAAATATCCCACGCCTTTGCATAATTTCCGTTGGAAATGGATAAATGCGATAAAATTTTATCTGCTTCACCTGAGACACTAGTCTTTAAATAATGCATTTTCTGGATTTCAGACAACGATGCATTGTGATGGACAAGAGAAACAAATAGATCATGAAATCCTCGCCAAGACTCATATTTTCCTGAGAAACTGGGCACTGGAATATTGGTTAATTTAAAATTATCTACATTATGCGCCGACTCTGCGTTGTTTAACTCCGCTTTTGTGACCTCACTCAGGGTTTCATTTGCCTTGACTTTGTCCAAGGCATCGAGAATCGATGCTCTGTATTCCAAATACAATTCGCGTAATTCTTCATAAATCTCATCTACTTCAGAACAATCTTCCTGACTATCTACTAACTCTTCGTACGCCTTTTCACCTGCCTCCATTGTTTCTTTCAGCATAAGCAAACGCCCTGACAAATAATTTGCAGTCCGAGTACTGGATCCCCTTTTGCCGAAATTTTCAATATCTTTTTCCAAGCGGGTAAGTACACGAGCTAGCTTGTTTTTCTTCATAATTTTAAAATTCTATCCTATTTGCAGACACACAAGATATAATACAAGAAGTAATGTAGGTACTTACTTGCAAATTATTCGGATATTCACAGTCACAGTCACAAAGTCCAAAGTCCAGATCGGCTCCAGATGAACGCAATGATTGTTGGCGATGACGATTGAGTCCAAAGATGAGATCGGCTTGTCTTCCAGAGTACATATACGGTTTACGGCAGTGATGATTAAAGTTGAGTTGAATATTTTGCAGCAAAATCACACACGAAAATTGACCTCAACAAATTAATCTTGCAATGCGAGTATTTTTACGACGGGATTGGGATAATCCGGCTCGAAGGACCAAAATGTTCAGTATGGAACAAAGACGAGAAAAAACTGTTCGCAATTGCAAGTTAAAACTGTATTACAAAAACGGTTTTCCACAAAACCAAATAGAACACCGCTTGTTACCACGTTATAAAACAGAATTATCATTTATTACCAAAAAACAGTGCTTTTTATAGGTTTGTTTATGTACATGGAAAACATATTTTTTGACAGCTGACACCAATGGGATATTTTTGGTGGATGAGTGCGTTCCGCACTTTTAGTGTTAAATGATGTCTCGAATTTGTGGATTGTAACACGTTGAAATTATGATTTTAACTTAGCTTTTATTCACAGCGCAATTTCCATGCGCACGACTTGAAAAGTGACGAAAAGAGAAAATAAAGTAACAGCCGAGGTAACAGCTACTTTATGTAGTCGATAAACAAACAGCGCCATCTGCAACCTGAGGTTGTATTGCATGCGCTGCCATTGAATGCACTCAGATATGGACGAATTTAGTAGACTATGCGAACCTGTTCGCAACAATAGGATCATTCAAGCAAAACTCGGTAATACCCTTCTAACCATATCCAGTCAGTAGATTATGGAACTTAACAAAATCCTGTCAAGCCTCGACAGGCACGGTATCAAAGTCGTTGCGTATGCGGATGACGTGGTTGTTCTAGTATCAGGAATGTTTCCGAGCGTGATTAGTGAAATCATGGAAAGGGCTCTGAGTAAGATTAGCGGTTGGGCTACAAGTTGTGGTCTTATAGCGTTAACCCAAACAAAACTGAACTGATGCTTTTCACCACCAAAACCAAAATACCGACCTTCTCACTTCCCCGCTTAAATTACCACAAACTTCCTTTATCCACCAGCGCGTAGTACCTTGGAGTCATGCTTGACCCTAAACTCAACTGGAAAAGTAATATCGAACACAGTGTGCGAAAGGCAAGCATAGCTCTCTACGCCTCTAGTAAGTGGGGGCTTCAACCAAAGATGGTTCGTTGGATGTACACAGCGGTGGTACGTCCCATCCCTACCTACGGATGACTGGTATGGTGGCCCGCCATAAGCAAAGCCTATAGCATCACTAAATTAAGTACAGTCCAAAAAACGGCTGGAATTGGAATCAAAGGAGCCCTTCGATCAAGTCCGACCGAGGTGCTCAAAGTGATTCTCAATTTTCTGCCAGTGGATCTGCATATAAAAAACATTGCCGCGTGTAGCGCTGTTAGCTTGAAGGAATCTAAATATTGGTTCGAAAGGCATCATCCTACTTTCCCTTCCTGCCGGCATAGGTGTTGTAATGGCTGGGAGTTGCACGGCTGTAGCTCGACGGATTGGGGGGGTTCTTGCTGCGCAATTCATACAAACAATCTAAATTTTCGTGCCAAAAAAAACTATACAAAAAAAAACTAACGATGTACCCGTGTACATCAAAGAGCCAAAGGTCAAGCTGACATGCTGGAACACCATTCTAAACCACACTTACTTCGACTGGTGTTGTGTAGTATGGTTGTCATCTCAGACAACCGAGCTATTCCCTCTTCCTATTCGGAGCCGTGAAGCCCCGCAACCATGCAATACTCACGCTCTGTATCGGGTGCTGCCCCTAAATGTATACTGCGTTCGATGATCGAACGACTGGAATCTACTTACTTCAGATCATCCCTTCCCTCTTGCTAAAAATCTAGAATATCATCTTAATTTCAATAAAACTAGGTGGTTTTGTATGACTTTAATGCTCATCATAATTTAATTCATTCAATTAAATCTTAGCCTATCGTAATATCTAACTTCACGTATGGTTACTTAACATGAGTGAAAAGAAAACTCTAAATGTGTGCTTACGTTGAATAAAAGTCAAAACAAATATAGAATCGGATTAGGTTCTATTTTCAAAAGCACTAAATACACCCTTGGTACTAAACTTAAAATTATGAGTTAGCACTAAACACGATTATTCAAGAAGTTACGTTATCAAATTTGAATTATAATATAGAGGGCATTACACTAGGTGAGTGACTGGTAAGGGTTATTACGCTCCCAAGTTGGAACTCGATCAAATTAATAAAAAGGTAATTAGCGTACTTACATGCAACATTGGCGATGCTCCCTGACTGTGCGCACATTCACGAAGGTCGGTGTGTTGCTCCGCTCCGAAGTGTCGAATCTAAAAATGGTTAGCCTACGAATCACTCTCACATATTTTACTCAAAGAATTAATCCCCATAGGGTCCTCTGCACGTTGGTAGGTATAAAAAAGGAACAATATAATGTTAGCAAGGGTATAGCATAAGTAATAAAATTTTACGTTAAACTTAAACACCGAGTGGTGTGTCGATGCTATAAGAGCTTCACAAACTAATCTTATCAACTGCTCTGGTTGTATTTGCGGATTTCCCGTCTTTCATCTCGTATGTGCACGAGGTACAGAAGCAGAATTTCACAAGATTTCACTGCTGAGGCATGCAGGCACTAGGTGCATAACCTCGTGAGGGCAGCCAATGGTATTAAACGCAATGCTGTATCACTCAACAAAAAAAATGAAAAGAAAAATCAGGGATTTTATTCCACGATTGTGCACGGTGTTCGGGTTGTCCCCATACGGTTCGTCGCTTCTAGCGGCAGATCCCATGAACCTCAAGGGATTCAATGGAATGCCTCGAATAATTTTCCCTCCGTCACTAAGTGGTGTGGCAGTGCTCGCCCAGTGGGCAGGTCACTAAACTCACATGCGCCGTTAGGCAAGAAAAAAAAAATCACTTTGTTGCGTTGTTAATGGTTTTCCAGGGTTCGTACGCAAAGCAGGTACGTCCGTGTACTTTCGGCGTGGTGCAGCAAATTCCTAAAGATGTCTCGTCGCCTTCCGTGGGCAATCCAGACGGTCGGTCGAAACGAGTAATGGGATTACTACGTAATTTGCAGCGAACACTATCGCGCAAGCGTTTATCTACATAAAAGTAATCAAGGTTTGTAGCAACTATGGGGGATGATTAAAAATACTATACTAACCTTATTCAGATATTTTATACAATTTCCATCCTGTGATGAGCAGAATTCAGAATTAAATCCGGGGAAACCATGTTTGGTCTCAATCAGGCAATGGCGGTGGTTGTAAAGTAAATGTGGTTTGCCAATTCGCCAATGGCGGTGGCTAAGCGGAAGTTTGAGGGTGAATTTCGTGCGCAATACCGACTGACACGTTCAGTGGGGCAAGCGACTTATCGAAACCGGGTAGTGAGGTTGGGTTTTAAATATGGGTCGCGTGAGTTACATATTTGTATGGTGACCTCCATGAATAAACATGTATCTATAGCAACAACCTTAAGTCGTTGCTATAAATTTGAATAAACGCAGCATTATCGATATTATTTTTTGTCTATAGGTACATAAATACATGGCGAGCAACAACCTTAAGTCGTTGCCCCATTCAAATCAGCAGTTTATAAATTGATGCATTTCCGTTTGCAGCAATAACACTCCTATTTTGAAGGAGATGCACTTTTATTTTAAGTAAATAACCTATGTTACTCGAATGAATGAAAAAATAATAAAGTCAGTCGTAAACAGACCACCGACACCGCTTGGCATTATTTTATTTAATTGGCGCAGTCGGTAGGATTTTTTTTTTATTTGATAGAAAGAAAAGAAAAAGAATAAAACGAACCAAACGTATACATTGATGAACTAAAAATCAGTCGTTAGTGTAATCATAAACTAAAAGAACATTCAGTGATTGCTACGAAGGAAAGGAGCTTCTACTAACCCACGCAACAACAACGTGGGAGGAAGCGAAGAACATACTAGGATTGAC
The DNA here is from genome assembly GCA_949126925.1 of Cheilosia vernalis. Classification (NCBI taxonomy): domain Eukaryota; kingdom Metazoa; phylum Arthropoda; class Insecta; order Diptera; family Syrphidae; genus Cheilosia; species Cheilosia vernalis. Next base: position 22,351,418 of record OX421361.1, on the reverse strand, counting down.
CTTTAGACCAATCATCGACCAAGGAGAAATCACGAGGAAAATAAATAATTTTAGGGTAAGCTCAATCTTAGATCTAAATAATAAAATAGAGTTCCTATTGACAGATATCCATACGATAATAATGTATGAAAATAAAAAGGATAGTCTTAAGTCTCTGTTGTATTATAAGTAGTGAATAAGATTAGGGAATTAGCAACAGGGAACTTAGCTCGAGAAATAAGGGATGAATATGATCTACATAAAATAAAAAGTATATTGTATTCATATGTAGGGTTTGATGAAGGGAACATAATCACTGACAGAATTAGTAATCGGGCATATAAAAATTACAGAGATAAAGAAAGAAATAATATACCTAATAATAATAACCAATTACGACAGAATTCTAACTTCAATAATTCTGAGCAGGTTCATGAAGAAAGACAGTACACTTACTACAATAATCAACGACAGACAAACCAAACACAAAGAAATTCTAACTTTAATAGTTCTGGACAAACCAACCAACAAAGACAAAATACAATTTATTACAATAACCCTGGACAGCGACGAAATACTAATGTTAATAACTCTGGACAACTCAACGAGGTACTAACAACTATGGTAACTCCAGGCAAACACATTATAGGCAAAACAACGAACCAATGGATATCGATAACATAAATCATTTAAACTCGGATCAATATCAAAATAATAACGAGGAACAGAATAACATTCCAGATGAAGCCCATTCAATAGAAGCTCCGGTTTTTCTGAATGCAGCCTCACTGGTAGGAAGACACAAATAGCATTTTCTATAGGAAATGAAAAACATTTATGTTTAATAGATACAGGATCTACAATGACTATAGTTAACACAAGTAAAATAGATTGTAGCGAATTCAAAATTCTAAAACTGTCGACAGTAAATAGTCAGACTGCCGAAAAATTAAATATCTATCAAGTCCCAGTTCCTACTGAATTTGGATATAGATCAAATGGATTTATCCGAGCATATGGCAAGCCATTAGGGGAAAAATCATATAGTATTTTGTTAGGTATGGATGCCATAAGTAATATGGTAGAAAACATAAATATAAAAAAAAGAAAAGTGTTGTTACAAAATAAAACCATAGTTCCAATTATTTTTGAAGTTGAACTATTATGTAGAATGTTACGAATTAGAGGGAAACGATGAGGTGAAGTTAGATCCTTTAAAACCAATTAAAAAACAGGAAATTCAAGAACTGTTTCAAAAATACGAAATCCTCCTATACAAAGATGGAGATCAACTTACAAATTCCGAAAGCATAGTGCATAAAATAACATTAACCACAGATCAACAAATAAATGCCAGACTGTACCGTCTCCCTCAAAAACACGAGGAAGAAGTCAGGAAACAAATTAACGACATGGAAAGGTAGGGCATAGTTCGAAAATCAAATAGTCGATATGCCTCGCCAATCGTAGTAGTGGCCAAGAAACCTGACAGTGAAGGAAAAACTAAGTTTAGAGTATGTGTTGATTATCGAGCACTTAATGATATAACGGTGGATGATAAATACCCACTACCAAATATCGAGAGTATTCTTGATAATTTAGGAAGGTCACAGTATTTCTCTACCCTTGATTTAGCAAAGGGATATCATCAAATGAAGGTACATCTTGAAGATATACATAAGTCTGCATTTGTTACGCCAAATGGTCTATGTGAATATACCAGAATGCCTTTCGGGCTGCAAAACGCCCCGGCGACGTTTCAACGTCTAATGAACAATATCCTCAGAGAGTACATAGGACAAATTTGCACAGTATATATCTTGACGATATATTAATCTTTTCTACTTCTTTAGAAGAACACATTTCATCATTAAATAAAATATTCCAAAGATTAGCAGATCATAATCTAAAAATACAACTAAGTAAATGCTCTTTTCTTAAGAACAACACGGAATACATAGGTCATATACTCACTTCGGAAGGAATGAAACCAAACCCGAATAAAGTAGAAGTAATTCACAAGTATTCTTTACCCTTGACGACAACTCAATTGAAAGGATTCCTAGGTAGCACTGGTTATTATAGGAAATTTATTAAAGACTACGCTAGAACAGCATACCCGATGGTAAAATACTTAAAAAGAATATGTCGTTTGGGCTACCTCATATTTTAGACCATACCTTTGGGGGCAGAAATTCAAAATAATCACTGATCATATGCCCATAAAATATTTAACTAAAAAATATAATGGAAAAGAATTCAGTCGACGAGTTAAAAGAGGACTTCTTAAATTACAAGAATTCGAGTTTGACATTGAGTACATAAAAGGCAAGGAGAATAAAATTGCAGATTTCCTAAGCAGAATTCCAAACGAAATAAACGAAACGTCAGAAACTGCACACTCAGTTGACGAACAATTGTTAGATCATATACCAATCAAAGAGGGAATTATAAATACATACCAGACCCAGTTAATACTTACTTACTCAGTTCAAAACGAAATAGAAACACTGCATGGTAAAAGAATTATTCAGGTTGACATGACAAAAGATGACAAATACTGGAGGGATCTGTTTAATAGAACGATTATGGCAGGGACAATAGGTATTTATTCTGAAGTAGAAGATAGGGAATATAATCAAATACAGAAAGTATTAATCGAAATGTATGGACATAATAAAGAAGTTACATTCTATAAGCTTACACAGAGAGCAAGGGATTTAGAAAAAGCTGAAGATGTTCATCGACAAATATCTCTTTATCACACCGAAGAAAGCAACCACTCAGGAGTAATAGAAACATACTATCTATTAAAATACAAAATATATTTTCCAAAACTGATAACAGAAATCTCAAAAGTAATAGGAAATTGCAAGACTTGTCAGGAAGGAAAATATGACAGAAAACCAATCAGACCTAAATTCGAGCTGACCGAAACTCCGAACAAAGGAAATGAAATATTACACATGGATATCTATCATTTTATTAAGTTAATATATTTGATATTTATAGACAAACTAGCTGACCCGGCGAACTTCGTACCGCCCAAATTCGTTAATATAATGAAAATAATAATTCCGAGCATGCACGCACAATGCATATGCTGGGAAATTGAAGACGCTTAAATACGAATGGCAAATCGTTCTGAATAAGCAGAGTGACAATGTTTTTTGTTTTGAATTTTTCCTCAAAATCTTTTGCTTGCATGACATTTGGACTTCCAATTTCACCCGGAACTAACAAAGAATTAAAAAAAAATAAACGTTTTAAATAATAATTGTTTTATTGGTGATACTAAACGTTTTTCTATTCTGTCTATAGGTTTCAAAGTGTGGTTCTATCCCAAATCCTTAATTTTTTTTAAGAACAAATAGCAGCATAGTCCTTACGAATCCATTAAGCCCAAAATCGTAAAAATCGAACAATCCGTTCCAGAGTTTTGAGTGCACAAATGCTGTAACCATTCGGACTTGCCAGTGCCTTTCGTATTTTAATTATACAACTTTATAAATAGCGTTTGAATTTTATTTTTATTTTTTAATGGGAGGTGCCACAACCTGTTTTCCTATACCTCTACTCTTTTGTAAATTGGCACCTTTAGGGTCCAAAACTATCCTATATTTTAAACTGGAATCAACCATACCCATCCGATTTCGACAACATCGCCACCTATCGGGTCCAAAAGAATTTCAACTTTTAAGTCTTGCTAAATAGTAACGCATTTCTGCTTTGTTTGCGGGGTGTCCATTATTCTGTTTGAGTCCATGTGAAATAGTGTGGTACTTCTGAGTAGAATAATGTCCGTGCAAAGGCACCAAAAGCATTCGCACGATTACACGATTCATAAAATTCGGCGAGTGTAGTTTTTGATGAATAATACTTCGTGAAATATACTCGCCGACCGTTTTCAAGATGGACGGCTAAATGAATAACGGTTGGATCCCGTTCATGAATTGGAAAACCAAAGATACGTCAAACAGCTTCATTGGAGCTGATGTACTTCAATTTACATTGGTATTTTCAACTCGAAATACCGCCATATCACTGCCTTTATTCATATACTTGCAAATATATTTGATGCTCTTCACTGAACTACAAAACTCTACATTAATATGAGCTTGGAATATTTTGCTCAGTAGAGGTGAATAAGGCATACCACCCAACGATTGTCAATGTCAATGTCGATGTTTTTGATTTTTTTAATAATGACGATGTATTGCATTTTGCCCGGCCAATAGCAAAGATGTAATCTCTGGCCGTTTTGGATTACACGTGAACTTGATAAATAAATGGGAAAATTTTAAAATTGAGAGTATTAAAGGGATAGGAAGAAAATAGGGAAAGGATTAACTCTAAACGAAATATTTGTAACTTTAACAGCCAAGAAGAAAACTAACCACACCTATCAACTTGTTTGGTAAGCCTTCTCCCTTCTCTCTCCACACCGGTACCGAAGGGGTTATGGTACCTACATTTGAGCTGCCCTCCCCATAACCCTACTCACGAATGAGCAGAGTACCATGATTGTTACTCGCTCATTTTTCGTAACAACCCCTACGTGAAAACTCAAAACGCTCAACAGCTCCTGTCCTGTTGTCTATCAACTATCATCATTGTCCACGTACGTCATCTCACTCACCCCTACATTTCAACTTACTTCTTACTCACACATGCTAAAAAAAATCCGTTCCATTTACTGGTGCATACACGTACAAAGCGAGAGGTTTGCCGAGACGTAAGCACGCGACATACAATTGACCATGTGAGAAACATGGGACGCTATGCTGATGACGATTGTGTTGTTGTCTATTTCGGTCTCCAGTATGGACGACTGCATGGTATTCTTTCCTGAAGTTCCGAAATATTCTATCGATTCCGATCTGACTGTTCGTCCTGATTTTCTGCGACGTGAAACGTTTGACCTTCTTACTGGCGGCACGATCAAATTTGTATTGGAGTCGCCGAGTCCCACACAAACTTTCATCCCCTATATCATCCTGTCAAAGCTTTGTTTTCGAGACATAAAGTAGCATATGGCCTTCCTTGGGCCCAATCGAAACTATCAAGCTAAAAATCTTTAAGAACTAACTCAAAACGCTTAACAACTCCTGTTGACTGTCATCATCGTCATCTCAAACATTTCAACTTACTCACTCATACTAATGCAATGATCCTGAAACTACTTGGCAAACAAAAATGATGCATTCAAACACCATCAAACAAATCGAAGTATCTACTCAATTTCAAAAAGCTACTTAATGTGACATAGTAAACATAAGCAATCTTATTAGGTGTATTTAAAAAAAAGAAATTTCAAAATTGTTTGCAACAACAATTTGCTTGCAAAATAATTAAAATAATTGACAACAACAATTGGCATTAAAATTAAATTTTTTTTTGTATATGAAGTATCACTATTCGATTTCCACCCCGTTTATTTTTTTTCAAAGTGCATTTCGCCATACATAAAAAAAAAAATTTAAGGGTGGACCACCCTTAACATTTAGGGGAATGAAAAATAGATGTTGTTCGATTCTCCACCCTAGCCGATATCCTTGCAAAGATTCACGAAAATCGGTCGAGCCGTTTCGGAGGAGTTCAATTACGCACCCCGTGACACGAGAATTTTATATATTAGAAGATTTAGTAAAAAAGCTTACGGATATAGTTTGACTAGCAAAAATTTCACAAGTAAGTTAGAATGCATAGATGAACAATTAACAAAATTCGGAAAGCCAATAAAAATAGTTTGTGACAATGAATTCAATTCAGAAAACATCAAAGACACTTCAGGAAAGAGGGAATAGAAATGCATAAATGACAAAGGCCAACTCTCATACAGGTAATTCGGATATAGAGAGATTTCATTCGACTTTAATTGAAAATTTACTAACCATAAAGGACACAGACATGGCAAAGAATAGGAAAATATATAAGGCTATTCAAATATACAATAAAAGGTATCATTCCACATTAGCCCTTCAATGCATGATTTTTTTTTTTGGGTCGAAAAAAATATATTTGATGTAAATAAACGATCTAAACTCAAAAAAAAATATAAAAAAAAAATCCGATTAACCGATTTTCCGGAAAATCGGATTTTCTATATGATGCATATCTGCAACGCCATGCATAAGCGGTATGTAAATCATAAAAAAAAACGTTGACGCAAAAAAAATTTTTCTGGGAACTTATTTTTATTTTTTCAAATAAATAGCTAGCTTAAAAACAAGAATTGAACAAATTGTGTAAACAAAACAATAAATAATAATTCATTTTATATGAAACTAACAGGAACATAAAAAATCACATAAATTTAATTGCATGCTCATTGTATAGAATTCAGTTCGAGCTCTTTTGCAACTGTTACTTATATTCGTTAAAAAAATGGATAAATATTAAAATGTAAGTAGTAGGGCTATGGGGATCCTGAACCATTCTGCGGCATAGGGGAACACACCCTACGAGAAAAGTTCAGCAAAATGGAAAAGGAAAAAAGAACCGCAGCTTTCACAAATACCCAAGGCCTGAGACAGGCTAAGAAACTTATAGGGAATTACAACCTAAAAAGATTCAAAGCATGTATCGGTCTAGGCAAAAACAACCTAAGAATCCTTACAGGTCTCCTAACGGGACACTGTAGGCTTAAAGAACACATGAGGAAACTGGGCCTATCGGTAGAGGGTCTCTGCAGATTCTGCGATGAGAGCGCTGAAACCCCAGACCACATTCTGGAATCCTGTGGGGCACTAACCCACAAGAGGATTAAACATCTGGGCAAGCACCAGCTAACAGATAAGGATATACAAACCATAGACCCACTACTCATTCTCAGATTCATAAGAGAAACTGGTTTGGATGAAGTGCTCTAAAGTTTATATTCTCGCCAAGGCAAAGACAGAGAAAACCCTCAAACACGGTTCTTAATGGAATTGTGATGCGATGGCGCTCTAGAAAAGGGCACGAACCTTTCCAAGGTATAAGCAGGGGGCACAATAGACCACAAGGTCGCAGTGCACTAGACCCTCTCTACTATTATTATTATGGGGATCCTGGCCCACGAAAATGCCTCATCGTTCAAGGTCATCATTCAAGGTTATATATAGTGTGTGTGTTTTGGTTTCAAGGTCAATATTCAAGGCTATAATAATAATAATAATAGTTGGCGCAACAGGTCTGTAGGGACCCAGGGCCTAGCTTCTCGCAACCATTCGTTTTGTGTGAGTTTTTAATTTTTGGAACGAATGGAAGGGATCTACAATTTTATGCCGGTTCCAAACGGGCCGATTGAGAAGCTCTTTCATGACAGTTATACTCTCGGATGTTTGTCAGACGTTCGCGAGAGGTGGCGCAGTGAAAAAAACCCTGAGTTGGAATTTGGGTTTTTGCGGGATTCAAACCTGGACCCCTCGCTTAGTAGTCCAACACACTAACCACTAAGCCACTGAGACCACTATAATAGTATATATATATATATGTGTTTGTGTGTATGTATGCGTTCTTCAAGGTCAAGATAAGGCTTGTATGCATGCGAGAAATCAAGGTCAAATACAACTTCCCTTCCCCTCCCACCTACACATTTTGATATCGATACTGTTCAAGGTCAAGATAAGGCTTGTATGCGAAAAATCAAGGTCAAAAAGCTCCTAAATATAGATACTGCTTCTCATGCCCAACGACATAATAAACACACCCTAAATGCATGGTGTTGCAGATATGCATCATAGGCAAAATATGAAAAAAACATCTGTTCTTTGCAAAATTTTAAAATTATTTTTGCACTTATATAAGGACGAACTTGTAAAAAACAATAAAAAAAATACTTACGTGCATTAAAACACTTTATTATTTATATTTACATTAAATTAAACACACCCCTTCTATAGATTATGAGAGCACATGGTCTTGTGACTTCAAGCTCCATTTTATTGCGTTCATACACTTACCAACACATTTGTGAAAATAAAGTATCATCGCGGAACTAACTGGCAATGGAAAACCAAAAAAATCGAAGAGATATCGGCTGCCACTCTCTTATGACAGCTTTTTTGAAAGTATGATGCAGATATGCTACAGTATGCATTGAAGGGTTAGGCATGACTCCAAATCAGGCGGAGAATGCAAAACCGGAAAATTTAAAAAACAAAATAGAAGAGAAAAAGAGACAAATTATAAATAAAAGAAATATTTCACGGGAAAATTATGAAGAAAGACGCAACGAAGGTTATATAAGAAATTACAAACACTTAAGACATAAGAATGAAACATATTACAGAAAACATAATTTAAAAAATGTACACTCCACAAATACTAAAAGACCAAATCAATTTGCAGGTAATCTATTGGCTGACGATTATGACGGCAATATTAACGATAACAATAACGGAAGCAACTCTGATAATAACACCAATACAAAGCGGTAAAGGCTACACCACTCTGAACTTAGGGCCGGTAGAAATAATAAATAACAGTCAGACTATTTTACATATAATTGACACTAAACAAATATTATCAACAATTGCATTGACAGAAGTAAATTTACAGGCCTTACAGTTAACAAATAATACAGAAATACAGAACGAAATATTTAACATCAAAGCAAAACTTCAAGCAATTATACCACTTCGAAGACAGAAAAGAGGACTTCTAAACTTTATAGGAACAACACACAAATGGTTGTTTGGGACAATGGACGACAATGACAGACAAGACATCCTCGAACATATGAAAGTAGTAGATACTAATAATCATGCAACTATCACAAATCTTAATCAACAAATTAAAATTAACGAACAGTTCATGGACTCATTAAATAAATTTAGGAAAACAATATAAACATATAGGGAAACACTATCATATACCTACCAAAGTAGTGCATCTAACCAAAAAGACATTGTAAGGAAACAATTGATTACCGACCAACTACTAAAACTGCAAATATTAGAAAGCAAAATAGATAGCATACTAGACAATATAGCATCTGCTAAGCAAGGCATACTCCATCCAAGTATATTAACCGGAATGGAAATAAAAATATCGCAGAAAGACTTTTATAAACTTGAATACGCTAGAATAGGACTTTTGAAATTCGACCAAGATAGAGTTATAATAGCTGTTAAATTACCAAAAGACTAGTAGTAATAATTATAATTGTTTGCGTAGCTAAGACAAATCGTCAACTTAAAATTAAAATTAATAATGTTACTAAGCCAGAACAAAAAACTAAAAAAATAGAGATTCAAACGATTCAGGAGAATCTTAAAACTAAGGGCGGAGAAGTTACATATTTGTATGGTGACCTCCATGAAAAAACATGTATCTATAGCAACAACCTTAAGTCGTTGCTATAAATTTGAATAAACGCAGAATTATCGATATTATTTTTTGTCTATACATACATACATGGCGAGCAACAATCTTAAGTCGTTGCCCCATTCAAATCAGCAGTTTATAAACTGATGCATTTCCGTTTGCAGCAATAACACTTCTATTTTGCAGGAGATGCACTTTTATTTTAAGTCAATAACCTATGTTACTCGAATGAATGAAAAAATAATAAAGTCAGTCGTAAACAGACCACCGACACCACTTGGCATTATTTTATTTAATTCGTGCAGCGCGACAAAAGAAAAGTATAAATGATAGTGGGTTGGATTCGCCATAATGAGACGTCCATCACAAAACCATGGATTTAGAAGTAGTACCGCCTGCGAGAAATACATGGAGAACGGGGTGTCTGATTAGAGCGATCAACGTGTGGCTTCGACCCACCCTGAGAGTAAGTCTCATGCTCTACTGACATAACTAGCCGGGCTAATTAACTTTTGAGGTCCTTGGCATGGTAGATACCAAATCTCTTACCGCTCCTGCTCTCAATTTCGTACATTGCTTTTCCTACAGGTCGTATAACTCTACATTTTATGAATCTAGGACTTAGCTTGGCACTCACATCCTTAGCTGCATTGCTAAGTACAAAATTCCTAAGGAAGATTTCTTGTCCGGGCACAAATTTGTTTATAGAAGCTCTCAGATTATAAGCCTTAGAATGTTTGAGAAACGCTTTTACAAGGTGTTGTTGTAATTCACTCCTTATGATATTAACTCTGTCAGCTTTCGTTACTGAACTGAATTCATTATCATTCAGCAGCTGTAATTGTCTTGCTATGGGCATGGGTAATCATTTGAGTACCAAATAAGGCGACATATGGTGTAACCGAAATGGATTGGTGAATCGAAGTACAAAGCGACTGTTTTATCTCCGGGATGTGTTTGTCCCAATCTCGGTGGTCGCCTTTTAAATAAGCTCGAACTACAGATAAAATAGATTAATTGACGCGTTCGGAAGCGTTCGACTGAGGGGAGTACAACGCCGTCCTAATGTGTCGAATTCCATATTTTCCCAGGTGGTCTTGGAAACTACTGGAGACAAATTGTCTACCATTATCAGAATGTAACCATTCGGGCACACCAAATACACTAAAAACAACTTGATCTAGGAAGTTGATAACTGACTGGGTGTTGGCTTTGGCCATGGGTTTCAAAAGCACAAACTTCGATACATGATCCAGTACACGAAAAGGTACAAATTTCCCCTTTTCGATCGTACATATGGCCCGATAAAGTCGATGTAGAGCTTTTGGCCTCTCAAACGTCTTAATAGCTGTCATAGGGGGCCTGATGGTCCTCTTTAATCCTTTACTCTCTATACAGACTTCACAGTTACTTACAAACTCTCTAACCTCCTTCGCCATTTTCGGCCAGAAATAGAATTGTCTAAGCCTACTAATGGTTCTAGCGATCCCACCATGCGCGCAATTTTCAGCCGAATGGGCCCTTGCAACCAATTGCGTCGCAAGACCGGAAGGAATCCATAACCTCCATTGCAAGTCCGATTTCGCAACATCACAATCAGAAGCAAACACGCGTTTGTATAACTTCTGATCTTCTACTTTCAAATCCGAGGATTTCTCAACATTCTCTTGTACAGTCTTGACAAGCTCAATATACTCAACATTTCTGAAATGCTCCGAATTCAGATCTACTGCCAGGTGTTCAATGTTCTGATTATTCAACTCTTCTAAAAACATTCGCGATAGGGCGTCTGGTACTAAGTTCGCTTATCCCTTCCGATGCTCTATTTCAAAATCATACGTTTGTAATTTCAATGACCATCGGGCGAGACTTAAACTGTCATCAACCATTTTTAGCTCGAATGATCAGTAATGATTTTAAAGTGTGCACCTTCTACATAAGGACGGAATTTCTTCACGGCTTCTACCGCAGCTAAGAATTCCTGCTCTGTTACGCTGTAGTTGGCTTGACACGAATTTAACTTTTGGGAGTAAAAGGCTATGGGTCGTTCCTGTCCTTCGTCATCAAGGGGAATCTGCCAAAAGGCGTCTTTGAGATCCACACTAGAAATATAGTGTGTATCTCTCAGGCGGCTCAGCATCCCCTCTATATTTTTTTTTTTTTTTATTTATCCGAGGGTAGGTGAAAATCTTCCAAAGACACTATGAGAATAGCAAGCGCGTTCTCATAGTAGTGTCAGATTTTTACTGACTAAAAACACCACCCTTCAAAGATTGTTAGATACTGCAACTAAGAAATAACTTATCAAGCAATTTTTCTATCATTAAATAAAAACTTTTGACAGGTTACTTTCCAATGAAAGATCCTGCGTGTTCCGCAAATTAGACGCGGTTAATCTTATCTTGCCAAGTCGAACGATTTCGTTCTTTGTAGTCGGCGCAATAAATTGCTCTCGTCCAAGATTTGTCGGACTGTATTGTTGATGTGTCCGATTAGTCGGTTTCTATGCTTTCTCGCTAAGCTTCTAGTTTCAGCTTTGATTGTTGGAATTCCGAGATCCCTATGGATATCGTCGTTTCTAATATACCATGGTGCTTGTACAATTTCTCTAAGAACTTTATTTTGAAAGTTCTTAGAGAAATTTGTTTTCTTGGTACAACCCCAAAGTTGTATACCGTAAGTCCACACCGGCTTTAGCACTTGCTTGTATAAAAGCAGTTTGTTCTCAGTACTGAGCTGGGAATGTTTTCCGAGTAACCAGTACATTTCTCTATATTTGATATCAAGTTCTTTACGTTTCATTTTCACGTGCGAACTCCATTTCAACTTTGCGTCGAGTGTCATTCCCAGATATTTGGCCTCGTTTGCAAAGGGTATTCGGGCCATATTTAGGAAAATTGGCAAGTCATTGATTTTCTTGTACGTGAAATTCACATGTACAGATTTAGTTTCATTTAAGGCGATCCGCCAGTTCCTTGTAAATTCGTTTATCTTATTCACTGCGGTTTGCAGTTTTGTAGTCGTTTCTTCGATTGTATTACCTACTGCTAGGATAGCTGTGTCGTCGGCGAACGTAGCAAGGGTAGTGCCATCTTCCCTTGGTATATCGCGAGTATATAACAAATAGAGAAGCGGACCAAGGACGCTTCCTTGCGGTACCCCGGGCGAAATTTCTTTTAGCTCCGAGTATTCGTTTCCATTTCTAACACGGAAGAGTCTATTCCGGAGATATGATTCTAGAATATCATATAGGCTTGCGGGGAGAACTTGTCGTAATTTAAATTTCAAGCCGTCGTGCCACACCTTATCAAAGGCTTGTGAGACGTCAAGGAATACGCTTGAGCAAATCTTTTTTTCTTCAAATGCTTTCTCGATTACGTCAGTAGTTCTATGTACTTGGTCAATCGTCGAATGCTTGGTTCTGAACCCAAACTGGTGGTCAGGGATAAGATTATGAGGTAGCGGATACGCGTCCCTCTTCGTGAGGGAATTTACCTTACGGTAGTCCAGACAGAGGCGGTCCTTCCCAGGCTTTCTTATCAAGACAACCGGAGAGCTCCACGCACTCTGACTTTCCTCTATCACTCCCAAAGAGATCATGCGATCCAGCTCCTCATATATTAATCCCTGGATAACTGGCGAAACTGGGTAGTGCCGCTGTTTAACCGGCTAAGCATCCCCGGTATCAATAACATGGGTCTCAAATGTGGTCCTTCCTAATCCCGTTACCGAGAATGAATGAAACTTACTTATCACGTCATCCAGTGCACGCTACTGTTCAAGTGTAAGTTCGTGTCGAAGACTGCGCAAGTCAGGTTTGTGTATTTCATCAACACGAATTGCCGGTATCAATTCTGGCGCAACTTGAAAAGCTTGCCAAAAGTCGATGCCCAAGTATAAGGCTTGCGTCAACGAAGGAACTAAATACAAACTAATGGTGCTAGAGATGTTATTATAGCTAATTGTTGTCTCGACCCTTCCTGCAACCTTCTGCATCTTGCCGTCGGCAGTTCTCAACTCGGAGTCGTATTTTTTTATATCCAGATGATTCCGTCGAATGAACTCTAGACAACCTTTTCCCAAACACGAGTCTGACGCACCGCTGTCTAGCAAGCCACGCATATTCTCTTGACCTACTTTAACTAGGGCGTACGGTCTAGGATGATTGGTCAAACTGATTTCCGAAGACTCAACCTTTCGTCTAAATAACCTTCTCTTTCGCTTTCTCCGAACTGGATTATTAGGAAACCGACAAGGGTTAGATATCTGTAGTTCATCAATAGCAAATAGTCTATCTCGTACCTCATTACATCTCTTCAATCTCTCTTCATACGTCTTCACAGGTGTTTTAGCCAACGAACAATTGCACTTGTCCGTATGGGACTTATTTTTTGTTGGGCATGGTAAAATTTTGAGGTATTCGGTTGAGGTGTTTGTACTGGCGTCAACCATTAAACTGGGTTTGTCTGGGTTGAGGGAGAGTCCCCGGTGGGTTTTCCGCTCGGCCTCCAGTTTCCCGAGTGATAGTTACATTTTCGACAATCAGGTGTTGTATATTTATCCAAACCGCACCTATAACACAACAATCTCCTAACAGACGAGGGACAAGACATAAACGAATGTCCTTCCTTCTTACAATTAAAACAATTACGATTACGTGGTGGTATACTGTTGTTGCCAATGGCATTCACCTCCTCTTCATAAGAAAACTCGAAAGAATTTTCCTTCGGAGCCAATTCACTGGCATGGTGAAAACCGTACTGACCTTGTCTCATACGAGGCTGAACTCGTGCCTTCAACATCTTTTCTGTCTTACGACATTCCTCCCGAAAATTCTCCAGAGAGTAAATGCTCATCGGATAGATATATTGCATCAGATGATGATTAATATTCCCCTTAAGAATCATAAGCAAGTCTGGCTCTCGTATCGGCTCTCTCAATTGGTTTCGAAGAGCCATAATTGCATTATAGTATTCTTCAAACTACTCGTTGGAAAGTTGTTGACGATCCATAATTTGTTTAATTATCTCAAAATCTGATTCATGGTGGCGAAACTGCTGAAGCAGTGCACGACGCACCTCAGGCCATGCCGATCTGGGCCAATTACGTAGGAACTGCCAGAACCAATTCTGCGCTGTCCCTGATAAAAGCGAATGAAAATTCTTAACTACTTCGGACCATTGCATGCCGTAGTTTTCCTTGAGTGTTTCCACTCGAAAGATAAAATCTTTCACTGAGATGGAAGTTCCATCGAAACGAATCCCCCAACGATCTAAATCGAATTTTCGAACTGCCTCGTTCGGAGATCTCGCGAGCTGTTCTCCTGGCAGTAGTTGAGGGGATCTACCGTAATTACATGAATCCGAAAGATTCCTACTACCGCCAAATTCCTGCGCTCTGTTGGTACGACCGGGTGGTAAATGATCGCGGAATGCAAGTTCCTACTGTTGTGGAGGGTCGAGGGACACTCGAGGGTTTACGGATCTTCCATGTTGTCTAGGAAGTGACGATTCCAAACTACCCTGTGCTCTCCTACCTGAGTTTGAGAGCGTTGCCTGGCATTTCGCTTTTTCCTAACATTCCCCGTTTGTCGTGACCGCTGCACATTACTAATCGACTCAGTCGCCATCACCTCCTTCAGGGATGCAACAACTGCCTCCTGTATATTCTTCCTAAAAACATCTTGTAGTGAAACTAACAAGGCCTGGTGGAAGCAGCGTTCCCTCCCGTGCTACAATTGTAGCGTTTTTTAGTTTTTGAGTACATTTTTTCTAACTGAGTACGATACTACTTTGGATCGCCGCGTACTACTTTTTATAATTGCATATCAATAACTCATTTCTTATTTTCCAAATTTTCAAAAAATTGTTTGTAACATCAGACATATATTTACCCTGACAAGATTACGGCAGGAGAATGCCCAACTATATTAGAGCTCTCATCGCACTTTCCCTATAGGTATATCTAATGATTTGGAAAATATAAATGACGAATGGAGGGCATTAATTGGAGCTGAAGAACTACTTAAAAAGTGGTATCATGAAAATGTAGCAATCTACTGGCAGAATATAGGACAACTTAAAAATGGGTTAGGTGAATTGGCGTTTTCAAAGTTGTCTAAATACATGCTAACGCTGTGTTCACTGCCTCAATATGTGTAGAAGGCTAGACATAATTATATGGGACTATATCTTTTCAGGAAATAAACTTAAATCGCTAAATACAAAATCGCTGAATATTGAATTGTGATACTTGTATGAATGTATAATGTACTACTTTATGTTTTTTATAAAAAAGTTTTTTTTTTTACATTTTTTAATGTTCAAAAATGATGATATAACTATGGAATATTTATCTTTGCTTTTTTTTAGTTCATTTTTATATACATACTTAACTTATAATTTATTCTTAAATATAAATAAACCTTAAAGGTTACGTTTTCCTTTATTTTTTGTGGATGAATGAAATAATTTATGTTAAATTAAAATAAGCTTTTCTTTTTGATATTTTTTTTAATGAATAAAAAATGTGTGTTCATATAAAACAAATATTTGAAAATGTATAGTAGTGAATTTTTTTAAACAAATTTCCGATTCTAATTGAAAAATACCATAAAGCCGTTTTCTTTAGGTACATTATTGCGTACTACCTTCAGACCCATTTGAGTACCAATTTTTACCGCAATGAGAACTTTGCCTAACGACAGGGGAGGGAACGCTGGGTGGAAGTCGCCTAAGCTGTCCTTCGCACCTTTCCGAACCTGAGTGTTCATAGCGGGGTCAACCTGCTGATTACCACTCCGATCGGGAACGCTAGTTACTATCGGGAGTTCTACCGCTGTTGGACGATCCAAGGAGGAACCGTGTAGGTTATCCGCCTGATACATTTCGTTAATCAGATCCAAAGTATCTGCATTATCCGACTCTATACTAAAGTCGCGAATGGTTTCAATTGGATTACCAACTGCCGGTAATGAACTATTCACAACAACTAAATTGGTCGTACGGGCTGGTGAATGCACGACTTTGCGTCGAGACTCAGACGAATGCCCTTGCTCCTGCTGTCGAGCACTAGTATCCTTCTTCATCTGCCGGGTTTCTGTCGAGAATGGCACATTCCGACTACCTTTCGGAACTGCACCCATGGAATCATTCATCATAACGAACCAAAAACAATAAAAACTCAAAGCAAAATAACCAAAAAAAAAAATAATAAAGTAAATAATATTATACTGAATGACTAATCAATCTCCTAAACTAATTTAGTATCAATAAAAAGTACTCTTCTTAATCATAAGTGAGGGAAGGTGGACCTTTCCGTAAGTGGATGTTTATTCAAGTAAGTGGGTGTATAGAATTATTTTCCGATGTCACTTTTCTGCTCTAAAAGGACGGTTGAAGCGCATGCCTTACCATGGCGTCTCTACCAATCCTAAAACTATAAACTAACATTCACTATCATTTATGTTGTTTACAAACAGTAACGAAGCTCTGATCTTTCTCGATCACATCCTAGAAACTTCCACAGATAAAAATCAAAAATCTGATCGGCTTCGAAACTCACACTATCTCTCTACTACTATCGCATACCTATGTAACGTTGGCTGGTCCTATGGCCAACTTACTGGTTGCTGGTACCCACTAGCTCTGGCTATGGCGCCTCCAGCTTGAACCTTCCGGCAGTAGTCTGCACTCAAGGCGGGGATCCCAACAACACTTCAAACAACTTGAAACTCACGGCTCGCAAGCCAAATTAAATGCCAAGTGTTTTCTTCGAAGCACGGAGTAGAAGTTTTCCTTTATTTAAATTCTTTTCCCTTTTATACTATAAAGAATGTTATCGATATATCCACCTCGAATATCGATACCCCAACGTTATGCCTAATCAGCATATTCGCGTGACGAGGGTAAACGGCCTAACACTTCAAGTGTTTAGGGTTCACTTGCGTACGATGCTTAGTTGACATATTTAGTGTCGTCCACAAGTGTACCCTGATCGTGCCCTCGCCTCAGTATCTCATATACAATTATACATACATTTGTATATTCATTCGCTTCATGCACCGAGTGTGCCATCAGAGTAATATGACTCTTTCATTTAATTGTTCACTTCGAGAGTGTCTGTATGTAGTTCATATCACTCTGATGTTTGAAGCAATGTTATTTACGACGCCACAAGTTGGGCGAGTTCTGGGTATCAGATATCGAAGTGGATTTGGATATTTCTAATTGCTTTTGGCAATTAGTTAAATGACCACTGGTGCGATCCCTTCACACCACCCTTCCTGGGGAAAAAGGAGAAATCATGTTTTTCTTTCAACTTGATTTTTGCTTTTACGCGTCATTTGTACAATAAGGGATTAGTTTATTGCATTACAAAATGGTTTGCATATTTTTCGGAATACTATATAAACAAATTAATTTTATCTTACTACTAACAAATAATGGCTTACAAATTAATGTATTTTATTGTTTTTTTTAATGGTTTATTAGCAAGTGACTTATTTTTATTACCTATTTATATTTTTGAAATATTATGCTAGCTTGATTATAAAGAATACAAATTTACTTATTTTAGTTTATTAGCTTAATTATAAGGAGTACAAATTTACTTATTTTAGTTTATTAATTATAAGGAATACAAATTTACCTATTTTTAGTTTATTAATTATAGGGAATACAAATTTACTTATTTTAGTTTATTAATTACTAGCTGACCCGTGCTCGCCTTGCTTCGCCAGAGTTCCACTTTTCAAATTTAAAACAAAATAATAAGAGCTATACAAACCCACTTCGGTGCTGTAAGTGACGTGTAGCAAGAAACAAAGGAAAGAATGACTTAGTTTTATAACAGTAGGGATTTTTTAATTATGCAGTTTTTGTAAATATAACATAGACTTCAGTGGAATCCAGCCACTCTTACCCAAAAAAGAGAAGAAAAACTGTCAGTAAAACAACCCAAACAAATAGTTAGCCTCTTCTATTATTCCCTCACAATCTCATTTATGTATAGTATTCGATTCGGCTTCTTCAGATTTGTTCTCAGATTTCTGATTTCGTGTGCCTTGTCGCACATAAAAACGTCACCTGCTCTTTTTTGTGTTGATACCTACCTATTCGTGCGATTTAAATATGTACAGTCTTCGACACTTCTAAGCGATTTCCATTCACTGGTTAAATTTTGTATTAAAACATTAGAAATATCCGTCCCGATTGATTATTAAATATTTATACATAAATAATTTACAAAAATTGATTCACTCGATGCAATGCATTTCTTTGCTGGAGAAAAACATCACTAAAATGTAAACAAACTCTACCAGTTGTCAAATTCAAACGCACTTGTTATTGGTAAATCTGAAAAAATATCTTGGTTCGCAAAAGTGCTCTGAAATTTGAAAAAGATTGCTTTATTTGTACCAAGCGAACATATAAATTGCTCTGAGAGAAAAAAAAGTCCTCTCAGTGCGCCCAATCGAATACCACATAACATTCAAATTATTAAATTTCCCTAGCGAACAAAAAATCGACAACAGCGCCACCTATCGGGTCCAAAACTATCCTATCTTTCTAGCTGCATACAACCATGCACAAAAACAAAGTTTCATTGAGATCGATTGAGTTTCTCAAAAAAATCGACAACAGCGCCACCTATCGGGTCCAAAACTATCATATCTTTCTAGCAGCACACAACCACAAACACAAACAAAGTTTCATTGAGATCGGTTGAGTTTCTCAAAAAAATGGACAACAGCGCCACCTACCGGGTCCAAAACTATCCTATCTTTCTAGCGGCACACAACCACGCACACAAACAAAGTTTCATTGAGATCGGTTGAGTTTCTCAAAAAAAATGGACAACAGCGCCACCTATCGGGTCCAAAACTATCCTATTTTTCTAGCTGCATCCAACCATGCACACAAACAAACTTTCATTGAGATCGGTTGAGTTTCTCAAAAAAATCGACAACAGCGCCACCTATCGGGTCCAAAACTATCCTATGTTTCTAGCGGCACACAACCACGCACACAAACAAAGTTTCATTGAGATCGGTTGAGTTTCTCAAAAAAAATCGACAACAGCGCCACCTACCGGGTCCAAAACTATCCTATTTTTCTAGCTGCATCCAACCATACACACAAACAAAGTTTCATTGAGATCGGTTGAGTTTCTCAAAAAAATCGACAACAGCGCCACCTATCGGGTCCAAAACTATCCTATGTTTCTAGCGGCACACAACCACGCACACAAACAAAGTTTCATTGAGATCGGTTGAGTTTCTCAAAAAAAATCGACAACAGCGCCACCTATCGGGTCCAAAACTATCCTATTTTTCTAGCTGCATCCAACCATGCACACAAACAAAGTTTCATTGAGATCGGTTGAGTTTCTCAAAAAAATCGACAACAGCGCCACCTATCGGGTCCAAAACTATCCTATGTTTCTAGCGGCACACAAACAAAGTTTCATTGAGATCGGTTGAGTTTCTCAAAAAAAATCGACAACAGCGCCACCTACCGGGTCCAAAACTATCCTATTTTTCTAGCTGCATCCAACCATGCACACAAACAAAGTTTCATTGAGATCGGTTGAGTTTCTCAAAAAAATCGACAACAGCGCCACCTATCGGGTCCAAAACTATCCTATCTTTCTAGCGGCACACAACCACGCATACAAACAAAGTTTCATTGAGATCGGTTGAGTTTATAAAAAAAAATCGACAACAGCGCCACCTATCGGGTCCAAAACTATCCTATCTTTCTAGCGGCACACAACCACAACCACAAACAAAGTTTCATTGAGATCGGTTGAGTTTCTCCAAAAAAAAAACGACAAAAGCGCCACCTATCGGGTGTCGGTCGCTCGGTGTCGATGACGCGGTTTCGTTTTAATAGTAACCCAAATTCATTAATTTCTTCTTATCTAAAAGTGCCCAACGCGCCTAAAGAAATAATAACCTCAAAAAAACATAAGGCAGAAAAGGTGCAGTTGCATATGCATGCATACGAAAAAAAAACAATACCGAGCACAAACGGGATTCGTTCGTGGCATGCATCATCAGATCACAATCAATATAGCGCATTTTAAATCACAATTGAGTGTGACTCCCTCCCAATCTCAATTACATTACATATCTGACCTGACCTATCTCCCTCCCACCCGTGCATGCACCACATTAATACTCCACCCACAAGGCCACAACTCCACTCTCTCCACTATACCAGTTCAATTTCAATTTAAAAGAAGTGAGAAAAAAAAACAACACAAAGCACAAAAGGTGTATGAAAAAAAAAGAGAAACAAAAAGCATACAGCATTCAGCAGAGAGAGAAACAGGTTTTGCCGCACACACACACAAAATTTCCTCCACTGAATGCCGGGCAAATCCAACGATCTAGCTTCAATCGAACATTTTACTTTTTTGAGTTGTATAAAATTTATAGTTTAATGCTTATTGTACAGCTTCAGGACTACGTACAAAGATTATTTATATCTTAAAATCTTTGTACATAATGGAACTTTGTATTAAAGAAAAACCTATTTTATTCGGTTGAGTCATTCCAAAGCTAGGAGCTAGAAGGCATTCGAGAATTACAACTTTTGTTAGATATCAGCTTAAATCTCCGCTTCCGGACAGCGGATAATGATTAAACATTATCCTAAATTCTAATATCGACAATTTCCAATACAATTGTGAAAACCGAAATCAATTTCGTGCAGTACTTCTTGTGCCTTGAGCACACAAACTATTTAAAGCCGGAAAAAAGTTACAGTTTTATTATTAGTAAGGATAAGGATAAGGATAAGGATAAGGATAAGGATAAGGATAAGGAATACAAATTTACTTATTTTAGTTTGTTAATTATAAGGAATACAAATTTACTTATTTTAGTTTATTAATTATAAGGAATACAAATTTACTTATTTTTAGTTTATTAATTATAAGGAATACAAATTTACTTATTTTAGTTTATTAATTATAAGGAATACAAATTTACTTATTTTAGTTTGTTAGCTTAATTATAAGGCCTTTTACTCTATACATATGGATATGTGTATATTCACAGGACTTTCTCCCCCTTTTTTTTTTTTTTTAAAAGAGAGAAAAAAAACTAAATAGTACATGTTTCCAAAATTGCTAAATATATATAAAATGGTTTTAATCTATTTTTGTGAACTGTTATTCTTTTATTTTCATATTTTATATCACAGTTTACACCATTTTGTGACAAAACTTCGTATGGTCCTATAAAAATTGGATCCAGTTTCTTTCTTGTCTCATTCCTCAGTAATACTAAACTTCCTACTTCAAAGTTAGCACTGTCTGTATGTCTGTCTGTATCATATCTTCCTTTTCTAATATTTTTCTTCCTTAAGAGAGTTTCGCGGGCGTCCCTGTGAGCAATTTGTAATTTATGTTTTAAATCAATTACGTAATCCTGGTAGTTGTACACTGGTTCTACATGTTTTGTTAAGTTCGTTGGCAGGTTACACTGTTTTCCGAATATTAATTCAAACGGTGTAAAACCTGTTTCGGAGTGTACAGACGTATTATAACAGAAAACATAATACGGTAACCATGTGCTCCAGTCGCTATGGTTTTCTGAAACGTAACTTCTAAGATAAGCTCCTAAAACCTTATGCGAGTTTTCGAGTGCTCCGATGCTCTCATGATGGTAGGCTGTCGATTGTAGCTGCTCTATTTTTAGTAATTTACAAATATCTTTAAAAACCTGATTTAAAAACTCGGTACCCTGATCAGATGCTATTGTGTGCGGTACTCCGTATCTAAGTATAAAACCTACTACTAGCGCATTCGCTACTGTGCTGGCTTCTTTATTTGGGATTGGTATAGCTTCGACAAATTTCGTCAATTCGTCTTGTATTGTGAGGATGTATTTAGATCGGTCTTCTGATTCTTCTAAAGGTCCTACAAGATCTAAAAATAGTTTGTCAAAACCTGATTCAGCTGTCGATGTTATAGTCATTGGTTGCTTTTTAGGTTGTATGTGCTTGTTTCGTTGACATATCGGGCAGTGCTTTACAAATGTGGCCACATCGTTCTGCATTCCCGTCCAAAAGTACTTTTTCTTTATGGTCTGGATCATGCGGTTTATTCCTGCATGTCCGCTGGTTGGAAGTATGTGATAGTCATTTAGTATCAATTTCTTTTTACAAGGATCGGTTATTTCAATATTTTTATCTATAAGGTGCACTTTAATATCACTTTTGTCGTAGATTTTTTACAAGTAAATTTAAAATGTAACCGAGGTTCAGGTTCGATTCCAAAAACAAACATAGCTATCCGTCAATCTGACACTTAAATAAGCTGAACGCGCTCATGAAACCGAGTTGTCAAATGTCCCGCGAAATTTCTCGAATACGCGCCAAAACTACTTCATTTGTCGTCGGAATCGGACCTGAGCCAAGGAATTGCTAAAAAAGAGTAAGTTAAAATAACTATTTTTGATCTGTACTAATATTATACCATTCACTTCAACAGAGAATAAACCCTCTTCCTCTAAGAAACCACGGTTGCGTTTTATTTAGAGTGGTTCTATTCACAAAAGCGATTCCCTCCGATCCGACGTCCATTGCCAGTGGACGGAGTGACAAAATCTTTATTCTTCTTTTTTATGAGGAAAATCCATTTAAAAGAGAGAATATCTTGCGCCGCCAGCGTATTTCAGTTGCCGCCTGCAACAAACTCCAGCCAGGAGAAATCATTTTGCCGTTTAGAAGACACAGCGAAATCCGCCGTTAGTGGATAAATCGCACATATAGTTGTACGTATGTCGAGCAGCAGCCAGCCAAGACGAAGTCCGCGCACAACAGCAGCCGAGTTGCCTTTAGAATTAACTGAAGTGCAGCTTAGTACTGTTCCAGAACAATCTGAATCAGATAGTGATTCCATAGAAAGTGACTTCAACAATACTATCATCGATACACCCGACATGGAAGAGTCGGCAACAGCAAAATCAATGGAAGAATTATTAAAGCAGATACGTGACATGCGTTCGCAGCTGGCGATAGTCACTTCCAATGCCGCAACAGAAAAAGCTGAACGCATCCGCCTGCAGGAGCTTGTTAATCAAGTTCCAAACACCTCAACATCTTTAGCAGCTGCGACAACTGCTTCTATTGTTCCATTGGTTGCTCACACGTCAGCGATACCTACAACGCCATGCGCAGCCGCTACCACAGCTTATATTCCATCAACAAGTAGTGTCAATGATAGTGAGTGCACCTGCTGTATATGGCGCGTACACAACGCCCTTTGGAGCGTACCAGCCGTCGCAGCCCCTTCGAACTGCAACAACAGCAGCATACACATCCTATACACAGGCAGTGCCGTCATTTTTGCCGCCGATTAGTGCATCGCAGCCGTATAGCAGCCAGCAGTTCACGCCAATGCAATCCTTCACGCCACCTCTTAATTTGCAACCAAGCTGTTCCTCCCAACAGTTCGAAAACGCCAGCAATGCACATATTCGCAAGCTACAAGATTTGCCTCAGTTTACAGGCAGACCAGAGGAATGGCCGATGTTTTCAATTGCATTTCGTGAATCTACTGCGATGTATAATTACTCGAAGATTGAAAATCTGCTTCGTCTCCAAAAATCTATCAAACAAGAAGCGCGGACAGTTGTGGAATCATTACTCATCCACCCTGACAATGTTGATCAGGTAATGGCTGCCCTAGAATTTAGATTTGGACGTCCCGAATGCCTATTGCGAAGCCAATTAGCCAAAGTTAGGTCGATTTCACAAATAACGGAAGGAAAACTTGAGATGCTGGTACCCTTTGCAACAGTGGTGCAAAATCTTTCGACGTTTTTGGAATCTAGTGGCTTGCATCAACATCTGGCAAACCCAACGCTAATGGACGAGCTAATAGCCAAGCTGCCTATGAGCAAGAGACTAGAATGGGCTCAACGGAGTGTCAGTATAGTGCCATATCCAACAGTGAAACATTTTGCCGAGTGGTTGACCGAGGTCGCGCGATTTGTTTGCTTGGTTACATCAACTTCTTTATTGCCGCCAGCCCATATAGAACCGAAGTATGGTCCCAAGAAGATTCTCCATGTATCTGGACAAGACGCCTCAGCCAGAAACAAGTGCCGCTACTGCGACAAGAAACAGCACCCAGTCGGGAGTGCGATCCTTTCATCAAACTAGATGTTTCAGAAAAGTGGGATTTTGTTAAAAAAAACAGACTGTGCTTTTACTGCCTAAAGTACGGTCACAGTGTTCGATCATGCAGAGCCAGGAAGAAGTGCGGAATTGATGAGTGTACTAAAATGCATCATCCAATGCTACACGAGCCGTCGAAGCCAATTGTTGATGCGGGTGTACCAGCCGACGTCGGAAGTTCGAGACCTTTGCTTAGTTGTCACGTTCATTCCAAAGCCAAGATTCTATTTCGAGTGCTGCCTGTTAGAATCTATGGTGATAACATCACAATCTCAACATATGCGTTGTTCGATGAAGGTTCCTCTGTCACTATAATGAGCATAGATCTGAGTAAACGATTGTGTTTGAAAGGCCGCCATAGTAAATTGAAGCTCCAATGGTTTGGAAAGGAGACTATTGCAACGGACTCATTCATTGTGGATGCAGATATAAGTGCAGATAAAGAAAGTGCAAAGAAATACAGGATCCGTGGTATACAGACCGTCGCCGATTTGAACTTGCCGTCTCAAACAGTCAATACGGATGAAGTACACATGCTGAACCCTCATCTAGACGTCATTCCATTTGCACACTATAAGAATGCCAAGCCAGAGATACTGATTGGTCTCGACAATAGCCATTTAGGTGCACCAATACGCACTCTTCAGACGGATGGAACTGGACCTATCATAGCGGAAACCAAACTTGGGTGGATCGTTTATGGGAAAACGCCAACAATAGCTGTACCGGAGCCAAGAGATGATGTCGTCCTTCATAGCAGTCAATGCAGTCCAGAGCAGGACGCGCTTGTGGACAAGGCGGTGGAGGAGTACTTCGCTTTAGAGAATTTTGGAGTTAAAAAGCCAAAGGAACAGCTGATCTCTTCTGCTGACAAAAGAGCGAAGCAAACATTGTTAACTACAACAAAGAAACTCAATGGCAGTTACCAAACGGGTCTTCTTTGGAAAGAAGACAGCCTTGAACTTCCAGTTAGTTACGAGATGGCGAAGCGGAGGTTTTTAAACCTGGAAAGCAGATTGGAAAAAGATCCTGAGTATGCTGTGACGTATAAGAAAATCATCAGGAGCTACGTCGAAAAAGGGTATGCCAGAAAATTGACGACAGCTGAAGCGAACCACAACACATCAAAGACCTGGTACCTCCCCCATTTTGGTGTGAGAAATCCGAACAAGCCAAACAAAGTGAGGTTAGTGTTTGATGCGGCAGCCAAGGTGAAGGATGTGTCTTAAAATTCTTTTCTGCTGAAGGGTCCTGATGAACTGAAGCCCATGATGATGATACTTTTTAATTTTCGCCTGAGAGCTATAGCTGTGTCCGGAGACATTAGAGAGATGTTTTCTCAGATTCGCATCCAACCAGAGGACCAAAATTCGCAGCGCTTCTTATGGAGGGAACACAAAGAAAAGCCGATCGACGTTTATCTGATGACATCGATGATATTTGGTGCTAGTTGCTCGCCGTGCTCGGCCAACTATGTGAAGAATCTCAATGCCTCGAGGTATCTAAACATTAACTCCAGAGCTGCAAGGGCAATCATCGATCGCCATTATGTCGACGATTACGTCGATAGCTTCGACAGTGAAGCTGAAGCAATTGAAGTGACCAACGACGTAATTTCAATTCACAAGGAAGGCGGTTTTGAGCTTCGCAACTTTTCGTCGAACTCCAAGGAAGTGATGCGAAGTATCTCTTGTCAAGAGACCGAAAAACAGAAGGACAGAATGATCGACTTAAACATTGAAGCAGTGACAGAGAAAATACTTGGCATGTGTTGGGACCCGGCAGCAGACGTCTTTAAGTTTCAATGTAAGTTTCCTCGAGCCAACCGAGATGTAATGGAGAAAGACAGACGCCCTACCAAGAGGGAATTTTTGAGTATTGCAATGTCCATGTTCGACCCATTTGGAATGGTCGCTAATTTCGTCATTTATATGAAGCTGATGTTACGTTCAGTCTGGGCACATGCAGTTGGATGGGATGAGCCAATTCCCCAAGCAGTTTTTGATCGGTGGAAGCAGTGGAAGACAGAGCTTCCGTCGTTAACACAATTCGAGATGCCGAGATGCCATGATTCCTACCTGACGCTCGCAAGCGACATCGTTCTTCACACTTTCGTCGATGCCAGTGAAGAGGCGTTTAGTGCAGTTTCATTTCTTCGTATCGAGTATGGTGGCAGTGTTCGAGTATCATTTGTCTGTGGCAAAACCAAATGTGCCCCCAAAAAGCTTATGTCGATTCCACGCCTGGAATTATCTGCAGCAATTTCGGGCATAAGGCTTTACAATGCTATTGTGGAGAATCATGACGTGGTGTTTAAGGATCGAGTCTTTTGGACCGATTCAAAAAATGTCATTAGCTGGATAAGATCGGAGCCCCGGCGATATAAGCAATTTGTGGGATTCCGGATTGCCGAAATCTTGGAGAGCAGCCAGGTTAGTCAATGGCGTTGGGTTCCTTCGAGGCTTAACCCAGCTGATGAGGCAACGCGAGCGCGGTATCCGCCAAAGCTGAACATTGAGAGCAAGTGGATAAGAGGTCCGGAGTTTCTTCAGCTGTCTGAAAGGGATTGGCCTCTACAACCAGATGTCAACAACAACCAATTATGTGAGGACGAAGTGCGAACAAGGTTTTTGCTGCATGCAATCGCAGTAAGTAGTATCTATTATTTTCGATATGTCAAGATTTTCGAAGTTCTCAAAATTGCTGAGATGTGCGGCATGGGTACTGCGATTCAAGGATGCTTGCTTACGAAGGCGAATAGAGATAGGAGAGCTATGTGTCGAAGAGCTGGAAGCTGCTGAGCTAGTTTTGTGTATGCAGGCTCAAAAAGAAGCCTTTGCCTACGATATTTCCCGTCTGAGTCAAAATCTACCAGTCGAAAAAGGCAGCCCTTTGTTTAAGTTGACGCCTTATATTGACGATGCCGGTCTTCTAAGGATGTATGGACGAATAGATGCCGCCACGACTATACCATTCACAGCCAGACGTCCTATCATCCTCCCAAAGGACCATTGCCTTACCAGATTAATAGTGGACCATTTTCATCGCGCGCCGCTTACGCCACCAAAATGATGACACAATCGCCAACCAAATTCGCCTGCGCTTTTGGGTGCCAAGTATTCGATCAGCTGTCAAAAAGGCAAAAAACAATTGCTTGTTTTGTCGAATTCGTTCCGCCAAGCCACAACCGCCTTTAATGGGACAACTACCAAAAGACCGTCTTACACCGTATGTTAGGCCATTTACGTACACGGGACTCGACTATTTTGGGCCTGTGTATATCACTAATGGACGACGGAGAGAGAAGAGGTGGGTCGCACTCTTTACGTGCATGACGGTGCGAGCTGTGCACCTCGAAATTGCTGCAAATCTTTCTTCCGATGCCTGCGTGCTATGCATTCGCAACTTCGTCAATCGCCGTGGGATTCCGAAGCGTATTAGGTGCGACAACGGTACCAATTTCATCGGGGCAAAAAAGGAGCTGTTGAGCGCTGAGATTTTTGACAACGAAGCCATCAAAGCTGAACTTTCTTCGAAAGGCATCGAGTGGTCGTTTAACTGCCCATTGAACCCACATGCAGGCGGCTGTTGGGAGAGGTTGGTGCAGTCAGTGAAAAGAGTTCTTTCACACATTCTCAGCGAGATCGCGCCAAGATTAGAGACGTTGCAGAGTGCCTTAATCGAGGCTGAAAGCATTATAAATGGACGTCCACTTACACACCTGCCCGTCTCATCCGATGATGAGAATCCCTTAACACCCAACCATTTCTTGTTGGGGGTTCCCAACTCCACGCAAACTCCAGGCCAGATCGACAACCGAGCCTTTTGTCTTAGGAGGCAGTGGCGCATTAGCCAACAACTAAAGGATCGATTCTGGAAGAGATGGATTCGGGAATATTTGCCGGTTCTAACCAGAAGGTGCAAGTGGTTTCAACGTGTAGTGTAGAACCACTCAAAGTCGGTGACTTATGTCTTGTCTGTGATGCTAACGTACCCAGAAGCCAATGGATTCGTGGACGGATAATACGAGTTTTTCCTGACCAAGATGGTCAGATTCGTGTGGCAGAAGTGAAGACATCCACTGGAATTTTTCAAAGGCCTGTTGTGAAGATTGCTGTTCTAGATGTTGGTGAGGCTTTTGATTCCGGGCGCCTCACGGGGGGTGGGATGTCGTAGATTTTTTACAAGTAAATTTAAAATGTAACCGAGGTTCAGGTTCGATTCCAAAAACAAACATAGCTATCCGTCAATCTGACACTTAAATAAGCTGAACGCGCTCATGAAACCGAGTTGTCAAATGTCCCGCGAAATTTCTCGAATACGCGCCAAAACTACTTCATTTGTCGTCGGAATCGGACCTGAGCCAAGGAATTGCTAAAAAAGAGTAAGTTAAAATAACTATTTTTGATCTGTACTAATATTATACCATTCACTTCAACAGAGAATAAACCCTCTTCCTCTAAGAAACCACGGTTGCGTTTTATTTAGAGTGGTTCTGTTCACAAAAGCGATTCCCTCCGATCCGACGTCCATTGCCAGTGGACGGAGTGACAACTTTCTTTAAACATTTCTCCTAATTTATTTTTTAATTCATTAATACTGCATTGTTGGCGGCCGCCTGCAAGCTTCTTTAATTCATTTTTTGTGATATAGATTCTTTTAATTGATGTGGGTCCGCAGAGTTTTTGCACATCCCTCGACAGTGTTTTGCCAAACAATGTCGATTGGGTGGTAGTGCTGTCCTTGGGCCTTATTAGGAGTAAACAATTTCCCTTAGGAATATATGCCAAAACTTTGTTTGGTCCAATTATTACGTCTCCGATATCCTTGAAATTAACTAAATCTTCCGCAAAGTTGTCAACAATTTTTAGTTCTACGAGCTTAAGTCCAGTTTCTGGTAACTTAAGTAATTCTGTTATTAGCTGTTCGTCGCTTTTTACCTTATTGTTTTCTTGACTTTCGCTATTTCTTGTTAATGACTGGTTATTCGTTTTTGATTGATTTCTCGTTACAACACAGACATATAAGCTTTTTAATTCTTCAGAGTCCAATTTTATCCGACTTAGTGCATCAGCGGTACAATTATCTTTACCCGGAGAATATTCTACATAAAAATTGTATTCCTCCAGTAATAGTCTAAATTTGGTTAGTCTACTACTGGGTTCTTTTAACGAGAACAGGTACACTAGAGGTCTGTGATCTGTCATAATTTTAAATCTTCTTCCGAACAGATAGGGTCGATAGTGTCTAACTGCCCACACTATTGCAAGTAATTCTTTCTCAATTGTGCTATAGTTTTTCTCTGCATTGTTAAGAGTTTTGCTTGCGTAGGCAATTGGTCTATCGTCGAAATTGGATAGCACAGCTCCTAAAGCGAAACCTGAGGCATCTGTACGTAGAATGAATTCTTCGCTGAAATTCGGGAATTGTAAAATTTTAGGACTAGTAAGAATTTCTTTAAGCTGATTGAATGATTCTTCGCAGTCTTTATTGAAATTAAATTCGACATTTTTCTTTAATAGATTATTTAGTGGTATACAAATGGTAGCAAAATTTGGAATGAATTTACGATAATAGTTTGCGAAAGCTACGAATCGTCGGACTTCATCAGCGCTAGTTGGTGCTGGATAATTTGTCATTACGTTAGATTTAGTGGGATCAGGCAGAATGCCATTTTTGGATATAGTATGTCCAAGGTATATTACTTCCTTTCGTAAGAAAGAACATTTTCCTGGGTGTATTTTGAGGTTCACCTCCCTGAGACGTTGAAAAACTTGGGCACTATGAGTATTGGGGAATTCCAAGGTGAAATAGATGGTTCTATTATATCGTCTGCTAACATTTTTCGTATCTCTTCTTTTACGTCCTGCTTTTGGGTATGAGGTAAACGATACGGCTTTGTATACTTTGGAGATGATCCATCTTTAAGTGTGATATCTGCTGTACCAATGTGGGTGTAGGTAAGTTTGTCGCCATCTACGTATCGAGTATGGTGGCAGTGTTCGAGTATCATTTGTCTGTGGCAAAACCAAATGTGCCCCCAAAAAGCTTATGTCGATTCCACGCCTGGAATTATCTGCAGCAATTTCGGGCATAAGGCTTTACAATGCTATTGTGGAGAATCATGACGTGGTGTTTAAGGATCGAGTCTTTTGGACCGATTCAAAAAATGTCATTAGCTGGATAAGATCGGAGCCCCGGCGATATAAGCAATTTGTGGGATTCCGGATTGCCGAAATCTTGGAGAGCAGCCAGGTTAGTCAATGGCGTTGGGTTCCTTCGAGGCTTAACCCAGCTGATGAGGCAACGCGAGCGCGGTATCCGCCAAAGCTGAACATTGAGAGCAAGTGGATAAGAGGTCCGGAGTTTCTTCAGCTGTCTGAAAGGGATTGGCCTCTACAACCAGATGTCAACAACAACCAATTATGTGAGGACGAAGTGCGAACAAGGTTTTTGCTGCATGCAATCGCAGTAAGTAGTATCTATTATTTTCGATATGTCAAGATTTTCGAAGTTCTCAAAATTGCTGAGATGTGCGGCATGGGTACTGCGATTCAAGGATGCTTGCTTACGAAGGCGAATAGAGATAGGAGAGCTATGTGTCGAAGAGCTGGAAGCTGCTGAGCTAGTTTTGTGTATGCAGGCTCAAAAAGAAGCCTTTGCCTACGATATTTCCCGTCTGAGTCAAAATCTACCAGTCGAAAAAGGCAGCCCTTTGTTTAAGTTGACGCCTTATATTGACGATGCCGGTCTTCTAAGGATGTATGGACGAATAGATGCCGCCACGACTATACCATTCACAGCCAGACGTCCTATCATCCTCCCAAAGGACCATTGCCTTACCAGATTAATAGTGGACCATTTTCATCGCGCGCCGCTTACGCCACCAAAATGATGACACAATCGCCAACCAAATTCGCCTGCGCTTTTGGGTGCCAAGTATTCGATCAGCTGTCAAAAAGGCAAAAAACAATTGCTTGTTTTGTCGAATTCGTTCCGCCAAGCCACAACCGCCTTTAATGGGACAACTACCAAAAGACCGTCTTACACCGTATGTTAGGCCATTTACGTACACGGGACTCGACTATTTTGGGCCTGTGTATATCACTAATGGACGACGGAGAGAGAAGAGGTGGGTCGCACTCTTTACGTGCATGACGGTGCGAGCTGTGCACCTCGAAATTGCTGCAAATCTTTCTTCCGATGCCTGCGTGCTATGCATTCGCAACTTCGTCAATCGCCGTGGGATTCCGAAGCGTATTAGGTGCGACAACGGTACCAATTTCATCGGGGCAAAAAAGGAGCTGTTGAGCGCTGAGATTTTTGACAACGAAGCCATCAAAGCTGAACTTTCTTCGAAAGGCATCGAGTGGTCGTTTAACTGCCCATTGAACCCACATGCAGGCGGCTGTTGGGAGAGGTTGGTGCAGTCAGTGAAAAGAGTTCTTTCACACATTCTCAGCGAGATCGCGCCAAGATTAGAGACGTTGCAGAGTGCCTTAATCGAGGCTGAAAGCATTATAAATGGACGTCCACTTACACACCTGCCCGTCTCATCCGATGATGAGAATCCCTTAACACCCAACCATTTCTTGTTGGGGGTTCCCAACTCCACGCAAACTCCAGGCCAGATCGACAACCGAGCCTTTTGTCTTAGGAGGCAGTGGCGCATTAGCCAACAACTAAAGGATCGATTCTGGAAGAGATGGATTCGGGAATATTTGCCGGTTCTAACCAGAAGGTGCAAGTGGTTTCAACGTGTAGTGTAGAACCACTCAAAGTCGGTGACTTATGTCTTGTCTGTGATGCTAACGTACCCAGAAGCCAATGGATTCGTGGACGGATAATACGAGTTTTTCCTGACCAAGATGGTCAGATTCGTGTGGCAGAAGTGAAGACATCCACTGGAATTTTTCAAAGGCCTGTTGTGAAGATTGCTGTTCTAGATGTTGGTGAGGCTTTTGATTCCGGGCGCCTCACGGGGGGTGGGATGTCGTAGATTTTTTACAAGTAAATTTAAAATGTAACCGAGGTTCAGGTTCGATTCCAAAAACAAACATAGCTATCCGTCAATCTGACACTTAAATAAGCTGAACGCGCTCATGAAACCGAGTTGTCAAATGTCCCGCGAAATTTCTCGAATACGCGCCAAAACTACTTCATTTGTCGTCGGAATCGGACCTGAGCCAAGGAATTGCTAAAAAAGAGTAAGTTAAAATAACTATTTTTGATCTGTACTAATATTATACCATTCACTTCAACAGAGAATAAACCCTCTTCCTCTAAGAAACCACGGTTGCGTTTTATTTAGAGTGGTTCTGTTCACAAAAGCGATTCCCTCCGATCCGACGTCCATTGCCAGTGGACGGAGTGACAACTTTCTTTAAACATTTCTCCTAATTTATTTTTTAATTCATTAATACTGCATTGTTGGCGGCCGCCTGCAAGCTTCTTTAATTCATTTTTTGTGATATAGATTCTTTTAATTGATGTGGGTCCGCAGAGTTTTTGCACATCCCTCGACAGTGTTTTGCCAAACAATGTCGATTGGGTGGTAGTGCTGTCCTTGGGCCTTATTAGGAGTAAACAATTTCCCTTAGGAATATATGCCAAAACTTTGTTTGGTCCAATTATTACGTCTCCGATATCCTTGAAATTAACTAAATCTTCCGCAAAGTTGTCAACAATTTTTAGTTCTACGAGCTTAAGTCCAGTTTCTGGTAACTTAAGTAATTCTGTTATTAGCTGTTCGTCGCTTTTTACCTTATTGTTTTCTTGACTTTCGCTATTTCTTGTTAATGACTGGTTATTCGTTTTTGATTGATTTCTCGTTACAACACAGACATATAAGCTTTTTAATTCTTCAGAGTCCAATTTTATCCGACTTAGTGCATCAGCGGTACAATTATCTTTACCCGGAGAATATTCTACATAAAAATTGTATTCCTCCAGTAATAGTCTAAATTTGGTTAGTCTACTACTGGGTTCTTTTAACGAGAACAGGTACACTAGAGGTCTGTGATCTGTCATAATTTTAAATCTTCTTCCGAACAGATAGGGTCGATAGTGTCTAACTGCCCACACTATTGCAAGTAATTCTTTCTCAATTGTGCTATAGTTTTTCTCTGCATTGTTAAGAGTTTTGCTTGCGTAGGCAATTGGTCTATCGTCGAAATTGGATAGCACAGCTCCTAAAGCGAAACCTGAGGCATCTGTACGTAGAATGAATTCTTCGCTGAAATTCGGGAATTGTAAAATTTTAGGACTAGTAAGAATTTCTTTAAGCTGATTGAATGATTCTTCGCAGTCTTTATTGAAATTAAATTCGACATTTTTCTTTAATAGATTATTTAGTGGTATACAAATGGTAGCAAAATTTGGAATGAATTTACGATAATAGTTTGCGAAAGCTACGAATCGTCGGACTTCATCAGCGCTAGTTGGTGCTGGATAATTTGTCATTACGTTAGATTTAGTGGGATCAGGCAGAATGCCATTTTTGGATATAGTATGTCCAAGGTATATTACTTCCTTTCGTAAGAAAGAACATTTTCCTGGGTGTATTTTGAGGTTCACCTCCCTGAGACGTTAAAAACTTGGGCACTATGAGTATTGGGGAATTCCAAGGTGAAATAGATGGTTCTATTATATCGTCTGCTAACATTTTTCGTATCTCTTCTTTTACGTCCTGCTTTTGGGTATGAGGTAAACGATACGGCTTTGTATACTTTGGAGATGATCCATCTTTAAGTGTGATATCTGCTGTACCAATGTGGGTGTAGGTAAGTTTGTCGCCATCTACGTGAAAAATGTCTTGAAATTTGGAACATATTGCTTCAATTTCTGATTTCTCTTCGCTATTTAATGTATCGAAATTTATTTCGCTTAGTATTTTCTTAATCCGTGTGTTTATCGATTTATCTGTCTGGTTGTAACGTAAAATGTAGTGTTCTGAGGCGGGTTGGGATATAGGTTCAACCCATCTAAAGGTTACGCATGTTTCTCGCGTGTTTAAAATTTTAATTGGTATCTTTCCGTTTACGGCAGTAGATAACGAACCTGCCATGAAAACGTTTTCACATAGTTCTTGTGGATAAAATATTCTAATCCCTGTGTGTTTGGTGTCTAGCCAGTAAGTTTTTTCGCACCTGGGAGCTAGGGAAATTGAATTTAAACTGTGTTATGTATGTAAGGGTAATGTAACCATTTGTTGATTTTTCCTGATGTTTAACATGAATGCTTCTAAATCTATTTTGGCACCGAATTCTGTAAGAAAATTCGCGCCTATTATGCCCTCAACTGGAATTGGAAAAGTATCTGATACCACATGAAATTCGTATGGTATGGTAAACTGTCCTAAATGTATCTCAATGTTGCATGTTCCTATTGTCTGTAAATCTCCAGATACGCCTAAAATTTTTGTGCTCCTGTTTTTTAATACGGAAATGTTTTTATTTAATGAACTACTTTTTATCACACAAATTGAGGCTCCGGTATCTATGAGAAATCGTATATTCTGGTTATTTTTCAGTTGTAACTGTATGAAGATGCCGTTTGAAATTCCAGCAGTGCAGATAGCATTTGGCATTGGTGGATCTATTGATTCCCCCCCGATGGGCCGGCTTCCCCCTCGGTGGGTTGCTCGTTTCCCACGGCTAATACCCTTTGATTTTCTCTGTTATTATTATTTCGGTTGTAGTTCCTATTTGGTGGATTTCTATTGTTCGATCTGTTATTACCGCGATTGTTGTTGTTGTAATTAGGATTTCCTTGCCTGTTGTTGTGGTGATTATTGTTTGATGCGTACTGATTTGCGTGCCTAGGCCTGTTATCAACATACCTATTCCTATCATTGTTCCTATTTTGGTAATTTTGATCATGATGGGCTTGGTTGTTTGGTGGTGGATTAGGATTATTATAGTTGAAATTTTGTCTACGAGGATTCCTATTTCTATTTTGTATATACCTAACTGTGTCGGTGCTAGGGGTGGAACTTTGATCTAACTCTAAAAGATGTTGTATAGCGTCCTGAAGTTTGGCATGTCGGGCGCTATCTAAAATAATCTTAAGTCGATCGTTCACTCCCCTCTTCAGGAAAGCTTATCCTCGTCTGTCGTTGGCACTAGTATGTGTTTGCATAGTTTGTTCACCATGGCAAGCGACTTCAAGTTCAGTCATTCTTGCTATAAGGGTTTCTATTTCTGTTACAAATTCTCGTATGGGTCGATTCCCTTGGTGTGTCCTACTGAGTTTTGTTTGTATGGTCTCGATAGTTTCTTTAGGACCACATTTTTCGACTAGAGCTTTCTTTAAAGCAACGAAATTTTCCGGTTTTTGGTTACCTAATTCTGTTAGGGCTTTTCCCTGAATTTTACATTGTAATAGGAACTTTACTAACAAGGTTTTTGATGTTGCATCTAGGGTGTCATGGTAAAATTCGGCGTTGTTTATGAAATCCCTAATATCTTCTGCCCTTTTGCCATCCTCCTCACACCTAAGGGTAGGCAATTTTTGAGCAAAACTAAAACTGAATGATTCCGTCATCTTGTGTGTGGTGTAATTTGAATTTCAAGGTTTGGTTCTATAACTAAACTATTCCTCACTATCTTTTCCGATTCTGCTTTAAAGTTTGCCGCTGTAGCTATTATGCTTTTCAGATTGGCTCTTCCTACTTCGGAAATTGATTCTTGATCAATGCTATTAATTTGTTTCTTGAATGTAATCCAAAGCCCTACAATCTGCCCTAATTTTGTATTAACGCTCTCTTCAGTTCTCGTTCTATTGGGTGATTTCTTTAGGCTGGTGTAGCATAAGTGCATCTACGGCTTCGAGTAGTGTAGGAAAATTCATTTGGCGGAATGACTAAAAATGAAAAAAAAAACAGATCCCACCTTCATAAGACCAAACAAAAAATTTTTTTTTTCATTTAGATGATAAGGAAAATATAATGTAAGAAAATATAATGTATTTTTTTTAGAGTTTCCTTTCGTATATATAGTTAACATAATACATACATGAATAAAAAAAATATTTGTTCGTAAGTTAACATTTAAATTTTTGTATTTTTATAATTTTTCTAAGAAATTTAATGTTAACACATTTCTTGTTATACCTGAGCTGGTCGTCGCTCCAGGTGTTTAATAGTATCTGCAATTAGTTTACGGCGGTAATGCTGTAACCCTAAGTACACTAATCCGATGATTAGAGCGGTTACAAAAATCAGCAAGAGTACAGCAGCGGTCATGTCCGTGGGTTTTTCTGCTGAGATGGTGGAAGCTGCAATCAATTGCGGTCCAGTGTTGATTACTTCTTTACTTTCCTGTCCTCCCATTGGACCAGGATTTTACTCGGGCTGCAGTATGTTCGAAAAGACGATGGAACTGTTTGGCTTCTTTTTGCTTCTGTTTTTCGGCGGTTCGCAGTTCTTTCCTCTTTTCTCGGATTTGTTTTAAAAATTTGTCTCGAGTGTTGGAAGCTTGACCGGGAATATTGGCCAGTCGCTTTAGTTCAGCGAGCTCCTTACGTTGTTGGACGCGTAAGCCTCCTCGGGTAGATTTTGGCTTTACTGGAACTGGAGGTTTTTCGTTGTGGCTCGGTTTCGTCCGGCGTCTATATTCCCCTAGGGTTAGGGGTTTTGGTCCAACTCTGAGCGCAGGTTCTGAGAGCGGAGGGTCTGGCGGCGAAATTTGCTTGAGCAGAAGTTCATCCTTGTGGATAAAGGTGGCTGCGAGGGCCAGACGTTCCTCACTAGTCATAGGGGAAAACTTTAATCAGTATAGGAAGGTTAACTTTCCTCCTGGCAGGATCGCCATGTAACGTTGGCTGGTCCTATGGCCAACTTACTGGTTGCTGGTACCCACTAGCTCTGGCTATGGCGCCTCCAGCTTGAACCTTCCGGCAGTAGTCTGCACTCAAGGCGGGGATCCCAACAACACTTCAAACAACTTGAAACTCACGGCTCGCAAGCCAAATTAAATGCCAAGTGTTTTCTTCGAAGCACGGAGTAGAAGTCTTCCTTTATTTAAATTCTTTTCCCTTTTATACTATAAAGAATGTTATCGATATATCCACCTCGAATATCGATACCCCAACGTTATGCCTAATCAGCATATTCGCGTGACGAGGGTAAACGGCCTAACACTTCAAGTGTTTAGGGTTCACTTGCGTACGATGCTTAGTTGACATATTTAGTGTCGTCCACAAGTGTACCCTGATCGTGCCCTCGCCTCAGTATCTCATATACAATTATACATACATTTGTATATTCATTCGCTTCATGCACCGAGTGTGCCATCAGAGTAATATGACTCTTTCATTTAATTGTTCACTTCGAGAGTGTCTGTATGTAGTTCATATCACTCTGATGTTTGAAGCAATGTTATTTACGACGCCACAAGTTGGGCGAGTTCTGGGTATCAGATATCGAAGTGGATTTGGATATTTCTAATTGCTTTTGGCAATTAGTGAATTAGCGATCCCTTCACACCTAGGCTGAACCTCCGAATAATAGCACGAACCTAATCGTCGCTTATACTACTTGAGGACTACCCTAGAGCCTTTCCCGTTGTTGTTGGAAAATATATACCAGCCATAGACTCTTCGAGTTTATGTTGGATCATATCATGTTGTCGGCGTCGTTGGGTAAAGATTAATGTCAAAACCCGTTGACGTCGAGAAACAAAATCGTCGTTGGGCGCCGTAGATTATTTGTAATGTCTGGGAGCTATTGTTCTTGGCGATGTTATGCCTCGATGGTAAAATTCCCAAGTGTTTGCAGCGACCGGCACGCTTGTCGTTGCACGGCTGTAGCTCGACGGATTGGGGGGGGGGGGGGGGGGTTCTTGCTGCGCAATTCATACAAACAATCTAAATTTTCGTGCCAAAAAAAAATATACAAAAAAAAACTAACGATGTACCCGTGTACATCAAAGAGCCAAAGGTCAAGCTGACATGCTGGAACACCATTCTAACCCACACTTACTTCGACTGGTGTTGTGTAGTATGGTTGTCATCTCAGACAACCGAGCTATTCCCTCTTCCTATTCGGAGCCGTGAAGCCCCGCAACCATGCAACACTCACGCTCTGTATCGGGTGCTGCCCCTAAATGTATACTGCGTTCGATGATCGAACGACTGGAATCTACTTACTTCAGATCATCCCTTCCCTCTTGCTAAAAATCTAGAATATCATCTTAATTTCAATAAAACTAGGTGGTTTTGTATGACTTTAATGCTCATCATAATTTAATTCATTCAATTAAATCTTAGCCTATCGTAATATCTAACTTCACGTATGGTTACTTAACATGAGTGAAAAGAAAACTCTAAATGTGTGCTTACGTTGAATAAAAGTCAAAACAAATATAGAATCGGATTAGGTTCTATTTTCAAAAGCACTAAATACACCCTTGGTACTAAACTTAAAATTATGAGTTAGCACTAAACACGATTATTCAAGAAGTTACGTTATCAAATTTGAATTATAATATAGAGGGCATTACACTAGGTGAGTGACTGGTAAGGGTTATTACGCTCCCAAGTTGGAACTCGATCAAATTAATAAAAAGGTAATTAGCGTACTTACATGCAACATTGGCGATGCTCCCTGACTGTGCGCACATTCACGAAGGTCGGTGTGTTGCTCCGCTCCGAAGTGTCGAATCTAAAAATGGTTAGCCTACGAATCACTCTCACATATTTTACTCAAAGAATTAATCCCCATAGGGTCCTCTGCACGTTGGTAGGTATAAAAAAGGAACAATATAATGTTAGCAAGGGTATAGCATAAGTAATAAAATTTTACGTTAAACTTAAACACCGAGTGGTGTGTCGATGCTATAAGAGCTTCACAAACTAATCTTATCAACTGCTCTGGTTGTATTTGCGGATTTCCCGTCTTTCATCTCGTATGTGCACGAGGTACAGAAGCAGAATTTCACAAGATTTCACTGCTGAGGCATGCAGGCACTAGGTGCATAACCTCGTGAGGGCAGCCAATGGTATTAAACGCAATGCTGTATCACTCAACAAAAAAAATGAAAAGAAAAATCAGGGATTTTATTCCACGATTGTGCACGGTGTTCGGTTTGTCCCCATACGGTTCGTCGCTTCTAGCGGCAGATCCCATGAACCTCAAGGGATTCAATGGAATGCGTCGAATAATTTTCCCTCCGTCACTAAGTGGTGTGGCAGTGCTCGCCCAGTGGGCAGGTCACTAAACTCACATGCGCCGTTAGGCAAGAAAAAAAAATCACTTTGTTGCGTTGTTAATGGTTTTCCAGGGTTCGTACGCAAAGCAGGTACGTCCGTGTACTTTCGGCGTGGTGCAGCAAATTCCTAAAGATGTCTCGTCGCCTTCCGTGGGCAATCCAGACGGTCGGTCGAAACGAGTAATGGGATTACTACGTAATTTGCAGCGAACACTATCGCGCAAGCGTTTATCTACATAAAAGTAATCAAGGGTTGTAGCAACTATGGGGGATGATTAAAAATACTATACTAACCTTATTCAGATATTTTAAACAATTTCCATCCTGTGATGAGCAGAATTCAAAATTAAATCCGGGGAAACCATGTTTGGTCTCAATCAGGCAATGGCGGTGGTTGTAAAGTAAATGTCAATGTGGTTTGCCAATTCGCCAATGGCGGTGGCTAAGGTAAAGTAAATGTTCTGGGTGTGAATTTCGTGCGCAATACCGACTGACACGTTCAGTGGTGCAAGCGACTTATCGAAACCTGGTGGTGAGGTTGGGTTTTAAATATGGGTCGCGTGCAAGGCAACAAAAGAAAAGTATAATAATGATAGTGGGGTGGATTCGCCATAATGAGACGTCCATCACAGTGTGTATCTTCGGACTACATTGTACCCCAACTCAACTTCCATAAAAACTTATCTGTTAGATTCCCCTCTAGATCTATATGGGAGGAGAATGCGGTCGTAAATGAATTCGACAAACCTATCTCCACAGATGGTTCCAAGATGAACTGTGGAGTAGGAGCAGGCATTTTCTCAACAGAATTAAACATCGCTAAAACTCTTCGCCCTGCCAACGCAGCCAGCGTCTTTCAAGCAGAAGTATTTGCAATTAAGGAGGCGTGTAGACTGCTCCTTAGCATAATTACACCCAGAACAAAAATAGGCATTTTCGTCGACAGTCAGGCTGCAATTAAGGCTATCGGTTGAACTAAGTCAACGTCCAAGTTTGTTGATGTGTAGATGTCGCCAGATTAACGGCGATTAGTACGAATCATTGGCCTTTAGGAACTCACGCAGCCAAGCTTGGCATACCCCTAACACCCACTTGCACTAACACAAACTGAGTGAAACAGTGTTCCATCTTTTTTGTGAGTGTCCGGCCCTAACCAAAGTCAGACTCAGTGCGCTAGGTCATCCCTTTTTTGATGACCTTTCGGCTATCCAAAGCATCCATTTCAACAAGATTATCAAATTTCTTAACTCCACAGGCTGGTTTTGAGCTCTCTTAACTTCCTTTATCCCCCTTTATTTCAGCTTACGGTAGGTGTGGTTTCAAAACGGCGCTCAATGCGCTACTTGCGTTTTTTTCCCCCTCGTCGGTAACGGGACTACAGCCACTTAAACCAACCAACCTTCAGGTTTGACATTTGTTTTCTTTAACATTTTCCAACTCTAGGTTCTGCCATTAAATTGATAAGCGATTAAGCAAAAGAGGGGGTCTCTCAATTCTATCTGTCTACCCGTAGCTCCGGAGGCCTACAGCATGGTCTTAAAATGAAACAACTTCATCTTCTTTTGACAAATATTTTACATAAGCCTGGCTAGCATTTTTGAGTTTAAACAACTATTTCCTACATTTAAACAATTTCTTTTGTATTTATATGATATAGTTTATATAGCATTCTAGTTGGACGGTGATTCACGTTTTAATGTACTCCAATGTAAGACTGATACGGATTTCATACATGGCACAGTCACATCAACCAACTCAGTACCATCACTAGCTACAGTTTATGGGGTGGAATTATCGGACAATCTATGTTATTGAGACGATAAATTTGAAACATTACCCACATATATCAAACAGACGCTGCCGAAAGGGTGGCAACGCATTTATAATATCATTCATTTCAATGTGCATTGAGCAATGTGGAGGTTGATGTATTGGGTAGCCCCGAAAGTTATAGTATAGGAATGTATATACCCATAATTTTGTTCGTAGCTCGACAAGGACGAGATAATAGATAGGTAGCGCGTATATTTTTTTTTGATAATTATTGGATAATACAAATACACAAACGTCTATTAATAAAGTTTAAAAAAAATAGGTTGTGTTAAAGCTATTGAACGTCGATAACTGGGTCGAATCTTCCCCCTTTGAAAGAAATATAGAGTAAGATAAGGAGCTATACACGGTATATTGTGCAGCATTCCTCTGTTGCTTTGTTCTTATTTCAGTAAGATATATCGGCTATAGTTATTTAATGGACTATTATTTAAATCTTTTAGTAAAATGATTTTATGGTTCAAAGGAATTTTGCAAATTCAGTATGTGATGTACGCCATTTGATACTTAATCATTTACCCTTCTCCAACCAAACAAAAAGTGAGGTTTTGATTTCAAAAAAAATTCCCTAACCTAAAAATTTGGAATTGAAATGTTCTAAGATCACCCATGTGCTGTTTTAGCATTAGTCCATTAGTATACTCTATATTCCCATTCCGTGGTACTAATAATCATTTTTAGTGTCCAGGTTTAATTTTTCGAGCTCACAATGGCGAAATTTTCCGTACAAAATTAGATATTGTGACCCATGAAATATTTTGTGTTAAGGTTAAAAATGATTATTAGTGTTTTGTTAT
Organism: Cheilosia vernalis; assembly: GCA_949126925.1. Taxonomy (NCBI): domain Eukaryota; kingdom Metazoa; phylum Arthropoda; class Insecta; order Diptera; family Syrphidae; genus Cheilosia; species Cheilosia vernalis. The sequence continues at coordinate 22,309,094 of OX421361.1, read as the reverse complement.
TTTGATAGGTGTGACCATCCTCCGTACACCAGCAGTGCCTATAAAGTACAACTGAGATTGCGTTTCAAGATTATTCTATTGAAGGGCTAGCTCGAGCCCATATCAGTAAATCCAAATAAATTAACTTCCTACTGTTATTTAATTTAAAATATTACTATAAAGTGTAAACATAAACGGCCTTACCAATAATCAACTTTAGTCTGGCACTTTACGAAAAGACTCCACACTTTCCAAAATCCCTTTACCAGTAAACAAATAATATAGTTGCCAGACTATCGCTAACTGTAGGGTTAAATGTTAGTGTTGAGAAAGCCATGTTTATTGTTTATCTCGGGCACTAGCTAAATAAATCCTCCCTTATGTCATTTTGAAGACAAGTGTTGCCCAACCATCCAAAATCACGGTATTAAATTTCGTAATCGGAGAGAATTTAATACGATGTTGTTTAGCCTGAGCGTTTACAATTATTAATTAATTTTGGTAAATTGTTAATGTTTTCTAATTCTATTCGTTGCAATAAAACAATGCAAATGGTTTTCAAGTCGAACAAACACAAATTTGTACAAATGAATGCAAAAAATTGAAAAATATTAATTTTTGTTTTATTTCTAAGCACGTGAAGCATATATCTCTGCGTTTTTATCTGTTCTATCTAGATAAACCGCTAGTTTTTGCTTTTGGATTTTTCCTTTTAAATAGTTTGCAAGCAACGAAATTAATTTCATATAAGTTTGGGATATTTCCAAGACTTTCTTGACAGTCGTCGCAAACAGAATAAAATATCTTCTTACTTAAGTTTGGACGGTTCATACCTTTTTGCAACAATTCTCAGTACCTTTGGCGACTCAGGTAGATATTTTGTTGCAAAAAACCAATTTTCAAACTCTTTGAAATGTGTTTGTTTAACGAGAATGAGGATCTCTAATGAGACAATGGTTGGTGTGAAGAGGTTCACTTCCCGGAAAATATAGTTATAAAAATAGAATTATCAGTACTCAGCAAAATAACAAGTTTATTAATATAGGCTTAATTGTATTTATTTTCAAACCCGGAAGCGATAAGTTCTTAACACACTTCCTACGTGCGCTTGTATTTTATTCTGAAATGAAAGACCCAGCTATTATTTCTATTTTCAAAAATATTCACTTGCTAACGATGGAATTGTGATGTTTAGACCACTAATAAGTTTTGATTTGCATCGTCAGCCTACGAGTAAATGAAACCATTCAAATAAACTGTGATCCGTTTATTGAATAATTTATTATGACACAAATGCGCTCATAAAGAAACCGCGAGGTAGTATTAGAAAACAATGGAAAGCGTACCATAAAAGCACTGAAAATTGTGTCCGATCGAACGATAGGGAATTACTGATTTGCATATGATATTTGACAGATCAGCGGATATTTTGTGCATTTCCTATTTTGTGTTTGGTTTTTTGCTTATAATAAGTCTCAAAGAGCATTGGAAAGATATGTGTTGGGGAAATTTATATGCAATTTATGTATTCCTTCTATTAGAATAAAATTCTTCTCGTGAAAGTGACCTTGTTTTTTTCACGAAAACAAACTATGAAATTTGAATTCTGCAATGACAACAAATGTAATTATGTAGATTCTAAAAAAGTTGTCGGACTAGTAAATGTGGAGGTCTAATTTTTTATTGTTACCATTTCACAAATGCTGTACATTTTTACTAAAGCTGACATCTAACTAGTTTTTGACATTAGTGATTGATTATTAGTAAAGCCGAAAGTGACAAAATATTGCGGGTAGGTACATACCTATTTGTTGATTTGGAATTGCAATCTTTTTTGCAAATAGTAATTATCTAAAAAGAATCGAAATATTGTAACATAGAGACTTCATTATTTAAGAATACTTATATCTTTTAATGAGTTTTCCTCCTAAAGAATTAATTTTCATTTCAAACAATGTACTGAAAATTGTTTGCCGTTTGCACGACGTCGAATAAAATTTTAAATTTACTTTTACTATGTTTTACGTTTCAGTATTTTAGTAGGACAAAAAATGAGAATGTTTTTTGATTTTGCTACATAAAACTGCAGCAGATTAAATTTAAAAAAAATGCAAATATGTATACCTACATACCTAAAACAAATATTCCAACATGTATCAAATGTTATCAATATATTTTAATCAATAGCATGTTACATACATTATGTAATTGTAATAATGTTAGAAATATCATAAACCTTCTACAAAGATTTATTACACAAATTTTCTATGGCAAAAAAAATGTCCCAAATGAACTACAAACGTTATACAGTGAACATTGGAAAACGTGAACTAATTAAAACTAAGGGTGTTCATGTTTTCGAGATTGTTCATGTTTTGAAATGTAACATTTTATGATTCTGCTCTTAAAATAAAACACATTTTCTTCCATTTCATCTTCTTTTTGCTTGTATTAGTATAGATTCATGAATATTTTTCACATATTTACACATACTAATACGGCTCATTAACAAAATTTATTGGATTTTTTTTACATTTGAACGTTTTAAAAATACATAAAAGGTTTATTTAACAAAAAAAAATCTGTAATTTTTTTCTGTTGTATTTTTCCCAACATTTCAGCTATGCAATACGAACATGCACGTGTGGCACCAAATACATACATACTACGCATTGTCAATATTATGGGATTCCCCGAATTAAATAATTCAGTGCATTTTTATGTAGAAATGCTGAAAAAATTTCTGTTCACGTTTTAGAGCTTTTAGATTTGTTCACGTTTTAGAGCAGTCAATGTAAAAAAATACAGTGTTCACGTTTTGGGGGGTTCACGTTTTCCAATGTTCACTGTATTTATTAAAGTTGTAGTAGCATACCTAAATGTAAAAATATTCACTTTATTATTTATAGATTTTAGCAAACCAAAATCGCATTACCAAAAGTTAGAGGCGGAAACATCATAACATTCGCAAATCCCTTTCTTATTATTTTCACCAACCTTTTTTTTAACATGTTCTCATTCATTAAAAGATATAATTTAAAAGAATGAATTATTTAAATATTAAGACACAGTAATAATAAACGCACACAAAACAACATTTCCTAAATGTATGTCTATGTACATTGTGCATGCACCCTGTGATTCTTCCTAAAGAAATGCATATGGCAGGCAAATGGCCGTCCTCTGATTCTAATTGGGATCCATTATCAGAAAAAAAGATAACATTGTCCCTGGGAAAATAAAAGAAGCTTGAAAAAAAAATCGAATATTATAAATACTCAATATTTCTTGAGCGCATGAGTTTTTGCCACTACAACTTATTGATATTTGTGGTAAAACTGATTTTCGTTTGAATATTTTGCATTTGGGTACGAAGATATGCAATTATTAAATTCGCATAATATTATACCTGCTTTACCATTTTCATTACATTTTGTTCGTTTAGGTACTTACATCCCCATTAAAGAGGGAAGGTTATGTGTTTACGTTTTATATTATGGTATCAGTATTTCGTTTTCACATTTTCTGTTTCGTGCGAACCAACTTACAAACATATGAAAACAAATTTGACAGCTCACTAAAATTCGGACACATTTCGGTTACAAGTCATAGCCAAAATCCCATTATGTGTGTTTCCCGAAATAGTAATTTTATGAGTTAAAACTTATTCCCCACTTTGGTCAACGTTACATCCTGCAGTACAAACAGTACGCACTTTGATCCATTATACACACTGTTACTGTTATGGACACATGTCTGAAATGTGGAAACAGCGTGCACACTACAAAAATTGGCAATTAATCCTAATGGATTAAAGATGGACATTAGAGCGCCCAGCACTTCTCTCTTGGTCGGGGTTACCTTCCCCAGCATTACATCCTGTCTCATTCTCTTGAAGTGAAAATAAACTTGTCCGCTACTGGCGACCACCACATGCTCAGAAGTTTCTCCGCGCTGTCTGCAATGTTCAAGTTAGCATGAGATTTATCGATTATGATGGTTCTGCTTTGTAAAGCATTTAGGCCCATTTTATTCACTCGAAGTTGAACACAACTTGGGGATTTTTATATGCAAAACTCCCCGAGTTGTATTCAACTTCGAGTGAATAAAATGGGCCTTAGTACCCTTTGTGAATTAGAGATGAAGTTTCGGATATCAAACCCTGCTTGCTTGTAAATGAATATAACATCTTCTGCTAACTTTATAGCTTGTTCGTCATCGTCGACACTGTCAAGAAAATCATCCACGTAATGATTTTTTACAATGGCTTGAGACGCCCTGGGAAATTGATCTGCGTATTTATATGCATTTTTGTTTTTTACGAATTGTGCAGCGGATGGGGAGCAGTGGAACCGAATGTCATTGATTGGGATTAAACGATGTATTTGCTTCTATTGCAACGAAATGAAAAAAATAGACGAAATGCGCTATGTGCAAATAGAAGGTATGTGGCTTAATTGTAGCATATAATCGATAATGTTTCTGCTGATACTTAGCTTGTGGTTGGAGTTGTGGTGTCTGCTGTGGTCGATATCCAAGTGACCGAGAACAAGCCAGTTCAATTGGTCGATGCACCAAAGCACTCTCGCCACACAGGCCTTGCACAAACAATACATTGTTGTCGGTATAATTTAGACGATTAGACGATAGAGATTAGAGTAACAAATAATTAGTGAGTTTAAGAGAAAATAAGAGAACACTTTAACAATTTCATATACATAGGTAGATCAAAGTGATTGATAACACTGAAGGCAAGTCAAGTCGAACAAACTAATATAATATGCATCGAATTACAACAATTGAATTAAGATTTAAGCCACGAATTAACAAATCGAATATAATAGTATAACCAGTTAAGAAGTTGTAGATAGAACGAACAAAATGAATAAAATAAATAAGTAAGATGTTATTTTGATTGTTGATTGTGGTCTAAACTCTAAAGGCTGAACTATAATAGTCGAAAGCAAACGGAAGCTAATGTCATAATTCTACGTAAAGTTTTTTTCAGTGCTGTCAATTGCTTAAGTAGCCCATAATAGGCGTGTGTATACGGAAGCGGATGTCAAATAGTTTTGCCGGTTATTTTTGTGTTTCCGTATTTATTTTAAATTGTGTTGTGAAAAATGGATAATACAATTTCTTCAGAATTACTTGAAGACTTGAAATTGTTGCATATTGCAATGGAAGCATTTTCAATTTTTAAAAAATAAGTGATTTAACTGAAAAAAAAAAGAAAAAGATCCTGTTGCGTGCCTTGCATAAACAGAGACCGAAACAAAAACGGTTTTTTTAATGTCTCATTTCTAAAAATGAAAGAATTAGATAGTGCTCAGTTTTTTATTTATACCAGAATGAGTCCGAAACTTTATAACTTTCTGTTAACAACAATAAAACCACACATTACGAAAACATCCATCAGACAACCCATTAGTCCAGAATGCCGGCTGGCTGTTATTTTACTGTGAGTTTGTACTTTTTGGATTCTTGAATATAAATAATTGTTTTTGTTTTTTTTTACAAGCTATTTATCACAAGGAACATCCATACAGTCGCTGGCGTGGTCCTTTAAGTTGGGAAAAGAAACTGTCCGGTCTATTATATTAGAGACAGCAGAAATTCTGTGGAAAATCCTCTTCCCCATCTATATGTCTGAACCAAACGCTCACGATTTCAGGCAGACCTCGACAGATTTTTGGAACATGTGGAATATGCCCAACTGTATCGGCGCAATTAATGGCAAGCATATTGCTATCAGATGTCCACCTAAAAGTGGAAGTCAATTCTTTTGTTATAAAAGACATTTTAGCATCGTTTTGATGGCAGTTTGCGATGCTAAATATCAGTTTACATACATAGATGTTGGCGCATATGGGAGTCAAAGTGATGGAGGTAAGAAATATATTTTTATATGTTTGCAATTGCATCTGAATTATTTTTTGAAATCCTTTGCAGGTGCGTTCTTCAAGCAAGTCGGTTTGGAAAGAGGCGTTTTGGGCAATAACCTTCCAATTCCTGTCCCCAAATAACAAGAATCCCTTACTATTTTGTTGCTGATGCAGCTTTTCCTTTGGGTTTAAACCTTATGCGGCCATATTCAGGTACACTGCTGCCATCAGAGAAGGACAATTTCAATAAACGTCTGTCGAGAGCTCGTCGTACGATTGAAAATAGCTTTGGGATTCTTGTCTCACGTTGGCGGATATTGCTCACGACACTACATATGTTTCCTGAAAATGCAGAGAAAATTGTTTTAGCCTGCGTGGTGTTATGCCCAAAACACATGTGCAGAACTCACTGCGCAGCAAGATTAGAATATACACATGTTGATATGATTATAGACACACGTAAATTCTGCACTCATTGCAGTACTGCAACATGTCTCTATTTCTAAATTTGCTGCAAAATTCAAACATACCACAACACAAAAGAAAATAAATTGCAATTTCAAGTATTTGGCATCATCGGCTTTCGACACTGCTGGTTGTGTTTGTTTTTGTTTTGGTTGTAGACACATCAGCTGCTTAGTCGGCGAATGACAGTTGCCATATTAGCCGATGCAATGGATGCCAAACAATTTTCTGCACATCTGTTTTAGTTGCAGCACTGCACTCTGCGCTGCGTACAGAATTTCTGCACATGTGTTTTGTGCATTACATAATTATCTCATGAGAAAAAAACCCAATGCTTCATATTGTCCTAACAATTACGTTGATTGGGTAGATTCGGATGATCAACATCATGACGGATTGTGGCGAAGTGAAGTGCGAAACAATATTCCCTCAATAAGTCCATCAGCTTTTATTCACCAGTATGGAGGAAGACAATCAACTACCACACGAAATATCCTTTGTGAATATTTGACAGAAAATTAAGAACATATTTTGATACTTTTTAATGAATACATATTATTAATAACAAAACATAAAATGATATGCATTTCTAAGAACTAAAATTTGTACTTCATTGTAGGCATGTAGTTATTGAGGTATGTAGCTATAACAGGGAACTAAAAATTAGCGTTATTCAGTTCCCTTCGTTTTTCCATAACTTTTAAAAATATAATATGTTAATTCAGCTCATCCTTGGCAGCTGATGGCAGATCATTCATCATAGATAAAATTGTTTTTAGGAAAAGTTCGTCGCTGTTATCTACTGCGACATGCGGTGTTCTTGAGAAACGCTCTTCCATCTTTCCAATTACTGATCGAAATTGGTCGCAAAGGTCATTGAGAACCGTCTTTCGCTTTTTTGCGGGAGTAGAAGTTGATTCTAATGAAATATTTGATTCTTCCGCGTAGGTAGTCTTGATCCAAACCACTGCACTCCTCACTGTATTCGTCAAGAAATTCAGAGTTTAAATCATCCACATATTCCACTAACTCGTTGCATCGCGTTCTGTGACAAAAACAAAATATGTAGTATTAGTTTAGTTTCGACATAGAGTTTAGTAGGTATACACAATTTACCGTCTGGGTTTCATTGAATCTTTTAAAAATAGAAGCTCCGCTTCCAGACGGCCTCTCCTGTTTTCGAAGTTCGCGACCGAACTTTTCCCTTAGGTGGGTTCATTTTGCCTTGCATTCAGAAGCTTACAAAATACATAAATCCAATTTCAAATTATTAAGATTCGTTGCATTTATTTACCTGTTCTATTGGTTTGCCTCCCTATGTTTACCCACGCGTTTTCTTTTTTTTTTGATTAAAATAAAATGCATCGCTCCTGTCATATAATAATTTATTTTCCTGCACTAGATTTACAAGCTCGGACAGAAATGCATAATCCTCTACGGAAGCCATTTTTTGATAAATAAATTATTTTTCTTGCAAATACAAAACACTGCAGACTGCACAGCTGACTGTCAAGTTTTCGTACAAAAGTGCGAATAAGATCGCTCTTTCGCAAGTGAGCGCAAGTGACAGAAAACTTAACGAAACTGAGCCAAAAGCCATTATGGTCGAATAATACAAATCCCTTGTATTCGCACTGTTGCGGAAGTGGTCGGACGGATCAATTCGACTATTATAACTAGTTCAGCCTTTAGTCTCAAACAGTCATAAACAGCATTTTACACACCTCCACTTCGTTTGTAGTACTATCCTCAGCAATGACGTTTACCTGGTGAAACATCTCTTTGATATCAGCCGCAATGGCAAACTTTCTTTCCCTGAAGCGAAAAAGAATCGAAGGCAGGGCAGGTACCTCGTCGGGTCCCGTTAAGAGGAATGAATTTAAGGACACACCCTTTACTTCTGCGGCTGCATCCCAAACGATTCGAACTTTGTTCGGTTTGTTCGGGTTCGTCACCGGGAAAATAGGAAGATACCATACCGTTGCTGTTTTATTTTCCAACTCCATTGGGGTTAACTTTTTTGCATACCCTTTCTCAACGTTTTTTTTTTGATCAACTCATTTAGTTTGGTGAACATAGATGGTTCTCTAGAGAGTTTTTTTTTCAAGGCAACTCAATCGGTTCTCTGCCATTTTCCTACTACAAGGAAGGAATGATTTTTCATATTTCCAAAGAAGAGGAACAGCATACCTAGTTCCATTAAATACTGTTTTTTTCTCGAGGAGATCTTGTGGGTCCTCGGTTTAACCACAACGTCGAATTGTGATCACAAAGTAAAAAGAAGTTCTGTGCGTCGGTTCTTTATATGACAAACAGAATTTTATTTTTTACTGACTTAGATAAAGATTTGCAATTATCTGTACTTTTTGTAATTATGACTTAAAAATACAACGCCGCCGCCAAGAATGATTTTATCTGTCAGTCAACGAGACAGGAGGCAAAAAAAAAAATCGCCAACTCTTTCTCCTCTCTTCGGTTTATATACCTTCTCGTTGTCTCAGTTTTCGATACTCGACCTTCTTTTTGGTAGTCGGTACTCGATGGTGGCTGCGTTCAGTCGGTAAGTTTCTATTTTGTTTTGGTTGTTTCCAATGCTGTATTTGCATTTGTCTTAAGTTGTGTCACCACATTACTCCCCCACCAGTTGAATGCCAGGCTGCGCTTTCAACGATATCTGCCTGGGCGAACAATGCTTCGCCCTTTTTTGGTGGTCCGGTTAGGTGACGTGTGGTTTGCCGCGAAAGATACTCGTTTTACGAAATTATTTTTGATTGATTTAGGATACACTGCAGGTGTTTCATCAGTGTTAGTTTCGAAACACGGTTTAAGGCGATCGATTCCTATCACCGATTTGTTACCATTAATTAATACTTGAAAGGTTTTTGTATCGCGTTTGAGTACCTTGAAAGTACCTTGAAAGGACCTTCGTATGGCCGTTGCAGTGGTTTTCTGACGGCATCAGTGCGGACGAAGACGTGCGTGCAACTCTTTAATTCTTTGAATACGAATGGTTTTACCGTGCCATATCGCGCAACGCGGCCGGCCGAACTTTTTCGATATGCCTGCGCAGGTCTGTTACGAAATCCGATTGAGACGAAGAAGCTTTATTCGGTTAGAATGTCTGACGGTAAACGAATGTTTTTTCCGAAAACTAACTCTGCGGCGCTGGCCTTGAATTCATCGCGGTACGTTGAACGAAGCCCTAACAAAACGTATGGTAAAGATTTCGTCCATTGCGGATTCTCGTGACATTTCAGAGCGGTTTTCAAGGTGCGGTGCCATCTTTCGAGGAAGCCGTTGGCTTTCGGGTTGTAAGCCGTTGTGCGGCGGTGTTCGACACCCACTTGATTGCATAATTCGTTGAATAGTGCCGATTCGAATAATTGTGACCCCTGATCCGAAATGATGATCGATGGTACTCCGTACCGCGAAAACCATTCGGCGAATAAGGTTTTGGCTACTGTTTCTGCAGTTATGTCGCAGATCGGAATTGCTTCAGACCAACGATATCGATATCCTTCGGATGGGATTAAAGGTCCTACTAAATCAATATGTATCTCTTCGCAACGCCCGGTTGGCAAAGGGCAATTTCCCAGGGGGCTTCTGACGTGCTTGGTGATCTTCGATTTTTGACAAGCTAGGCAGGATTGCGCCCACCTACGGCATTCTTTGTTCATGCCTGGCCAGACCATTTTTTTAGCCACCATTTTAACTGAGGCCCGAATACCTGGATGTGCTAGGTTATGAATTTTGTCGAAACAACTCTTTCTGGATTCTTTAGGTATGTAGGGTCGTGGTGTGTCTATTGAAACGTCACAAAGGAGAAATGTATTAGTGCCGGGAATGACAATTTTCTTAAAACGCAAGGTAGTTTCTGAGGAACGAAGATTATTGAGCTCCGCGTCGCCCGCTTGAGCCTCAGCTACGGCTTGGAAGTCAATGTCAGGTGATAAAGCGATTTCGTCGAAACGTGACAGAGTGTCTGCAACTATATTATCTTGCCCGGGAATATACTTGATATCAGTGGTGAACTGGCCAATGAAATCTAAATGGGGTAATTGTCGCGGTGATGCTTTAGAGAGTTTGCCGAAAGGCATATATTAGGGGATTGACAGGTAGACTGCTAGCAGTTGCCTGTCATACGCACTGTAATTGCATTGCGCTGGATTTAGTTTGGCGGAAAAGAATGATAATGGTTGCCAGGCTTCTTCTTTCCATTGTTGTTGTTTTTTATATAATCTGAAATTGCCCGAGTACAAACACGTGCAAGTAAATAAAGAAAAATAACCTTTCCGATCTGTGATTATGAAAAGAATGATTCTTATTTTATATCTTACACCTATTTATATTGTTCCGTATTTGAAAAGTTAATTGCACGTTGCGCCACAAAATGTTCCGTATCTGAAAGTTAGTTGCCAGAGAATTTCCAGAAAAAAGAGGTCTACGCAGTTTAAGTGCCGAACAAGAACTAAAGTTTATTTCACAAGAAAAAGGAAAAGAAAATAACAAGAACAAAAAAGAGTTTCAATTTCATAAATATTATGCCGTTGCCAATATATGTGTGTGTGGCCGCACATCTGCCTGCTGCAGGTCTCGCTGGTGGCTGCTCGCCGCTATGTGCTGACCGTTGCATGTTCGTATATACGCTCTGTCGCCTGATCATCGTCGCCGTTGTCTGCCTGTTGTATATATCGTACATATTTAACCCGTCTGTTGCCTGCCTTTCGTTGCTGAGGTTTTTTTCCTTCTTTGGTTGAATATTGTTTGCTGTGTTGCTACGGTTAATTTTGGTTTTGCTCGCATTGCATACCTCCTCGATGTACACTGCCTGTCATGTAATCTGCTTGGAGTTAGTGTTATGTATTATGTGTTATGTGTGCCTGTACTTATCGCCTGATCGTCGCTGCCTTGTTGCAATTACTTTTTTGCCTCAATCCGTAACATTCCGGCCTCCTCTGAAACATCGGTTTCTGAATTTTCTTCGGACAAGAGAATGCATACCTTTTGTATGGGTCGCTGCCTGGTAAACGTTCGACCCGTGACCTTATCAAAATGTTGCGTTGTTACCACTCGCACGAGCTTATCTTCGCCTGGATGTACTGCCGTGACTCGTCCCAGACACCAATGAGTTGGTGGCAAGTTTTCGTCCTTGAGAGCCACAATGTCACCAATTTTCACGTTCTCCTCTGCCTTTCGCCATTTACTACGTTGCTGGAGCGTCGCCAAATATTCCGTCTGCCACCGTTGCCATATGTCCTCCGTCCATCGACGTACCAAATTCCATTCCTTGACGCGATTCAATGGTAATTTCATCAAGGTGGGCTCAGGGAGCGCAATAATTGGACCACCCGTCAGAAAATCGCCTGGTGTTAATGCTAACCTGTCCTCTGGATCGTCATGCAAGGCCACCAAAGGCCTCGAGTTTAAGCAAGCCTCTATCCGGATGAGCAAAGTGTTGAATTGCTCATAGCTCATAGTCTGATGACCAACCACTCGTACCAGATGCCTTTTCGCCGCCTTCACCGCCGCTTCCCAGATGCCACCTTGATGCGGTGCTGCTGGTGGTATGAAATGCCATTTCGTACCACGATGTGCCAATTGTGCCTTTACGTGTTCGGTGTGCCATGCCTCTAAATCCTCTTGCATCTTACGATTTGCGCCGTGAAAGTTTGTGCCATTGTCCGAGTGAAGTTGCTCGCATGGTCCTCGTCGTCCAGTGAATCTGGCGAATGCATTGAGGAATGCCTCTGTCGATAGATCGGTTGCCAACTCGATATGTACTGCCTTCGTTGCCAGACACACAAAAATGACCACGTACGTCTTGGTCGTTGTCCGCGATCGTTTTGCGCCTAAGCGAAGCAGGAATGGTCCACAATAGTCCACGCCAGCGATGAGAAATGGACGATGCCGACTTACGCGATACTTCGGTAGATCAGCCATCCGTTGGTTTGCTAATTTACCTCGTTGCAGGCGACACGTGACACATTTACTGATGTACGATTTCACGACTGCCCGGCCTCCTATGATCCAATGCGTTTGTCGAATGGTCTGCAGCATCAACTGCACACCGCCATGTAGGGTCTCTCTATGTACCTCAGCCACAATCATGTACGCCAGCCTGCTTCTCTTCGCCAAGATGATTGGGTGCTTTTGAGTCGCATCCAATTCTGCTCGCCTAATTCGGCCTCCGACCCGTAAAATTCCCTCCTCATCGACGAATGGGTTCAAAGAGCTGAGCTCGTTGCTGGCTGGTAAGTCCTTGGCTTGGTTGCGTACTCCTATCTCGTGATCATACCACTGCCTTTGATCCAAGCGTGTCAAGGCCAGCATTGCCTGATGTAGACGTTCGACGCTGCATATGTCCGGTCCATGTTCCTTGCGTTTTGTGGTGCCTAGGTAAAGAATATGTGCCATAATTCTCTTCAACCTCGTGAGTGAGTTGGTGCGATCAAGTAAATTAATCGCCTGGCCGTCTCGCCGCCTCGTCAACAGTAGATTCGTGCACCCACGGGTATGTGCCAATACTGGGGCCCTTTCCTCCTGGTGTAAATTCTGCAAATCATCCACCGTACATAACTGCTCGCCTGACGTACTGTACAGATCGCCTTGTTGAAGGAATGATGGCCCTGTCCACCAGAGCTCGTGAGCCTGTATCTGCCAAGCCATCAGTCCCCGACTAGCACAGTCTGCTGGGTTCTGTGCCGTAGGAATGTGCCGCCATGCATCTGGTTCGCTATGCTGTTGCACGTAGCTCACCCTGTTCGCCACGTATGGTTTGAACCTAACCGGAAGCTGTCGCAGCCATGCCAGGACGATCGCCGAATCCGTCCAAAGAAAATATCCTGTGGCCGTCCTGCCCATTGCCTCTCGTACCACCTTCATTGTCGTTACCAACAGTTGAGCTCCGCTAAGCTCTAGCCGCGGAATTGATACAGTTTTAACTGGTGCCACTCGTGTCTTTGATGTGATCAATCGGACAGTTACCTCGCCTGCTTCGTCGACGGTGCGTGCATAGATCACAGCTGCATACGCATGCATCGATGCATCGCAGAACCCGTGCAGCGTAGTTTGTTGTCCCGGATGCATCCCGAGATGTCTTGGTATCTCCAAGCTCTCTAATTGGAACCAACCTTGCCGATACACGATCCACTCCCTCAGTAGCTCGCCAGAAATCTCCTCGTCCCAACCAATGCCTGCCAACCAAAGCTTCTGCATAAAGATCTTTGCCTTAATGACAACTGGTGCCAACAGTCCTGTCGGGTCATAGAGCTTAGCAATATCGCTAAGGCATTTGCGTTTGGTGCGTGTCACTGCCTCGTCCAGCGTTATGTCGAATGACAATGTGTCGGCCATACTGTCCCATTGCAGACCTAGAACAGATGTTTCCATTGGGTTACTAGCTAATGGAAACTTACCTAGGGCGCCTTGACCAGTTATTGCTTGTGTAACTGACTCGATGTTGGATTGCCACTTCCGTAGATGCATATGGCCTTGCTGCAGGATACTATCCACGTTCTTCGCCCGACGAATCGCCATTGATGAAGTTGGAGCACTTGATAGATAGTCATCGACGTAAAAATCCTCTTCAATGCTGCGCCTTGCCTCCGCTGCCTCTGCCTCACGTGTGATGATCGTGCAATTGTCCTGCGCACATTGACGTAGAGTACGTATTGCCAAGTAGGGTCCAGACCGTGTGCCATACGTCACCGTGGTAAGTCGATACGTCTGTAGCTCGTCGGTTGGGTTCTCGCGCCATAAGATGAGCTGCCACCTTTGATCATCCGGATGCACCAGAACTTGGCGAAACATCTTCTCGATGTCCGCTACCATTGCCACGCGATACATCCTAAACCGTAGAAGTATGTTTGCCAATTTGTCCTGAACCGTCGGCCCGCTATGTTGTGTGTCATTGAGCGATACACCGTTGCTAGATTTTGCCGACGCATTGAACACAACCCGAAATTTAGTTGTGACCGCATGATGTGGTATGTAATACGCCTGAGATCCTTCACTTAGATCGCCCTCGTGTAATGTCATGTGACCTAATGCCTTGTAGTCACTCATGAACGCAACGTATTTCGCCAAGAGTTCGGGGTCAGAATGGATCCTCCTCTCGTTCCGATAAAATTGTTGCGTTGCCATCCGTCGCGAATCACCAAGCCTCGGTTCATCCTGTAAAAATGGTATACAGACTACATACCGTCCATCCTGCTGCCGCTGTATCGTAGTTGTATAGTGCTGCTCACATTCATCTGCTGACTGATTCCCGCCTTCCGATTGAGTTAGTTCCTCCAGGTACCAGAAACGCGTAAGAGCCTCCTCCAGATTCTCTGCGTCGCGAGTGTGCAGACTATTCGCCAAATTGCAATGTGCCAACTCGACCGGACCAGATATTACCCAGCCAAGATGTGTATTCTGCGCGTGTGGTTGATTCGCATTACCGTTGATGAGTCCATCCTTGATAATTAAGCCCCAAACATCTGCTTCTATCAGCAGATCAATTTGACCTGGATTTCCGAAATTCGGGTCCGCCAGTTGTAAGCCTTTCAAATGATGCCATGAATCCATCTGTATGTGATGAGTTGGTAAATCCGTCGTGATTTTTGCCAGCACAAATGCATCTATTCGCCTAGAAAAATCTGCCTCATACCGCGATTCCAGCTGTAATACAGCTACGCCTCGTGTCGTCGGACCTCGCATGTCTCCAGCACCAGCAACGACCATATCAAATTTCTGCCTCTTAAGTTTAAGCCGCTGCATGCATCGTTCCGTAATAAAGGTGATTTGTGAGCCTGTATCACACAGCGCACGTGCTGTAACGCGATTGCCTTGACTGCCTAGTATATTTACGAGTGCTGTCGCCAACAACGTAGTGTGACCATTGTATACGAATGATGAGACAGCTGGTGCCTTATCTGCATGTGCTAGTCATGCAGAAGCCTGTGGTCGTGGTACCGCTGACGGATTAGATGTCGTACTGCATGATGCCTCGGCGTCGGTTGTGTTCGAGGTGCGACACAGGATGGTGTGATGTGCGCCCTTACACCTACCACACCGTTTGCTGGATAGACACGTCCGTGTTGCGTGCCCTGGAGTAAGACAATTGTAGCATAGGTTCGAGTTCTTTACTTTGTCGAACCGTTCTGCTGGGGTTAGTGCCTCTAGTGCTGGACAGCGTCCGATATAGTGCTCGCCGTTACAGTAATAGCAGTGCCCACGAGCTGCCGTCGGCAGATTCGAGCGTGTTAATCTCTGGGACGCTCCTGTGCTCATATGAGCCTTCGGGTTTGATACTGATCGCCTGTGGGTAGTGTTGCCTGTACTCGTTGCTCGTTCTGATATTGCGCACCCCATATGATCGAGACCACGTGCTCTGCCTTCGATAAATGCCAATAAATCCGCCAGTTTCGGAAGTTCCGTGCCTCGTTGCTGCATTTCCCAATGTATAACCGTCGCCTTCGGCAGTTTGGAGACCAGAATGTGGACCAGGATGTCGTCCCACGTATCGACCGGTCGTTTCATCGCCGCCAAGGATCGAGTCGTCTCGTTTGTCAGATCGATCATCCGACGCAAGCCTGTATTGGTCTCCTTTTCGAGCGAATCCATGCTCAGAAAAATATTCAGATGGGCCGACACGATGAGTCGAGCGTTATCATAGCGTGCCTTCAACGTTTGCCAAGCGGATTCGTAGTTATCATCCGTAGGCAAGAAGCCAGCTACCACTTGCGCAGCGGTGCCTTTCAGAGCCTTCATCAGCCTAGTGTATTTGGCGGCCGTCGAAAAATGTTCTTGGGTATGCACCATCGCCTCGAACATGTCACGAAATGCAATCCACTTGCTGAATTCGCCATGGAATTCAGGAATTGCAATTTTCTCCAACCGTATATCGTCATTGTCGCCTCGTTGACCTCTGACGGAACGCACCACACCTGATGCGGCAGATCCCGCTCGTTCATGCATAAGCGCCGCATCGATTGCAGCCATCAGCATTGCCTTCACGTTGGAATACCTATCCTCTACGTCCTCGAAAAGTTCCGTATGCGCGTCCATTTCGCCATCCTTGGCGTTGCCTACTAATGCCAAATGAGCGTCCATGAATCTCGAGTAATGCCCTTCGAGATTCTCGAGTGTCACGCGCTGCATCGTGACCTCTAACTCTGCCAGTTGACCAGCCTCAAGCCTCGTCATCAACTTCGTGATTGCCGTCGTAGCACTTGCCCGCACTCTTAACTCCGCCATCGTACCGTACCGTTCACGTTCACGTTTTACCTGTCTACCGAAAGAAATTCTCTATCGCCTATGCTTATTATTGTTTTTTCGCGAAAGTATCAATTTAATGTTCGACCACTGTCAACATTCCTCACAGGAGGCACCAAAATGTTCCGTATTTGAAAAGTTAATTGCACGTTGCGCCACAAAATGTTCCGTATCTGAAAGTTAGTTGCCAGAGAATTTCCAGAAAAAAGAGGTCTACGCAGTTTAAGTGCCGAACAAGAACTAAAGTTTATTTCACAAGAAAAAGGAAAAGAAAATAACAAGAACAAAAAAGAGTTTCAATTTCATAAATATTATGCCGTTGCCAATATATGTGTGTGTGGCCGCACATCTGCCTGCTGCAGGTCTCGCTGGTGGCTGCTCGCCGCTATGTGCTGACCGTTGCATGTTCGTATATACGCTCTGTCGCCTGATCATCGTCGCCGTTGTCTGCCTGTTGTATATCTTATATATATAATTCTAGCGTACGTGTGTTGTCACTGAACTCCTCCTAAACGGCTGGACCGATTTGCATAAATTTTTTTGTATGCGTTTGGGTTGCGCCCCGGGTGGTTTAGATTTACAATTCGGTCCAATTGGACAATGGGGCGTGGTGTCTCCCATACAAACCACAAATTAAAAATCAATTATTTCTGCTCCTGATAACGGTATTTGCACAAAATTTGGTACGTCGGTTTGGTGTGCATTTTTTAAGTGCTGCTGCAAATATGGGCGGGATTGTACAAAGGGGCGTGGTACCTCCGGCACACATTTCGTTTTTCATGGGGAAAAGCACTTTGAAAAAACATAAATTGGATAGAAATCGAGTAGTGACACTTCAAATACAAAAAAAAAAATATTTTATATTTTCAAAGCAATTGTTGTTGTCAAATAATTTAATTATTTTCCAAGCAAATTGTTTTTGTCAACAATTTTGACATTTTTTTTTTAAATATAACCAATATAAGTTTGTTTATGTTTACTATGTTACATGAAGTAACTTTTTGAAATGGAGTAGATACTTTTTTATTTCATGGTTTTTGAATCCATCGTTTTTGTTTGACATGTATTTTCAGTATCCTTGCATAAGTATGTGTGAGTAAGTTGAAATGTAGGGGTGATTAAGATGACGTGGACAATGATGACAGGTAACAGGAGTTGTGGAGCGTTTTGAGTTTGCACTTAGGGGTTGTTACGAAAAATGAGCGTGTAACATTTGTGGTATCTGCTGATTAGTGAATAGGGTTATGGGGAACGCAACTCAAAGGTACCATAACACCTTCGGTACCGGTGTAGAGAGAGAAGGGAAAAGGCTTACAATTTACCAACCAAGTTGATAGGTGCGGTTAGTTTTCTTCATTTCTGTTAAAGTTAGAAATATTTCGTCGGTCGCTGATGAACTATATTGTTAAGCATCGTGTCTTTGGTTATACTCGATGTTGGATGTATTCGATTGAATGGCAAAAAAGAGGCTTGCCTCATGCTTACATTCTCATTTGGTTAGTCGAAAGAATGCAACCAGACCAAGATGATGACATCATATGCGCCGAGGTTCCAGATCCCGAAACCGATGTATACCTGCATGATGTCATAATTACAAACATGATTCATGGGAAGATTTGAAAATGGTATAAGTATTTTTATTTCACATTTTCTGTTTCGTGCGAACCAACTTACAAACACATGAAAACCAATTTAACAGTCACAAGTCATTCTCAACTACATTACACACTGGGACTTACAAATAATCATTTTTAACCTTCACACTAAATATTTCCTAGGTCACTAATCACAATATACAATTTTGTATGGAAATTTTTCCATTGAGAGCTGGAAAAATGTAGTCTGGACGTTAAAAATATTATTAGTACCACGGACTGATATACTGTTACTGTTACGGAAATATGTCTGAAATGTAGGACACTATAACCATCAACTTTTACTTGGGTTCTGGAGTCTGGACCCGATAGGTGGCGCTGAAGGATAGGATACCACAATATAGGTGGTAGGTACTTTGCAAAACAAAAGCGGTATAGGAAAACGATTTGTGGCACATTCCATTCAAAAATAAAATCAAGCGCTATTTCTAAAGTTACATACCTAATTAAAATTATAATGGACATTGTCCAAATAAAGCACTTTGCAAACCTCTGCGAATTCCGCTTATTCAGAACGGCTTGCGATTGGTATTTAAGCGTCTACATAAAATAGCATGTGCATTGGGCATGCTCGAAATTATTATTGTCATACATTAACAAATTTGGGCGGAACGAAGTTCGCGGGGTCAGCTAGTATCGTATATATTTAACCCGTCTGTTGCCTGCCTTTCGTTGCTGAGGTTTTTTTCCTTCTTTGGTTGAATATTGTTTGCTGTGTTGCTACGGTTAATTTTGGTTTTGCTCGCATTGCATACCTCCTCGATGTACACTGCCTGTCATGTAATCTGCTTGGAGTTAGTGTTATGTATTATGTGTTATGTGTGCCTGTACTTATCGCCTGATCGTCGCTGCCTTGTTGCAATTACTTTTTTGCCTCAATCCGTAACATATATTATCCTAAAATACATGAACTTGTGTTATCGCATCGTCAGCGTCTAGCGCGATGCGACACCTTATGGCTATGCAATACCTTATGAAGTTGCGAGTGCACCTGTGGGAACGGTGGGAGCTATTGGATGTGATCGAAATATGATTATTGTCGTGGGAAAATTAATTTGTGGGAACAAAGTAAGGAATGTGGAGTGATGGCAAATAAAATAAAATGTGCAATGATTAATGTAGGTATAGCTTAACAGTTGTAAAGCCCCTCCCACTGCGAAGTCTGATGCGTCGACACACAGGGAAAGCTTGGTAGATGGTGAAGGAAATGCTAATAAGGTGGCATTGCACAGCTCTTCCTTGCAACGTTGAAAAGCCTTCATTGCGTCGCTTGTCCATTGGATCGCAGTTCTATCGTTCTTTTTTTGTGTGTTTTGAGAAATGCAGTCAGGGGGATTTGCATGTCGGAAGCTCTAGGTATGAATCTGCGATAAAAATTAAGCATTCCAAGGAACCTTCTCATTTCGCAAATATTGTTAGGACGTTTAAAATTTGCGATGGCCTCTACTCTTGACGGCGACGGTTTTAAACCTTCTGGCGTGACCAGATGGCCGAGGAATAAGACATTTGATTGTGCAAATTTACATTTCTCCGCATTAATGACCAAACCGAATTCTTCCAGTCGGCCGAAGAGGATTCTCAAATGGTGCATGTGTTCCGACAAATCTCTGGAAGCCACCAAAATATCATCGATATAGACGAAGCAGAACGACAAGTCTCTAAGGATTTGGTGCATAAATCGTTGGAATGACTGGGCGGCATTCCTGAGACCGAGCGTCATTGTAACAAATTCAAAGAGGCCAAAGGGAGTAGCTATAGCCGTTTTTGGTATGTCCTCAGGGTCTATAGGTATTTGATGGTATGCTCTAACCAGGTCTATTGTTGAAAATATGCTTTTGCCATGGAGATCGTGAGCGAAATCTTGGACGTGTGCGATAGTGTGATAGGGTAACTGTCAGGCTCGGTGACGGCATTGAGTTGGCGGTAATCACCGCATGGCCTCCATTCACCATTTTTTTTTTTTTTTTTACGAGATGTAAGGGTGAAGCCCAAGGGCTCTTACTCGGCCGACAGATCCCTTGCTGTATAATGAAGTCGAATTCTTCCTTAGCTATTTTGAGTTTATCCGGGGCGAGGCGACATGGTTTATTCGATAGTGCATGCCCAGTAATAATAGGGTGCGTGACGTCATGTTGTACCGGACGGACAAAAATGTTTTTGCTTGATAGTATATTAAACTCATGGCTTACATGGTTGCTCGCCAAAACTTTTTTTTTTTTTTTTTTTTTCCCCGAGGGTCGGTGGAATTCTTGAAAGACACTAGTGAAGCTTGTAGTGTGGGACCCGCCACCCACTAAAACCACCTCCCTTTTTATTTACGACTGAGTTAAACTTATTTAGCAAATTCTGCTTTAGTATATTATTGTAAACGGTTGGTGGGTTCTAGCCCATTGGCTAGTCCCCAAGATATTTAAGTCGCGAAATTATTAAATTTACTTTGTTTTATTTAATTAATTATACTATTTCGATTTAGTGAATAATAAGCTACAATGGTTGAGGATGGGCAGTTAAGAGGGAAAGGAAAATGAAAAGGAAAAGGGGTCGCTACTAACACTCTACAAAGCTAATTGGTAACTAAATCATTTGGCTTCAATCTCTTAAGCCTTCTTAAAGTATTTCTGTTCTCCTCCACCATGTGCTGAATTGTAGTATTCGCATGTTCGTGGACTAGATCATAATGCTTGACCGCATATTTTCTTAATATATCTTTGACATATTCTACCTCTAAATCTCTGTGTAGATTGTCATTTCGTACGTACCATGGAGCGTTAACACTACTTCTTAGTACTTTGTTTTGAAAAGTTTGAATCATTTGTAGATTCGATTTTTTGGTACAACCCCAAAGCTGAATTCCATATGGGTCTTAGGATCTGCGTATAAATCAGGAGTTTGTTTTAAATTGAGAGCTGGGAGCTTCTACCTATTAGCCAATGCAAATTTCGTAGTTTAATACCTAGCTCTTCTTTTTTTTTTTTTTGACATGCTCTTTCCACTTAAGTTTAGCATCTAGCGTCATACCTAAGTATTTAGCCGTATTGGCATACGGTACTTCTTTTCCAGTTTTCCATCTATATTTACTCTTACCGTATTTATTTTTAAGTTGGTAAAGTTAATATGAACGGATTTATTCTCGTGGAGTTTTATTCTCCATTTTTTCGTCCAGTCACTTATTGATCTTATGGATCTTTGAAGTTGGTGTGCTACTTCTTCCGTATTGTCGCCGATTGCCATTATCGCTGTGTCATCAGCAAAAGTGGCAAGGCTAGTTGCTTCTTGTTCAGGCAAATCTCTTGTATACAAAAGGTACAAGATTGGACCCAGGACACTGCCCTGTGGTACACCTGCCGTTATTTTTTTCAGATCCGAGTATTCATTTTCATATCTTACACGGAAATACCTGTCTGTAATATATGATTTAAGAATGCAATAGAATTCCTCAGGGAGATCCCTTTTCAATTTGCATTCTAGTCCTTGGTGCCAAACTTTGTCAAATGCTTGAGCTACATCTAAGAAGATGGCCGAGCAAACTTTTTTGGTTTCCAGTAATAATAATAATAGTTGACTGCAGGGACCCAGGGCCTAGCTTCTCGCAACCATTCGTTTTGTGTGAGTTTTTAATTTTTGGAACGAATGGAAGGGATCTACAATTTTATGCCGGTTCCATACGGGCCGATTGAGAAGATCTTTCATGACAGTTATACTCTCGGATGTTTGTCAGACGTTCGCGAGAGGTGGCGCAGTGAAAAAACCCTGAGTTGGAATTTGGGTTTTTGCGGGATTCGAACATAGACCCTTCGCTTAGTAGTCCAACACACTAACAACTAAGCCACTGCCTTTTCTATAATACTCGCTATTCTATGCACTTGTTGAATTGTCGAGTGTTTCTCTCTAAACCCAAATTGGTGAGCAGGTACCAAATGTCGGTCCTCTATTACTGGTTTGAGTCTCTTTAAGAATAATTTTTCAAATAGCTTTGAAATTATTGGTAGTAGGGAAATTGGTCTGTAGGATTTCTTTTCATTTGGCGATTTATCCGGTTTCAAAATCATAATCGCTTCGGCTTTCTTCCATTGACTAGGGACATACTTGAGTCTGAACGCTGCATTAATTATATGTAATAGTTTTCGCATAGCTTTTTCAGATAATTCTTTTAGTATTTGCCCTGTTATCAGTCATAACCCGGGGTTTTTTCCGTTTAAGTTGTGCTTGATTTCGTTCTTTAACTCTTGAAGTGTTATATTCTCTATGGTTTTGTGATCGTTTTTTTCAACCATAGTTAAATCTTCTTCTGTAGTTTGCATAGGGAATGGCTGGAACGTTTCCTCAAGATGACCAGCAAACAAATTTGCCTTTTCTTTGGAACTTTTCGCCCAAGACCCGTTATCCTGCCTTGTAGGTGGTGCTTGTTTCATTGGCTTCCTTGAGCCTTTCACCGCCTTCCATAGCGAGTAATCCGCATTTCTATAAGCAGAGAGGCTTTTGAGATTTTTGCTGAAGGACTCGTTTTTAACTTTTTGTATTAGCACCTTCAGTTCGTGGCATAGTGCGTTATAGGCTATTTTATTCTCAGGTGTTCGGATTCGTTGCCACAGTCTTCGTGCTTTTCGCTTTCTTTTTATAAGTTTTTTAACTTCGTTGGGGTAATTAATATCCACCCTATACTTTCTTTGGCAGGTAGGGGTGCTCTGCCATGCTGCTCGCTGTATGTTTCTATTAAGCAGCTCTACTTCTTCTTCTAGTTGAAAAGGATTTTGTATAGGTACTTGCAGGTTAATCATATCATCTAACAGTTTTCTAAAAATCGGCCAATTTGTCTTATGATTTATCAGTCGAGGTGTGTTTTCTAAGGACTGGTGAGTGATCTGAGGAAAGATCATCTTTATTTTCTACTCTAATATAGTTTTCAGATATTCCTTTTCCAACAAAAAAATCTATTAGATCCGGGATTTTACTTATATCTGTAGGCCAGTATGTTGGCGTCCCACTTGAGTGAAAGTCGCAATTCATTGCACGCCCTGCTGCATACAGTTCTCTACCTTTTGTATTAGTTAATCTTGATCCCCAAAAGGTATTTTTGGCATTAAAATCACCTCCGACCATGAAGTAATTTCCCAATGTTTGGAAAAAGCTGACGTAGTCTTCTTTTTTTAAGGTTCCGTACCCAAAGGGAAAAAACCGAGGGGGAAGTAATCAATGTTTTTGAGTGGTCCTTGACTACAGATTTGCTACTAGTAATTGCATGCGAATTCGTTTGAATACACTGTCATACACTGAGATTCACCATGAATACGCACAGAAAAGTTCCTTGAATACACCTGATTACTTCCCCCTCGGAAAAAACGTAACCTTATTAGTTTCGCTCGGATGTCTCTCCGTCTGTCTGTCTGTCCGAACCAACTAAGCCAATTTTGTTACCAGGTCTATCTCAAGAACCGATTGACATAGGAGGCTAAAATTTACACACAACATCCGGTATAACCTCTAGTTAAACGACAAATACCAATGGAAGGAATACATCGATTGGTTTTCGATTAATTAGTAATCTAGTGAAAAAAATATTTTCATTCGCCCAAAAAACGGTTTATTTCTGGATTCACAAAAAAATACATAAATTCCTTTTTTGTAGATCATGTTCTTATCTATATATGTGCTGAATACTGTTTTGCCGAAAAGTTAATAGTTTACAAGATATTTTCAAAAAAGATAATTTTACCATGTAAAATACGTTGCTCTCATAAGTTTTAATCTCTACTACGCAGTTGTGCACAATTGACCCCATCAAAGACAGAAAAGAGTCACTGGTCACCAGGGTTCCCGCTTGCTAATTTCGTTGGGGAGTATAATACATACATTTTTTTGGGGAGTACAGAACAAAATAAAAGTAATATATTTTCAGTCTATAGTTTTTAATTGGGACAGGTCGCATACAGAATGGAAAATTGGCGTGGGTTGGGTACTAGCATTGTATATAAATCTAATAGTACTCTCATCAGACGAATTTTTTTATTTGGGCCTCTGCTCTGTAGAGGGCGTATGGTCGCATGGTTAGCAAAAGAATAACCTTTTCTCAGAGAAGAATTGTTTTGAGTGAGCGAAAGGACGGAGAACGACAAAAAACACACATACACTCTTGTCGTGGTACCTCGTGTCCGTGTGTCGTGTCGTACGCGTGCCTACTTGTTTTGGATTCCTTTGTGGGTATGTGATATGTGATGTGACTGGGAGCAGAATCGTTCGTCCCACCCGTGAGGTTTATGAGATATGATCATGATTGTGTTGGTTAAGGGTTGGCTGTAGCTGTACGTTGGCAAGACAAGAGAAATATGTACCTGTTACACTTAGCTCAATGTAGATCCATTCTGATGAGATATGATGTGTATCTTTCAATTTTCTATATTTCTCGCCGAAATGGTTATTGGTATTTTTCCGAAACGTTGCTACATTTCATTATTTCTTTGAAATAAGCTTTGGGTTTTTGCTGCATAGACCCGTTTGTTGAAAGTTGGATATGTAATGGACTTAGATTATTCTTCTGATTTTGTAACTACATTATGTACCAGGACATAGTTTTTGCATTAATAGAAAAGGCTTCTGATAATATGTTCATATTTAATCTCATATATGTAATTATATAAAATAGTTTGTCCTGACCCTATGGTGATAAACGCTCAACCCAATCGGAAGCTAATAATTATCCAAGGATACCTAAATTATTTCAATTGACACACAGCCTTACAAGTTATTATGTATGTACTAAGCCGGAAGTATTTTATGATCTTATTCTGTGATCTACCTATATGCCTACGTATACCTAACCTATTCCGAGAAAAATACAGCGCAGAAACCTAATTTTGCTGCAATCTTACAGTTTTCACAAAAACCGTCAATGTAAAAGGGAAATTATGTTTCTCAGTAAAAGATTAATAAAATTGCACCATACTGTCCTTCCGGTTTGGAACAAAAAGGAGTGCATATAAAAATAAACTTAACAGCACCATAAATATTATTTTTCGGTACAGGACTATAGGTATTTAATTGGATTTAAAAAAAATAAAGGAAAAAAATATGTTTTTATCCGAAACTTCGGTACGATATTTTCTTTGAATGGTTTGTCCCAGAATAGACATTAAAATAGTTAATACATAATATACCTACGTAAATGTCTGTATTCTCATGGCTTATTCTCATTCGCTCCAAGTATTTTGTATGCCTTTCTATTATTACTACCTTGGTCACAACATACAGCAATTACTGACAGATTGCACTCCATACATTTTGATATATTTATCTTCAATAGCTCAGCAATATCTGCTCCTGATGGACATCCTATATAATAAGACACCGTCTGCTTCCAATTTTTATTTAGTCCACGAAGGGTGAAAACCATCAATTTGGAAGCAACTGTATTGCGCCTACCTAGCTCGCCAAAATCAGTAAACCCATATATTAAGTCCGTTTTCGTATTATATTCTAGTTCGGGCTTTATCGCCATTTCGTCGAAGAGCAGAATGCATTTTTTTTCAATGTCCGTCATAGTCGTCGCCTTTTTTTTAACAACATTAACAACATTGTAATTTGCTTTGAAAAGTCTGTTGGCAAGCTTAATGCAGAATGCCAACGATAAATTGTACTTATTGTTGGCATACTAAATCCCGTATCTAGCATATGGGTATAAAGCGATGGGGATTTATAAAAAAAATTTAAGCAAATATCCTTTTCTTCGTCGTTAAAATGTGCCTTAGGCTTGTGAAATAGTTGCATATTAACAAACGTACTTACATCAGGGTTTTTAGATTCTAATTGAAGCTCGAAATTTTTTTGCAAATTGTATTCTCTATATTTTCTTTTAATCTTTTTGGGGTATCAAATAAAAAACGAGATATAGTCGTCTTAATGCTATTTGCTTCTAATGTTTTGTTATTTGTTTGTCTATGGGGAGATGGAAACTGCGAGGAAGAGGCCTCAATACCATCATTAATATTTAGAGGTAAGCTATAATCCCTTACATATGTAATTGGAGAAGAGGTTTTATTTACTAATAATGGAGGTGAATCATTTTGAATTTCTTCTATCACAGTAGCAACTTTTAAAACAGTTATATTATTTTCACCTGCACTTTCCCTAAAATTTATAACCCCAAAGCACGTATTATCAATTACAGTGTCAGTACATTTACACACATTTATAGCTGACATTGGAATTGCATTTTTAGTAAGGCATTTTCGTGTCCCCTTTGTTATGATATCTTTTGGGTAAAAATGTTTCTCGCAAAAACGGGATTTTTTTTTTTAAATGTGTGTTCCGAGAATGTTTTAACCAAATTTCCCTACGGTGGTCATTTGGAACTAGAAAAAATGATAAGGAAAACGGCTTTTTTACGCTGAGGCAATGAGTGTAAGCACATCTAACAGGCATTTTTATTTAAAACTTAGGGCGTATGCACTTTAAAATAATAATAATTGAGCTAAAATATCTATAATAATTACGCACTATGCACCTATAAATAAGGTATAAATTAAGTAACTATATATGTATATACTTACGGACCCAACAGATCCAGAAGCACTTATGTAACGAATGTAATTGAAATAAAATTGTATTTTAATTAAAACAAGCACACCACTTAGTCTTTTCTAATTGTAGCGCATACGTTATTTTACTCTTTAAAACACATTCAATTTTTCAAATATGCGAAACTTATAAAAAACTTCTAATTGTAAAATAATAGCTTTACTTTAAAATAAAACGCAAAACACTTGTGGTAACTTTGCTTCCGTAATGCTTTTAAATCAATTCTTGCCTATGCCCACCCTTATTTAGTATTGCAAGTACAATTTAGTTTCCAGCGGAAAGGGCGTGGAAATCCTTTTATTGGCATACCTACATAAAACATCAAAAAAATTTATATTTTCGTCCAATTACCCTAATAATCAGATAACCCAAAAATTGTTAAAGTTAGGATTTTTTTAGGCAACGAGCTCTGTTGCACACAAACATCCATAGAAAACATACATCAAAAAAATATCACCAACAAGCAAAGATCGAAAGAAGAAAAAAATAGTTTGCGCATGCAAACGAGATGAGATGATACACAAATTATCTCATATCTATTTGTTCGCACAATCCAGAAAATTGTGTTGCACTTTATGCGTACACACACAACTATACGAGTATACGCAGCAGGTACATTCATGCGAAGCGAACAGAAGTGCTTCTGTGTTCTTCTCTTTTTTTAGATCTAATAACAAATCCTGCCATTTGTAGGGGTGGTTTCATTCTGTTTACTATTTCGTTTGGTTCTCTCTTGCATTTTTCTATTCTCAGTGACAGCAATTTTGGTGTCTGTGGTGAGTGCAAAACTATGGTTGCC
Source organism: Cheilosia vernalis (assembly GCA_949126925.1). Taxonomy (NCBI): domain Eukaryota; kingdom Metazoa; phylum Arthropoda; class Insecta; order Diptera; family Syrphidae; genus Cheilosia; species Cheilosia vernalis. Next base: position 22,281,483 of record OX421361.1, on the reverse strand, counting down.
GTCAATGATAGGAAAATAAAGTAATCGGGCCTCTGCTCTATAGAGGCGCTAGTGTCGATTTCCTCTGATGAGAGTACTATTAGATTTATATACAATGGTACTAGGTAATAATTAGAAAATGAGATTCATGTGCGAGTAATTTTTGAGAGTAAAAATATTAAGTAATTAAATTAAACTAAATTGTGATGAATTCATGAAGAGGGGAAAGATTGAATGATATTATAGATTTCAAATAATATCTGATGTGTTGGACTTGCCAAATACGGAACCTTCGGTGCGCGAGTGACACTCGCACTTGGCCGGTTTTTTTTTTTTAAGTTTTGTCGTGGTGGACAGTATATGGCTGATATTTTTATGTCACCTTTTCTTGACAAGTGAACGTTTATAGTAACAGCTAGCATCTTTTCGTCTTCGAACTTCGAGTGTTCGTCGTGTTTTATTGTTTCTTTCACGAGTATCGCAGATCCGCCTCTTGCTTTATTTGATGGATGAACTGCAGAATAACAATAGTAACCTTTTATTTCAACTTTTGCCTGCCTGCTGATATTAAGCATTATGTCTATATTTACAGTGTTAATAAAAACTTCTAGCTCAGGAACAGGAATGTGCTGTGCTAGCCCGTTTGCATTCCAAGTTAATATTTTAAGTTTTTTATTCATATTCATATTGGTTTCTTAGGCCCTTTATAAATTATATATTTGTCTAGTTGCTTGAACTTCTCAAATATTTTAGTATTTGTAGCTTTTTGCTCTTCATGTTGTAAGTTCAGATATTCCACTCTGTTTAGAATTTCTTGAAGTAGCTGGTTCTGAATAACCTCTATAACCGGTTCATTTTGCGTTGATGGTATATAGGCATGCTTTGATTTACTAATGTCTTTAGTACTTTGTGTTGGTTTTGCCCTCTCTTTGAGAGATTGTTTCTTTGGTGTAGTGGCCGGTGTCTTTTGTTTAATGATGTCTGCAAAAGTAGTTTTCTCGCCAAAACTGACAACTTTGTTGCGGAGTCTGCTTTGAGGGAACCGTTTGTGTGAAAGGAAGTAACTGGATCTACAAAACGGCTATTCTTTATGTCTACTAACAGACCATATGCACGTAAAAAATCAGCTCCCAAAATAGGTTTGCTTACATTAGCATACGTGAAAACCCAAGGATAATGACGTTTATGCCCCAAAGTTACCGGTACCCTCACTCGACCATACGTACGCACTACCGAGCCGTTGGCGGCGAAAAGATTATTCCTGCTTGGGATTATTTTTGCTCTGGCTACTGACACTGGCAGAACTGAAACATCTGCGCCTGAATCAATTAAAACATTAAAATTATTCACTTTGTCGTGAACAAACAAGGGACAGTTAGGATTTGGTAAGCCCGTGTTGTAAGTCGCCGACAACTGGGCTCTTAGTTTTCCGAATAGCTATTGAATCGAGATCTGAAACTACAGGGGTCTGCACATCGTCGGGCTTGTGAACCAAATCTGCGGTCGTATTAACATAAATGTTGCTCGGACCGTTCCCGTGATGCAGAACGCGAGGACTGGCCCGAGGAGGGCGAGCGATTCCGTTGGTACCGATTTGGATGTTGTTTTAATTAGCGACGTAACATGGCATTTTCTTGCTCTAACTCTTTATAACTTCGTTCGCGCGGATTTGGCACGTGGAGTGCGTCGCGGGAACTATCGCTTACAGCCGCGATGTCGATGTTAGGTGGCAACACTCCGATCACCTTATCCGCCATTTGTGCCATGACGTCTAAACCTTCATTTGAACAAGCTAAGATTGCCTGAGTTGTTTGCGGAAGTCGTTGCAACCATAAACTCTTAAGTACCGATTCGGGAAATTGTCTCCCAGCCAGTGAACGCATCTGCCGTAACAGCTCGCTGGGTTTTTGATCGCCTAAACTGTATTCGTTCAATAACTTTTGCAAACGCGTGTCTTCAGATTCTGTCAGTCGTGACAAAACGATTGCCTTAAGGTTTTCGTAAAGTCCGCTCGCGGGCGGGTTTAAAATCACGTTTCTACATATGTTTATCGTTCGCGTATCTAATAGACCGAGCGCGGTGAAGTACTTAGTACTATCGGATCGAATTTGACCTACGGCGAATTGCCCCTCTAACGCGACGAACTACACGTCCGGACTATCCGGCCAAAATGGGAGATTTCTTAAGGTTACCGCACTTACTTCATTTCCTTGCATGGTGATATTGTCCACTGGTGAGCCGGTAGTTACAGGTACTGATGAACCGGTGGGGCTTGGGTTGCTTGTCTGTTCGTTGTCTTGTTGTATCGTTGTCTGTCGATTTGCGTTGATTTTTAGCGGAGGCGCTGTTCACATGCGAATCTAAATATACAGAAACAAAAATTAATGAATAAGAATTTGTAACATCTACAGGAAATGACTACCTATGTATAGTAATAACACGATTAACAAGTATACAGGAAAAAGAAACGACACAATTGACAAACACAAACGTAAATTCGGTCAGATCCTGCTCGTTCTGGGCCTTTCTGCTGATGGTATTTGGTCCTGCACCTTTTTGCATCTGCGTTAGCTATCAGGTATGGTTGCTTGTCCAACTGCGCGATCGTCAATGCTGCGCGGTGTGTAATTGCGTGTATTTGGTAACCGTTACTGGATACCGGTATGCTGCTTGCGTGGTGCTGGTGATGCCAGCCGTAGCGGTATTGGTGTGCCGTTATGACGTCGCGCTATGATGTTCCGTTGCTCTTTGTCTTTTATTTTTCTTTTTTGGCGGGGCGCTGCAAATTCTGTTCATAGTGGTGTCTTCAGTTACGTATGGACAAAAATGTATTGAATTCTTTGCCAGTTGTATAATTTGTTGCGGCACTTGTTTGCTGATCTTTCTTTTTGACGAATCACGTCGGGGTCACCAATTTGTGGGTCCTCGGTTTTCCCACAACGTCGAATTGTGATCACGAAGTAAAAAGAAGTTTTGTGCGTCGGTTCTTTATATGACAAACAGAATTTTATTTTTTACTGACTTAGATAAAGATTTACAATTATCTGAACTAGAACTTTTTGTAATTATGACTTAAAAATACAACGCCGCCGCCAAGAATTATTTTATCTGTCAGTCAACGAGACAGGAGGCACAAAAAAAAAAATCGCCAACTCTTTCTCCTATCTTCGGTTTATATACGTTCGCGTTGTCTCAGTTTTCGATACTCGACCATCTTTTTGGTAGTCGGTAGGTACTCGATGGTGGCTGCGTTCAGTCGGTAAGTTTCTATTTTGTTTTGGTTGTGTCCAATGCTGTAGGTAGAGCGAGGAGGATTTGACGAAAGGAGGCTTTGTCATTTTCAATTATAAAGTCACACATAACGCGAAAGAGAGCCAATATCCGAATTTGCATTGCCTGCTATGTTATGAGTTACACAAATGAAAAGGTCGGTTGTATCTCCGCCTTACAGCCCAACGTACGTTTTTTTTTTATTTTGGTCGACTTTTTTGGTAATTTTGCATATTTTCTTTGTTAGGAAACCACGCGTAAATACCAATATTTTTTTTTGTAACTTTAGTGATTGTGACTATAAAAACAAACTTATTAAACATAACAACAGTGTTTATTGAAAATACTGCACAATTTTGATAAGTTGAAATATAAAGTTAAAGTGCTATCAAAGGAGGATTTAACAACTTAGAGTACGGAGGATTTGACAATTTGCAGAGAATACCCCTTTACCGCACACAACTAAATATTTTAGGAGACAAAAAAAATCAAATATTTTTTATGACTTTTTAGTGGAAGACGTTAAGCTTGCACTTTCAAGGGACCTAGTAGCTAAATTTCCAAGCCCTGTGCAAATGCCTGGAACCTCCAGATCCAAGGAGAAACTTAAATTTAACGTAGATTTTTCTAATCTTGATGTTCGCTGAATTAATATTTATTTTTGAAGTTTAATTTATAATAACTGATTACAACTTAATTTATGAACTATTCTGTATATTTTGATAATTTTTTTTCAAAACAAAATGATCTTTGTGTTACCTTTTTAAATGAAAGTTCGTACACTGTCAAATCCTCCTATAAAGTGGGAGGATTTTACACTTTTACTATATTTCTTTTTCGCTCCACATCATGAGAACCCTTTAGATTACACAATTGTAATATATACACCATTTTAAAGTCAAATATATAAGGAAAGTTTCATGCCCCGACATTTTTAACGGTGTGCTAAATTTTGGTTCGCAGTGGCTTAGTGGTTAGTGTGTTGGACTACTAAGCGAGGGGTCCAGGTTCGAATCCCGCAAAAACCCAAATTCCAACTCAGGGTTTTTTTCACTGCGCCACCTCTCGCGAACGTCTGACAAACATCCGAGAGTATAACTGTCATGAAAGAGCTTCTCAATCGGCCCGTTTGGAACCGGCATAAAATTGTAGATCCCTTCCATTCGTTCCAAAAACGAAAAACTCACACAAAACGAATGGTTGCGAGAAGCTAGGCCCTGGGTCCCTACAGACCTGTTGCGCCAACTATTATTATTATTATATTAAATTTTGGTTCAAAATGACGTATCATCGTTTTTTCGTCAAACCCTCCTCGCCTTACCTAGTAGTTTATAATAATCAATAAAGAAACACTTCATTTAAAAGTATTTGCTTACGATTTGAAAAATGCACACGTAATTGTTCAAGTAATAACTTCTGTCGGCACTCCCGGAGTGCCTGTCTTTTTTTTTAACAAATTCCTTACGTTTAGTTTTTTCCTTTATTTCTAGCTACAATTATTGTTCTTATCGTCTAACTCTCTGTCCGGGTCTAAATCATCCCCTAACCTCCTCGCTTTTTCTCATGGTTTTCCAACAGACGTCATTTGGACGTCCGCTGTCATTCTTGGGTGCTGCCAAGTTTGACAACAATCAATAATCTGACAAAAAAAACTAAATTTCACTATGGCCATAAAAAAATTATCATCGCCTTTTATAAGTATTTTCTAGCAAACAAACTGCGATAGAAAGATAGGATATTTTATTTACAAATTAAATGGATGTATAATTTTTGTAGATGAAAATTCATAAATTTCATTGGTATTCATTTCAAAGAATACCAATTAATTATTACATTCAATATTTCATGTATGTATTTGGAAATGTACGTTTTAAGCAATAGATTGCAATATTTTTATGTAAAATAATCTGCATTATTTTTCATGTACAATAGCGCTTTAAATGAAAGTGAAAATTGTAATATAATATTTGTAGTAGTAGTTTATAATAATCGATAAAGAAACACTTCATTTAAAAGTATTTGCTGACGGTTTGAAAAATGCACACGTAATTGTTCAAGTAATAACTTCTGTCGGCACTCCCGAAATTTAACAAATTCCTTACGTTTAGTTTTTTCCTTTGTTTCTAGCTCCAATAATTGTTCTCATCGTCTAACTCTCTGTCCAGGTCTTAATCGTCCAATAACCTCCTCGCTTTTTCTCATGGTTTTCCAACAGACGTCATTTGGACGTCCGCTGTCATTCTGCTGTGTTCCCTGTATATTGCACCGCACATTCAGCTGATCCACCATCGACGAAATGAAAATAATTTGCAGAAATTGATGCGGTTCATCTGGTGTGGGCATGGGCACCATTGAACCATACAAATGATATATTTGTCCTTGTATCTGTAATTGAAAACAATCATTTGTTGAAGAATATGGTGTGACTTCTGATCGTGGGATGGTGTAATGTGTAGTTTTTATGCCCTGCAAACCAAAAGTCAGTAGTTTATCAAAAACACAACTACAGATAAACATGATTTTCCCTGCAAACGCAGAAGTACTGAAATACCTACTGAAACATGTAGATGTACGGACAAAAAGTACTTTCTTTCCACTGAAAAAGGATAGGCGCTCGGGCAAATACTCAGTTATATACCTACCGTATATGAGAATACGTGAAGCACCCATCCCTTTCTAACATATTGAAAAAACTACTGCCTTGAACCTCTGTTTCTACGTAAAAGGGAGTACTTAATAAGTACTTTGTTCCTACGTAAAAGGAAGTACTAAAGATGTACATCGTGACTACGTAAAAGGGAGTACTTAATAAGTACTTTGCTCCTACGTAAAAGGAAGTACTAAAGATGTACATCGTGCATACGTAAAAGGGAGTACTTAATAAGTACTTTGCTCCTACGTAAAAGGAAGTACTAAAGATGTACATCGTGCCTACGTAAAAGGGAGTACTTAATAAGTACTTTGCTCCTGTGTAAAAGGAAGTACTAAAGATGTATTTCTTTTCCTCGTCAAGAGCAGTGCAAAGGAAGTATTTTGCTTCTGATGGTGCCTTCAAACTATAATAAAAAAATATTATTAACATTTTTCTACACAAAGTTAACGCGTTCAGCGATCTCTTACCTGCTCGGCCATCTAGCACGCCCTGAAAGCCAAAATGATTCGAATTCTTTCAACACATTGGATTTTGCATCTGCTTTTGCATATTTTGGAAAGTGTCTAGACATCGGTCGCAATTCTTAATTGTCCAGGCATAAATCCCAATTGGATTATGAAGGATAACAACAACAAAAAACTGATAAGATTGAAAGTTTGCAGAGTATATAAATCCAAATACTAATACTCCAAGAGAACGCAAACACATTCACAAAATCATGTTTATCTGTAGTTGTGTTTTTGATAAACTACTGACTTTTGGTTTGTAGGGTTGTGAATGTGTTTGCGTTCTCTTGCAGTATTAGTATTTGGATTTATGTACTCTGCAAACTTTCAATCTTGTCAGTTTTTTGTTGTTGTTATCCTTCATAATCCAATTGGGATTTCTGCCTGGACAATTAAGAATCGCGACCGATGTCTAGACACTTTCCAAAATATGCAAAAGCAGATGCAAAATGCAATGTGTTGAAAGAAATCGAATCATTTTGGCTTTCAGTGCGTGCTAAATGGCCGACAAGGTAAGAGATCGCTGAACGCGTTAACTTTGTGTAGAAAAATGTTAATAATATTTTTTTATTATAGTTTGAAGGCACCATCAGAAGCAAAGTACTTCCTTTGCACTGCTTTTGACGAGGAAAAGAAGTACATCTTTAGTACTTCCTTTTACACAGGAGCAAAGTATTTATTAGGGGAAAGTGGTCACCCTTCGTACACTTTTTGAATTTTTATTATTTAGTTAAAAATTAACTCACCTTTGTATGTAGTTAATGCATTTATATGTTCTATATATATCGTAGCTTATAACAAAAAACTATGAAACCATTATGTCAAAGATTTACAGAGTTATAGAAAATATTCTAGGATTAGATTTTTGTACGAATGCACCCCACCTGTGGGGTACTTTCGTACAGCAGATGGGGTACTTTCGTACGACATGGGGAAGACTCATACAGGGCATTTAAAAAGTTTATTTAACTTGCTAATTTTTATAAACAGCAAAAAAAAACTTATTAAATATCAAAATAACTAAATAATATTCAAATTGACTTAAAGTTCACTTAAAATCTTATTCCCATTTCGCTGGATACTTTAAATTCAATGCTTTTGCGTATTCACTGAGAATACTATATGGGTACCAAACCCGAAAATTTGTTTCCTATACCCAATGTTGCTATAAGTGCAGATTTGTCTGCGTTTTGCAGATTTCCAACCGAGCTGCAGACTTTTAACAATCAGATTTCTCCATAAATCTGCACTTCTGATTTTGTCTGCATTTAAAATAATATACTTTGGTCCTTAAAAAACATGTCAATATTTTTTGTACACTTGCTTTCGCTGTATGCTGCCATTTTCCTATTCAACTCTTTTTTTTTTGTATTGTTATTTAAATAAACAAAAAACATTTTGTGAAGTAATATCTTTCCATAGAAGTCTGCATTTCAGATTTATTTTTTGTCATAACTGCAGATTTATCCAAATATTTTTATGGCAACACTGCCTATACCCCTAACTTGGCAAACTTAACCATATCTTGGATGTCCATAGTTACCATACCATAGCTCTTTAAGGCGCGATTGTTAACAAACCTAATTTGGGTAGGGTGTGAACATCGTTGATCAATGTCCTGTTAGCTGTTACCCGTTAATAATGATATGCTTGTTTACAAGAGCCTTTTATCTACTATACGTTACCTAGTCGTATGACAGCTCTTTGCTGTGCAGTTCTGCTTAGGGTTAAAGTTGTTCTGGCTTGTAGAGTAAGTGAGAACTGAGTCGTTTCTAGGTATAGCAGCTGATATGAAGCTATGACAGCTCTGTGATGGACTAACGAATCCTCTTTCTTCGTTTCTACTGCTTTTAGTGCCGAAGAAGTCGTGCTGTAGAGACGTGTTATTAATTTGACCAGGTAAGAGTTTTAATTTTTTTTTAAACTGGTCTAAGTCTTTTTATGCATTTTAGAAAAAAACTATAGGTACCTGTTCATTCATTTCGAATTTTATTTTTATATTTTTTATATTGCCTAGATAACTGTAAAGGCTACAACAGATAAAGACATTGCCATTTCTAATAAACCTCATAGAATGCGTAAAACAAGTTTTAAAGAGGTCTATATAATTTTGTTTCATTAAAATCGATATTATTGATCTTTTGCTTGTAATTTTCGTAAATAAATTTTGAAGGGGAGCATTCGTACGCGTACGAATGTGCCCCCTGTATTACTGTCCGAATGTACCCCAGGCTATGCACAAAATAAAAATTACAACTTTTTAATAAATTAAAATTTAGTAGGGAAATATTAGTAATTTAAAAACAAAATAAACATTGTAAACATAAATTCGTCATCCCTATTTTGCAAGAAACGTAAAAAACTTACTCGCAATGCGATCGCGAACTTCGGTAAAAAAATTACTCACAGCGCTCGAAAACACGTTACGCTTGTCAGCTATCATACCTTTTGCCCGACTGTCCCGAAGTTCGTTGAGGGAAATGCTACCTGGTATGTCTATGCACACGAGCAAACACGTGTTTTAGCGAAGCTTAGTTTTTCTTATATACTTACTGTACGAATGTGCCCCACGTACGAAGGGTGACCACTTTCCCCTAAGTACTCCCTTTTACGTAGGCACGATGTACATCTTTAGTACTTCCTTTTACGTAGGAACAAAGTACTTATTAAGGCAGTAGTTTTTTCAATATGTTAGAAAGGGATGGGTGCTTCACGTATTCTCATATACGGTAGGTATATAACTGAGTATTTGCCCGAGCGCCTATCCTTTTTCAGTGCAAAGAACCCTGCAAACCAAAAGTCAGTAGTTTATCAAAAACACAACTACAGATAAACATTTTTTTGTGAATGTGTTTGCGTTCTCTTGGAGTATTAGTATTTCGATTTATGTACTCTGCTAACTTTCAATCTTGTCAGTTTTTTGTTGTTGTTATCCTTCATAATCCAATTGGGATTTCTGCCTGGACAATTAAGAATCGCGACCGATGTCTAGACACTTTCCAAAATATGCAAAAGCAGCTGCAATGTGTGATCGGTCGGATCGGTCGTTGTGAACAATAATTAATAAAATAAAGATTTAGCAATGAACTGCATGTCTTTAAAAGTGATGTTTCGCGGTATAGTCAGTTAAATACATTTGCTTTAAGTACAGGTGATGAGAATCATCCAAAGGCAGGTTGTAGCGGTGGCGGTATTGAACATGATGTGGCAGATTCAGATGGGTCAGGTTCGAATGTGTCAGGCTTCAATCCGAGAGTAAGTGCTTTATTCCATGACGAAATGTCACTCTCAAGTTCTGAGTCAGAAGTAGAAACAACTTTACAAAAAAATCTCAAACAGTGGGTTCTAAGGAACAAAGTACCTCACAATCAAGATGATGACCTTTTAAAAACATTAAGATTATCGGGTGTGAACAATTTACCATGTACGGCTCGTAAATTACTGGGCACAGAAACTACTGGAATTAATGTAGTCAAAATGGAACCCGGGGAACATTACCATTTTGGTATACAAAACTTTTTAAAATCAAAAAAATTCCCTTTTCTCGCTAAGGAAAATACTGTATTGATCGATGTCGGAATCGATGGACTACAAGTTTTTAAAAGTTCCCGTCGAGTGCTGTGGCCAATACTTGGAGCATTCTCAAGTTTTAAAACAGAAATTCCATTTCTAATAGGATGTTATTCAGGTTTCAAGAAACCCAATTCTGTTAATGATTACCTCAAACTGTTTGCTCAGGAGATTTCTGAGTTGCAGATAAATGGTGTTCAGGTAGGTGATAGTGTAACCATGAAAGACTATTTACATGTGACAGTCCAGCAAGAGCGTATATATCGGGAGTTCAGTACCATACGGGAAAAAACAGTTGCCCCAAATGTATTCAGGAAGCAATATATTTTAATAAAAGGATTGTTTTTAGTAAAATAATGGCAGAGGATAGAAGTGATGAATCATTTCAACAGAGGCGTGATTTAGTGCACCACCGTATTGAATTTCAGAAGGAAAAGAATGTACTAGAAATATGTGGAGTTGGAATGGTTTCTCAATTTCCCTTGGATCCAATGCACTTGGTCGATCTGGGAATTGTTAAAAAAATGTTGACAGCAATGGCGAAAAACAAAATTTTTGGATACTCAGTGAATACTCGGATGATTAACGCAAAGCTAAGAGAATTGGGTAAAGTTGTGCCATCAGAGTTCAGTAGAACTGTCAGGACACTCGAAGATATTGCGCTGTGGAAAGCAACTGAGTTTCGACATTTTCTACTGTACAGCGCCCTAGTAGTTCTTAAGGATTCGGTTCACGATGATATATATTACCATTTTCTCTTGCTCCATAGTGCCATTCGAATGCTCAGCTGCGAAAATTCATGTCAATAAAACGCTAGTGTAGCTGCTCAAATACTACATGAGTTTGTTCGGATCTTTCCTGTTCTATATGGAGAAGATAAAGTTAGTTTCAATGTCCATTGCCTTCTTCATCTTCCTGCTTGTGTAACGCAGTTTGGTAAATAAGATAGCTTTTCAGCCTATAAATATGAAAACTATATGCAATATACCTATAAAAAGTTTGATAAAAAAACCAAACCAAATTTTACAGCAGCTACATCGAAGGCTTAATGAAATTAATTCAGCTGAATACGAACCTTAACTGTCAAAATTCAATAGCTTCAACATAAATTTTGAAAATGCCAAGGATTCTTACTGCTGCGTGGGAGGTCATGCTTTTAAAGTAATTGGATTTGGTCAAAGAGGAAGCCAAGAAACTATTGTTGGCTATTTATTAAAAATTGAATCGGACTTCTTCAATGAACCGGTGCACTCATCCTCAGTATTAGGCATACTTTTGTGTAGCAATGATGAGTCTATAGAAATTCGTGAATACTTTAAATCTGAAGTATTGTATAAATTTTACAGCATGCCGCACGCAGACAAAATTATTCTAGTTCCCATTTTACATTACTGCTTTTCTCGATTTTCACATTGTTGGGTTCCAACAAACAATTATTCACACGTTTTAAAATCACCAAAGTATCAAAATAACATCACTTAACGAGAAAGAAAAACGATCAGCACATGGCGTATCTGACATATATGTTGAAAAGTTAATTTGCGTTGAGCTAGTTGTGCGAATATGAGACACTAAGGCTCAACACCAAGCCTAAACAATATTCAGGCAACTAGCTGCAAGGCACATTAACGATAAACACTCAATTAAATAATATTCACAAAATAAATTTCGACATTTAACACGCGGCACGAACAACGAAGCAAACAACACGAAAGATCAAAACTAAATGTCAGATATGCCGAGCTGTCGACCTCAAGACAATGGGGTGTCTCTTTCTACCAAAAGGTAGTGCCTTAAGCAAATCGAGTGGTGCGCTCGAACTTATTGTCATGTATTGTAATGCAAGGAGCAAGAAAACCTATGTTTATCATGTATCAACATAATTTATTCACTCTCACCATAGGCCCCTTAATATGGGGCGTTAATACGATAAATTTGCAAATGTGTTATGTGTAGGGGAATAGGGATAAGATTGTCAATTTAAAACTTATTGCGAGAAATTGTAAGGGTCAATGACCCAAAGTAAACTACAGCTGTTTGTTAATACATAAAGTACCGAGATTACTTCAAATGTTCACAGAAAAAATGTAAATCACTTGCTAGTAGATCGTCCACAAACACGGAAATAAAACCTTTTATAACGTTCGCCTAACGAGTTTTACATTCATTGTGTATTGCCAAGAAGTTCTTGTGCAATCATTTAAATCGCCCAATTGCAACATCATTGCAATTCTACCCATTTTTCTTTTCCAACTCGCCATCAGTTCGGAACATGGTCCTTCGAGTCCTTTTAAATTAAATTAAAGACAAGTAGTGTTTTTTTTGTTTAAACAATAATTTGAAAAAGTGTGCTGTGGAGTGAGTGTAAAAAAAATACATATCCGATCATCGACGGACAGCCAATCGGCCACAGCATCCAACGACCAACGGATTCAGCCCAACAGTGAAGCACAGTGAGTCAACGGCTTAAACGGATTCAACAAATCCATCAACCGGTGAGAACACTCAGCAATCACAGCAATTACTGTGCAACACAAAGCCTTCTGCAACTGTAACTGAGAGTTAATATACTAAAGTTGCAGTTGCAAAAGCAAACTAAGGTAGGAAAATCATTCCTCTTTTATACAATTGTTTGCAAATTTTACATTACGTTTATATTTCATAAACGCTTCGTAATATACTCTACAAATCCAACGAGCAAACGTTACTTAGACTCAACGGATACAGTAACGCAACTGGACACAAGAGTCATAACGGCGTGGGAAATTCTACAACAGTCTGTAAGAGATACAACGGTCACATCACCAGCAATCACAGCAAGGAACTGTGCAACGCAAAGTCTTCTGCAACTGTAACTGAGAGTAACCCTACTAAAGTTGCAGTTGCAAAAGCACAATAAGGTAGGAATATTATTCCTTTTATCACACCTTTTGCTGCATAAAATACATTAAATTAAATAGTAGTCAGAAAAATATACATTTTTTTTGGTTAAAACACTACATACTTAACGCCCATATCAAGTGTATAAAACGTTTAAATCAAGTGCAAATATGTCAAAGCTTGCGAAATGCATTGAAAGACAAGAGCTCTTACTTAGAGAATTTCAAACTGATTTCGAAGACTTTAAGACAGAAATCGAAGCGCGAAAATCAAGGGGATACATAAACGCGTGTTTATCGGATATTGAAGAGGGCTTTGCGCGAGCAAAACGGGATCACGATGCAATCGTAAATAGTGCGTCTGATCCTAGTAAAGACAATTACTTTGAATCCGAAACTTTTTCTAAAATCAAACGCGTCTATTTTACATTTTTGGGAATGTTAAACGACGAATTGGACAAATTCGGTGAAAAAAGCAACGCAAATTTAGATGTTTCTCGTTTAAACGTAACAAAAACTTCAATTTGCGACATTCGGCTTCCGCCAATTCAAATAAAGCCATTCTCTGGCAAATTAGATGAATGGTGTGAGTTTCACAATTTGTTCGAGAGTATGATCGATCAAAATGTTGACTTGGCTGATATTCAGAAGTTGCAATATCTGAAAACTCACGTGTGCGGGGAAGCGGCGCGTTTAATTCAGCACCTGCCAATCGACGGCAAGAATTATGCAGCGGCATGGGAAATTCTTAATGAACGATTTGAAAATAAACGAAAACTAGTGAACGCGCAATTGAGAATTTTAATGGAACAGCAGAAACTCAACCATGAATCTGCCAAAACTTTAAAAGCATTGCACGATACGAGTACGGAATGTATTCACGCGCTATCCAACTTGGGAATCGCAGTCGAAGCATGGGACGCGATTCTCATTTATATTATATACCACAAACTGCCTTCTCAAACCCAAAAGGATTGGGAAGACAAATTAGGTACTTCAAAACTTCTTCCAGAGTGGAAAGCATTTTCCAAATTTATTGAAGGAAGGTTTAGCTCCTTAGAAAATCTTTTGGAGTCCAATTGGGGTACAGCCCACCACGGGTCATTTAATAAAAAGAACACGCCGACGGCGTATCACATCAAATCGTCACCCGAAACAAAGAAATTTCTCTGTCGCCTTTGTAAGGCCTCGCATGGAATTCGTTACTGCAAACAATTTCTCAAAATGGAGGTGAAGGCACGAGCAGAAGTGGCGAAGAGAAATTCTGTCTGTTCAAATTGTCTAGGGTATGATCATCATGCATCAAATTGCAATAGCAGCAACCGATGTCAAAAATGCGGTCAGAAACATCACACACTGCTGCATATAGATTCGTACAATAATAACAACAATTATCAAAATAATGCCCATCAGCCGAGGGCACATCAAGTTCATAATCAGGCATCATACAATGCTCACTTGATCCAAAACTCTAATGAATTTATCCCCCCTAATCTATACAATGAGCAAGAAGGTGCTTCAACTTCTGCACCAAATCTTAACTCACACCTAAACCAGATGAAATCTAAGGTTTTGCTAGCAACAGCGTTGGTTAAGGTATTTTCGTCCAATGGACAGCACCACGTGCTAAGAGCTTTGGTAGACCCAGGGTCAGAGGCTACATTTATGAGAGAGAACGTGGTACAGCTTCTAAGCTTAAAGAAGGAACACACAGCGGCCACCGTAACAGGGTTAGGGCAAACTTCAACGGGTAGCTCAAACTGTAAGGTTCAATTTAAAATGTTTTCGTTCACTAATCCCTCATTCTGTCTCAATGTTAGTGCGTATGTCTTCCAAAAATTAACTTCCTTATTGCCAACACAGCAGATACAATCAACTTCATGGGGGCATTTAGCAAAACTTCCGCTAGCAGATCCAACGTACAACTACCCAGGGAAGATCGATATACTGCTAGGCGCCGACGTGTATGCGTCCATAATTCTCCAAGGACTAATTAGGAGCCGTAATGGCTCCCCAGTGGCACAAAATACCGAGTTAGGATGGATCTTAACAGGAGCCACCAATAGTGCTCCCCACATGACCTCGATAGTAGTGCAAAATCATCATAATGCAATTGATGCTCAACTTAGGCAATTTTGGGAGATGGAAGAGAATATGGAAGAACGAAAAATGACTCAAGAAGAAGAGAGGTGTCAACTACACTTCCAGAACACAGTGAAACGCAGAAGTGATGGAAGGTATGAGGTACGGCTTCCATTTAAGGAGAATCATCCACCAAGGCTTGGAGACTCCAAAAGAGCTGCAATGGCACGATTCTTTCAAATCGAGAAACGGCTCGCAGCAAACAAGAAGCTGAGGGAAGCGTACACTCAATGCATCCAAGAATACGGTACGTTGGGACACATGAGAGAAGTCAAGCCAAGCTTCAATGAGGTACAAGGAGAACATTACTTCTTACCACACCATGCAGTTTTCAAAGAAGCTAGCACAACCACAAAGTTGAGGGTGGTCTTTGACGCCTCATGTGCAACATCAAACGGAAGGTCGTTAAACGATTTCCTGATGGTAGGCCCACGCTTACAAAGAGACATTATTGACCTCATCGCACAGTGGCGCAAATTCAAAATAGTCATGGCTGCGGACATCAGCAAGATGTACCGACAAATATGGATGGCACCAGAAGATACTAAGTATCAACTTATTTTGTGGAGAAATAAAAACGATGAAACTATAAGAACCTTCGCCCTGAATACGGTGACATTTGGTACTGCTTCGGCACCATATTTAGCAGTACGAACCTTGCACCAGGTGGCGATGGACTGTGAACAAGATCACCCCGAAGTAACCAAGGCGCTCATCGAGGGCTTTTATGTAGATGACTTTCTATACGGAGCCGATAACGAAGAAGCAGCCATCAGGTTACAAACAGATGTTCTGGCTGTATTAAACGCAGCTGGATTCCCTCTACGTAAATGGGCAAGCAACTCATCACAAATTTTGGAGCAGATACCTAAAACTGACCGGGAAGTGAATATCCCGTTAAAATTCGATTCACCCGATGCCATTAAGACATTGGGCATACAATGGCATCCAGCAAAGGATGTATTCAAATTCAAAACCAATATACCCAAGGTAGAAAAACACACCAAACGATCAGTTCTCGCAGATATCGCTCGCCTATTTGATCCGCTTGGATGGATCTCCCCATGCATCATCAAAGCAAAAATGATTCTGCAACAGCTGTGGGTGCGAGAACTGTCTTGGGATGCAATACTACCTGCTGAAGTAGAAGGTCCTTGGTTGGAATTGCGAAATAACCTGCAAAGGTTGGAAACTCTGGAGATTCCGCGTTGGATCAACCATGAAAACACATCCAGAGTACAACTGCGTGGATTTAGTGATGCCTCTGAGAAAGCGTACGCGGCTGTGGTATACGCGCGAGTGGTTACAAACGGCAGAGAGCAGATTTCCTTGCTAGCAGCGAAAACAAGAGTAGCACCAGTAAAATGTGTATCCTTGCCACGGCTGGAACTCTGCGCAGCCCTATTATTAGCAAAACTCTTGAATAGGATATCAACTGCAATGCAATTCAGACATGTAGAAACATTCGCATGGTCCGATTCGATGATCACCTTGGCATGGATAAAAGGAAGTCCAGCAATGCGGAACACATTCGTAGCGAACAGAATCACAGAAATTCAAAGGCTTACGGATGAAGTTAGTTGGCGACATGTAACAAGCAAGGAAAACCCAGCTGATGTGGGTTCCAGAGGATTAACGCCAGAGGAACTTATGGTCAACCAGTTGTGGTGGCATGGGCCAACATTTCTCAGAAACTTCTCGGCAAAGGATTGGCCAACAATAATCCCAAAAGATACAAATGTGGAAACCAAGGTGCAAGGTAAAATAAAGCAAAATACCCTATCCTTCTATAACACAAATTTTGTAAACACGGTAACAAGTTTGGTTCAGGTAGCATCATATTGCGTTATCATCAATAATGCATTTCTCCAACAATACTCCACCTTGAAACGTCTCGTCCGTAGCGTTGCTATTTGGCGGAGATATTTTTATAATCTAAAAAACGTAAAAGGACGATTGCCATTAAAAGCACACCCAATTACCCCGAACGAAATAAGCACTTCACATGATAAAATCGTAAAAATCGTTCAAAACGAAACATTTCATGAAGAAGTCAAAGCACTCGGGGAGAAGAAAGGGCTAGCCAAGGGCAGCCAAATACGCAGCTTGAACCCCTTTCTAGATGAAGAGGTTCTCTTACGGGTAGGGGGTAGATTGCTTAACTCGTCACTCCCATTCCAGCAACGACATCCAATAATAATCCATGCATCTCACCATCTTGCTAAATTGATTGTTAGGGACATACACCAACGAACTCTGCATGGTGGCCAACAGCTGATGATGGCCGAATGCAGGCTAACATACTGGATATCAAACCTAAAGAGACTAGTGAAAACCACCATCCATGAATGTGTGCGATGCCACCGTCATCACGCACAAATACAAGAGCAATTGATGGGTAATCTCCCAGCCGAGAGGGTACGGATCGCGCGACCATTTACCAACACGGGAGTCGATTATGCTGGACCAGTAGAGATCAAACTATGGAGAGGCAGATGCAGCAAGATAACGAAAGGGTATATAGCAGTCTTTGTATGTTTGGCCACAAAGGCCATACACATAGAATTGGTCAGCGATTTAAGCGCTGCAGCATTCATCGCATCGTTCCGAAGATTTGTTGCAAGACGTGGAAGTTGTGCGAACATGTTTAGCGATTGTGGCACTAACTTCAAGGGAGCCAACAACGAACTGAAAAAGGACAGCAGATTTATATCAGCAGAATGGTCGACTGAGGTAGCGGACACACTGACATCACTAAACACAGCGTGGCACTTTAAGCCTCCATCATCCCCACACTTCGGAGGACTGTGGGAGGCTGGTGTTAAATCCATAAAACACCACATCAAAAGAACCATTGGGACAGCCAAACTTACATTTGAAGAGTACGCGACACTTCTCGCACAAATCGAGGCTTGTCTAAACTCACGACCCTTATGTCGAATGACGTCGGATCCAGACGATCTCACGGTTCTAACACCTGGTCATTTTTTAATAGGTGCACCACTACGAATGCCTCCTGAAAGAAACCTGAAAGAAAAGAATATTAACAGCTTGGACAGATGGAGATACATCCAAAGAATCACACAGGACTTCTGGAAACAGTGGAGTACATCATACCTCCACTTGCTCCAACAGCGCCCAAAATGGCTACAACAACAATCAACAGTAAAGGTAGGAGATATTGTCCTCGTCAAGGAAGACAACCTCCCACCGTCATCATGGCTACTCGCGCGGGTCACGCAACTACACCCCGGGTCAGACGGTCTAACGCGCGTAGTGACCATAAAAACGGCGAATTCCACACTTAAACGGCCAATCGCAAAATTGTCCCCCTTGCCGGTATCAAATTCGTCGAGCGAATCAGTAGACAATATGAACAATGCAAAACCCACTGAATAAAAAACAACAACAACATTAAACCAAACCGACATGAAATCTAATAAACAAACACGTAATAATACATCTAACATAAATACAACTCAAGATTAAACCCTTACAACAATGTCAACTCACCCCTCGATAGATTAGTTCAATCTCTAATGCAGCTGTAGATTATAGACATTATCTCAGACCCACCTTTCGATTAAACAATTTCTAATTCATTTTTTTTGCTTTGCATGGTACACATTGTAACGGCAACGGATCGAGGAAGTCGAGGAACAGACCGAACAGCAAGCCACAACAACAACAATGCACCGGGAAGCTTCCAGAAACACCACCAAGATTGAACCATAATTGAGCCAACACACCAAACCCTGAGGCGGGCAGCATGTTGGGTTCCAACAAACAATTATTCACACGTTTTAAAATCACCAAAGTATCAAAATAACATCACTTAACGAGAAAGAAAAACGATCGGCACATGGCGTATCTGACATATATGTTGAAAAGTTAATTTGCGTTGAGCTAGTTGTGCGAATATGAGACACTAAGGCTCAACACCAAGCCTAAACAATATTCAGGCAACTAGCTGCAAGGCACATTACCGATAAACACTCAATTAAATAATATTCACAAAATAAATTTCGACATTTAACACGCGGCACGAACAACGAAGCAAACAACACGAAAGATCAAAACTAAATGTCAGATATGCGAGCTGTCGACCTCAAGACAATGGGGTGTCTCTTTCTACCAAAAGGTAGTGCCTTAAGCAAATCGAGTGGTGCGCTCGAACTTATTGTCATGTATTGTAATGCAAGGAGCAAGAAAACCTATGTTTATCATGTATCAACATAATTTATTCACTCTCACCATAGGCCCCTTAATATGGGGCGTTAATACGATAAATTTGCAAATGTGTTATGTGTAGGGGAATAGGGATAAGATTGTCAATTTAAAACTTATTGCGAGAAATTGTAAGGGTCAATGACCCAAAGTAAACTACAGCTGTTTGTTAATACATAAAGTACCGAGATTACTTCAAATGTTCACAGAAAAAATGTAAATCACTTGCTAGTAGATCGTCCACAAACACGGAAATAAAACCTTTTATAACGTTCGCCTAACGAGTTTTACATTCATTGTGTATTGCCAAGAAGTTCTTGTGCAATCATTTAAATCGCCCAATTGCAACATCATTGCAATTCTACCCATTTTTCTTTTCCAACTCGCCATCAGTTCGGAACACACATTGATTTCCTCAAACTGTTAGCTCATAGATTTTTGTTTTATAGATTTCAAATATTAAGAATTACTAGAAGATGACATAAAATAACCGCCCTTGTAAGTATTAAAAAGCTTGCAAATGATAATCTTTTTAACTTAATTTTTATTTTGTTTAAGTTCACCTTTTTCACCCATAACCTTGGGATATCAAAATTCATTAAATAGTGAATTCATATAACCGGAGGTTTTGTGTCTTCTACCGAAATTCCATTAGAACAACAAGATACAAATTCTTCTGAAATTTGTGAAAGCCAAATTTTAGCTCCGTCCAGAATTGCCTTTAAAAAAAGGAAATTTGCGTTTGAATCAGACACTAAAGAAAATACATCTCTACATCAGCTCACCGCAACTTCTGGAAAAGGTATCTACAGATTTTGTTAGATAGCAGTTATAAAAATAAATTTACTCAAATGTTCGTTTTTACAGAAATCTTATCCAGCAATGATGTATCAAAAAAACTTGATACTGTAATTAGTGCTTTAGGAACACTTAATGCAAAAATAGACAAAATGGAAGCCCAAAATACACTTCGCAACGAAGTAAAGAAATAATATTTATGAATTTTTTATTGGAATTAATATTAAAAAATGCAATATTATTATTTTTTTTTTTTATCAAAAAAACAGAAGCACTGCCAGAGTGATGCTGAAAAATTGGCAGAAAATAAAATATTAAGAGAAAACTTAATATTAAATCGCCAAATGCACAAAATGCTAACAAATTTGTCTGGAGAGGGAAAAAATGAGTGCACTATTGAAATTGAAGCAACCTTTCCTATAAGAACACTCGCTCAGATGAGTGATGTAGAGCTTCGTCTAGCAGATGCTGAATTTGCAGGAAAATTGGTAAATATGACTTAATTAAAGCTAACCAGTGAATATTTACTTAAACAAACATTTTAGGAAACATATTTAAGAAAGTTCAGCGTAAAGTTAGAAAACGTTTTTCGCTCCTTAGCCACTGACATCGTTTATGTTGATTTTAATTTAGATGGCCGAGCGGGAAAGAGATCGCTGAACGCGTTATCTTTATATAGGAAAATTTTGTTTGGTAAGCATTAAGTTCCAGAAAGTTGAATGAACAGTTCTATCTAACTACTACATAAATCTTATTTTCAGATGCTTGTGGCAGACTACTTGGACAAGATAAATTTGAAAAGGAAATGCGTCGATGTGTCCTAAATGCACACAATCGCTATTACAAAAAAAAAAGAGACATTGAATGAATAAATAACCTGCCTGGGTTTAATTTTTATTAATTTTGGAATTGTGCTTGAGTTTATTAACCTACTTTTAATTTGTTGTTCAAAGTATATGTTTCTTAGTATATAGTATAAATAAAAATGAATTGAATTAAGAATGTTTATTATCATTTTTTGTTATAGTTTGAAGGCACCATCAGAAGCAAAGTACTTCCATAGCACTGCTTTTGGAGAGGAAAAGAAGTACATCCTTAGTACTTCCTTTTACTTAGGAAAAAAGAACTTATTAAGTACTCCCTTTTACGCAGGCACGATGTACGTCTTTAGTTCTTTCTTTTACGCAGGAGCAAAGTACTTATTAAGTACTCCCTTTTACGCAGGCACGATGTACATCTATAGTACTTCCTTTTACGCAGGAGCAAAGTACTTATTAAGTACTCCCTTTTACGTAGAAACAGAGGTTCAAGGCAGTAGTTTTTTCAATATGTTAGAAAGGGATGGGTGCTTCACGTATTCTCATATACGGTAGGTATATAACTGAGTATTTGCCCGAGCGCCTATCCTTTTTCAGTGGAAAGAAAGTACTTTTTGTCCGTACATGTTTCAGTAGGTATGTCAGTACTTCTGCGTTTGCAGGGAAAGTACTTTTTGTCCGTACATGTTTCAGTAGGTATTTCAGTACTTCTGCGTTTGGAGGGTGTGTTGCAATTGATTGTGTTGGTGTGATTGATTGGTGTAAGTGATTGGTTGTGTGTTGTATCTTTTACCTTGCAAGTCGGCATGAAGCCGCCTTCTCGAATGATATTAGCTCCAAAGGAAGTCATGCGAAAGCAGTTATTGTATTCAAGGATGCGTTGAAGAAAATGGTTGGAATCGGGATCACTTCCATCGAACAATGGTTTCAGTGGCTGTGGTGGCATAAGTAATGGATCCAGTTTGACTTTTCAATCTGCACAGCACAATCCAGCCGTTTCTCTTTTGAACTTTAACGCATTGCAATATCGGCATACAGTCGTCATTGTTCCAATATCTAAGTTTTCATCATCACTATAGTTCGCAGTGGGACCATATTGGAATGCCAAGCGATTGTATGATGCCAATGATCTTAGTGTGCTCACGCGTTGTATCAATCGGGCATTTTCTATTAGTATATCTTGTCTTTCTTCGCTTAAGTTCTGTGAACTACACTTGTTGCTGGCTTGCATGTCTTGTGCGGCGGCCGATGCTCGCACGTCGTCCTCTAGGCAATTTGGACTATGGACAGACTGGTTAATTTAACCATAAATGCACGATCCACATTATTTTCACAGTTCAACTTACCACCTTAAGGACAAATGCCTGCTGTGGAAATTGAATAAAAATTTGCCCAATACTCGTGATTCATTTGATGGTTTTCAATTGAACTGTTGGGAAACGAATAACTTTAACCTCAATTTCACAATTTCACAGTGAACACAATACCGGTTTTAGGTTTTCTTTTTATCCGAGGGTAGGTGAAAATCTTCCAAAGACAATATTAGAATAGCAATCGCGTTCTCATAGTAGTGTCAGATTTTTACTGACTAAAAACACCAACCTTCTAAAGATTGTTAGATACTGCAACTAAGATATAACTCATCAAGCAATTTTTCTATCATGAAATAACAACTTTTGACAGGTTACTTTCCAATGAAAGATCCTGCGTGTTCCGCAAACTAGACGCGGTTAATCTTATCTTGCCAAGTCGAACGGTTCCGTTCTTTGTAGTCGGCGCAATAAATTGCTCTCGTCCAAGATTTGTCGGACTGTATTGTTGATATGTCCGATTAGTCGGTTTCTATGCTTTCTCGCGAAGCTTCTAGTTTCAGCTTCGATTATTGGATTTTCGAGATCCCTATGGATATCGTCGTTTCTACTATACCATTGTGCTTGTACAATTTCTCTAAGCACTTTATTTTGAAAAGTTTGTAGAATATTGGCATTTGTTTTCTTGGAACAACCCCAAAGTTGTATACCGTAGATCCACACCGGCTTTAGCACTGGCTTGTATAAAAGCAGGTTTTAAGTTAGCGTTTGAAAGAACGTGCGCATAATAAATGTCACATAAAATTAACTGAGCAGAGTACAATGAGTAGCTGTCAAACAATGTATCACGCACCGGCGCCATCTACTTAAAATGAAACGTACTTATTTTCGTGAGGGATACTCACACACCACATAGGTACTGGCGCCATCTGCTCCACCACCATGCAAAACCGTATTGGTTTGTAGTACATGCTATGTATCAGAGATGGCGCTGTATGTGAAAAATGATTTTCCCTGTTTTCCTGCCTTTTCCTGAATTTTGTTTGCTATAAACCTAGCGGTGCCCGAGACCTTTCCAACGAATGCAATACCGTGGCAATCGGTTCGTGCGTTCTAGAGTTATAGCGTCAGGAAGGATAACCCGACTTATTTTTATATAATAGAGATAAGGATATTGATCTCATGTCAAAAAAGGTAAGACGTTTTCTAGTTTAAAAAAAAGTGT
The DNA here is from genome assembly GCA_949126925.1 of Cheilosia vernalis. Lineage (NCBI taxonomy): Eukaryota > Metazoa > Arthropoda > Insecta > Diptera > Syrphidae > Cheilosia > Cheilosia vernalis. The sequence continues at coordinate 22,258,106 of OX421361.1, read as the reverse complement.
TGTAAAAAAATAGTTTGCGTATGTTTGTTTGAGTACATACGATTTAAAAACTAATAAAAATCAATGGATTGGAATGTCCCAAGGAGCATTTTGCGACTTCATGTGTCATGCGTCATGAGCGACGTCGTTAAGACGGTATTGTTACCAGAAAATATTCCCAGCAAGTAACATTTTAGACACATGCTAGGTAACATTTCCAATTAGGGATATTACTATCTAGGAATTTTATGTCCACACTGGTATGTTATTGTGTGAAAATTGTTTCCAATGCCAGGCCATTTGTAGACATATTCACTTCACGCACATCCTAATACATTCTCCCCAACAACAAAACTGAAGTAGAAGAAATAATACCTATCACAAACGCACAATTATATTTATTTATCTATATATATAAAAGGCAATGAAGTCCGTGTGTGCGCGCATAACTCGATAACGGATTGTTGGATTTCAACAATATTGGGCTTGACGGTTTCATTTTGGACCAAGGAAGGACATAGGCTACTTTTTGTCGCGAAAACAAAACTTTGAGGCGATGAAAGAGGTTATGAAAGTTCGTATGGGGAAATGCACTTTGAAAAAAAAAAATAAACGGTAGAAATCGAGTAGTGATACTTCAAATACTAAAAAAAAATATTTTTAATTTTAAAAGCAATTGTTGTTGTCAATTATTTTAATTATTTTCCAAGCAAATTTTTGTTTTCAACATTTTTGAATTTTTTTTAAATACACCTAATAAGTTTGCTTATGTTTACTGTGTTACATTAAGTAGCTTTTTGAAATGGAGTAGATACTTCCATGTGTTTGATGGTGTTTCAATGCATAATTTTTGTTTGCCAAGTATTTTCAGGATCCTTACATTAGTACCTAAGTTGAAATATTTGAGATGACGATGATGACAGGCAACAGGAGTTGTTGAGCGTTTTGAGTTTTACGCGCATAACTCGAGACAGTATGGTTAGTTTTTAAAGATTTTGAGCTCAATAGTTTCGATTAGGCCCAAGGAAGGCCACAGGCCACTTTATGCCTCGAAAACAAAACTTTGACAGGATGATATAGGGGATAAAGTTTGTGTGGGATTCGGCGATTCCAAGAAAAATTTGATCAGATCAAACGTTTCACGTCGCAGAAAATCAGGACGAACAGTCAGATCGGAATATTAACAATCGAGAGAATATGTCGGAACTTTGTAACGATCCGTTACACAACCCTTCATCCAACCCCGCTACTAAACACTAAAGGGGCTACCAACAAACCTGAAACACCCACCACCAGCGCCAGCACACGACTCAGCACCACCAGCCAAACAACAACAACAACAACACGAGTGACAATTTTTACATCGGACTTACAAGTCACACTGACTTACCAAGGAAAATTACATAAGTACCCCGAGGCAAAACTGATTCACTCAATTCCAAGTGCAATACACTTGGCGCTGACCCTGTTCTCTAGGGACTTGCACCATTCCCTTAATTTTTGACAGCTGAATTCTGCTAGCAGAATTGGCCATCCGTATACAGAAGTTGTAGGTTGTATTGTTAGTTATCCGATCAACTGCATCTTCTTTTCCCCGTAACGTTGTATTGTGAGTTATCCGATCAACAGTAGTTCCTTTCCCCCGTAACGTTGTATTGTGAGTCATCCGATCAACAGTAGTTTCTTTTACCTGTAACGTTGTATTGTGAGTTATCCGATCAACAGTAGTTCCTTTCCCCCGTAACGTTGTATTGTGAGTCATCCGATCAACAGTAGTTTCTTTCGCCCGTAACGTTGATTGTGAGATATCCGATCAACAGTAGTTCCTTTTTCCCGTAACGTTGTATTGTGAGTTATCCGATCAACAGTAGCTCTTTTTCCCCGTAATATCCGATCAACCGTAGCCCCCATAATTAAGAATTAAGTATCAATGAATTGTCAAGGTAAAATAAGAAGACTTAAAGATTGTTAACTAATTATTTACGAATAACCAATAAAAGGTAAAATTGTATATCGCCCCAAAGTTAGTGTTTCTTTGGGGGCAACCCTGGATCCGACGACTATACCCCAGCCGCAGACAAAAAGCACATCACAACTTCGGGAAAGAATATCATGCGTCCGTATTGGAGACCGAGAAAGACACAATAGTCATCAGCATAGCGTTCCATGTTTCTCACATGGTCAATTGTATGTTGCGTGCTCACGTGTCGGCAAACATCTCGCTTTGTACGTGTACGCACCCGTAAATGGAACGAAAAATGCTATGTACCATAAAACACTTCAGTGAAAAAGCGGTAGGTTGGCCGACAAGTAAATCGCTTGACCGGAAGCGAAAGCATTAACTACATTGACGAATTTTTGCGAAGCGAAGTCGCCGGGCCAGCTAGTTTTATATAATATTTTTAGTTATTAAATACAATTTACATTGTATAAATGCGTACGCAAACGAAATTCGTTAGGCAGAAATGTGCACAACATGCGAAATGAATAAACAAACAAAAATTAACTTAACTTGTTGGTTTTATTTATAATGCAATCCGACCACAACTAAATGACATTTGATGCGAAAACATTATTTACGAAAGCTCTACGCAGGCTCTAAACCCAAATTTTTACGTTTAATCTTTATAAAACACATTTTTCTGAAGAGCATCTTAGAGGGTGCGTAAAAATAAGCAGACTCTACGGTGAGTTTATATAAGGCTGTAAATATCCAAGAGTATCGAACGAAAATCATACTGAACACTTTTTGACGTTTTGCTTTTTTCCCGCAAATAAGAACAAATATCTAAATAGGAATTCCTGCTCAATACAAATTAAATGCGAATCCCAAGTTGGGAAGTTTTTAGCACGCATAATAGCCACGATTCCTTGCAAGAAACATTAGCTCGCAAATAAGAACATATTGCTAAATAGGAACTTCTTGTCACCACAAATTAATCGCGATTCCCGATTGGGAAGATTATTCCCAAACAGTGATGAAAATGAACATTGCTGATTGTACTTTTCGTTAAAATTGTATTTTTAAGGACTGAAGTGTAACTTTTACGATTTGGAAATTCATAGTCATAGCTATATGAATATTATAGTTATAATATGCCCACATACTTTTTTACTACATATATTTACTTAGGTCATGATTTAATGAACTTACTTACTTACTCCTTATTAACGCCATCAATTATTGTCGAAATTTAATCATCAGGAGAAAAAGTAGTACCTTACCTATTTAGGTATTAGAAATGAAATGTTTCCGGAAATAACATAGTTTGGCGAAAAATATTCTATAGAAATAAACACTTTGTCTTCGAAATTTATTCTTCCCCGGAAGTCTTCCACAAACTCCATGCAAATAATGCTTTGCATGTAGTTTAAGTTGATGTATTTCATTGTATCATTTAAAGAAGGATTGTAACCGCGTAACTCTTGAAGCAAAAAACTATTTTAACTATTCCAAGTTTGTTTAATTTCAGATAGTATCCAAAAGATACTAAAAGATGCTAGGTATCCATTATGTATTTGAAAAAGAAAAATGCATATGGGAAATAAATAGATTCAAATGTTATCAATATATCTATATAGACATCGTAGATTTATTTTATACTGATTTTATAATGCTCTTTATCCGCATTTAAAATAGCATAAATAATTATGAGACAGATTTTTGATTAAATATTGCATATTTTGTAAGGATAACGGTTTTTTCGAAGTACATTAGTAACATTTCAAGGCAAAATGATTTCACCCATAAAATTTAAGTATATGTTTTCTGTTTACACTGTATTCACACTGTTACGTTATTGCGTGAGGAGTGCAAACGTAACAGCGAGGTAAGTGCGTCTGAAATTGTGTGTTCAAAGATGGTGTATATGATTTGCGTCAAAAACAAGTCCTACTTTTTGTTGCGCAACTTCCGCAGCAAAAAAGGAAGTGTTACTTAGTTGTTTCGAAACATAGGTTCCTAAATGGGATCACGAATTGATACCAGAACGTCGCCAGGCCTGCTAAAATGTGTATTCGAATGCTACTTGGGTACCTACATAGTTTTTTGTTTAAAGAATTTCTCTTAAGATTTGGAAGCAAGCCCCCTCCGAAACAAAATCCTGGCTACGGCACTGTGCACATTTATTATTATTACTACTACACAAACTACGATCTGCTTGACACTTCGAGGAATTGAATCCACCTCAGGCTACATCCGGCTTGTGATTAATGTGGCGCAAATATGTTAATTGGAACGGGATTACATTCAAGTTCAAATTCACTGTTTGTGGAAAGGATTTTGAATACTTAATTTAAGAAAATAAAATTACTAAATTATTTTTGAAATGTCATGTCGTTGACAATTGCATTGTCACCACTGGAACGCAGTGGTAAACATTTTTTTAAGAACTGCAATTTAAACGTATACATACTTATATCTTAAATGTTGACTCAAAAGCTGGATTAAAAATGCATTTAACACGGACTTAAACCCGTCTTTAACCTACGTAATGTCAAATTCTCACTCAGTGAAAGATATAAGTTCTGAGGAAGAAATTAATACACTCCGAATCAAGCTTAAGGAAATGAATCTTCTCTATCAAACCCTGAAGAAAGAGATAGAACTGTTAAAAGAAGAAAATAATGTTCTAAGGAACACTCATGTTCAAAAAGAACGAGAATGTCCCAAAAGCTAAATACCGAGAAGATCCAGTGGTATACTTTTGAAATAAAGTCAGAAAGGCCACATCGTGTTGTAGCGAGGGGACTCCACCCCTCATGCACCAAAGAAGAGGTTATAAACGACCTTCATTCCAAAGGATTTTAAATTCTTGATGCCGTAAATATCATCAAGAAGGAGAATCAAAAAACGGAAGAAGAGAAGGACATCCTGGTAAGGCTTGGACTTCCGCTCTTTATTGTTTATTTTTTTTTATCCGAGGGTAGGTGGAAATCTTCCAAAGACACTATGAGAATAGCAAGCTTGTTCTCATAGTAGTGTCAGATTTTTACTGACTAAAAACACCACCCTTCTAAAGATTGTTAGATACTGCAACTATGTAAGATATAACTTATCAAGCAATTTTTTTATCATTAAATAACAACTTTTGACAGGTTACTTTCCAATGAAAGATCATGCGTGTTCCGCAAATTAGACGCGCTTAATCTTATCTTGCCAAGTCTAACGGTTTCGTTCTTTGTAGTCGGCGCAATAAATTGCTCTCGTTCAAGATTTGTCGGACTGTATTGTTGATATGTCCGATTAGTCGGTTTCTATGCTTTCTCGCGAAGCTTCTAGTTTCAGCTTCGATTATTGGAATTCCGAGATCTCTGTGGATATCGTCGTTTCTAATATACCATGGACCATGGTGCTTGAACAATTTCTCTAAGCACTTTATTTTGAAAAGTTTGTAGAATATTTGCATTTGTTTTCTTGGTACAACCCCAAAGTTGTATACCGTAGGTCCACACTGGCTTTAGCACTTGCTTGTATAAAAGCAGTTTGTTCTCAGTACTGAGCTGGGAATGTTTTCCTGGGAATGTTTGCCTCGTTTGCAAAGGGTAGTTCCTTATACATTCATTAACCTTATTCACTGCGGTTTGCAGTTTTGTAGTCGCTTCTTCGATTGTATTACCTACTGCTAGGATAGCTGTGTCGTCGGCGAACGTAGCAAGGGTAGTGCCATCTTCCCTTGGTATATCGCTAGTATATAACAAATAGAAAAGCGGACCAAGGACGCTTCCTTGCGGTACACCGGCCGAAATTTCTTTTAGCTCCGAGTATTCGTTTCCATTTCTAACACGGAAGACTCTATTCCCGAGATATGATTCTAGAATATCATATAGGCTTGCGGGGAGAACTTGTCGTAATTTAAATTTCAAGCCGTCGTCGTGCCACACCTTATCAAAGGCTTGTGAGACGTCAAGGAATACGCTTGAGCAAATCTTTTTTCTTCAAATGATTTCTCGATTACGTCAGTAGTTCTATGTACTTGGTCAATAGTCGAATGCTTGGTTCTGAACCCAAACTGGTGGTCAGGGATAAGATTATTGTCTTCAATAACCGGTTGTAGGCGCCTAAGCAATATTCTCTCGAAGACTTTGGATATGACTGGAAGAAGGGAAATCGGTCTATACGATTTTACTTCATTTGGTGGTTTTCCTGGTTTTAAAACCATTATGACCTCTGCGACTTTCCATTGACTCGGCACGTGTTTTAGACTGAGCGCGGCATTTATAATATGAAGAAGCTTAATTAATGCTTTCCTTGGTAGAACTTTCAGAACTTCTTCGGTGATCAAATCATAACCAGGAGCTTTCTTACGTTTTAGGGATTCGATTTCACGTTTTAGTTCACATAGCGTTGCCCTAGTGAGTGTTGAATCGTCAGATTGTGATTCAGCCCTATTAGTATTGTCGTGGATCGCTTGGCCATCGTACGGTTTAAAAGTTTCTTCTAGATGAGCGGCAAAAACGTCCGCTTTTTCCTTATCTTCCCTTGCCCATTCATTTCGATTTATTCGCTCTTTATGCTTACCTTCGAAAGGTCTGGTAATATCGAAGATACATATCTACCGAATTAAAACTATAGTTAATATTGTGGTAAAAATCGAGCCCAAACAATTCCACAGTGTTAACGTTGCCAAGAATTCAATCATACGCAAATGTATTGCAAAAAAGAGCCGCGATGTGTAAAATGCGCCGGAAGACATTTCTCCGAAGACTGTGGAGCAAATAAACAATCCTCCGCTACCTGTGCTAATTGTAAGGGAAAGCATCCGGCAAATTATAGAAGTTGTGAAGTAGCTTAGGAGTTGCAAAAACGGAGAGATGTGCTCCTCAAAACGCAAAATAGAAAAACAAGCCGCTTACCAAGACAAAGCGTAGGACCACCCAGGAGGTTGTAGGCAATATAAAACCTCCGGTTCAAAAGCGTAACATTGACAGAGAAAGAGATACAACAGAAAGAGAGATAATAGAAAGGCCCTCCACCTCTGTTGTCAAAATAACCGCTACTGAAAAGCTACTATCAGGAAAGCCATGGAATAGTTACCCTCGAATAGCCAGAATGCAGCTCAGGCAAAAAACGTTGAAACTTTCTCGTCTTTTCTCAGTTATTCTCGAGAAACTTGAAGAACAATGCAAAATAAACAACATTATTCTCGATCGCTTGGTTAAGCTAGAAAATAATTCACGGAAAACGCGTGCTTCAAAAATAACATGAATGAAAAACCAATGTTAAAAATATGCACTTGGAATGCAAACGGGATTTTACAAAAACTCGTCGAATTGGAAATATTCATACGCGAGAAAGATATTGACATTTGCTTGATTTCTGAAAGTCACGTGAAAAAGGGATCAAATTTAAAAATAAAAGGCTATAATGATTTCCATGCTTGTCACCCATCGGGAAACGCCAGAGGTGGATCATCATTGCTTATTAAAGACTGCATTGAACAATACGAAGACCTGAAGAGAGAGCTTGAAACTACGCAACTGTGCACGATTCGAGTTAAAAATAGTCAGCGTACTCTTCGAATTTCATCTATATACTGTCCACCGCGTTCCGCGCTTGAAAAAAGTGATTATACTAACCTGTTTAAATCGCGCTTGCTATTCTCATAGTGTCTTTGGAAGATTTTCACATACCCTCGGATAAAAAAAAAAAAATTGACACATTCAACGACTAGGGCGCCGTTGATTTACTATCTGCTGTATTATCAGCTCTACGATAAACTCGTCTTATGACGTTGGCGAGGTTAAAAAATGGTTTTAAATTTTGGGTTAGCAACACCAACCTTACCTAAAACATATATACCTACATAATCGGTGGGACAAAGCTCGTAACCTATTTACCTACGGTACTCATAAGACTGCAATTTCAACATTTGTGAATATGAAGAAGAAAATGTAAAGATTCACGCGAAGAAAATTTTCTATCCTTTCTGGAAATGTGTACGAAAGTTTCGTTTCGAATTTAAATAATTCAACCCCAGACTTCTTTGTTTGGGGATTACTTCCACACAATTTGAATTAATTTCTTTTTTAATTCTTTTCGAAACACCTTCTTTGATGTGCCCTCAAACCCACAAAGATTCCGGCGCCGTTCAGTTGCTTTACCACTATACCCAAATATTCTAAGTTCTGGCGGCAAGGCCTTTGAAATTTATCGGCTAGTTTGGTTCCGCTACTGAAGGATCAGACAGCCACTTACCAAGTGAAGTTCATATCTACAAAACCTCACTAGGTTGCTACTTCTGCTTCTGCAGTGAATCGTAGACACTCCGCCAGAGAGTGGAGAGCGCTCTTTTCCAGCAAACTTAAGCGAACATTTTAAATGTCAACTAAACTTTTCAAACACTTCAGCATTTATGATTCATGGTATCATGGTACTTGAATATGTTTATGAACTTTTTATCTCCATTCCTGTGCAGAGTTCGATTGTGATGTAAACATCAACTTGGATATTTAGGTCTATAAAATTTATTCCTCTGCTATCGCATATTATCCCGCAATGATGAGATGGTGGTATTTGTCTTTGTTCTTGTCATGTGCTTGTCGCCTGTATTAAAAAATCGATTTCTAGTTGATTTACATTGTATTGTCTGAGATAAACCACGGTTTACGTCATGCTGGAGTACACTCTTCAATGCGTTCTCTTTTCCCCTACTTATGTGTGTATGACTGTAATGACGTCGCTGCTGTAGAAAAAAGTTTACATTTTTAACTCCTCGGTCTCTGGATTCTGGTAGAACAAAATGCGGGATTTGTAAAAAGCGGTTCTAATATCTGCATGCGGATTTCGAGCAGTGAAAAATATTCGGATTAACGTGGAAAGTGAATTCTTTCTACAATGCATGAACAAATAATAGACGCTCATTACGGTATGGGGGCGAACACATACATAGGTATCTACACGAGTTCCAACTGAAGGGATGTTCCCAAACTGCGAAGGATATCCGAAACGAATTCGTACGTTAAAGCATTTTCTTTACTTGTTTTAGTTTTAAGCCATTGCAATGTAAATCGCTAAGTACTATTTGCCCTTATTGTTCATTCATTTCGTTAGGTGGGGCGAACGTTGAAATACTTTTAATTGGTTGAACTCAAATATTTATTCACATTTAACCCTTTATTATTGAGGTTTTTAGTTTGCATAATTGTGTTTAGATAGTGCAAGCAAGCGGAGAAAAATTAATCAGTTAAATAGAGGAAACATGATATCAACGCTTATGCGAAATGTTTGAAATGTTTACTTTCTTCCTTTTTTTGAGTTTAACCTGTAACTGCCGTTGCATCATAATCATAACAAAAACTCAGGGAAGTGCAATCTGTTTCTATTTCTGCCGTTAAGAAGGTCCAATTAATACAAATTAGTACTGTATTAATGGTGTTTTTTTTTTTTTTTTTTAACAAAAATAATAGAAATAATATCACGAGCCATATTTTTGGAATGTTAGACAGACCACTAGAATATTTTTGATTAATAGAGTTAATAATTTCTGACACTGAGGACAGTTTTAGTAGTGACGAATTTTTATATATTTCTCGTATTTTTCGCTGCGTTCTAGTTTTTAGATACGAAGAAAGAACTCTTGCAAGTTTTGCATCAACAAATTTAAATGTTCGCCTTATTGACAGCGACCACATTTGTCAAATTATTGCAAGTTACTATATTAAATTTTCGTGGATATAGAACACAACCTCTATAACTTTTGTGGGAAAAAAAAATCTGTTGGATGAAAAGGTTCATCTATCCTAGGCCTAATTTTTCACAATACTTCTTTTTGTGCAAGATTTTTTTCTTAGTTTTTGATACAAATGGAAGGGACCTACAAATTTATGACTAGACGGAACTGCTAATTGAGATGATTTTTTATGACAGTTCTACACTTGGGCGTTTGTCAGATGTTCGTGAGAGGTGAAGTAGTGTAAATAATTCTTAAGATGTAATATGTTGTTTTCCGAGGATCCAACCTGAGACCACTTGTCCAGTAGTGCAGCACACTAACCACCGAGCAACTGCGCCCGTATTTAGTGGGATGATTGGGACAGCGACAACGGATAAACATTATTTTATGTCAGAAAATATGTGTTTAGTGCTTTTGAAGACCGTACATTTCGGGATCCCATATAGATAGGACAGAACAGTACTGAGGAAATGCAGAACCTATAGTCACGGTTGCCACATTGGTCATTTGTGACCTTTTCTCTTCGTCACATTGTCATTTTTTATTCCATTTGGTATTTTTTTTATGAAATGAAGTATTATTAATAATTAAGAAAATAATATGTGATCTGTGTACATAAAGAATATGTTAAAATAAATAAGATGAGTTGATTGTTCTGTATTTACAAATATTTCGGACTTAAATTATTTTGGTAATTTGTAGCTACAGTTGATAATTTTATTTTCCAAGTTTGGACACAAACTTTATTTTCAAGTGGTAACCGTAACCGGTAACCGTAATCTGTAGTGGAGTAAATGTAGAGCCGCAAAAGGTCCGTATTATATATGATTTTTTTTCAACAGTTTATTACCTGTCAAAGCGTTTATTCGAACTATTACCGGGTCATGAAAATTGGGTATACACTGGCCCAAGGAAAAAGGTCGCGGTTATGAAAGCTGCTTTTAAATTTAATGCGTCATACGCTACCAATAACCATATTGTGCTATATTTAACGAGCTCAGATTGGCGAATTTTTCCGTTTAAAATTAACCATTGTGACCCGCAAAATATTCAGTGTGAATGTTAAAAATGATTATTAGAAAGGCACAATATTTGCCGGACAGCTGTAACAATAAGTTGTTGCTTTTTGAAATTGATCCCTGCTACGATGGCTACCCGGGCTACGTCAACATTTCCGTCTTCAACGGAAAAAACAGTCATAATAATGTTTCACATTATACTTTATACCTATATTATTTGGCACGCACGCAAAAGAAATCAGTTTGTCAGCTGCCAATGTGAATACAGCAAATCAGGCGCAACGGAACGTAGGGGTTTTGGGGGTTGAAAACTGTGTTGAAAATAGTTTTAGTTGTATAGTTTTCGAATCTAGAAATAAAACTAAAACGAGCGTTAGGAAGCCTCTACAGAAATAATTTAAAAACCATACATTGTATGCATTTATTTTTGACGCATTCAGTGTAGGTATCTGTTAAAACGCAAAATGGTATTATTGTTCCAAGCATTGTTTAAATATTGCAAAAAATAAACTAAACAAAACCTTTATTGGCTACTTCGATTGCATTGCTTTTTCCATATGCAGTGCAACTCTTTCCGTTTCTCTGGTTTCAGGTGAACGGTCTGGGCAACAAGATTATCAAGGAGAGGGTGACAGACTGAAAATAAGATTGGTACCTAGAGAAAAAAAAAACTTTCTCGTTCATATCATCAGTTTGGTATATTGCTTTTTAATTTAATTCCCTAGCTATGTTGTACATAGGTAAAAAAAACTCAGAAGCGATACTTGATAAATTTTGTATATCTATTGGAAGTGAGCCCTGAAATTTTGGGTATAGTAGATAATTTTTAAGAAATATTTTCATAGCGGCTTTATTTGAATGTTATAAGAAAAACTAAATATGGAATTTTATTAAGAATTGTTGGTATCCTAAATATGCATTTGCGGGTCCCAGCTATTCTCGCCATAATGTAGGTATAGGATAGAGTTACCGTCTGCCAAAAAAAGTATTGCGAATTTAACATTTTATGCTATAATATTACGGGCTTAAAAAATAAATTACTTATGCCAGATTTTCTCAAATTAATTCTAAATTATGATATTATTATTTTATTAGAAAAATTATTAGAGGAGGGAAAAGAACTGCAATATCTTAAATATTTCAAAGATTACAACACCAAGTGTATACCAGCTGTTAGAAAAAATAGACTTGGGAGAGCCAGTGGTGGAATATTGTGTGGTTATAAGAATAATAGTCCAATTCATCGTATTAGTTTCAAGAGCTGGGGAAATATTTTAATTATTTTTGACATATTTTGTGACTCTAAACAATTTCAAATTGTATACCGATTTATTTAAACTACAACGCTTGGAATTTAGAATTCGAAGAACTACAGAATTTCTTACTAAACAGCAATCAAGAAAACCTCGTTATTATTGGTGATCTAAACAGTCGTATAAGTGATTTCCAAAACTCTCCACTTTTTAACAATGGGCAATTTTATTACTCCAGAAAGTCGAGACAAATGTCTGAATACAAACGGGAAGCTATTGATATAAATGATCCAGGATTTTGTTAATGTGTACAAACGAAAACTGAATCAACAGATAGCCTATGCCGACTTTCACCTATCGCACTCTGTTTAGTGATGGGCACTATCGAATGAATGCGACTATCGATAGTTAGTAACTGAATGATTTCGACTATCGAATGATTTTTTTCATTCATTCATTCAGTTAAATCAATAAAAAAATTAAGCCAATTTACATTTTTTTTAGGATCTCTTTGGACTTTCAAACAAATAAATAAAAAAAAAACTATGCGACTGTATCCAACAGTCCCGAAATATGTATGTGTAAACACCGTGCGTGCGGTATGTGTGTGGCTTGATACACGTCATTGAGAAAAGAGGGAATTGTAATAACCGTATTCTTAATATATTATGAAATACCAACAAATCGACAACAGCGCCACCTATCGGGTCCAAAACTATCCTATCTTTCTAGCTGCATGCAACCATGCACACATACAAAGTTTCATTGAGATCGGTTGAGTTTCTCACAAAAATCGACAACAGCGCCACCTATCGGGTCCAAAACTATCCTATCTTTCTAGCTGCATACAACCATGCACACATACAAAGTTTCATTGAGATAGGTTGAGTTTCTCAAAAAAATCGACAACAGCGCCACCTATCGGGTCCAAAACTATCCTATCTTTCTAGCTGCATACAACCATGCACACATACAAAGTTTCATTGAGATCGGTTGAGTTTTCCAAAAAATCGACAACAGCGCCACCAATCGGGTCCAAATCGGTTGAGTTTCTCAAAAAAGCGACAACTGCGCCACCTATCGGGCCAAAACTATCCTATCTTTCTTGCTGTATCCAACCATGCTCACATACAAAGTTTCATTGAGATCGGCTGAGTTTCTCAGAAAATGGACAACAGCGCCACCTATCGGGTCCAAAACTATCCTATCTTTCTAGCTGCATACAACCATGCACACATACAACGTTTCATTGAGATCGGTTGAGTTTCTCAGAAAACGGACAACAGCGCCACCTATCGGGTCCAAAACTATCCTGTCTTTCTAGCTGCATACAACCATGCACACATACTAAGTTTCATTGAGATCGGTTGAGTTTCTCAGAAAAATCGACAACAGCGCCACCTATCGGGTCCAAAACTATCCTGTCTTTCTAGCTGCATACAACCATGCCCACATACAAAGTTTCATTGAGATCGGTTGAGTTTCTCAGAAAAATTGACAACAGCGCCACGTATCGGGTCCAAAACTATCATATCTTTCTAGCTGCATACAACCATGCACACATACAAAGTTTCATTGAGATCGGTTGAGTTTCTCAAAAAAATCAACAACAGCGCCACCTATCGGTCCCAAAACTATCCTATCTTTCTAGCTGCATACAACCATGCACACATGCAAAGTTTCATTGAGATCGGTTGAGTTTCTCAGAAAAATCGACAACAGCGCCACCTATCGGGTCCAAAACTATCCTGTCTTTCTAGCTGCATACAACCATACCCACATACAAAGTTTCATTGAGATCGGTTGAGTTTCTCAGAAAACGGACAACAGCGCCACCTATCGAGTCCAAGACTATCCTATCTTTCTAGCTGCATACAACCATGCACACATACAAAGTTTCATTGAGATCGGTTGAGTTTCTCAGAAAACGGACAACAGCGCCACCTATCGGGTCCAAAACTATCCTGTCTTTCTAGCTGCATACAACCATGCACACATACAAAGTTTCATTGAGATCGGTTGAGTTTCTCAGAAAAATCGACAACAGCGCCACCTATCGGGTCCAAAACTATCCTATCTTTCTAGCTGCATACAACCATGCACATGCACACATACAACGTTTCATTGGGATCGGTGACGGTAACGGTAACAGTGACGGTGATGGTAACAGTGACGCGAGTTTATTGGTTTCATTCCATCCAAAGTGCCCAACGCGCCGCGCCTAAAGAAGTAATAACTTAAAAAAAAAGCTTTATTTCAGCTCATAAATGTATGCAATTATAAAAACGTATGCAATGATAGAAACATATGCAAAAAACATATGCAATGATAAAATATATGCAATGGCGCATTTCCGTTACAGAAAGTTAAATGTTTGGAATTACTGCAACAGATTCCAACAGCGCGCAATATATATATGTATAAGTATATCCGTTACGCATATCCATTGCATCAAGTCCTATGTTTGGAATTACTCTACCAGAATCCAATAACGCGCGCATAAATGTTTACACATCAAAAAATATGCAGCCCACTTAACTTTTTTCGAATCTCTTTAAAACAAGTAAATTTCAAATTATTTTTTTTTAGCTACAAGAAAACACAATTTGTTGTTCAATAGGACATTAAAGAAATTAGTACAAATTTAGCCTTTTAACTTAGTATCTAGAAAATAGAAAGTAAAACATCCACACCGTCGATGAATTTCGTTATAATTTGAAGTTATGTGAATTTCGAATCGTCGGTACAATAGCCCTGGGCACTCATTCCGTAACTCTGAGAACGATAATCGTTTCAGCGATAGTAGTCAACGATCTCGTCACCAATGAGCACTGAGAGCATTGAGTGTCTTTCAGAGACCCTCAAACTACATGAAAATTACAATCAGACGTCGTATAAAATGTCATAAATGAGTTTTTTGGCAAACAATTTTGTATTTGATGCCAGAAAACTTGAAAATTGTAAAGTGGAATTAATTAAAATTCGTCCCTCAGTTTATTAATAATAACAAATAACATCGAAAATATGTATTATTGATAGGTCAGCTTCATGGATGAGCACCCCAACTTGTCCAAAGTTTCCACTTCGTATTTTTCGATTGCTGTAGGTACTATCACTATCAATACAAATGTTATGGCGGGCAGTACTAACTTTTCCGTTTTCCAATTAATTTAATGTTATAGCGAATTATTGATATAAGTTTTGTACCTTTGTAAACACCAATACACCTTTCCACAATGTTTCTTGCTTTTGCGTGAGGTTCATACAAGTCTAAAATGTACATAAGTCGTTATTTATACTAGTATCGCTTGTGGTCGAAAATCGACCATACCTTTTATAAGTAAGTATACTAAAAAACGTACTACTGTTATTCTCGTTATTAATTTATGTTTTTTATAAACAAAAAGAAAAGAGCGACATCTATAATACATGGAAAAATAAAGTGCACGACTGGGTCGAACGAAACTTTCTCGTTAAGAGTGTCCATATGGACATAAAATCTTTTATTTCTGAGTATGTTTAGGCCCATTTTATTCACTCGAAGTTGAACATAACTTGGGGATTTTTATTTTCAACTTGAGAATTACTTTTATTCACTCAAAGTTGACTCGCTCAACTTTGGATATTCCGAAGTTGAGAAAACCGAAAGTTAATCAACTGTGGGTTTTCTCAACTCCCCGAAATAGTAGACGTTGTAGAGCAAACTTGGGATTTTTACGCCAAAAATGTCAGATTTTTGGTTCTCATTTGTGCATCGGAGAGAGCGACCGCATGCGGGAGATAAGAGTCGACATTACAATAACACATACACAATGCACAAGGAGATGTGTGGCTGCACGGCATTGTTAATTGAGAGTTAGGATAGTACAGACGTGAAGAGCATTCATAATTGTTGTTCTTTGTGTTTATTGCGTTAAACATTTCTGTGACTGTGCGAACTTCAAATCAAGTGGAAAAAATAAACAAAATCGCCTGATTCGGGCAGCGAAGACGACGAGCGCAGTTTGTGTTTTCCGTTTTATAATGCTTGCAATAACATCTGGAAATGTTTATGATCCTTTATATGGCTTTTTGTTTTGTCATTTGTATTCTTCCTTTTATGACCTTTGCAAAAAGATCTAGAAATATTTATGATCCTTTCTAATAACTTTTTTTTTTAGGTATATTTTGTATTTTCTGTTTTATGATGCTTGTAAAAGTATCTGGAAACTTTTATGATCCTTTTTAGTTGCTTTTTGCCTAATCTTTATTGTTGTTCAGAAATTATATTTTTAATATAAAAATAAGTCGGGTTTTCCTTCCTGACGCTATAACTCCAGAACGGCTCAACCGATTTGAATGTTTTTTGTTTTGTTTTGTTCGTCTTAAATCAGGGATGGTTTATGAAAAAAGAAAAGTCGGAAAATTCTCAACAGTTGGTGTTGTAGGCACATATTTCGTTTTTCATGGGGAAATGCACTTTGAACAAAAATATAAACTGGATAGAAATCGAGTAGTTTCAAATACAAAAAAAAAATATATTTTAAATTTAAAAAGCAATTGTTGTTGTCAATTATTTTAATTATTTTCCAAGCAAATTGTTGTTGTCAAACATTTTGAAATTTCTTTTTTTTTTTTAAATATAGGTACCGAATAACTTTGTTCATGTTTACTATGTTACATTAAGTAACTTTTTGAAATGGAGTAGACACTTTGATTTGTTTGATGGTGTTTGAATCCATCATATTTGTTTGTCAAGTATTTTCAGGATCCTTGCATTAGTTCAAACTTCGGAAAGCAGAAATACACAATGAGTCTATGATCATGATCGAAGACGTGTGTTTATTGATGGCGAATAAAGTGCGCAGTTGGGCATGATATCACCTAATCGTCCAATACACGATGCATTCAACCACGAATTGCAAAGAGAACAACAATACGATACTGAAAAATTAGCCGAAGCAGTTCGTATAAATGTACAACAAATGATTGCGTATGACTCTTTGATGGAAGCTGTGAACAAAAGAACTGGTAGCGTTCACTTTCTGGGTGCTCTCGGAGGTACTGCCAAAACGTTTTTAATTTCATTGCTTTTGGCACGGATTTGATCGCAGCATGAGCTGCCCTGGCAATGACTTCATATGGCAACTTTGTTAGAAGGCTATCGAACTGCATATTCAGCATTGATATTGCTACTGAAAATGCAAATCATCCAGACACCATCTTGAAAAATCGAAAAAAAAAAATGCGAAGATTTTACAATGATGCAAATTGATCGATTGGGTCGAATGCACGATGGCCCACAAAAAGTCAATGGTCAATGGTGGCGGTGGACAGGACGTTGAAAGATCTTCGTGTCAATCAAAACCTTTTTGGAATAGCTATGGTTGTATTATCCGGTGATTTTCGGGAGACTCTTCCAGTTATTCCCACGATCAATTGCAGCTGACGAACTAAATGCGTGCTTGAAAGTATCAAATTTGTGGCTACATATCAAGACACTCCGATTGACGAGATCAATCTGCAGATGTGTTTTCGAAGCAATTGTTGGACATTGGTAATGGAAAGATTGCAGTTTATATCTCGACCGGACTTATCACTTTTCCCACTGATTTCTGCCACATGAAGGAAGAGCTCATTCGACGTGTTTTTCCGGGCATACCGCAGAATATAGAGGAGAAGATGTTTTGATTCCACACATCCCGATGATTACAACGGACTTACCATTCGAATTCAAACATCTGCAATTTTTTACTACAAATCTTTGCATTGAATGTTAATATCATCTATTTTACAGGAAAATAAAAGGCATTGAATTAGTTTGAATTACTAACAACATGTGGTTTACCAAAGAGCACTTCAATGAAACGGATATCATCGATTCAGTATTTACTTTGGATTCACTTTCATTTTGTACTTAGAGAAGTTCAACTAAATTACACTTCATTTTCGTAATAGAAATGAATTCATTGATGTTGTGAAATGAAATAATTTTTTTCCTTTTCAAATATAAAAAAAAATTATTATTCTTCATCTTTTAGTTTTAATCCTCAAATGAAATGTTACAAAAAACGAAGCCATCTGGTGGCGAAACGGAGTGCGCCGGGTTTGCTGTATTTAATATAAATATTCTGTAGAAAACATAAACTAAATTATAAAATATGCTGTCAGCGTAGAGTGGTACAATCATCGCCACATGCTTCCCATCCACTGATTCAATGCAGTTTCGAATTTGCCATAGTTCGTTAAATTTGGTAGCAACAGAATCCCAGGCCTCTGGTGTTCTCGGCGTCTAGAATCAAAAACCGTTTTCTGTGCATTGTGTACATTGAATCAGGTAAGGAAATGAATTTACCGAAAATTTTCCCCGGCAGATAGGGGAAGCATTTCAGCCACTCAACCCTTCGTCCAAACACGCCGAAGTTTGTGTGTCTATTCATCTTCCTCTCTGCTTTCAAATACGTACGCGGCCAAAATAATCGCAATTGCATCTTTTTGTTCCATTTTTTGAATTTTTATTGTTTTATTATTACGTGCTTCTTAATCAAGACTTCGCCACCGAATGAAAACAAAAAAAAATATTAACTGAACATACCTAGCTTAAGATTTAAAAGCAAAAGAACAGACCTTTTGTGTGTCATCTGTCACAAACATCCCAGGGATATTTTAGAAACTGCAAGTAGACCAACTTTAGAATTTCAACAGCAGAGTTGAGAATTAAAGTAGTGAATAAAAGCAATTTTCAACTTGCCGCTCAACTCTCTCTTTCAAATCAACTCCGAAGTTGATCAACCTCGGAGTCATCGGCAAGTTGAACAATAGTGAATAAAATGGGCCTTAGGCCTTAGGCCCATTTTATTCACTCGAAGTTGAACATAACTTGGGGATTTTTATTTTCAACTTGAGAATTACTTTTATTCACTCAAAGTTGACTCGCTCAACTTTGGATATTCCGAAGTTGAGAAAACCGAAAGTTAATCAACTGTGGGTTTTCTCAACTCCCCGAAATAGTAGACGTTGTAGAGCAAACTTGGGATTTTTACGCCAAAAATGTCAGATTTTTGGTTCTCATTTGTGCATCGGAGAGAGCGACCGCATGCGGGAGATAAGAGTCGACATTACAATAACACATACACAATGCACAAGGAGATGTGTGGCTGCACGGCATTGTTAATTGAGAGTTAGGATAGTACAGACGTGAAGAGCATTCATAATTGTTGTTCTTTGTGTTTATTGCGTTAAACATTTCTGTGACTGTGCGAACTTCAAATCAAGTGGAAAAAATAAACAAAATCGCCTGATTCGGGCAGCGAAGACGACGAGCGCAGTTTGTGTTTTCCGTTTTATAATGCTTGCAATAACATCTGGAAATGTTTATGATCCTTTATATGGCTTTTTGTTTTGTCATTTGTATTCTTCCTTTTATGACCTTTGCAAAAAGATCTAGAAATATTTATGATCCTTTCTAATAACTTTTTTTTTTAGGTATATTTTGTATTTTCTGTTTTATGATGCTTGTAAAAGTATCTGGAAACTTTTATGATCCTTTTTAGTTGCTTTTTGCCTAATCTTTATGGTTGTTCAGAAATTATATTTTTAATATAAAAATAAGTCGGGTTTTCCTTCCTGACGCTATAACTCCAGAACGGCTCAACCGATTTGAATGTTTTTTGTTTTGTTTTGTTCGTCTTAAATCAGGGATGGTTTATGAAAAAAGAAAAGTCGGAAAATTCTCAACAGTTGGTGTTGTAGGCACATATTTCGTTTTTCATGGGGAAATGCACTTTGAACAAAAATATAAACTGGATAGAAATCGAGTAGTTTCAAATACAAAAAAAAAATATGTTTTAAATTTAAAAAGCAATTGTTGTTGTCAATTATTTTAATTATTTTCCAAGCAAATTGTTGTTGTCAAACATTTTGAAATTTCTTTTTTTTTTTTTAAATATAGGTACCGAATAACTTTGTTTATGTTTACTATGTTACATTAAGTAACTTTTTGAAATGGAGTAGACACTTTGATTTGTTTGATGGTGTTTGAATCCATCATATTTGTTTGTCAAGTATTTTCAGGATCCTTGCATTAGTTCAAACTTCGGAAAGCAGAAATACACAATGAGTCTATGATCATGATCGAAGACGTGTGTTTATTGATGGCGAATAAAGTGCGCAGTTGGGCATGATATCACCTAATCGTCCAATACACGATGCATTCAACCACGAATTGCAAAGAGAACAACAATACGATACTGAAAAATTAGCCGAAGCAGTTCGTATAAATGTACAACAAATGATTGCGTATGACTCTTTGATGGAAGCTGTGAACAAAAGAACTGGTAGCGTTCACTTTCTGGGTGCTCTCGGAGGTACTGCCAAAACGTTTTTAATTTCATTGCTTTTGGCACGGATTTGATTGCAGCATGAGCTGCCCTGGCAATGACTTCATATGGCAACTTTGTTAGAAGGCTATCGAACTGCATATTCAGCATTGATATTGCTACTGAAAATGCAAATCATCCAGACACCATCTGGAAAAATCGAAAAAAAAAATGCGAAGATTTTACAATGATGCAAATTGATCGATTGGGTCGAATGCACGATGGCCCACAAAAAGTCAATGGTCAATGGTGGCGGTGGACAGGACGTTGAAAGATCTTCGTGTCAATCAAAACCTTTTTGGAATAGCTATGGTTGTATTATCCGGTGATTTTCGGGAGACTCTTCCAGTTATTCCCACGATCAATTGCAGCTGACGAACTAAATGCGTGCTTGAAAGTATCAAATTTGTGGCTACATATCAAGACACTCCGATTGACGAGATCAATCTGCAGATGTGTTTTCGAAGCAATTGTTGGACATTGGTAATGGAAAAATTGCAGTTTATATCTCGACCGGACTTATCACTTTTCCCACTGATTTCTGCCACATGAAGGAAGAGCTCATTCGACGTGTTTTTCCGGGCATACCGCAGAATATAGAGGAGAAGATGTTTTGATTCCACACATCCCGATGATTACAACGGACTTACCATTCGAATTCAAACATCTGCAATTTTTTACTACAAATCTTTGCATTGAATGTTAATATCATCTATTTTACAGGAAAATAAAAGGCATTGAATTAGTTTGAATTACTAACAACATGTGGTTTACCAAAGAGCACTTCAATGAAACGGATATCATCGATTCAGTATTTACTTTGGATTCACTTTCATTTTGTACTTAGAGAAGTTCAACTAAATTACACTTCATTTTCGTAATAGAAATGAATTCATTGATGTTGTGAAATGAAATAATTTTTTTCCTTTTCAAATATAAAAAAAAATTATTATTCTTCATCTTTTAGTTTTAATCCTCAAATGAAATGTTACAAAAAACGAAGCCATCTGGTGGCGAAACGGAGTGCGCCGGGTTTGCTGTATTTAATATAAATATTCTGTAGAAAACATAAACTAAATTATAAAATATGCTGTCAGCGTAGAGTGGTACAATCATCGCCACATGCTTCCCATCCACTGATTCAATGCAGTTTCGAATTTGCCATAGTTCGTTAAATTTGGTAGCAACAGAATCCCAGGCCTCTGGTGTTCTCGGCGTCTAGAATCAAAAACCGTTTTCTGTGCATTGTGTACATTGAATCAGGTAAGGAAATGAATTTACCGAAAATTTTCCCCGGCAGATAGGGGAAGCATTTCAGCCACTCAACCCTTCGTCCAAACACGCCGAAGTTTGTGTGTCTATTCATCTTCCTCTCTGCTTTCAAATACGTACGCGGCCAAAATAATCGCAATTGCATCTTTTTGTTCCATTTTTTGAATTTTTATTGTTTTATTATTACGTGCTTCTTAATCAAGACTTCGCCACCGAATGAAAACAAAAAAAAATATTAACTGAACATACCTAGCTTAAGATTTAAAAGCAAAAGAACAGACCTTTTGTGTGTCATCTGTCACAAACATCCCAGGGATATTTTAGAAACTGCAAGTAGACCAACTTTAGAATTGTAGTAGTATTGTCATTGTTATATTATCTATATAGTCGCATTATCGAATCACCATGCCGTTATTTATACACATATATAATAAACACACATAAACTGTGATGTGCATTGTAAGTGCTCTGTAGCACACGCACACTTAGACTTAAATACGTAGAATAAGTAGAATAGAATAAGTAAAAATAAAGAAGAGGCAGTCTCACGCCACAACGAGAAAAGATCGGACGTGTTTCATTTTTGAGCGTAAATCCATACTACAAATCCTCAGAAGTGGGATAAGTGAACAAACAATAAAAAAAAAAATTACAGACCAGACCGTAGCATCCCCTCGCTTGAGTGAAAAAAAAAAAGTGAAAAAAAACTCGTGTCGTGCCACCACTCGCTGAAAAAAAGTGTCGTGTCGTGCCACCAAAAATACATTTTTTTTCTTGCTGTGCTTTGTTGTTTGCTCTGCGTTTGCAATGGAAAAACCGACCATTAATCCAGACGAGTTCACCGTTGCAGAGTTGAGAAACTGGTTGCAGCAGCTGGGTATGCCAAGCAACGGCAACAAAGCCACCCTGGTTGTTCGCCTCAACGGCGTACCAGCAGACGAGCGAGGAGAAAGACCAGATAACGTACAAGAAGAAGAAGAAAGGCAACAAGAACAAGAACAAGAAAACAAAACGACAGAACAACTGATGGCAAGAGAAATTAGACTACTAAGAAGGGAAGTGGAAGTCACAAAGAGGGAAAATGAAGTGCTACAAAAAATCGTTAAGTCTATGGACACAGGAGAAACGGGAATGAAAAATGGGAAAGAAAAAACAGAGAGTGCGGTGACAACAGGAGAGCTGGACATAATCCAAAAACTGAATCTCTGGAAGGAAATGCTGCCGGAGTTTGATGGCGGATCTGACGTGGATGTCTGGCTAGCACAACTGAAAAACGCGGAAGACGTCTATAACGTGGAAAAAAAAAACTTGCACACACTCTTCATCGCAAAATTGAGGGGTAAAGCGCAAGAGTGGTTGCACGGACAGCCGAATTTTCTGAGAGACGATGTGGACAGCCTAGCGACCGGATTGCAAGCAGTGTTTGGTACGAAGAAAAATAAGATGGAAATACGAAAAAATTTTGAGAGACGAAAGTGGAAAGTAAACGAAAGCTTTGCGGAATATTTCCACGATAAATCGAGACTGGCAACGGGATTGGAGATGGACGAGGAAGAATGGACGGAATACGCGATCGAGGGATTTTCAGACGACAACATGCGTCTATACGCACATGTGCAGGGGTATACTACGAAGGCAGACCTACTAAGGGCGTTCAACAAAACCACACAGAGAAAGACGGAGACAGGACTGACAGCGAGTACGTCACAAAACAGGCAGACAGGAGCGACAACAGATAGTGTAACAGGTAGACAAACGATAGCACAAAGGATCGCAGTACGATGTTACAATTGCAACTCGGTAGGACACATGGCAAATGTCTGCTCTAAACCGAAAAGACAGTACGGGGCGTGCTACGCCTGTGGTGTCATGGGACACAAATTGTCAACCTGCCCTGAAAGGAAGTCAGCGGTACACCAGTTGTCCAAACAGGAAGAGTCGGAAGATTATGTAAGATGTTTAGAATTTAAATTTACTGATAGTAATAGTAGTATTCCCTTAGATTGCCTGATAGATTCCGGAAGCCCAATAAGCCTAGTCAAAAGTTCGTGTATACCAGTCGGAACGTCAGTATGGCGCTGTAAAAATAAAGAAAAATATTTCGGCATAAATAAAAGTTTGTTAAAGTTATATGGAAGACTGTCTTGTGTCGTTTTTTATAAAGAAGTTGCAATAAACGTAAGTCTGAGGGTAATGGACGACAATTCCACGGGCTATGAGGCAATCTTGGGGAGAGACTTTCTCAGAAATGGAAAGTTTAAGTTAGTGTCACAGTTAGAAAATAATACGGTTACGGATGTAGTAGAAAATGAAAGTGAAAATTTCGAAAAACAATTTATGTTAATAGACTGCGAAGATAATTTGAGCTCAAAGTTAGAATTAGAGATTGACGAAGATGTAAGTTATGCACGTAAAGAAGAACTTAAGAAGATATATAAGACCGAATATCTTTTTGCCGATCGCCCTGCAGAACCGGTAATTAAAACTAAAATGAACTTAACATTAAACGACGTAAAACCTTTTCATTGTCGACCACGCCGGTTGTCGTACGCTGAGAAAAACGAACTTGGCTCGTTACTGGACGAGTATCTTAGTAAAGGATATATTAGGGAAAGTGAGTCGGAATACGTTTCACCGATAGTTTTAGTTAAGAAGAAGACTGGAGAGCTTAGGATGTGCATAGATTTTCGTACGTTAAATAAGGCGACAGCAAAAGATAGTTACCCAATACCAGTAATCGATGATTTGTTAGACAGATTGGTAGACAAAACAATTTTTTCTAAATTAGATCTCAAAAACGGATTTTTTCATGTATACATGCACGAAGATGCAGTGAAATATACGTCCTTTATAACACCGCTGGGACAATACGAGTTTCTGAGAATGCCGTTTGGCTTAAAGAATGCTCCGTCAACTTTTCAGAGACACATTAACAAAATATTTGCTGACATGATTAGAAACGACGAGGTTATAGTTTATCTAGATGATATAATGATAGCTACAAAAACATATGAAGATCATTTTAGGATACTCTCTGAAGTTTTGAGAAGAATGGTGGACAACAGATTGGAGCTACGGATAGATAAGTGCAAGTTTCTTCAAAGCAAGATTAAATATTTAGGTTTTACGATCACGGGAGAGGGCATACAAGCAGACGATAGGGGTATTGAAGCTATAAAAAATTTTCCGGTTCCCCAAAAGGCTCACGCGGTGCAAAGTTTCATAGGTTTGTGCTCATATTTCCGCAGGTTCGTTAAAGATTTTTCGACTATAGCAAAACCGTTGTATGATTTGATTAAAAAGGATAGAGAATTCAAGTTCGGTGACAAACAGCTAGAAGCTTTTGAGATTTTAAAAAACAAATTGATAGAAGCTCCAGTGTTGGCATTGTATAGTCCGAAAGACGAAACCGAGCTGCACTGTGATGCCAGCGCACTGGGGTTTGGGGCAATCTTGCTACAACGAAAGCAGGACGGAAAACTGCATCCAGTTTTTTATTTCTCCAAAAGGACAACCGAGTCGGAAGCAAAATACCATAGTTTTGAATTAGAAACACTTGCGATTATTAGCGCCTTAAGCCGTTTTAGAGTCTACCTACAGGGCAAGAAGTTTAAAGTAGTAACTGATTGTAACTCGTTAACCTTAACTTTAAACAAAAGAGAACTCAACCCCAGGATCGCCAGATGGGCGTTAGAGCTACAAAACTATGATTACATCCTAGAACACAGGGCAGGTACTCGTATGCAGCATGTCGACGCGCTAAGTAGGTCAACAAACATAATGACGATCGAAACAAATACTTTTGAAGAAAACCTGATAATATGCCAAGGAAGGGACGACAAGATAGTTAGGATTAAGGAGTTACTGGAGAGATCAGAACACACGTTGTACGAGATGAGAAACGGAGTGGTGTATAAGAAGAAAAATGATAGTAGTGTAGTGTTTTATGTACCAACAGAAATGGAAAACCATGTGTTATACAAATACCACGACGAAGTAGGCCATGTAGGGACCGATAAAACATTAGAATTAATATCGAAAAGTTACTGGTTTCCCAAGATGAGAGAAAAAATAGGAACACACATAAAAAACTGTTTGAAATGCATCGCTTTTTCAGCGAAGCAGGGTCGCGAAGAGGGATTTCTTAACAACATCCCAAAGGAAGAAAAACCGTTCATGGTAGTCCACATAGACCACTATGGCCCAGTTGACAATTCAAGATCGGCTAAAAAATACATACTGGTGGTAATAGACGCGTTTACGAAGTTCGTAAGGTTGTACCCAACAAAGACCACAAATACAAAAGAAGTAAACCGATCGTTAACAGACTATTTCAGAGCGTACAGTAGACCAAAGTATATCGTGTCAGACAGGGGCAGTTGTTTCACTTCCACAGAGTTTAAAGATTTTTTGGAAAAAGAAGGCGTCCAGCACATAAAAGTCGCGACAGGTTCTCCGCAAGCAAACGGGCAAGTAGAAAGAGTAAACAGGAGCTTGGGACCAATGATAGCTAAGTTAGTCAAACCAGAAGAAGGAGTGTTTTGGGATCACGTTTTAGAAGAAGTTGAACACACGCTAAATAACACGATAGGTAGAACCATAAAAGAGCATCCAAGCATAATGCTGTTCGGGGTGAGTCAGAAAGGCAAATGGTCAGACAAACTGCAGGAAAGTTTAAAAGAGTTGAATTCAGGAAAAGTACGAAATTTAACAGAGATCCGCACCAGGGCAGTCCAAGAACAAAAGAAATCCCAGGCCTATAACAAACAGTATGTAGACAAAAAACGGTGCAAACCAACGAAGTATGAGGTAGGAGACTATGCCATGGTGAAAAATTTCGACTCACATCCTGGAGCGTCAAAAAAACTAATTCCAAAATTTAGAGGACCTTATCGAGTTGAAAAGATTTTACGAAACGATAGATATCTGTTGAAGGATGTTGATGGTTTTCAACAATCACGGTTACCTTACCAAGGAGTATGGGCGGTCGGCAACATGAAACCGTGGTTAAGTAAAAAAAAAAAAATAATAAAAAAAAAAAAAAATAAAGAAAAATTGTAAACCAGAAGATCAGGTGATCTTAACGGTCAGGAAGGCCGAGTTGTAGTAGTATTGTCATTGTTATATTATCTATATAGTCGCATTATCGAATCACCATGCCGTTATTTATACACATATATAATAAACACACATAAACTGTGATGTGCATTGTAAGTGCTCTGTAGCACACGCACACTTAGACTTAAATACGTAGAATAAGTAGAATAGAATAAGTAAAAATAAAGAAGAGGCAGTCTCACGCCACAACGAGAAAAGATCGGACGTGTTTCATTTTTGAGCGTAAATCCATACTACAGAATTTCAACAGCAGAGTTGAGAATTAAAGTAGTGAATAAAAGCAATTTTCAACTTGCCGCTCAACTCTCTCTTTCAAATCAACTCCGAAGTTGATCAACCTCGGAGTCATCGGCAAGTTGAACAATAGTGAATAAAATGGGCCTTAGGCCTTAGGCCCATTTTATTCACTCGAAGTTGAACATAACTTGGGGATTTTTATTTTCAACTTGAGAATTACTTTTATTCACTCAAAGTTGACTCGCTCAACTTTGGATATTCCGAAGTTGAGAAAACCGAAAGTTAATCAACTGTGGGTTTTCTCAACTCCCCGAAATAGTAGACGTTGTAGAGCAAACTTGGGATTTTTACGCCAAAAATGTCAGATTTTTGGTTCTCATTTGTGCATCGGAGAGAGCGACCGCATGCGGGAGATAAGAGTCGACATTACAATAACACATACACAATGCACAAGGAGATGTGTGGCTGCACGGCATTGTTAATTGAGAGTTAGGATAGTACAGACGTGAAGAGCATTCATAATTGTTGTTCTTTGTGTTTATTGCGTTAAACATTTCTGTGACTGTGCGAACTTCAAATCAAGTGGAAAAAATAAACAAAATCGCCTGATTCGGGCAGCGAAGACGACGAGCGCAGTTTGTGTTTTCCGTTTTATAATGCTTGCAATAACATCTGGAAATGTTTATGATCCTTTATATGGCTTTTTGTTTTGTCATTTGTATTCTTCCTTTTATGACCTTTGCAAAAAGATCTAGAAATATTTATGATCCTTTCTAATAACTTTTTTTTTTAGGTATATTTTGTATTTTCTGTTTTATGATGCTTGTAAAAGTATCTGGAAACTTTTATGATCCTTTTTAGTTGCTTTTTGCCTAATCTTTATTGTTGTTCAGAAATTATATTTTTAATATAAAAATAAGTCGGGTTTTCCTTCCTGACGCTATAACTCCAGAACGGCTCAACCGATTTGAATGTTTTTTGTTTTGTTTTGTTCGTCTTAAATCAGGGATGGTTTATGAAAAAAGAAAAGTCGGAAAATTCTCAACAGTTGGTGTTGTAGGCACATATTTCGTTTTTCATGGGGAAATGCACTTTGAACAAAAATATAAACTGGATAGAAATCGAGTAGTTTCAAATACAAAAAAAAAATATGTTTTAAATTTAAAAAGCAATTGTTGTTGTCAATTATTTTAATTATTTTCCAAGCAAATTGTTGTTGTCAAACATTTTGAAATTTCTTTTTTTTTTTTAAATATAGGTACCGAATAACTTTGTTTATGTTTACTATGTTACATTAAGTAACTTTTTGAAATGGAGTAGACACTTTGATTTGTTTGATGGTGTTTGAATCCATCATATTTGTTTGTCAAGTATTTTCAGGATCCTTGCATTAGTTCAAACTTCGGAAAGCAGAAATACACAATGAGTCTATGATCATGATCGAAGACGTGTGTTTATTGATGGCGAATAAAGTGCGCAGTTGGGCATGATATCACCTAATCGTCCAATACACGATGCATTCAACCACGAATTGCAAAGAGAACAACAATACGATACTGAAAAATTAGCCGAAGCAGTTCGTATAAATGTACAACAAATGATTGCGTATGACTCTTTGATGGAAGCTGTGAACAAAAGAACTGGTAGCGTTCACTTTCTGGGTGCTCTCGGAGGTACTGCCAAAACGTTTTTAATTTCATTGCTTTTGGCACGGATTTGATTGCAGCATGAGCTGCCCTGGCAATGACTTCATATGGCAACTTTGTTAGAAGGCTATCGAACTGCATATTCAGCATTGATATTGCTACTGAAAATGCAAATCATCCAGACACCATCTGGAAAAATCGAAAAAAAAAATGCGAAGATTTTACAATGATGCAAATTGATCGATTGGGTCGAATGCACGATGGCCCACAAAAAGTCAATGGTCAATGGTGGCGGTGGACAGGACGTTGAAAGATCTTCGTGTCAATCAAAACCTTTTTGGAATAGCTATGGTTGTATTATCCGGTGATTTTCGGGAGACTCTTCCAGTTATTCCCACGATCAATTGCAGCTGACGAACTAAATGCGTGCTTGAAAGTATCAAATTTGTGGCTACATATCAAGACACTCCGATTGACGAGATCAATCTGCAGATGTGTTTTCGAAGCAATTGTTGGACATTGGTAATGGAAAGATTGCAGTTTATATCTCGACCGGACTTATCACTTTTCCCACTGATTTCTGCCACATGAAGGAAGAGCTCATTCGACGTGTTTTTCCGGGCATACCGCAGAATATAGAGGAGAAGATGTTTTGATTCCACACATCCCGATGATTACAACGGACTTACCATTCGAATTCAAACATCTGCAATTTTTTACTACAAATCTTTGCATTGAATGTTAATATCATCTATTTTACAGGAAAATAAAAGGCATTGAATTAGTTTGAATTACTAACAACATGTGGTTTACCAAAGAGCACTTCAATGAAACGGATATCATCGATTCAGTATTTACTTTGGATTCACTTTCATTTTGTACTTAGAGAAGTTCAACTAAATTACACTTCATTTTCGTAATAGAAATGAATTCATTGATGTTGTGAAATGAAATAATTTTTTTCCTTTTCAAATATAAAAAAAAATTATTATTCTTCATCTTTTAGTTTTAATCCTCAAATGAAATGTTACAAAAAACGAAGCCATCTGGTGGCGAAACGGAGTGCGCCGGGTTTGCTGTATTTAATATAAATATTCTGTAGAAAACATAAACTAAATTATAAAATATGCTGTCAGCGTAGAGTGGTACAATCATCGCCACATGCTTCCCATCCACTGATTCAATGCAGTTTCGAATTTGCCATAGTTCGTTAAATTTGGTAGCAACAGAATCCCAGGCCTCTGGTGTTCTCGGCGTCTAGAATCAAAAACCGTTTTCTGTGCATTGTGTACATTGAATCAGGTAAGGAAATGAATTTACCGAAAATTTTCCCCGGCAGATAGGGGAAGCATTTCAGCCACTCAACCCTTCGTCCAAACACGCCGAAGTTTGTGTGTCTATTCATCTTCCTCTCTGCTTTCAAATACGTACGCGGCCAAAATAATCGCAATTGCATCTTTTTGTTCCATTTTTTGAATTTTTATTGTTTTATTATTACGTGCTTCTTAATCAAGACTTCGCCACCGAATGAAAACAAAAAAAAATATTAACTGAACATACCTAGCTTAAGATTTAAAAGCAAAAGAACAGACCTTTTGTGTGTCATCTGTCACAAACATCCCAGGGATATTTTAGAAACTGCAAGTAGACCAACTTTAGAATTTCAACAGCAGAGTTGAGAATTAAAGTAGTGAATAAAAGCAATTTTCAACTTGCCGCTCAACTCTCTCTTTCAAATCAACTCCGAAGTTGATCAACCTCGGAGTCATCGGCAAGTTGAACAATAGTGAATAAAATGGGCCTAAGTCCAAAATATCGAATTTACGAATTTTACATAAGAAAATAGCCAGTTGCATTCTGCGCATGCCTAGGTGATGACTGTATTCCTACGCGCAATAGTACGTACACAGTTTTAATCATACAAAAAAATCCTATGTCCTTCAATTTTCTTTTTAGTGCAGAACTAACCTATGTCCACTGCACCGACTTAGGACTTAGGTTTTTTTTTTTTTTTTACGCCAAGGTGTTTCATAAAATAGTTTGGGAGTAAATACATTTTCCAACTTAAAAACCGCTCTACTGATATTTTGTAAAAGTGTGACTTAGTCTAGTTCTGCATTGTAGCGACGAATTATACATTACATATTACAATTTCCATTTAATTTGTAAATGAGATATCCTATCTTTCTAGCTGCATACAACCATGCACACATACAAAGTTTCATTGAGATCGGTTGAGTTTCTCAGAAAATGGACAACAGCGCCATCGGGTGTCGGTTTATCGGTGACGATGACGCGTTGTCGTTTTACATAAAGGTAACGCGAATTCATTAATTTCTTCCCATCTAAAAGTGCCCAACGCGCCTAAAAAAGTAATAACTTCAAAATACTTTTTTCAAAAATCCATTGTACGATAATATAGAGAAGAACTGACTATTAAGTTATAAATGACCACATTTCCTTAGAAAATAATTTTTGTTACAATCGTATAGAGCGTTTTCGAGATAATGTATGTCGAAATTTCAAAAGTACCGTTGTTCGAATTTTTAACCAAAAACTGAGTACGCAGTCATGGTAATCCCACCTACTTAAGCTTAAATATCAATTTTGGTTGAAACCGTTAGAGCCGTTTTCGATCAAATCAAACTGGTACGAAGTACCATTAATATTGAGGCTACCTTTCAAAAAAAAAAAACCTCCCGAACTGTAAGCCCAAAACCTCCAAATCCGTGGTTTGAACGTAATCCGGGAAGCCGTTTAGGATGTAGGAATATGGAAGGACGGACAGACCGAAAGACGGATAGACCGGACAGAATTTTGCGACCCACTTTTTTGAGTTCGTCTATCATCGCAATATCAGAATTGATTAATATCTTGAGTTCGAAATTTTGTACGAAAACAATATCTTTCTCTTACTACGTAGTGGAGAAACTTAAAAAACGTAAATGACCTGCTCAATCGGAAACAGACTCTAATCTAAGATGATATTTAAATAGGTACGTTACTATGGTAATATGGTGGCGACAAATAATAAATAATTCCCCTCAATAAATTTCTTACAATTATTGCTTAATTTTAGGGGCAGGTAAATTGCATACCTTTATGGGTAAATGATTCTCTCTAACCGGTTCTAATCTAAGATGATTAAATACGTTACTATGGAAACATGACGGCGAAAACTTGATTGTCACCAAAATCCTTTTAGTACCTGTTTTGTATGGGGAAGTCTTAACTTAATTTTACCAGTCTTAATCTATGGCACAGCACCTTTCAAATAACATAAGTTTCATTCTCCTCATTTCACATTAAATGCCAAAAAAGCGTACGGAAAGCTTGGATGTTCACGTATTAATATAATGATGATATATGGTAGTATTTGAAAAATATCTAAAGTCAATTATTCTTCTTGAAATTCAATAAAAAGTCCTTGGCTGTTTGCAAAACATACAAATCAATGCAAAACGATACCTCATTATGTATCGCTCAAATTGTATCGTCGGGGCGATAGCGTTTCGACGATTATTGATTTACGTGAAGCAAATGTTCAATCGTCAAAACGATATCTTCTGGACGATAGACGATTATTGATAGCAATAATCGTCTGGCGATAATCGACATACGGAAGGAGTGCCCTGTTTTTTTGAGCTTCGATCTCAGCAAAGCAAAGTAAAGTAAGATTTTCAGCACGCTAATTACAACAACTACGCGATACTTGACACTTCGAGTCTCGCAATAATTGTTGTAATTGCGTGCTGAAAATCCTACTTTAATTTACTTTGCTGAGATCGAAGCTCAAAAAAACACGGCTAATATCTAAATTTATTTATTATAATTTATTTATTTTGAAAAGCATACAGAATCACACATGGCAATAGAAGTCTGCACAAAAAATCAGACATCCACTCAAAGTACAATTTTAACGTATTTCATCAACCAATTTATAACCCAAATAATAAACACTTCAATTAAAAATCCAATAGAGAAAAATCGCGTTAAAAGTACTACAACATAAGCATTAAGCACACGAAACAAAATAATAACACAACTATCGAATAATAAAACAACACCTGAAGAATTAAAACACCGCGCAATAATCGTAACAGCGTAGGGTAAACTGTCCCACTGTGGCTCACGTCCCACAGTGAACCTTTTAAATATACTTAATCTCTACTTATACCTAGGAGAAAAACGAAATAAAGAGAAAATAAACCGCGTTACGATCCTTTGTGAATTTACCTGGGACTTGAAGTAGTGCGCACGTCTGTGTAAGTTGTGTTCAAAAAAATGTGATTTTACTTATAAGTAAATTGGAAATCGTGTTTCTTTTTTTTGTTCCATTTAAAAAAGTATTGTGCTTTATGAGATTTGTGGAATACTATTAAAAATTTCAATTATTATTATTAATTAAAATTAGTGTGTTAAACAAATTTGTGAAACTGTTTTTTTTTATAAAAATATTTTTCTCCAAAAAAGGCACTTGTCCAACAGTGAACCAGCTACTAGTGGTACACAGTGAACAATGGTAAATATGGTAGCATTTCCCAGCTTCAGAATTCCGTATTTTTATTAAGCATTTAGCAACGACCTTACAGCATTTAACACTCGTTACTATTATTTTTCATTAGTTATAAGTTTTGTGATATAACTGAAGTCCATTTTGCATTTGCATTTTTGTTAATGTTTTGCTATTGTTTATTGATGTTATTACATTTCGTTGCTTTTTTTACTTATGTTTTTGTATTGTTTTGTTTTTCTAATGTTAATATTAAATAAAAACTTAATTATACCAATTACTTGTTTTTGTTCTTTATTTTTCTTATGGAATAAAAAATAAGCACTATAGGTTCACTGTGAACTACAATATTGAAG
This sequence comes from Cheilosia vernalis, assembly GCA_949126925.1. NCBI lineage: Eukaryota > Metazoa > Arthropoda > Insecta > Diptera > Syrphidae > Cheilosia > Cheilosia vernalis. The sequence continues at coordinate 22,224,682 of OX421361.1, read as the reverse complement.
ACCTGAGAAATGCCATTGGACCAGACGTTAACAACGATACACATGTCAATGAAAATCAAAGCTAATTATGTTTCTTTATTTTTCTTTTACATTTTTAATTTATTTTTCTTTTCGCACCAAGTCTTTTCTTATTTATTCTTTCTTACTTCTCTACTTATTGTTCAAGCTAACTCAGTGCACATTGGTTTTTTATGTTCTTTGTTGTTCTTTTCCCTAGCATGTAAAATGTATGCTAGCAATTTAAATGTGTTCGTTTTGGATCTCACTGTGGATGTGTGTTTTTATTCCTATCATGACAAACACCATTGATGCTGGTTTTGGCAGCATAAATGAAAAAAATAAATTTCTGCTTAATACCCTATGTAAAAGTCATAATGGCCTGCATATTTGCCATATTAATGCACAAAGTCTTGTGAATAAGTTTGATGAGTTCAGGATGATATTTGAAAATAGCTTAATTGACATAATATGCGTATCTGAGACTTGGTTCCACCCGAACTTAAATAGCAACTTATTCTCACTACGAGGATCTAAAAAACCCTACCGAGCTGATAGAACTCACACATCTGGAGGAGGCGTTGCTATATATGTAAAAAAATATATCAGGTCTAGTCATGTCAAGCAGTCGGATGGTACACAGGCGTGTGACTATTATTTTATAGATATCTTAGATGGTGTCAATAAATGTATCATTGGGACTTTTTACATGCCACCACAAATCGCTAATTCGCGCGTAATTTCTCCAATTGTGGAAGAAGTTTCTTGTCTTGCACCAAAATTCATTCTTTGTGGTGATTTAAATATAAACCTTCTTCATTCCTCATCCAATCCGTTTAAAAACTCGATGAACTCTCTAGGTAGGTATTTCAATTGTTAACTATATTGAGCCAACACACTTCAAGCCTAACTGTATACCGTCTTTGTTAGATGTCTTCCTAACCAGTGATCAAAATCTTGTTAAATGTTTTAGTCAGTTATCTGTCCCTGTGTTTTCAAACCACGACCTCGTATTTGCCACCTTCGATTTACATGTTAATAAAAGTCTGTCCAAGCCCATTCAGTTTCGTGACTTTCGCAATATTAATGTTGATTGTCTCTTTAGTGATTGTTTGTCAATTGACTGGAGTTCTATTTATTCTACTCCGGACGTTAATATACAAACTGAATTCTTGACCGCTGCAATTGACTACCTGTTTAATAGGCACGTTCCTCTTAAAACTCGTCTTATTAAATCAGACAGCTGTCCTTGGCTTTCTAATAACATTATTAGTTCTATGAAGAGGAGAGATATCTTATATCGTCGTTGGAAACGTTTCGGATGTGTGGAAATGTACAATAATTTTAGAGCATCGCGTAATCTTGTTACTAAGCTTGTAAGATCCGCTAAACTTAACTATTATAATAACAGATTTAACTCTGATCGTTCTTCCAAGTTTCTATGGAATGAAATTCGTCATATTGGATTAAATAAGGAGAATACTTCTGTCTCGGACGACAATATCAATATTGATGAATTGAACCTAAAGTTCTCTACCCCGACAAGTTCACTTATAGCAAGTCAAGCGTTTACTCGTCGTAATTGTAATCTAGAACATGACTTTTCATTTGCTGCAGTTGATGAATTTGAGGTGGGAAATGCGGTTTTCTCCATAAAATGTAAGTCCGTCGGATTAGATAACATTCATCCTGACTTCATAAAAATCCTAATTCCACTTGTACTTCCCCACATTACCCATATTTTCAACACAATTATTATGACATCTACGTACCCATCTTCTTGGAAAAAGTCAAAAATTATCCCTATCCCTAAAAAAGGTGTAAACTCAGAATACAGGCCCATTGCCATTCTCTCTTTTTTATCTAAAGCCTTTGAATCTATTATAAGCAACCAAATAAAACAATTTATTAAAGACAAAAATCTTCTAAACCCTCTTCAATCAGGCTTCCGCTCCGGACACAGCTGCACATCTGCCTTATTAAAAGTAACGGAAGATATAAGACAGGCAATTGATGCTAATTATACCACTGTGATAACTTTACTTGACTTTTCTAAAGCATTTGACTGCGTTAATCCTAATATTCTCTGTGATAAATTAATGACTTTTTTTTAACTTTTCTGACACTTTTAGTAAACTTATTTATTCATACTTGACTAATCGCTTGCAAGCTGTTTCTTGTAATAGTAATCTGTCTTCGTTTATTCCTGTCAATAATGGTGTTCCGCAAGGATCTATTCTCGGTCCATTACTGTTCTCTCTGTTTATTAATGACTTACCCTCTGTTTTATCTCACTGTCTATACCATATATATGCTGACGATGTACAATTGTACATTAGTTTCCCTCTTGGCATGGTCGAGGACGCAGTAACTAAAATGAATGACGATCTGCGTTCTATTTTTGAGTGGTCCAAATGCAATGGTCTTAAACTCAATCCCGACAAAACGAAAGCCATACCAATATCTAAACATCAGCCGTACTTTTCAGATTTCCCACCTATTTTTCTAAACTCTTCCCAAGTTGAATATGTCTGCAACGCGAAAAACCTTGGAGTAATTTTTAACAACAAATTAACGTGGGATAATCACATTAATTCTGTATTAAATAAAGTTTACGCATCGTTACGTGGATTATCAATCGCAAAAAACATTTTACCCACCCAAGTTAAGCTAAAACTAGCAAAAGCTTTAATAATCCCCATAATTTCATTTGGATGTGAGCTGTATGCTGATCCGGATTCCCTCTCACTTCATAAACTTCGCGTTGCTTTCAATTCGATTGCCCGGTTTGTATTCAACCGCCGTAGGTTTGATCACATCTCATCTGAGGCTCGTCAACTTCTTGGATGTGACTTGGAGGCTTTTTTCAAATATCGTTGTTGTGCTTTACTTTTTAAACTTATTCACAAGAAAGAACCATACTACTTGTTTACAAATATCAATGTCTGTTCTTCTAATCGTTATATTGTACTACGACCCTCTACATATACCTGTTTGACTTCACGCAGGCAATTTTTCATCTATGCTGTCAAGCTCTGGAATGATCTACCCACTTATGTGAGGTCCAAAATCGAACACAAAACATTTCACACAGTCTGCTTTAAACACTTTTCCAATTTGAATTGATTTAGCTTTATTTTCTTTTTAGTCTCTCTTTCCTTACTACTTGGTTGCGCTTTAATATAATTTGTAGCTTAAAAATGTTTTTCGTTTATATAATGATTTTGTTTAATTTAATCTTAGTTTACCTTGTACATCCTTGCACATTATATAATTTAATCTTATTTTAGTTCCTATACTCTTATGAGCTAAACTCAATGTATAGCGTTGCAAATAAATACAAATACAAATACAATACTACCCGGTGGTTCATTGTGTCCACTCTCTAGTACACAGGGAACCATTTGAGGTGCGTCTTAAAAAACTAAAAATTTAGTATTTTCTACGATCTTTCTAAAGCTGGATGTGTTTAAATACAAAGCTAATACAGCATATAATAAGTAATTTCAAACCGTTTAATGATTCAACAAATAATTTATAAACTAAATCTACTCAAACGCAAATTGTTCCACTGTTGGACAGTTTACCCTACCTATATTCGCACTTCTATACCCATTGGCTATTGTAATAAAAAGCTTTATATCGACAGGAAAAAGTAAATCGTTCAAGCAAGCAAGCACACCCTACTATCGAAAGAAGAAGAAAATAGTAATTGAACGAGAAAAAAGTTGAAGTAACGAAATCATTCACTCAAACCTACTATCGAATGAAAATAGTAGTTGAACGAAAAGTTGAATGAACGAATGGAATCATTCAAACCTTCTATCGAGTGAAAAAAGTAGTAGTTGAATAACTTTTCGTTCATTACTATTTTTCGATAGTATAGTGAATGATTTTTTCAACTACTATCGAATGAACGAATTTTCAACTACTATCGAAAGAACGAATTTTGACCAACTATCGAATAAGTCGATAGTTTTTATTCGATAGTCCCCAACACTAACTCTGTTGAAGCTGCAACACATTCGGTTCTTGACCTGATAAGGCTTTCCGCAATTTATAGCTCGTACACGGTCTCAACGTCTCCAAAGTCAAAATGGTATGACAATGAATGTAGAAGAATGAGAAAAATTTCCTTCTCATACTTAAAACTTTTTAGGTAGCTTTTGCAGCTATTAAACAAAATGTTTAGCGAGGAGACATTCCCAAACAGTTTTCGTCTGGCAAATATATCTGCTATTTTTACAAAAAGGTGAACCAAACAGACCTGAGAATTATGGAGGTATTTCCTTGTTAAGTTCGCTAAGAAAACTGTTTGCACAAATCTTATACCTCAGGCTCTCGAGTTGGGTGGAAAACAATAATAAAATAAGTTGGTTTCAGGCTGTTTTTCGTGCTAATTTGTCAACAATTGATCAAATTTTTCCTCTCACAAGCATTGCAAGGCGTTTCATCGACAAGAAAAAGCCTTTGTTCGCTTTTTTGAAGACTTAAAAACGGCTTTTGACACTATTAATAGAAGGCCACTTTTATATAAGCTCTCAGTAATTGGTCTTTTAACAAAATTTATACGAGTCAATGAACAGCTTCTTCTAAATACGTCTGCAATGGCAGTGGATTGAATAAATCAAGAACATTTGAATCAGAAATAGGTGTTCCACAAGGCTGCATTTTGAGTCCGTTGATGTTCGCCCTGTTCATCAATGACGTTGAGAGCCACTTACCAGGAGGCGTCTCTTTGGTGATCTATTTGTCAAATTACTACTATATTCTGACGATCTAGTAATTTTTGCCGATAACCCAGTTACACACCAACTTCAAATAAATAAGCTGAAACAATTTTGTAAATTATGGGATCTTAAAATTAATCTACCGAAATCGAAAATTATGATTTTTAGACCACAAAATCGTTCTGATAGCAATGTGAGTAACTGGAAATTGGATGGTGCCGATATTGAAGTAGTCAGCGAGTTTAAATATCTAGGCTTTACTGTATCCCATAATTTGAGTATCAAGCGCATATTAAGGAGAAGCTTGCTAAAGCAAAAATTAGCTATAAACACAATTTGGCCCCAGTTCTTTACAAAGACCTTCGTTGACCCAACATCAAAATTCAAAGTTTTCAACGCTACAATTAACAGCTGCTTTTGTTATGGCAATGAAATATATGGGTACCAACAGCTGGAAGAAATTGAATCCGTTCAAAGGTATTTCTTCAAAAGAATATTTAGATTACCGTCCAATACCCCCAACTACTCCATCTAGGTATGTTGAATCCGGTCTACCACATATATATGTAAGAAACTTGAAGGCAAATGCAGACTTCCTAACAAAAATCATGAAAAGACCAAGATAGCAATTTACATAAAAAATTGTTTACTTATATCCCTTCAGTGCGGGTATTCCCTATTCAGTAACTGGCAAGCACTTGCTTCTGCTCATAATTTCACACTTAACTTGAATGCCAACAACAGAGACGAGTGGAAAAATAATTTCTACGGCTGTATATCATTGGTAGATGAACGAATACATGACATGCAGCTCGAAAGGGCTTGAGAATCTGCATCAAGGGTGTTAAGAAACACATTGAGTGCAACGAACACCGCACCCAGTGACCTAATCAGTAATGCATACAACAAACAAACCACCGTCAGCACACCAGAAGTAACAATCGCTCGTACGCTGACGCACCAAATAGTATTAAGCAATTTAGGTTATTATAGCATTAAGAACTAGGTTGTTTAGGTTATCATTTTATGTAATTAATTTTAAGTATAAAAGAGGCATTTGCCCAATAATAAAATCAATCATATCGATTCGGTCGAACGACAATCATTGTTGTTTTCATTCTACACATTTTCTTGTGAACAAGTTCAAGTGCTTGGCTCACAGCTGCTTCAAGAGAACAAGTTTATGTGCTTGGTATCTCACTGCAATTCAACATTTTGGTGACCCCGACGTGATAGAAGACGAACAATGGAGCAATTGACTACGAGTCAAACAACGCTGGGAGACGAGATCCAGCAAGTTATAAGAAACTTTTCAAAGGATTCCCCAACGCGGAAAACCACGGAAGAGTATTTCACCTCACGGTTGAATAGACTGGAGGCCTTATGGGAGGAGTTCGATGCAAATGACAACAAAATTCGCGCTCTAAAGGCAGTTCCCTTAGAAGACGAGTATTTTGCATCGGACTACTATACCAAGATCAAACAACTATACGACAAGTATAGTCTAATCTTGAGCGAATCGTTGGCACAGCTAAGGCGTAGCAACGACGAAAAGGCGGCAATCGGGAAAAACCCGACAGCAAGGCCAGATGAACCACATTCATCTCCAATCGTAACAAAACAATCTCGGCCACAAGAGGACCAACAGGGGTGGGAGACACTCCAAAGAAGACAGAAGGCCATGATGAATTCTTTAGCCCGCATCATCCAAGGATCGGCCAAAGAAGATGCCCCAACCCAGTGCCTGCAGGCAATGAACAAACTGTGGAGCCAAATCGAGGAAATTCATTACTCGATTTGGGAAACAGGTAATGATCCGGTAGCCGACGGGTATGACATGGATACTTACATCAAGCTGGAGGCAGAGGTTCTACGGAATCAAGCTCTTTTGGGAAAGGCAACATCAACCATGCAGAAGAACAACACGGCATCGCAGATTGTCGCAGATCATCCGGCGATCCAATTGCCTAAAATGACGATACCAAAATCATGCTCTGCACGATGTTGCACCAAATGCTCAGGGAAGCACAATACCTTGTTGCATCTGGAACGTGGAAACACAACAACACAACCGAGCGAAAGGGCGGCTCCGACAACTGTAGCCACGATCCAGCAAGTAAACAATAAGCAAGGTTACGTCCTTCTAGCCACCGCAAGAGTGACCATCACCGCAAGCAATGGACAAAGATGTGAGGTGCGAGCCATGCTGGATTCCGGTTCACAAATAAACTTAATAACTGAGAGACTCATCAAACGCCTCTCTCTGTCACCAACACCATCATCACTCTGCATCGAAGGCATTGGCAGGAGAACACGAAGCTCAAATCAGCGAGTCAACATCGGACTACGATCGACAAGCGGAAACTTTGATTGCAGAGTGGAAGCATTCATACTTCCAAGCATTGTATCACCTCAACCCACTCAAAACCTGGATACCACCAACTGGATCATACCTGAAAACATCAAGTTAGCTGACCCAAACTTCCACCGATCCGACAAAATCGATATTCTACTGGGAGCGGAATTCTATCATCATCTCATGCGACCAGAGAAGATACAAATTGGAGACCGGATGCCAATCCTCCAAAACACCGTACTAGGTTGGGTCGTAGCTGGAAAAATTGGAGACATAACACCCAACACAGCAACATGTGGGATATTCTGCGAAGAAGACTCCACGAATGAACTTATCGAAAAATTCTGGAGGATTGACGATTTCGAAACTACACCAAGACCATTAACCCTGCAGTCGTCGCGCACCAAAAAGTCACACCAGTCGTCGCGCGGATTACATATGTAATCCATTTTAAAATTAAAGTAAAACCAGTATGCTTTAATTTTTTCAATTTTTTTTTGCTGCAAAATGCAATTACATATTAGTTAAAGATAAAAAACACAAATTATTACTTCACAATATAAAAAATAAAATAAAAATATGCGAATAAAAAAAAATTCCGATTTCTTGTAGAAAAATAAAGGAACTTTAGTTTCAAATTCAGAGCTGTTCTTAAACTAAAAATCTATAAGCTAATCACTTGTTTCCAAGCATGATGAACATATGTAGATACTTGGAATGCTGAGGACAAACGAATTTCTGACATGCGGTGCATGATCGGCGAGTGCTTTTATTGCGTGCTCTTCCGCATTGATAACAGCGACCTAAATAACTATTTCGTGGTGATACTGAGCTTGACGGCAGAATATTTGCTTGAGGAATGTCTACAGTCTTTTATGTGGAATGCTAGAGCATTTAAAATCTCTTCTATTTACATTGCCTTCGTTGAGCCAAGCACGGATCTGATCATCCCGTATTTGATCCATGATGTTCCTAAAAAAACACATTTATATAAAATATACACACAGAGTGTAAATTTATGCCATCTAAATTAACTTTCAAGTGCATTACTTCATAGAAAAACATATATATGAGCTATGACATTATGTAATAACTCGAAATTATAAAAAAAAAATAACTGTTTGACAAAAATACTTACATCAGTCGTCGCGCGGATTACAATAGTATTCCATTTAACTTCAAAAAGCTCTCGTGACAAAACCACACACGACCGGGACTCGCGATTCATTGAGCGCACGCCCAAACTATTTAACTGTAAGTACTAAAAGAGACAAAAAATAGCCACCACTAGTTTTCCGGGAATTCTCAATTTCGCATTGTTGGATTACAATAGTAATCCGCGCGACGACTGCAGGGTTAACATCAACAGAAAGGTACCTACTGTGAAACACATTTTACGCAAACTGTGTCGAAATCTGAAACCAATCGCTTCATCGTACGACTACCCTTTCGGGAAAATGGGACAAACTTAGGTGACTCAAAGAAAACAGCCTTAAATCGATTCCTAGCATTAGAAAGACGACTCAATAAAAACCCAAACCTAAGAGAGGACTACGTAAGGTTTATGGACGAATATGAATCACTTCAGCATATGCAAGAGATCAAACTGGGATTAATCCAAGGATCACATTTCTTCATACCACACCATTGCGTCTTGAAACCAGACAGTAGCACAACCAAGCTACGTGTGGTGTTTGATGCATCTGCAAAGACGTCATCTGGGTTGTCGCTCAATGACATTCTACACACCGGACCCACCATACAAAGTGAACTATTCTCCATACTCCTTCGATTCCGAACACACAAGTACGTCTTTACAGCCGACATTGAGAAGATGTACAGGCAGATACTCATCCAGGAAGATGATCAAATGTATCAACTCATCATTTGGAGAAGGCGATCAACTGATGAGATCAAGTATTACAAGCTCAAAACCGTAACATACGGTACATCATCAGCACCTTATTTGGCCACCAAATGCTTACAATATTTAGCATCCCAAAATAAGATAACACATCCAGTTGGAGCCCGAATACTTCAAGATGATTTCTATGTCGACGACTGTATCAGCGGAGCAGACAGTATCCCACTGGCAAAGGAAGCCCAAGCCCAAGTCACTTCACTACTCCACAGTGCCGGATTCAAACTGCGCAAATGGTGTGCAAACCATCCAGCATTACTTCAGGATCTCCCAGTGGAGGACCACGAAGTCAACCTCGACTTCAGCGAATCAACACACTGCACAATAAAAACCTTGGGGGTAATTTGGCAACCAAAATCGGACCAATTGTGCGGAAGAGCTCAGTTATCCGACATCTCCATACTCACGAAGCGATCAGTTAGCTCCGACATTGCACGCATCTTTGATCCATTAGGACTCTTTGGCCCGGTGGTTGTTAAAGCAAAAATGTTCATGCAACAACTATGGCACCTGAAGCTGTCGTGGGACGACGAGTTGCCCGAACACCTAAGACAAGAATGGATAGCGTTTAGGAACAACCTGTCAACACTCAATCAGGCCAAGATTTCAAGGCATGTGTTCAACCAAAGAACTCCAATATCCGTACAAATGCACACATTTGTGGATGCATCAGAGCAAGCTTACGGAGCAGCAGTTTATTTACGGTCAGTCTACAAGGATCGAACAACACTCGTAAGATTACTCTGTGCAAAATCACGCATAGCGCCAGTAAAACAACAAACCCTTCCTCGACTTGAATTGTGTGCTGCAGTATTAGGAGCTGAACTCACAAATAGAGTCCGAGAAGACTTGAGACTTCAAGAAACTCCAATTTTCTTCTGGACCGATTCCCAAATTGTATTATCATGGATTAACTCGACTTCCTCATCACTACACACCTTTGTGGCAAATCGAGTGGCAAAAATACAGGAGTGCTCCTTGGCAACCCAATGGCGTCACGTCCCATCCAAGGAAAACCCAGCAGATCTCCTATCTCGCGGAATATCAGCAGTCGGTTTTATGTCATGCAGTATGTGGCTTTATGGGCCACTCTTCTTGCACGGAAACGAAGCAGCATGGCCCCAACCCTTCATAAAGGAACAAGATCCTAATTTCAACCTGGAAAGAAAGAGAAAGCATGCAGTTGCTTTAGCATCAACACAAAACAGCACAGAGCAGATGATTTACCACATCAATCATCGAAATTCCTTTAAGTTCCTTCAGCACACTATTGGCTACGTTCTTCGGTTCATCAGAAGATCCAGAAAAATAGACACCAACAAGGCAAACCATACAGCACTATCGCCTAAGGAACTCAACGAAGCTCTTACGGTCATCATAAGGCAAGTACAAGGATCAGAATTTGGGAAGGAAATCCAAGACCTTAAGAGTCACAAGGGCTTATGCAAATCCAACACAATGATCACCCTAGCACCATTTCTAGACGAAAAGGGTATTCTACGAGTCGGAGGCCGGCTAGAAGCCGCTCCCATTTCTTTCAGTGCAAAACATCCCATACTGATGCCATATAATGAATCAGTAACTAAAATGTTGTTCAAAACAAAACACGACGAGCACAACCATTGTGGACCACAGACACTCCTCTCCATCTTGAGACAACAGTTCTGGCCAATCAAGGGAAAGATCATGGCTCGTCACACAGTTCATAATTGCGTTAAATGCACCAAAGCTAAACCCCAATTAATGACTCAAGTAATGGGAAACCTCCCAGCAGATCGCGTCTCACCAACCAGACCATTCATGATCTCCGGTGTTGACTTTTGTGGCCCCCTATGGGTGCACTACAAGGTCAGAGGAAAAAAGCCGCACAAGGTGTACCTAGCAGTCTTCTGCTGTTTTACAACCAAGGCAGTACACTTAGAGATTGTGACTGACCTAACAACGGAAGCATTTATAGGAGCCCTTCGAAGGTTTATCAGCCGACGCGGTCGCATTCAAACACTTTACTGCGATAATGCAACCAATTTCGTGGGAGCAAGAAACCAGCTGCTCGATGTCCTTCATGTTCCAGAAGCAAAGGAGGCCATAATCAAGGCCAGCAGCGACAAGGGTATAGCATTCAAATTCATCCCACCTCGAGCACCTCATTTTGGCGGTCTATGGGAGGCAGCAGTGAAATCCGCAAAGCACCTTCTCATTAAAACAGTTTCACCAGCATCCTTGACACACGAAGAATTGGAAACCATAGTCATTGAAATTGAAGGCATTTTGAATTCAAGACCACTCACTCCTCTGTCATCGAATCCAAACGACCTAGCTGCACTAACACCTGGCCATTTTCTTATCGGCGAGCCTTTGATTGCTCAAGTCGACAGTGATACCGCTCCAGAGAAAACCAATCTGCTTACCCACTGGAAGGCGATTGGCCATTTGAAGCACGAATTCTGGAAACGATGGTCGACCGAGTACCTGAACGAACTACAATATAGGCACAAATGGAACCAGGAAAAGAACAACATCAAGGTTGGCGACATGGTCATAATCAAGGAGGACAACACGCCCACACTTCAATGGCCAATCGGAAGAGTGACTGAAATCTTCAAAGGTGATGACGACAGGGTTCGAGTAGTCAACGTCAAAACCAGATCAGGAACATGGAAGCGACCAATCCATCGGTTAGCCCCCTTATTCAAGGAACCTGATGATAACGATACGAACACATCTGAAGCTGCAATGACCTCATCCGAACTCGCAACAGATGATACGAGAGATACACCCACAAAACGAAGAAGGACATCATATGTCTCACTAGCGACCACGATCATGCTGTCATTGCTACTACTACCAATAATATGCGCGTCGCCAGTGAACGTAACAAGGTTCAACAATCAGCCAGGAATTTATTTCGAAGATCTCGGATCCACGAACATAGTGGCAACCGAATGGAAAATTGTCGTGTACTATGACTTAACACCCATTCAAACAGAGCTAGGAGCATTCGATAATGGCACGACGGCACTTCAACACCTCTGCAACCAGTTACAACAAAAGGCAACATGTACTGCATTAGTAACACATTTCATTGCCCTCAGAAGCAGACTGCAAACAGATTCCAACTTATTTTCAAAACGCCGAAGGCCTCGGGCAGCTATCAACTTCGTTGGCAATATAGCACATACGTTATTCGGACTGCTTGATTCTGACTACGCAGACGAGCTATCCCGAACCATTAACCAATTAAAGGGCAATGAAGCACACCTATGGACGATCCTGAAAAACCAGACCTCAATCATAGATTCCACGATTAATATCATGAAACAGGATCAACTCGAAGCAAGAGAACACATGAATATCCTTCAAAATCAATCCAAACAGATCCTTGCTCGAATTGGAGAGGCCTCTGAGCAATCCAAAATCTTTCAAATCTTTACATCCTTGACAATGCAATTAATGATTGTGGCATCCAACCTGCAGCGAATTGAAACTGCAATTCTCAACACACTAACGGACGCACATTATGGAACCATCAGCCCCCTGTTACTCTCTCCAGCACAATTAAGGGCAGAAATCACGAACATCAAAAATCATTTGCCGCAGTCACAAAAACTGCCATTCGAACAAGAAGAGTTGCTACACTTCTACAAGATCCTAACCGCAAAAGGAGGAGCCACTGATAATCATCTTCTGTTCGTTATCAAGATTCCACTCGTAGAACAAGAGACCTTCAACTTGTTTCGACTGATACCATTCCCGGCAAAGGTAAACAACACCCTTCTAATCATCAACCCGTCAATAGAAATTCTCGCCATAAATCGTCACAGAGATCAGTATTTCGCAATGACGGCAACCGAACTGAAGGCTTGTGACAAAGGCAAGGACTTACAATTTTTCTGTTCCAACAAAAGGGCAAAATACCACGCCGGATCACAGGCATATAATTGGGAGTTCAATCTGTTCAACAATAACACAGCACCATCATGCAATCTTATAAACCCAACCAATAACATGATGTGGACTCAGCTAAGCAGTAGTAACCAGTGGATATTCGGCACACTCCCAGACACTCAACTAACGGCCGTATGTAAAACAAAAACCATTCAAATTGAGCTTACTGGATCTGGACTTCTCTCACTCGACGATGGCTGCGTCATAAGAAACCATCTATTCACCATCCAGGCACATCAAACGACGACCAGCACATTGGATACCTCTTACATTAGCTTTGGGAACATCTCATCAGTCATCAACCACCAAAAAACACACGCCATTCTTGAATTAATTCCTGCATTCAACAATACATCTATTAAATCCTTGACGACTCTCCAAACTCAACTTGCAGACTTGCAACCTCGAGGCTTCCCAGAATTACAGGACACGGTATTCATCAACAGCATTCATCATCATTTAATTAGTTATCTGGCGCTTCTGGTGTCACTTTCCGTCGGATTCACAATCATCTACAAACTGCGCAGTCGAATGACGACATCTACAAGGTCCACACCTGTTCCGCAAACTCGAGCGCAATACAACGTCAGCGAAACATAAGAACATACTTGAATGCAACGCAGTTCAACGCGGGGAGAATGTTAAGAAACACATTGAGTGCAACGAACACCGCACCCAGTGACCTAATCAGTAATGCATACAACAAACAAACCACCGTCAGCACACCAGAAGTAACAATCGCTCGTACGCTGACGCACCAAATAGTATTAAGCAATTTAGGTTATTATAGCATTAAGAACTAGGTTGTTTAGGTTATCATTTTATGTAATTAATTTTAAGTATAAAAGAGGCATTTGCCCAATAATAAAATCAATCATATCGATTCGGTCGAACGACAATCATTGTTGTTTTCATTCTACACATTTTCTTGTGAACAAGTTCAAGTGCTTGGCTCACAGCTGCTTCAAGAGAACAAGTTTATGTGCTTGGTATCTCACTGCAATTCAACAAAGGGTTACTTACAGTCGCCTAAATTTGAACTTGGGCAGTTGTAATTATTTTAACCTAGAACTATCCGTCTCAGAGATGAGTTTAATTTTTAAATGCAGAACTGAAACCCTTGATCTCAATTTCAGGCCTCATAGAACCGACATTAAACCTATCTGCTCTCTCTCAGAACGAAGATGTTTATCATTTTATAGCAGTTTGTCCTATTCTACAGGAATTACGTAGGCTTTACTTTAATAAGAGTTTCTTGTCCCCTGAGGAATGTATTAGAGTGTTAAATTTTTTTTTGTTTTAGCCAAACTAAAGGCCCCCTTTTCCACCTATTGGATGAGCAATTATTTCCTTTTTCTCTTTTGTTCTGTTTGCAATTCTCTTCCCTACTTTATCATTATTATCTTATATTTATCTTTTCATGCATTTTTTATACTTAAATTTTTTAAATATCAGATCTCTTTCTCATAGAATGAATTAAGTTAACATCCGGCAGACGGCTTATATGCCATGCTTGTATCCTTTATTTTCACTAAGTACTTATGTACCGAAATGTTTTTGAAAATAAAATAATAATAACAATAATAATAATAAACAAAAAATATGCATTTTGATCTGATTACATATGTCCGTTTTCAAGTACTTAAACTATAAAAAAAAAGTATTAAATATTTTTTTTTTTTTTTAAATTTAGTCAATTTATGTCAATTTTTCCATTCCCGATGCCCGAAATTGCTTTATTTTATCATGCTGTTCATTTTAACTACAAAAATTCCCATACGAAATAATACTACTCTATATATAATAAATCTTTGAAGATTTTCCGATTTTTCTTCTAGTTTTTCCTATTTTGTTTCGCTTAAAACCTTACAGCTAGAAATAAGCTAAGTACCTATTACACTAAAAAGTTAAAATTTCATCCAATTGGAGCCTACATTATTATTATAAATTTACACCTCTATCTGGTTAAAAATATCTACCACAAAATCACTCCCAATAAATCGCTGGTATCCGTGGTAGCTTTATGCATGCATATTTCACAATAATTAATATAAATCTTTGCCGTTAGACCAAAGTGGGTGTTTTAATATATTTGCCTTCGAAATTGTTTCTGCTGTCAAAACATATTTAAAAATTCAATCTTTTATGACCTGTCCTTTCCGCACATCATATAATAAAAAACCACACAGCAGACGATAGGAATATCTACAAATCTACTTCAAAGAAACGACAGTATAATGTTTTGTCCACTCCATGGGAGTAGCATCTTTATTTTATGATTATAATATGCAAACCAAAGAACATTTGTATCAAGCCACACACTGTCCCTTCTCTTGCCCAACCTTATGTTGGCGATTTTATGGTAATTATGGATATAACTTGCGGAAAAGTTATCGTTTTGGTACAAATACGTACCAACACACATAATAATATGTAGCAGGCAGACGCAGAATAGAGTTCCAATTTCGTTGATGCTCTTTGATGACACTAGTAGCAAAAATCGCTCCTAGCGTCAGCTGTCATTTCAGCTTTTGTTCCCAAACAAGACTATTTAGCTCCATACGAGCTTATTCGCATAAATCAATATATGATTGGATGTATGTTACCAAAGAGTGTACGCACCCCAAATAAAAGGAAGTGCATCCCCGTTTGACCGGAGCGAATTTATTTATTACTTCGCTTCTTTCTTATAAAAAATAAACAAAAAGGGGACGACTGGAGGAATGACTCCAAATAGGAAACACGGAAATCAAACTGCAGATAATAAAAAACACCATTTGGCGATTAAGGGACGAGATTAAAAAATTTATTGCGAAAATATGTATGGACGGTCCAACGTTGGCAGACAAAACATATCGAAAGTTTTTCCGAGAATGTCGTCAGTCAATTGAATGATTTACTGAACAGATGTTCTGCTTTGAAAGGATGTAAGGAAAGGAGGGTTGTGTTGTGACTTGTGAGGCATAAGGATATGCCAAAAACAGTTCTCTCCAGTTTAGTGATTTACGAAAACAATGTCTATACATAAATTAATAACTTTATTGTTAGATGATATGCTTTCTAAGTCAACTTATTGATTACAGAACTGTCCAAATTCTCAACAAAACTATATAATTGACTAGGGGTGCTATACGGGAGTGCCGACAGAAGTTATTATTTGAACAATTACGTGTGCATTTTTCGAATCGTCAGGAAATACTTTTAAATGAAGTGTTTCTTTATTGACTATTATAAACTAACTACTACTACAAATATTATACTACAATTTTCACTTTCATTTAAAGCGCTATTGTACATGAAAAATAATGCATATTATTTTACATAAAAATATTGCAATCTATTGCTTACAACGTACATTTCGAAATACATACATGAAATATTGAATTTAATAATTAATTGGTATTCTTTGAAATGAATACATGAAATGAATAAATGAAATTTATGAATTTTCATCTACAAAAATATACTCTCTTTCTATCTGCATACAACCATGCACACCGTTGCAACGCAACAAACCCGTCCACTCGAGTTACATCTTAACATCGTCAATCACCCCAGATGATAATCGCCGTCGGCAAAACCGAAGATTGGGAGCCCAGCCTCCGAAGGAAATCAGAAGAACTGCAACAGATCGATGACCAACAGCCCAACGCAAACATCAGCGAAAAACGCATGCAAAAAAAATGCACCAGGTTATCTGTTTGGCTCCTCCCACTGAGCAACACGCTCAGCTATGCATATACGCATAAGTAGGCGTGATAGTTATATGCTTTTCACACCAAGCCCAAAACCGCGTTTTCCTCGAAAACTCGTCGATGCATTCACACCGACTACCAACTCGTTTTCGTTTGACGTTTCAATTAGCTGTGAGACACTAGTCGTTAAAATTCGGTACAAACTTTTGTGGTTACAAATTTAGATCGCATTAATTAACAAACAAAATGAATTTAGTGCATTTCAAAATAACATTAGCCCATCAATTAATTGTAGAAAACGATTTTAAGTTGTGAGTTGTAACATTTGTTCGGTCAGCCATTTTGCTGAATATTGCAAAAGGTGTGTTTGTTCCAACAACCCAACGATTGGAAGTTGTTTTCGTGGTGTTTTCGTGGAAAACGAGTGCAAACGACTCGTTTTGAAAACTGAAATTTGTATGGGAAAACGACTGTTTTCGATGAAGTTTTCGTGTGTTTTGGCGAAAACCTGGTTTTGGGCTCGGTGTGAAAACCATATTAATCTCGCTGACCAGCTGGGAGCAACGAAGAATTTATGAAACGGCGAAAAAATAGCTGTCCGGAAGATCCGCAACCCCCAGATCAATGAACCCTTCCAGCAAAAAAGAGCTGAGTGCGAGGTTTCATTTGGGCAAACATGGAAATCATTTGTCATTACTAATTGTCACTGTTGGAGCAGAATTCAAATCTGGCGCCTTTAAATTGTAGGCGCCCATATTGTTTAAATATTTAGTTGAAAAAGCTGTTTAAATACCGAATTTTTTGCTTAACAGTTCAAGAATTTTGTATAAATAAATACCTTGCCAAACAATAAACACATTCATTGTATATTAAAACCATCAGTGGTAACCAAATCGTTTTTCTTTTTGTTTCGATAGCAAAGAGACAGAAAAGGAAACTCAATTTTGATTGTGATTTATTTACAACGAATGGACTGTATTTGTATTTTTGTGTTTCCGCTCTGGAGGTCAGTAAGGGAATGGTAACCAAACGAGATATTATGCGCCTTGTCGATTTGGTTTTTCTGCTGCGTAATCGTCTGTGCTGATCGTCGGTCGCAACCACCGCTACCCAGCCAGTGTATTGTTGTCGGCTTTGCTCCTGTGTGCTGGTTGTCGGTCGCAACCACCGCTGCTCAGTCCGTGTTGTTGTTGTTGGCTTCGCTCCTGTGTGCTGGCTGTCGGTCGCAACCACCGCTACCCAGCCAGTGTATCGTTGTCGGCTTCGCTCCTGGGTGCTGGTTGTCGGTCGCAACCACCGCTACTCAGCATGTGTTGTTGTTCATTGCTGGTGCTGCAGCTGCTCTCGTTGATGGTATTTTGTCTTGCGTTTCGTCTGTGCGATGATTGCCGGTCGTAACCACCGCTAGTCGAACGATGGAATTTTCCATCGGTCAGCTGCTGTTGGTAGAAAAATGCTCGCTGGTATGTCATCATGGAATTCTGCGAATGCCTTATGTTGTTGTAGACATTCCCCCCCCCCCCCAATTTAAGAGTGTTCTTCAATTGGAAAGAGCCGCTTCGTCCTTGGGAAGGACGCATAGCTTCTGCACCGGACGCGCCAAGATAGAATGCTCAGTTCGCACATTTGCACTTCGTACGAGTCCATCTGGCCTCAGATTGACGGCTGTTATTCGCCCCAGTGGCCACACTGTAGGCGGTGTATTTTCCTGCTTGACTAAGACCAGGTCCCCAACCTTTACGTTATCACATCGTTGGCTCCATTTGAAACGTTGCTGCAGCGTGTTCAAATATTCGGCTTGCCATCTCTTCCAAAAGTGCTGCTGGATTTGGTTGATGACGTTCCACAGCTTGAGACGGCTTTGGGGTACTTGGGTGACATCTGTTTTGAGTGGCTGCAGGATCTGCTCTCCGATCAGAAAGTGACCCGGGGTGAGCGCGCACAAGTCGTCCGGGTCGTCGGATAGCGCGCTGAGTGGTCTTGAATTGAGACACGCCTCGATGAGTACTAGGGTGGTGGCCAAGGTTTCGAACGTAAATATCTGCTTGCCCATGATTCTTCGCAGATGGTGCTTGAGTGACTTCACTCCGGCTTCCCAAATTCCGCCCTGGTGGGGGGCTCCAGGCACTATGAACTTCCACTCAGTTCCCATGCTGTTGATTTGCTCAGTCGGAAGGCGGTGGCCCCAATCCCGCGCGCTTCTGCGGAGATTTCGGTCAGCTCCAACGAATGTGGTGGCGTTGTCGCTCCATAGCACGGAACAAATGCCACGTCGCCCAGTGAATCGTTGGAATGCTGCTAAGAACGCCTCGGGCGTCTGGTTGCTCACAAGCTCGAGGTGAATTGCCCTCGTCACCATGCACACGAAAACGGCAATGTAGCCCTTTTCGACGATTTTGCACCGACCTGCTCCGGCCTTGATTTGCACTGGCCCGGCATAGTCGACGCCACTATGCCTGAATGCTCTTGCCGGTTGGACTCGATCGCGTGGAAGGCTGCCCATCTGTTGCTCTGCTACGATTTTCTTCTGGCGGAAACAGGCGATGCACCGACATATGTGGCATTTCAGAGCCCGTCGGAGCGTCGTTATCCAGAACTTCTGCCGCACGTATTGCATACACAGCTGGACTCCACCATGCTTAGTAATGATGTGCGCCTCCCGAAGGATCAGTTCGCTCAGCCTGCTCTTGGCCGGTAAGATGATGGGATGCATGCTGTCATATGGAAGCAATGCATCCTTGAGGCGGCCGCCCACTCTCAGTATCCCCTCTGCGTCTATGAAGGGACTAAGGGTCAGTATGTTGCTGGTTCTGTCTAGTTGCTCCTTCCTCGTGATTTGATTGTGTTCTCGAACATAGTGCTCTTGTTGGGTCACCCTGACCCAGTAATGTAGTGCTTGCTCTCGCTCTGCGGTTGTTGCTAGTGGTACCAGCGTGACTGGTTGCAGCTGCTCCTGTCTTCTTCCTCTTCTGGTGCTTTGGACGAACCTTATCACCAAGGCCGTTATCCTCAAGATACTCTGTAGCGTTGCCTTCCGATCCAGTAGACTTATGCCGTTGATGCTCAGGCTCGTTGGTGTGGGTATGGTCAGCTTTCCTACAGTGAGTGATCTCGCCTCTCGATCAGCTCGCTCTTGCTGCTTAAGGCTCAGTTGAATCGGCACTAGTGGCCAGTTCTGCTTTGGCTCCTTGAGCCACGATGTGCCATGCCACCATAGCTCCGATTCGATCAGTTGCTCCGCCTTGACTCCTCTTGAGCCTAGGTCTGCTGGGTTGTCTCCAGATTTGACGTGTCTCCAAGGATGGTTTCCAGAGAGCTCTTGTATGGACCTTACCCGATTGGCCACAAACGGTTTCAGCTCAAATGGTAGTTTTGTGATCCAGTAAAGGACCACTGTTGAGTCACTCCAATGGAATATCGGCGTTCCTTCAAATGAGCAGGCTTCGACCACAAGCCTCATCAGTTTGCACAAAAGATTTGCTGCGCATAGCTCCAGTCTTGGGATCGTGATTGTCTTCAATGGGGCGACTCTCGTCTTTGATGCCACCAAGGTGCACCTGGTGTCGCCGTTGCTCGATGTTGACCTCAAGTATACCACCGCCGCATATGCTCGTTCGGATGCGTCAGCGAATCCATGTAGTTCCAATTTGCTCGTGCTCTCGCTGCCTAACCATCTCGGGACTCGGAGCGATGACAGATGGTGGAGTTGCTGGCGGAAAACTTCCCATTTCGCTGCATGCTCTGTAGGTATTTGTTCGTCCCACTGTACTCCAGATCGCCACAGGTCTTGGATAGCGATCTTCGCGCTTATTATTACGGGTGCGAGGTAACCATTCGGGTCATACAGCCTCGCAACTGCACTTACGATTTTGCGCTTCGTGGTTCTGCTCTCCGCTTCGACCGTCTGCACCTTGAAACGTATTTCGTCCGTTGAAGAGTTCCATACCAGACCCAGTATCGAAGTCCCGATCTCTTCGGGAAAGATGTGCTCCGTGCTTTGATTCCCTGTGCCCGTAAAAACTGTTCGCACTTGCTCGCTCGTTGAGGTGAACTTGTCTAGCTCAAAGCCGCCCTTGCCCAGTGATTCTACTATGGACTGGGTCAGCTCGACCGCCGCTGGCTCTGAGTCCGCTCCAGTAAGCATATCGTCCATGTAGAAGTTCTTGGTTATGGCTTCGAATGCTTGGGGAAACTCCTCCTGATTGTCCGATGCGCATTGTATCATGGCCCTAACCGCGTTGAAGCTACTGGAAGCCATGCCGTAGGTGACGACGGTTAGCCAGTACTCTTTCAGCTCTTCATCGGGACCTTCTCTCCAAAGTATTCTTTGTAGGTCCCACTGCTCCGGGTCGACGCGCACCTGCCGAAACATTTTCCGCACATCCGCGCTGACTGCTACCTTATACCTGCGGAAGCGGGTGAGTATTGTTGCCAGGTCGTCTTGTAATTTTGGTCCATGAAACTGCACGTCGTTGAGCGATATGCCATTGTCGCTCTTACATGATGCGTCGAAGACGACGCGAAATTTCTTCGATACGCAGTGATGGGGTATGTGGTATGCGTATTGATTTGCTCGCGGTGCTCTGGTGGCTATCACCATGTGTCCCAGTTGGTTATACTCGCGCATAAGGTGGACGTATTTCTCCTTCAGCTCGCTGTCCGCACTTAATCTCTTCTCTAGCTGAAGGAATCGTTTCATGGCGACTGCTCTGGAACTGCCTAATGTTTGCGCATGTGGATTAATCGGGATGGTGACGACGTACCGTCCAGCTGGGTCGCGCCAATGCGTCTTCCTGAAGTTTTCTTCGACCCATTCATCGTCCGCCGATTTTGCTCTTGGTTCGCTCAGCTCTTCCATCTCCCAAAATTTTCGCAAAAGCTCGTTGAGCTGCACATCTGGCGATTCTGTTGCTAGGAACGTGGCTCGAATCGCTTCCGCTGGATTCGGTTGCATCTGGCCAAACAATATCCAGCCGAAACTTGTATCTTGCGCCGTCAGTCCTGAATTGTATTTCTTGATGTTGCTCTTGATGACTTCTGCCCATACCTGTGCCCCGAGTAGAATCTCTATTCTGGCTGGCTTGTTGAAATCCTCATCGGCCAGTTTCAGCTCGCTTACCGCCGCGTATTGGGTTTGCGATAAGTCTCGTGTGGGGAGGTACGAAGTTATCTTCGCGATGATGAACAGCTGGCAGTTCATTTCGAACGTTGGCTCGATGCGTGACGCTAAACTGACGTATACGGTTCCTGTAATACGCACGCCGGCGTTGGAACCGATTCCTTGCACTTGGAATTCGCACTTGCGCCTTCTAATACCCATTCTTTGGACGCATCTCTCAGTGATGAGGTTTATTTGACTCCCGCAATCTAGCAGCGCCCTTGCTTCCACCGGTTGTCCTGTACTGCTCCTTACCTTGATGCGCGCCGTGGCTAATAGTGCGCAATCAGGCTTCGTATTGCTCGGCTCGATGACGTCGGAGACTGCTCGAACTCCAGAACTGTCCGCGCTCTGCGACGGGATGACGTGATCCTCTTTCCGGTTTGCGCGCGACACTTATTGCTATGCATCGGCCTGACTCTCGTTTGCTGCTCGGGAACTAGATGGTTGATTTTGGGCCACGACGGCTAGACCTCTTCCGGGGGTAGTCTGCTCTGGACAAAGCACACTGTTGTGCTTCCTGTCGCATCTTCGGCATGCTCCGGCTTGACATCCTTGTGCCAGATGGCCGCTCTTGAGACAATTTGTGCACAGCTTCCAGCTGCGTACCCTTTCGCCCCTGCCTTGGATTGATAGCGCCAAAAAATCACTGCAGCGATACAAGGGGTGCTGGGCTTTGCACAAAGGACACTTTAGTGGTGTCCCGCTTCTCTTTCCGCTTGGGATGTTCATGATGTTCTTCTCCTTGAATTGCGGGTTGTTTGATCTTTCGACTGGTTTTTCGAACTGGTCATAGAATGCTGAATCGAGTGCACTTGCTCTTCTCTCCAAAAACTGCAGGAACTCCTTCAATGTCGCTATCTGGCATACGTCCTCTCTGACCATCTGCCAAGCGTGGTTTGTTTCTGTATCGAGTCTGGTTCTGAGCATGTTTACAATAATCGGATCCCATGATGATGTGTCCAGGCCGAGTACTTTCAACGAACTCAAGTGTACGTTCGCTTCATTAACCAGGTCGCGTATCCCACGTGACTTGCAAGAGTCCCTTCCGATGTTCGGAATTGCGTGGAGGGCATTTAAATGTGCGTCTACGATGTTTTGTTTGTTGTCGTAAACCTCGTTCAGTTTTGCCCATGCCTCTACGTAGTTTGCTTCTGTGACCTGCCATCTGCTTATCAGCCTGGCTGGGGCGCCTTCTAAAGCCTGCTTGAGTTCTCGCATTTTTGTGACGTGGGCGATCCCGTTGTTGTTGTGCACCTCTGTAACAAATTGGTCACGGAACTCACGCCATTTAGTGTAATCACCCTTGAATACTGGAATCTTCGATGGCCGCTCTTGCCGCAACTGTATAACGCTGGGTTGGGGGGTTGCCGAAACACTAGCCTCTTCACTCGATGCACTCTTCGGTTCTAGCTGCGATATGCGTGCACGCAATATGGCGACAGCGACGTGGTGCGCTTCTTCCACAGACGCCACATAATTGTCGTGCGCTTCACAAGCTCGGCTGTAGTAGTGGCCTTTTCCACCAACTTCATATGCTCTACGAGGAGTTTCTCAAAGGAGGCTTCCGTTGCCTCTAGCTTGGTTTTGAGGAAAGCTTGGTCTTCTTGGGCGAAGCTGCCCTCAGTAGCCGCTTTAGAAATCCGTATAATTGATGCCCGGAACACGTCCCGCCTTGCTAGATCGCCCATTGCACGTTTGTTATACTTGCACTCGCAATGTCACAGAGTTTTTGCACTTTCACTGATTTTGTTATGCACTAGTAATTTGGCTCAGATTCGCTCGCACCGTGAGACCATGTGTGACGCGCAGCAGTCCAGGTCGACCCTTCGGAAACGCTGTGTCCACACACGGAATTGAGCTCTCGAATAACTGTTTTTAATTATTGGCTGTTCAACACAGCTACTGTTTTTTAGTTTTTATTGTTTTTTAACCTCCACTCGGTTACACTGCACAATTTTTGTAATATCCTTTATGCACTGCACTGTATGTGATATATCCTTGATGCACTGCACTGTATATAATGTTTTTTATGTGATATATCCTTGTCGGATGCACTGCACTGTTTTGTATGTAGTATTATCCTTGATCGGATTCACTGCACTATTTTTTTTTTTTTTTTACACTGCACTATATTGTTTTTTTTTTCCTTTTTTCGATCTGCACCGCACTGGCTCTAATTTATTTGGCTCGATTGACCAAATGTTTCGATAGCAAAGAGAAAGAAAAGGAAACTCAATTTTGATTGTGATTTATTTACAACGAATGGACTGTATTTGTATTTTTGTGTTTCCGCTGGAGGTCAGCAAGGGAATGGTAACCAAACGAGATATTATGCGCCTTGTCGATTTGGTTTTTCTGCTGCGTAATCGTCTGTGCTGATCGTCGGTCGCAACCACCGCTACCCAGCCAGTGTATTGTTGTCGGCTTTGCTCCTGTGTGCTGGTTGTCGGTCGCAACCACCGCTGCTCAGTCCGTGTTGTTGTTGTTGGCTTCGCTCCTGTGTGCTGGCTGTCGGTCGCAACCACCGCTACCCAGCCAGTGTATCGTTGTCGGCTTCGCTCCTGGGTGCTGGTTGTCGGTCGCAACCACCGCTACTCAGCATGTGTTGTTGTTCATTGCTGGTGCTGCAGCTGCCCTCGTTGATGGTATTTTGTCTTGCGTTTCGTCTGTGCGATGATTGCCGGTCGTAACCACCGCTAGTCGAACGATGGAATTTTCCATCGGTCAGCTGTTGTTGGTAGAAAAATGCTCGCTGGTATGTCATCATGGAATTCTGCGAATGCCTTATGTTGTTGTAGACACTTTTCAACCAACTCAACTTTTTTCGTCGTCAAACTGCAAGTGCAGCGCGGTCAATAACCTCTTGCGGTTAAAGCTTCGAATTTTTCGTCTGTTAATTTGCTACAGTTGACATTCGGTCATCTCTTCAACCAGAGTTTCTCTGTCCAAAAATCTCGTTGGAATCACAAGGACTTCTGGTCGACGTTCGGAATACTTCCGTCTTTACATTTTGGCAACCAACTTAAAAAACCCATTTGAATTGCCGTGAAAACATTTATTTAAATCACATACCTACTCAGTGCAGTCCAAAGTGCATGCATTACAGTGAAACAAACTTACAAACAATTGAATTTCACTTATCGTGCAAGACAATATCGCCGCGCTTTCGGTTTCGGTGCAAGAGTAGGTGGTGAAGCAGCAATACAAAAGATATCCAGGAACCCAGGCATCCAGCAAAGGAAAGAACGCAGAGGAACCAAAACCAGGAGAACTGTTGGGCTACCAAACGCCAAGAAATCAACGAATTGGGTAGATAAGTATATCACCCGCCAAGGTACGGTCATTGTCAAATTATATGAATGTGCGTCAAATAGAATTTACAAGTGGTCGCTCAACAAAGCCATATAAAATCTAAATTAACCGCCGCTATATATACGCACCTTCAACATAATTTTGACTAAATTCTGCATGCTAAATATCAAACTACAACATAATTTAATATTGTTATACTACTACTACAACATATTACGATTACCAAATAAAAATCCTATACCTATTCATATTATTAGTAATTGCAAGCCGCAATCGAATGTGCGCATAACTTGTCGCTTAAACGCTTAAAGAATTGCACTAGAATCCACAAACAAGTTCTACTTGCATTCCAAGCACACTCTCGCTACTCGCCATAAAAGCTCAAATTTAATATCGACATCGCTTCGACTTCTCTATTTTGTAGCCACGTACGCGTACCAATACCAACCCACCGCCACCACCACCGTACTATTTGCCATTGCACTTTGCACTTTCATACTCTCTTCTCTCGTCGCCGTTTCGTCTCTTTTCGTGATCGTTCGTTCGCCACCGCTATCAAAACACATCTAATAAAACATACGCCTCGCTGTCGTAAAGCTCCGCCAACAACAAGTTGCAGCATTTCTTTCATTGCTTTGTTGATCCACATTTCGCCAAACCTATAAAGCTATTTGTTGCTTTCTTCGTCGTCGTCGCCGGAGAGAATGCTGCATAGATCAAACCACTGAAAGAAAGCTTTCGAATTTCTTCGTTTCCATCGATTCTGTGTTAACACACTTGTTAATGCAATTATTACAGAAAATTTAATTATTTCTAAAATCAAAACTTCGATGTACGAAAACATTTAAAGATTTAATTCGAAAGATAAATCAATCAACTATCAAATCCATCAACTCTTTTTTGTCGGTAGCAAATTGATATAAAAAAGTGACTGGTCGCATTATCATTGTCACTTTCAATTCGCTTCACTAAATCCAATCACCTTTCTGTTAGCGTAGGTACGAATAGAGGAAGATTAATCTGTGGTCTTGAGGAGAATTGGTTTCCTTTCCCTTCGCAGTTTTCGTTGGAAGAATCTAAAGGATTTTTATTATAGCTGTCTGTTGGTGGGATTCTCTTTAATTCTTTATTCAATAAAATCATAATAGCGGAAGAATACACAATAGAGGACTTAAGGCAAATGCGCGCATCCACAAAGGGAAGCATAACACGCATAAAAACGTATGTGGAAGCCAATGCAAATACGCTTTCCTCTATAGAGCTTGAATGTCGGCTAGGAATATTAGAATCCTATTTCAAACAAGTCCTAGCATACCAAACAAAAATTGAACGTTCGGCACCATTGGATCAGGGACGTCCAGAATTAGAGGAACAGTACATTTCACTAAGAACTAAAATTCTCTCGCTATTAGGAAATAATAGGCGCTCTAGTGTAGTAGACACTACGATGGCAATGCCTCATTCAGTGAGCCCTTTGCCAAAACAACGTCTTCCAAAATTTACTGGAAGATACTCAGAGTACAAAGGTTTCATTGACGCATTCACAAATCTGGTAAACAATGAATCCAGTCTTTCAAAAATCGAGAAATTTAGATATTTATAACAATGTCTCGATAATCAAGTTTTGGATACAGTCAAGGCATTCCATCTAACTGAGGAAAATTATCCAATGGCACTCGCCAAGCTCAAGGAGCGATACGACAACGATTGCCTTATATTTATGGAGTATATCGCAGAATTGTCGGATCTACCGAAAGTTCCAAAAGCGTCTGCAGTTCAATTAAGAAGTTTAGTGGATAACATATCGGCGTTATTCAGTTCACTGCTTTCAATTGGATCGCATGAAAATATTTGCAATGCCATCATTATCTCAATAGCCCTATCAAAAGTTGATCAGGAGACACAATCTAAATGGGACGAGCAATTGGATTACCTATAGCAAATTGCCAACGTGGGATGAATGCGCTAAGGTACTTGGAAAACGTTGCCAATATTTGGAGGCGCGAGACAGTAAGCAGTTGCGATCGGAGTCCAGCCAAAAATGGTCACACAAACCAAAACTACCGTCATCGTCGTCTCAACATCGTCCTCAATCTTCACTTACTATAACTAAACAGAATTGCATTTTCTGTCAGGACTCTAGTCATACAATTTCAAACTGTCCAAGCTTTAGTGGGTTGTCTGTTCCAGATCGTTTCTCAAGGGTTAAGAAATTAGGTCTCTGTATAAATTGTTTACGGAAGGGTCACACTGTTTCAAAATGTCCTTCCACTTGTAGATGCAAACAGTGCAAACAATCGCATCACGGCCTATTGCATCGGACACAAGCAAGAGATGATGTCATTAACTCCCATGAGGAGCCCTCAACTTCGTCAGCATCAAGCAACACTGCTTTAGAGAAAGAGCAGAAATCAACGACTCAAGTTATATTGGCAACAGCGATTGTTTTAGTTAAGGATTCAACAGGCAGTTTTCAAATGGGAAGAGTTTTGCTGGATTCAGGATCTCAAGTCAATTTTATTAATGAGAAATTTGCTAAATCCCTTCGTTTTCACAAACATAGGAAGGACGTAGATATTCTAGGAATATGGAAACGAAAGTTTATTTCAAAACCCAAACAACCATTCGCTCTAGGTCCAGAAACAAATAGAGGTCGTGAAGATTCTGAGGTCAGCAGGATTGTAATTGTCCAATTAGAACAGCAATCATCACGAATTCGCCCAACGAAAGGAAAGCCAAGAGATTAAGATAACTGAATCTAATCTCTCTAGCACTCTAGGAATAGCTTGGAATGCTCAAACGTATGAGTTCAGCTTTTCATATAAGGCTAGTCGTTGCCATTCTAAATACACCAAAAGGTCGATTTTATCGCTTTCGTCATCGCTTTTCGATCCAATGGGCTTACTAAGTCCCATCATAATAACAGCAAAAATAATTCTGCACAGGTTATGAATTGAGAAGTTGGATTGGGATTCACCCATCCCTCAAACCATCGATACTGAATGGCGTCAGTTCATGGTTGAGATGCATTCGTTGCAAAATGTCTCTGTTCCCAGATTTGTCCTGATGGCAGAAAGAAAAAGCTACCAAATCCACGGATTCGCCGATGCATCTATGAAAGCATATGGTTGCTGCATATATTTAAGAAGCATAGACGTTCAGGAAAAAATTGAAACAAAGCTTTTAGTCGCGAAGTCAAGAGTTGCCCCTGCCAAGAGAAAACAACTTCCTCGCTTAGAACTATGCGCTTCGCACCTTCTTTCTAAACTCTGGGAAAAAATAAAACCGATTTTCAAAGACTACAATGCTGAATACTTTTTTTGGACAGATGCCACAATTGTCCTGCATTGGATAAATACGCATTCGTCAAAATTAAGCACATTCGTAGGAAACAGGGTTTCAGAGATCCAAGAAATCACAAAAAATATTACTTGGAAACACGTTCCAACACACGATAATCCCGCAGATATAGTCTCGCGTGGTTGTACGGTAGAAGAACTAAAGACATCCATTTGGATTGAGGGGCCAAGATTCTTGTCAAAAGGCAAAGAAATGTGGCCATCAGTTGTTGAGATTCAGCTGTCTTCAGAAGAATCTATGCTAGAAATGAAGAAAACATTACTGATCTGTCAAAAATCAGAACCAAACTACATTTTGGAAAGGATAGTAGATCGATACAGTTCATATTCAAAAATTCTCCGTTTTGTTGCATACCTACAGAGGTTCGTTTATTGGTTTGTTCGGCTTACAAAAAAGCAAACTTATCAGTATAACCAAAGTCTTGCAGCTGCGGATTTAGAAAAGGCATTATTCAAGATTGTTAATCTTATTCAAAACAGCTCATTCTGGAACGCAATCAAAAACAAAAAGATTCTAAAAGGACCAATAAAGTGGTTGAATCCTTTCATAGAGGAAATAGACGGTATCCCTTTGTTAAAAGTAGGAGGACGGTTAAAACACGCCAACATACCAGAGGAATGCAAGCATCCACTTCTACTTCCGAAGAACTGCGGTTTCACCAAAACTGTTGTCAGACATCTACATTTCTACATCTGACAAACTATCATGCTGGTCCGAAAGCTTTAGTTGCTTTAGTCAGACAAAAATTCTGGATAGTGAACGTATGGGATATCGCGCGGCAGATTGTTCGCCAGTGCCCCAGTTGCGTCCGGTATCGACCAAAATTTTTACAGCAGGTGATGGACAATTTGCCTGCGGAGAGGCTTACTCCAACGCGTCCATTCCAGTGCTGTGGAGTTGACTTCTGCGGTCCAATCTCGTTTGTCGCAGTATTTGTTTGTTTTTCGTCAAAGACCGTCCATTTAGAATTTGTGTCCGATTTGTCTGCTGATGCTTTTATCGCGGCCCTGAAAAGGATGATAGGTCGTCGAGGTCTCCCAAGAGATATTCACTGCGATAACGCAGTGTTCAAAAAATCTAATAAAGAAAAAATAACAAATTTTTGTACTAATGTCAGCATAAATTTCCATTTTATACCCCCCAGGGCACCCCACTATGGTGGGATTTGGGAGGCAGCAGTTAAGACAGCTAAAGGCCATCTGTACCGGAGTTTGGCAGGAGCCAAGCTCACATTCGAAGAGCTAACAACAACATTGGTAGAGATCGAAGCGGTGATGAACTCAAGGCCGCTTACTCCAATGTCCTCTGATCCTAATGACGTGGAAGCACTAACTCCAGCACATCTTCTCATCGGGTCATCGTTAAAGGCAGTTGCAGAGCCAGCAGTTGAAGTCGCAGACATTATCTATATCGAAAGTTGGCGTCGAATAAACGCAGTTAAGACCCACTTCTGGCAGAGGTGGTCCAAGGAATACATTTACGAACTGCAGCAACGCACAAAGTGGACATCGACTAGTCCAAACTTACCCATTGGCACACTCGTCATCATCCATGAAGACAACATCCCACCCCAAAAATGGCTTCTAGGGAGAATAGGTCCAGATGGCAACGTCAGAGTCGCTGACATGAAGACAACGCGAGGGGTATTCAGACGTCCCATATACAAGCTAGCAGCGATTCCGTCTTGAAAGAGAGTCCTTTCAAAGGGGGCGGAATGTTGAAGCATAATTCAAATCTGGCGCCTTTAAATTGTAGGCGCCCATATTGTTCGAATATTTAGTTGAAAAAGCTGTTTAAATAACGAATTTTTTGCTTAACAGTTCGAGAGTTTTGTATAAATACCTTGCCAAACAATAAACACATTCATTATCTATTAAAACCATCAGTGGTAACCAAGTCGTTTTTCTTTTCAACCAACTCAACTTTTTTGTCGTCAAACTGTAAGTGCAGCGCGGTCAATAACCCCTTGCGGTTAAACGTTAAAGGTTTTAATTTTTCGTCGGTTAATTTGCTACAGTTGACATTCGGTCATCTCTTCAACCAGAGTTCCTCTGTCCAAAATATCGTTGGAATCACAAGGACTACTGGTCGACGTTCGGAATACTTCCGTCTTTACAGTCACTTCAACTCAATATAGTTTCCCCAACCAAATTGTTGTTGTGTTTCATTTTTTTTTCTTGCTTCATTTATTGAACGAGAGTGTTCTTTTTACGTTGTGCTAAAGCCGAAGGCATTTAAGCAAATTTGAACTCGCGGCGTAGAATCAGTTTCGCGAATTTTGCTATTGTCCTTGCGATAACATTTGTGAAAAAGACAATTAAATAAACACAATTAAAAAAGACAAAGTGCGTGATTTAATCCCATCTACGGTGCGTGTATTATCTGGAGCTGATACTGGTGCTGTGCTGTCCTGTGCTGGGTACAATTGGTTCGTCGAGGGAGAAACGCTAAATAACAGGTGTGTGGCATTTTATTAACCTTTACTTAAAGTAATTCATTGATCCTAACGATATTCGTGTGTTAAAAGCTTAGTCGAAAGTGTAGTTTACAAAAATGTATCAATATCCGACGTTCAGAAACTTCACTACTTAAAGGCGAATTTAACCGGCGAAGCTGAACGACTCCTGCGAAATACTGCAATCACTGACGGTGGTTTTGAGACTGCGTGGGCAAGCTTAGTCAAAAGGTACCATTTTTCAAACCGTTCACAAACTGCCGCTCACCACTGTTACTCTTTGGGAATCACACATTTCCTCTTGTGTTGACTATCCAGCATATTCCTAGCTAGAGGAGTTTTTTACTGACAAGGTCAAGAACGTTAGAAGTCATTGGTCAATCGACATCACAATTTGCATTATCTAAGGTCAAAAAACCGGTTTCTACCAATGTGCGTTCTTACAATTCAACAATTTCAAATAAATTTGAAGCACTCAATAAGAAACTGCTTCAAATTTAAGGCACTAAATACAAAGAAGAAACAGGATATTGTCAGGAGAAATAAACTGTGTTTTAACTGCTTATCGAATTTACACAAGACGCAAAATTGCACAAGCATTTTTACTTGTTCGCTGTGCAAACAAAAACATCATTCCTTATTGCATGTAACAGAACCCGATAACGTAATGAATGTTCATGAGCCGCCCGCTCAACCAACCGCCATTTCCACACCATCCGAGGAACCGGCTTCCTCCACCACTTCCACTTCAGTTCACAACACTTATATAGCCGAAAACAGTAAGTTGCAAATTGTTCTTCTGGCTACTGCGTGTATTAAGGTTTTTCCAACCGTTGGCCAACCAATAATGTTGAGGGCACTGCTGGATCCTGGATCGGAGGCCTCCTTTATATCTGAAGTTGCTGCACTGAAGCTAAAAAAGGAAAGGAGCTATACCACCATCTTAGGCGTTGGAGAAACTAATACAAGTGTATCCAAACACAAGGTTTCGCTAACAATATGCTCTTATTTCAACAAGAATTTTAGACTGGAGCTCACGGCTCTGGTATTACCAAAACTTACTGCAACGCTTCCAACGCAAAATGTCCCCTTTGGTAACTGGAGCCACATCCAATCACTTGAACTAGCTGATCCATCCTTCACGAAGCCAGGCAAAATAGACATCAGACTTGGAAGCATCATCATCAATTCTTCTAGAAGGCATGGTAAAAGGAGCACCAGGCACTCCAATGCCTCAAAGAACAGAACTGGGATGGGTACTATCTGGCGGTGTTTCCCAGAGCAAGCAATCGATCACGTCTCTACACTTGGCTACTGAAAGGAAGGACATAGATCAAATGCTGCTGAAATTTTGGGAGATTGAGGAAGTTGGAAGAAAAAAAATGCTTTCGCCTGAAGATGAACGATACGAAATGTACTTTTGTCAACGACAAGTAGATGGCAAGTACATGGTGCAACTTCCATTCAAGGAAGGGATACGGCCCTCATTGGGACTGTCGTACAATTCAGCCAGAATCACATTTCTTCAACTGGAGAAAAAATTCTATTCCAACAAGGTGTTCCATCAAGGAGTTAGGTCATATGTCGGAAGTAGAACAACCATCACTAGAGGCGCACTATTTCGTTCCCCATCATGCAGTGGTTAAAGAATCTAGTTCGACAACCAAGTTGCGAATAGTATTCGATGCCTCCTGCAAAACTTCGGATAGTACGTCACTCAACGACCAGGGTTGCATTTGTTGCTGACATAAACAAAATGTATAGGCAAATTTGGGTAGATCCAAGAGACTCGATATATATGCTTATCTTGTGGAGAGACCAGGAGGATGAAGCCATCAAAGCATATCGGCTGAACACCGTCACCTTTGGCACTGCTGCGGGACCGTATTTAGCGGTTCGCACACTGCAGCAACTATCGGCAGATGAACGAGATGACTATCCCCTAGCAGCGAAAATCGCTAGGACAAACTTCTACGTTGACGACGTTATTCACGGGGCAGACTCAGTCGATGAAGCCATGGAAATGCAACGTCAGCTCATCGCCATGCTGAGTCGTGGAGGCTTTCCGTTGAGGAAATGGGCGAGCAATAGCGAGAGGCTATTAAAAGCGGTCACCGAAGAGGACAGAGAGGTACAGGTACCGCTGTCATTCGACGAAGATACGGCAATAAAAACCTTAGGCATTTAGTGGCATCCAGGACGGGACACCTTCTCTTTTAAAGTAACTCTGCCGGGACAAATTCGAACCACAAAAAGAACAATTATTTTAGACATCGCTCGGTTTTACGACCCGATGGGATGTATATCTCCTTGCGTCATCCTCGGCAAAATACTGATGCAAGATATTTGGAAAGAGCATCAAATGTGGGATAATGAACTTTCACCCTCAATCGTCACAACTTGGCATAACTTGAAGACGGATCTAAAAGAACTTAGAGACATCGAGATACTACGCTGGATACGGTTCACCAACGAATCTCTAATTGAAATCCACGGGTTTTGCGATGCGTCCGAAAAGGCATATGCTGCAGTCGTGTACATTCCAGCGATACACAGAGGAACAGTGCACACTAATTTGCTGCTGTCAAAGACCAGGAACTAATCGACCCCTCTAAGGATAATCCAGCGGACATCGCGTCGAGAGGACTTCCACCAAAGGAGCTAGTCAAAACTCTTCAGTGGTGGCATGGCCCTGAGTTTTTGCGAACGTTTGACGAACAATCCCATCCAACATGGGAAATTTCCAACACAGACTTGGAAATGAAACAGTCAGAAGTTTCTAAGGTCCGAAATGCGTTTATTGCGTCTGGGTACCCCATAGGTTAGTGGTGGTGAATGGCGTCATTCTGCATCCATTTCAATTCCTTTGAGACCAATGTACTTTTATCACGATTTTCATCACTACAACGATTAATACGAATCACAGCGTATTGCTTCGGTTCATCAACAACACCCGAAAGAAATCAGCACGTCTGGCTGGACCACTGTCAGTCGATGAAATCGTTTTAGCTCGAATGCGTTTACTAGCTATCGTACAGCATGAATTTTTCCGTACTGCCGGCCCAAAACGTGTTAACAACGATTATAGTGCATGATGTTCATATAAAATCGCTTCAAGGAGGACAAAAACTTATGATAAAAACGCTCAGATTAGAGTATTGGGTCATGAAGCTTAAATCCAATGTGAAAAAATGCATTCGTTAGTGTCTTCGATGCTTCAGGCACAAGGCTCCACTGATGCAACAAACAATGGGCAAACCAACTTCCAACGAGCTGCAAAAATATTGGAAACGGAAAGATCCGCGCTATCCAAACAATTGACCGAGGACATCACCGAACAACTGCAAACGAACGGGACGACATGGCACTTTAATTCCTCAGATGCTCCACACTTTGGTGGCCTGTGGGAAACGGGAGTTAAGTCCATGAAGCACCATCTAAAATGCGTTATCGGCCACTACACGCTAACGTTCGAGGAGTACGCGACTGTTCTAGCGCAGGCGGAAGCCTGTTTGAACTCGCGACCGCTCTGCCCAATGACTGAGGACCCCGAAGATTTGTCGATTTTAACGCCTGGACACTTCCTCATTGGCATGTCATTAAACACAACACCAGAGAAGGATCTATCACACATCAAGGAGAATCGCCTGGACAGATGGCAGCTGCTACAAAAAATCAAACAAGACTTTTGGAGAAAATGGAAGTCAGAATATCTTGTGCGGCTTCAACAGCGCACAAAATGGTTAACGTCAGAGGATCAAATAAAAGCAGGAGATCTTGTAATTCTACCGGATGATCAAGCACCTCCTACGCTGTGGCGACTAGGTAGAATCGAAGAAACACATCCTGGACCCGATGGAAAGGTGCGAGTCGTCACAATCAAGACGGCAACCACAACATTGAAGCGTCCCATTGTAAAAATTTGCATTCTGCCAATGATCACGTAAAGCAAATCCAAGCAGGCACACACACAAATAACACTAACATAACACATAACATAATATCATAA
This sequence comes from Cheilosia vernalis, assembly GCA_949126925.1. Lineage (NCBI taxonomy): Eukaryota > Metazoa > Arthropoda > Insecta > Diptera > Syrphidae > Cheilosia > Cheilosia vernalis. Next base: position 22,189,741 of record OX421361.1, on the reverse strand, counting down.
TAAACAAAATCTCTAAATGAATAAAAACAATAATAATACTTATTATAATGAATTTAATAAACTATACAATTACATTCCGATAAACCAATATTGCCACACGCCATTCACCACCACTAACCTTTTCTTTTACATGTACCCACCGAACGGGTTGCCGCCTTGTCGGGGCGGAAGGGCTTGTAGTAAGTCGACGAGACATGTCTCTAGACTGAAACTAAGAGCGACCCCACCTTTCAATTTATAAGGTGTTGGGAGTAAACCCCAGTTTAAAATCCCACTTTAAGCCAAGACGTCAAGGCACCGTGTCGAGGGCTGCATGGTCAGTAAGTGGTTAAACCAACTCGGCCGCAAACGGTCCCCTCCGATGCCCGGGCAAGGTCGGTTGTATCAGTGCCCTGTCCTGGTAAGACGGCTCTGCCAGGATGGAATACCCCTTCCGGTCTCACTCGTGGGAATCAAATTAATAAAACACAAAACATGGACAGAAAGAAAGGAGACAAGAAATCAAAAGACCAGCCGAGGCTGCCAGAGGTTGGCACCTCATCGGAGGACGAATTGCTGGCCTCCAGTCAGGAGATAATCGTCCGTCCGCTAAGCGGTGAGAGCGCTAAGGCTAGCACCTCGACCGCAAACCAAAAAACAACCAAAAGACCCAACAAACACAAGTCCGCAGGGAAAGCTATGAAAAGCAAGTACCAGATGGCCCTCTTCGTCTTAGGTAAGATAGCAAAGAATGAGGCAGCCGGAACGGTCCACGAAAAAGACCAGGCGGATAAGGTAAAATACCAGGCAATCGTTGATGAATACAACGAACGCCTGAAGAACAACCCGAGGCAGGCAGGAACGACCCTTTACCGAGGTGGTAAGGGATCATCTCCAGGTTGCACTAGTGGATGAGCTATCCACAAATGGGAAATCCATAGCTGAGATGTGGGGGAGTATTGAGGCCAAGCTCTCCGATATGGTGATGGATCACCTTATAAACAACCAAGGGGGTCCTCTTCCAGATTTTGACTCCGCCGAGGTGGTTAGGGGATATCGGGTAATCAAGTGCGCCGACCAAATCTCCAAGGATTTCCTTAGTGACTGCGTTGCTAAGGTTAGCGACGCATGGGATGGCTTGAAGCTCAAGCTTATCCCAGCTAACGATATTCCGAGGAGACCTAGGGCTCGCATTTGGTTGCCCAATATGAAGATTGATGGGGGAAGGCTCCTCCAGTGTCTCAAACTACACAACCCGGCGGTTCAAATGGATGACTGGGCAGTCATCAAGGCAGAGGAACCCTATAAAAATACTATGTCCTTCCTGCTGCTGATAAACAACGAGTGCCTGGCTGCTCTCGAAAAGGCAGACTATAAGCTTCGGTTTGGCATAAGGCATGCCAAACTGAAGGTATTTATTTCCTCGGGTCCTGAGGACGATGCGGACATCGCCGAAACCGACAAGCTGTTGGAGGACCTAATGATCGCCGACAAAAACCCGACTACGAATAATGCTGAAAGTCATACAGATTAACCTGAAGCACTCAAGGTGTGCCTCCGATAATCTGATGGTTTTTCTAAGGGAGGAAAACATGGACATCGGCATTATTCAGGAGCCCTGGGTGAGAGACTCGACCATTAAGGGGCTCCAAGACAAACAATACAACCTATTTTACAAACATCAGTCCACAGGTAAGCCTAGAACATGCATTCTCGCTAAGAAACATCTTAAAGGTTTTGTATGTCCCAATCTTAGCTCAGATGATTTAACAGTGGTTAAACTGGAGTCTGCAAACCAAACAACATACCTGACATCAGCATATATGGCTCATGAGAAACCAGCACCGCCAGTGGAAGTGGAGCAACTCGTAGCCGCAATTACATCAAAGGACAACCTACTGATGGGTTGCGACGCCAACGCAAGGCATACATTATGGGGGAGTTCAGAAGATAATGAGAGAGGTGAGTCACTTTTTGATTTTCTTTTAACTACTAACATATCTGTCTGCAATAAGGGCACGACTCCTACCTTTGTCTTCCCGAGTACGGGAACTTTCCAAGGGTGGGAAGAGGTCCTAGATATCACACTAAAAACAAACAACGATAGCTTTAGGGTCGAAAACTGGAGAGTTTCCAATCTGGAGTCACTATCAGACCATAGATGGATCCTCTATGACTTGCGTCTCGAGACCGAGACTAGTAAACCATTTAGAAACCCCAAGAGAGTAAATTGGACCAAGTTTGTTCAAGTCCTTAGGACAAAACTCAAAAACACACCTGAAAGACACACTTTTGCAATCGAAGAACTGGAGGCAAAGGTTAAGACTTTCGAAAACGCAATGGTTGTGGCATATAAAGTCTCTTGCCCAGTTAAACGTAGCAAAAAAACACTTCCCCCATGGTGGAACGAAGATCTCTCCAATCTCAGACAGATGACCAGATCGATTTTCAATATCTGCCACAAACACAAATTTTGGCAGCCTTATAGGGACTGTCTTAGTCTTTATAAAAAAGCCATCAAGGCGTCCAAAAAGGAGGCCTGGATGGATTACTGCCATTCAATAGAAACCCTTAAGGACTCCGCCAGGCTTAGCAAAATTCTGTCCAAGGAACACTCCAACCCTTCCTTTCTAAGAAAGCCAGATGGAGGTTGGACTGAATCCTGTGCAGAGACCCTGGAACTCCTAATTAATACACACTTTCCCGGATGCAGCGATATTAGTACAGATCCCGGGAGATCTCGGCCAGTACAACCTGCACTCCATAGTCACATCAATTCATTAATTTCCGAGGAAAAGATTTCCTGGGCTATCAACAGCTTCTCACCGTTTAAGTCTCCGGGCCCTGACGGCATATTACCTGTCATGCTACAGAGATCGCAAGACTTAACAATACCTTGGCTGGCGTCAATTTTTAGAAGCTGTATAATACTAAACCACGTTCCCCACTCCTGGAGACGCGCTAGAGTGGTGTTTATACCGAAGGTAGGCAAACGCGGGCATGAAGCCGCGAAGGACTTCAGGCCAATTAGTCTAACCTCCTTTGTTCTGAAAACTCTAGAACGTGTCCTAGACATCCACATGCGAGGCTTTCTAGTAGAATCATCGCTATCCAAATCACAGCACGCCTATCTCAAGGGGAGATCTACGGAAACGGCTCTCCACGAAGTAGTGCGGACAATTGAAAAATCCTTACACTATAAAGAATACACCCTAGCCTCCTTTCTAGACATAGAGGGAGCCTTTAACAATGTACACACTGAAGCAATTCTGGAATCTCTGAGTGAGATGGGCATAGAGGAATTTATTAGTCAATGGATAGTCTCTATGCTAAGAACAAGAACCATTCAGGCAACACTAGGTAACAGCCACTTAACCAGATTTGCCCATAGAGGAACGCCACAGGGCGGCGTAATATCTCCCCTACTTTGGCTAATGGTTATAAACAAAATTCTTGCAAAACTTGACAGGGAACGGGTCAAAGTTGTCGCGTATGCGGATGACGTGGCGATACTAGTGTCAGGGAAGTTTCCCTCCGTGATTAGTGAAATTATGGAGGCCGCTCTAGAAAAGGTAAACACCTGGGCTGCAAGCTGCGGCCTCGGCGTCAACCCGAGCAAAACTGAACTGATGCTGTTCACCACAAAAACCAAAATACCCGATTTTACCCTCCCCCGTCTAAATGGTCAACCACTCATACTATCCTCCAGCGCTAAGTATCTGGGCATAATGCTTGATAGTAAACTTAACTGGAAACAAAACATTGAACACAGAGTATAAGGAAGGCGAGCGTTGCCTTCTACGCCTGCAGCAAAACCTTTGGAAAGAAGTGGGGACTTCAACCAAAGATGACCTTATGGATGTACACAGCTGTTGTGCGTCCCATTCTCACCTATGGTTCACTCGTATGGTGGCCCGCGTTGAGTAAGGGCTATAACCTTACAAAACTTAAAAGACTGCAAAGAACAGCCAGTATAGGCACTACGGGTGCAATGAGGTCGGCCCCAACGGATGCTCTTACTGTGCTCCTGCATCTTTTACCTCTCGATCTGCACACCAAAGATACTGCACTATGCAGCGCCATAAGACTCAGGGAGTGTGGGTGCTGGAGTGCAAGGCCCTATGGCCACAGCAATATCCTGGACTCGTTACCAAACGGCACGGTCACGTTTCCAACCGAATACATCACACCACAACTTAACTTTAAGAAAGGCTTCCAGGTAAGTTTCCCGTCCAGAGCTCAGTGGAAGGGAAACGAAGTAGTGCAGGGTTTCGACACGGTCATATACACTGACGGATCTAAGATGAACTGTGGGCCGGGGTCTACTCAGAATCACCAAATATATCAGAATCATACCGTTTGCCGGACTTTGCCAGCGTTTACCAGGCGGAATTACTGGCTATCCGAGAAGCCTGCGTGCATCTAGGGCGTAACACTACTCACAAACAAAACATCGCTATCCTTATAGATAGCCAAGCCGCCATCAAAGCCATAAATTCGGCTACCATATCCTCTAAACTAGTGCTGGAGTGCCGGAACGAGCTTGCCCGTCTGGGTGAACGTTTCAGTGTCACACTTCTCTGGGTACCAGGGCATAGTGACATAATAGGCAACGAGCGGGCAGATGAGCTGGCCAGAAGGGGGTCAGCTCTGCACAGCTCACTCGCGGCAAGTGTCCACGTCCCACTAGGAGTGGTCAAAGGACAAATTCATTCATATTTTCTGCAGAAAGCCAAACTCCAATGGAAGGGGTTGACCAACTGCGTCATTTCAAGGAAGATATGGCCCATATACGATCAGAACAGAACAAGGAACCTGCTAAACAGAACCCGCCCAGATATCGCCAGAATTACGGCAATAATCACGGGGCATTGGCCAATTGGAGACCATGCGGCCAAGCTCGGGATCCCACACAAAACTCACTGCCGCAGTTGCGGGAATACACATGAGAAAGAAACTCTCTTCCATTTCCTCTGCAAATGTCCGGCACTAGCGAGAGCCAGACTGCGCACACTGAACCAACCTTTTTTCGACAACCTTAGCGACATTTCGGGTATAGGGATATCAGACATAATACGGTTCCTCAACTCCACAGGCTGGATATAGGCACCGAATGCTTCGCACCCTTAACAAACATCACAAACTAGGTAACACGAGTCGTGGTAACAAAAAAGGCACATCACAGTGCTACTTGGGTTCCAAGCGGGACCGCCACTTCTACCTACCTACCTACCTACCCACCTGCACCTCCACGAGGATCACATCGCCAGAGAAGATCATCAGCATCACGCAACACACATCTATAAATGAAAAACTAGGAAAAGCAGATCACCAATGTCCTTTCCGGCGGCCCGACAGGATGTTGCAACGCAATAAACCCGTCCACTCGAGTTACATCTTAACATCGTCAATCACCCCAGATGATAATCGCCGTCGGCAAAACCGAAGATTGGGAGCCCATTCTCCGAAGGAAATCGAGCGAGCGAGCACTCAAAGGCAGATTTGGGCGCTCTATGTCAGCGTTGACGGTTGTTGTCATCACTTGTTGATTTATTGACCCAATATGTTCTGGAACTGCATTACCAGCATAATGCGGTCGTTGGCTTGATCGGTGTAAACTCGGACAGCTGAGTCAGTCTGTTGTGGTTTTTATGTTCTGTTGGCCTGAACATTCTCCCCCACGTTGAATAATTATTCAACCTCTACTCCATGGTGACGACAAATTCCGAACTTGTTGGTATTTGCTGGGGTTTTGGCTGTGGTGTCTTCGCGATTTTTGCAGTTTTGTTTTTTCTTTGCTTCCAAATTAGGTAACCAATTAGCATGATGGACAGAAGCAAGGCCAGGTATCCGATCGTGTAATTGTGATAGCTGTGAAACTGGAGTTTGTGCGGTAATTCCAGAACTTCTTGCTCTGCGATTATTGTTTGTAATTGAGTGAGATTTTTAAGTTGGATGTCGTACTGCGTCGCATTGAATTCCTGTAATAGTGGTTGATGATGCATTGGTGTGGAGATTTCTGACAGTGATCCAAAACTAGTGTAAGACGGTTGCAAGTTGGTGGTGAATGTATTGTGCCCTTGAATAGTGATGAAGTTTTGCTTTAAGATGCATCCTGGCTGTAATGTTATTAGCCCGGAGCCCTCCAAGACCATCTGTAGATTTGTCTTTCCGCAGACTGCAGTGAGTCGAGATGCAGTTTTTGTGGCATATAACCATTGATTTTGGTGTTCCAGTTGAATCCAGGTTGAATTCGCTTGTGAATTCTTCAGCACACACGTCGCCCTCTTCTCGTCGTTGAATAAACCTAATTCGCACGAGCAGACTTCCGCTCCCTTGCTGTATTTAGTTTGAAAGTTGTTACACAAATATTGTTCTGCTCCTATATTTGCGCACGCATCTAAGGTGGGTGAAGAGATTGGGATGTATTGATCGCGATGTGCGTTTAGGGCGAGTATTGGTGCACAAGGAATGATTGTCAGCATGGTGTTGTTTATGACGGTTGGTATTGGTGTCATTCTAAATAGTTCGTAGGATTCTTGATCTACTAATGGCAATGTGATCAAGAATATTGCTCGGCTATCTGTTACTCCTCCCTTCACAGTCATCAACTTGTATAGCTGCAATAGATCGTCATCTTCTGCAGGTATTTCTAGAAATGCTGGCAGGTGAGCCTTGATACTTTTTATTTCCTCCTTCAACTGTTGCGCTGATAGTAAGAATGAACTTATCCTTCCGTGGTGAGTGTCTGTAAGTACGTCAATTACAGTTGATTGTATCCTTTGTATGTTGATCATCAGTAGAATAAGTTGAGAGGCTAGTGATGTGAAGATCTGAAACATCTTGACTTGATACATTTCTTCACCATTATTGCGCACTCTTGCTCTTATTTCAGTTAGTTGTTTCGTGATTTGTTCAAATCTACTTTGGGTTATTAGTTGATCTTGTTTTACCAGGTTGATCGTTGAGTCGACTAGGTTTGGTTTCTTAGTAGATGTAATAAATGGTTTTCATTTGTGTTAACTTGATCTATTGTATTAGTCATTTGTTCGGCGTATTCTTGATCCAATACTCCAAAAAGGGAGTTTGCTAATTTTCCAACTAAATTAATTGCTCCTCTTTTACTTCGTTTGGTTGGCAAAAGGGTGTTTTCTGAACGGAGTTCATTTACCATATATTGGATTTGGTTTAATGTATGGTTGCAACTGCTTCTTTGTTGCATTTCTTGGCACAAATGATGTAAGGTCAATGTTCCGTTAGATAACGCCGTGTATTCCTTTATTAATGGATCAAGATTGTAATGAACGATGAAATTCCATTCGCTTGTTGCTATTCTTGCCGACCCAATGCCTTCGAAATAAATTCCAAGATCGGCCTTGAAATTAGTGATTTGGATATCATTGATGCTTAGTACAGTTGGCAGAATTAGAAGGAATGTTAAGAGTGATGCCATACCAACAGCACTACTTGATCTTCGTCGTTTAGCTGGTACTACAGGTACTGTTGCTGCTGATTGGACGCCGGTCACTAGATGTTCTTCCTCGCTCCCAGTCGGTATGTCCTGGTTCACCTCATTGTTGATTGGTAATGGGGCTAATCTGTGAATAGGGCGCTTCCAGATCCCAGATGCTGTTTTAACTTCGACTACTCGTATTGCGCCATCGTCACCCTTGAACGTTTTGATGATTCTACCCAACGGCCATTGAAGTGGTGGAACGTTATCTTCCTTTATGATGACCATGTCTCCTAACTTAATGTTATTGCAGCCTTCTTTCCATTTGTGGCGATATTGGAGTTCATTAAGATATTCCTGTGCCCATCGCTTCCAAAATTCGTGTTTGAGATGTGAGACTAAGTTCCACCGTGTCAAAAGTGTCTGCCTTGTTGGTGTTGCGTTTACATCAATTTGAGCAGTGAGTGGTTCACCGATTAGGAAGTGCCCCGGTGTTAATGCCGTTAGATCGTTGGGATCGCTTGACAGTGGGGTGAGTGGCCTTGAATTTAGGATTGCTTCAATTCCAACCAATACTGTCTCTAGTTCTTCATACGTCAGGGAGGCTGTTGATACACTCCTCTTTAGTAGATATTTTGCTGATTTTACCGCAGCTTCCCAGAGACCTCCAAAATGAGGTGCTCTTGGAGGAATGAAGTGAAATTGTATAGCCTTCTCACTGCATTCCTTTATTATGGCTGTACGTGCCTCTTCTGAGTAAATCGTGTCTTCTAGCTCCGATAATTGATTATTTGCACCCACAAAGTTAGTTGCATTGTCACAATATAGGTGCTGACAGTTTCCTCTGCGTCCGACAAATCTTCTTAGTGCTGCGAGAAATGAGTTGGTACTTAAGTCGCTTACAAGTTCTATGTGTACCGCCTTCGTGACGAAGCAACAGAATATTGCAACATAGGCCTTTTGGGGTCGTTTGCCACGAATTTTGTAGTGAATCCAAAATGGTCCACAATAATCCACTCCAGACTGAATGAAGGGTCTAGCTGGAGTTATTCTTGATGATGGTAAGTTTCCCATTACTTGCTGAAGTAGTTGAGGGCGGGCTCTGGTACACTTTACGCAGTGATGCACTATTGATCGTGCCATTATCTTGCCTTTGATAGGCCAAAATCTTTGCCTCATGTGGGCTAGCAGGGTCTGGGGGCCACAGTGCCTGTGTTTTTCATGAATTTCCTTCATCAGTAACTTTGCCAATGGATTGTTGTATGGTATCAGCATTGGATGCTTGGCATCAAACGGAAGTGTTCCTGATTCTAGTCGACCTCCAACTCGAATAATTCCCTTATCATCCAGAAATGGTGCGAGGCTAGCAAAGTGACTACATTTTTTCAATTCTTTATAGTTACGAAGCTCACTAAGTTCTTCCTTAAAATCGAATGCCTGCATAGCTCGTATTATCACTACGAGGGAGTTTTCAAGTTCTTGAGGCGTCAACATTATCCCGTGTTGTCGTGGACCCTTGGGGTATCTGGCATGATTGCAAAACCGGAGGCTATATCCCGTTATTCTCTGAAGCGTGGTGAAAGAATTACGATGGTTGATTTTATAGATCATATCCTGGTCCCAATCATGAGTTGCTATTGCTACAGTTGGTAGTTTCCGCTTTCTCTCCGTATCTTCCGGGATAGCCAGCTCCTTGACATATTTTGCTGGCCACATCTCTTCCTGCCCGTGTAAGAACCGAGGACCATAAAACCATTGTGTGCATGATGGTAGTTTTGATGGTTGCAGACCCCTTGATAGTACATCAGCTGGATTATGTTGTGATGGGACATGTCGCCATTGCTCGGGAAGTGTTATATCCTGAATAGTGGCCACTCTATTGGCAACAAATGTTTGGAATGATGATGACGGTGAATTAATCCATGCCAGTACAATTTCAGAATCTGTCCATAAGAATGTGGGTATATCCCTGAACTTACTATCGTTCTTCACTCTCGCTGTTAGTTCAGCTCCGAGGACTGCTGCGCATAGTTCTAATCGGGGTATAGTTTGTTTCTTCAATGGAGCCACACGTGATTTTGAACATAACAGTCGTACGATTACTCTTTTATCCTTCATAATTGTTCGCAAGTACACCGCCGTACCATATGCCTTTTCAGATGCATCAGTAAAGGTGTGTATCTGTATGGATGCTGGCACTTCATTATTAAACATATGGCGTGGAAAGTGAAAATTATTTAGTTCCTTCAAGTTGTTTCGAAACGTCATCCATCTCGCGTGTAGTTCGGTTGGTAGTGCTTCATCCCATGACAACTTTAATAACCATAACTCCTGGATGAATATCTTTGCTGTGACAACTACTGGAGCCATTATGCCTAGTGGATCGAATAATTTGGCAAGGTCTGACGTGACAATGCGTTTTGTTATTCGATTTGTCGAACTCAAGTTTGTTTTAACACAGAACCTATCATTTTTTGGCTGCCATGTTAAACCCAATGTCTTGATCGATGCGTCACCCTCGTTGTCGAAATCGAGGTCGATTTCTTGATCTTCTTTAGCAATGCCTTGCAGTAGCCGGGGGTGATTTGCACACCATTTTCGTAATTTGAATCCTGCCCCTTGTAGTATTTGTGTTAGTTGGTTTTGTATTTCCAACGCAGTTGATAAGCTGTTGTCTCCAGTCAATCCGTCATCTACGTAGAAGTCGTTATGTAAAGCTTGAGCACCTAATGACAATCGCTCGCTATTTTCCTTTGCTAGCTGTTGCAAGCACCTCGTTGCCAAATATGGTGCAGCTCTTGTGCCATATGTAACTGTATTAAGTTGATAGTAACGAAGCGGTTTAGTTTCGTCTGTTCTCCATACAATTGTTTGGTATCTTCTGTCGTCGGGGTGCATGACTATTTGCCGGTACATTTTTTGAATATCCGTGCAAAAGACAAATCTTGGTAACCGGAAACGAAGTAATAGTGAAAATAGTTCTCCTTGTACTGTTGGTCCTGTATACATGATGTCGTTCAATGATAATCCTGATGATGTTTTTGATGAAGCATCAAATACAACTCGAAGTTTGGTGGTGCTGCTGTCGGCCTTAAGCACGTAATGATGAGGAATGACGTAGATTGGTGCTACCGTGTCATTGATGTCGATCTGTGTCATGTGACCCAAGGTTTCGTATTCCTCCATGAATTGAATGTATTGGGCCTTTACTTCCTTGTTTTTAGCTAACCTTCGTTCAAGTGCTAAAAACCTATTGACTGCTATCTCCTTGGAATTTCCTAGAGCACTTGTGCTCCCATGAAATGGTAGTTTTACAATAAATCGCCCATCATTGGTCTTGTGTGTATTATGTGTAAAGTGGTCTTCGCACCTCTCTTCATCTCTTGATAGGTTGTTACGTGTTGGCCTTACCTCGTCAAGGCTCCATAATCGTTCAACCATTTGGTGGAGGTCGTTGTCATCATAGGTGGAGATTCCACACGTTGCTGTGAATGCTGTAGCTTCGGCTATCCTTCCAGACAGTATCCATCCAAAGACTGTATTTTGTAGAGTAGGTAAGTTATCTGCGAGACGTATTTGTCCAATGGAGAGTAGCTGATGGAAGAATTCTGCACCGAGAAGTACATCAATTTTGTCTGGTCGATTGAAGTTGGGGTCAGCTAATGGGATGTTCTTTGGTATTGGCCATGACGAGCTATCGAAATATTGAGAGGGCTGTGGTGATATGATGTGTGGCAGAACAAAGGCCTCTAGCTGGGCACTAAAACCACTTGTTCTTGACTGTAATTTGACGTTAAACCTATGGTGCGCCTCTCTCTTGCTATTGCCAATGCCTTGAATACTCATAGATGTACGTCTTGTTGGAATATCTAGTTTCTTCATGATGCGTTCTGTAATCAGATTGATCTGAGAACCAGAATCCAACACGGCTCTGCATTCCAGCTTCCGTCCATTGCTAGCAACTAGCTCGACGATTGCTGTGCTGAGGGGTATGTACTGCTGCCTTTCTTGTTCATTGGCTGCTGATAGTGTCACTGATGCGCTGACATTAACCTGTGAGCATGATGGGTTGTCCTGTTCCAGATGGTTGTTGACTGCTGAGCTGTTGCCGTTGCTGTTGTTCTCACGGTGTAGTAGTGTGTTGTGTTTGTGGTTGCACCTTGAGCAACCTCTTGAAAGGCATTTGTTTGCACCATGCCCATTTCTTAAGCAATTGAAACACAGATTCTGTTTTTTCACTACTTGTGAGCGCTCGTCTGGCCTGAGTTGCAAGAACTGTTTGCAGGCGAATATTGGATGTATTCCAGTTCCACAAACCTTGCAGGATCCCTTGTGGTTTTGGTTGGATGTTACTGACGCACAGGCACAGGGCGATGTGTTCTTTCCCTTGGGTCCTAAAGACTCCAGTGACTGGAATTGGTTTTCTAGAAATGTTAAAAACTCCTTGATTGATTGGGGTTCCTTCGGCTTCTTAATGGATTGTTCGTATAAAATTCGTGTGCATTGATCCAGTTTGGGTACCAATAGGTGCAAAAGGATGGGGTCCCATGTTGTGGTGTCCACACCGATGTTCTCTAGTGCCATCAGACATTCTAGAGTGGTGTCGTGAAGTCCCTTGATGGCCACTGCTGAAGGCTGAGACTGTGTCTGGGTTGGCTGCCCAGTTATCTTTTTTAATAGGTTTGACGTGAGAACCCGTACATTATTGTATCTGTCTTGGAGGCTCGTCCATGCGGTTTTGTAGTTATCTTCCGTCAATGATAGATGACGGATGAGATTTTCAGCTTCGCCACTTAGATGGGTCTTCAGATACCACATCTTTTGTATGCTGGATATTGGCTGCTTGTCAACCAATTGTGAGAACAAATCAAAGAATTGTCTCCATTTCAGGTAATCCCCATCAAACCTTGGAATTGTGACTTTTGGTAGATTGAGGGAATTCTGTTTTGCGCTGTCAGTAGATATGCCTGAATCCAGTGTTGTACCATGTTGAGGCTGACTGTTGAGCGATAATGCAATAAGGGCTTCCTGAACTCTTTTTTCTATGTCGATGAATTCGACTTGATTATAACCACTTGTTAGTGGTTCGTCACACAGCTCCCAAATTGTGTTATGCATATCTTCGACTTGCACCCACAGTCGTTGTATTGATTTTTCGTGGAAATCGTAGAAATGCTTTGACTCTCCGATGTGGTTTGCTGCATCTAGTGCTCTTTGCAGCGACGATATAACCACTTGTTGTCTTTGGATCAGTCTTTGAAGCTCTTCATTTTGAATTGAATGTGACTGTGCATTGTCTTCAGCATTCATGTTTTGAACTAGTGCCCCACCATCCTCTTGCGTAGGTTTGGCGGCATTGATCCCCTTTCGCTCTATGTTTTCAATTCTTTCAGTGAATTCTTGTCTGTACGTATTGTACAATTTCTTTATGGAGTCATAATACCGATTGGCATAGTACGGGTGTGCCAATTGCTCCGGGTACTCGTCCCGTATCTCGGAGTCTCTGGCTTCGAAAATATCCCAGAGTGCGTCTAATCTGGTCGTCAGCTTCTGGAAGTAAGCGAGAGTCTTTCTGTCTGGTCCATCTTTCTTGTAGTTGACGACGAGACGCTGGATTTCCTCTCCTGTCTCCCTTTGATCTGCGGCCTGCTTCTCCATAATTTGATGCTTTGTATGACTTCACCAGTGTTTAGCCCTGGTGAACGCTCTTATTATTGTATTCTAATGGTCTGTGTATAAATCACAAATGTGTTCTGTGACTTATCTGAATTATCTGACTTCACCAGTGTTTAGCCCTGGTGAACGCTCTTATTATATAAAGGTTGCCCCTTACCGCTGGTGGGGGGAAGCAACCTTGTGTCTTGTTTTCTGTGATTGATTGACAATCACGTCGGGGTCACCAAAAATGTTTAGACTCGTTTGTCTAAATTTGTGAATATCAAGCACATAAACTTGATACTCTGTCTGTGTTGTAAACAAGCACTTGAACTTGTTCACTATGATGGCTGAAATACGGAAGAATGAAATTAAACACTGAATGTCCAATTAAAAACTGATCAATATAATTGACTTTATTGCTTCTTTTATACTATCAATATGCTTATTCTATTTTATATTATTCTATGTCAGCGTTGACGGTTGTTGTCATCACTTGTTGACTTATTGACCCAATATGTTCTGGAACTGCATTACCAGCATAATGCGGTCGTTGGCTTGATCGGTGTAAACTCGGACAGCTGAGTCAGTCTGTTGTGGTTTTTATGTTCTGTTGGCCTGAACATTTGGGCAAACATGAAAATCATTTGTCATTACTAATTGTCACTTCAAATCAATATAGTTTCCCCAACCAAATTGTTGTTGTGTTTCATTTCTTTTTTTTTCTTGCTTCATTTATTGAACGAGAGTGTTCTTTTTACGTTGTGCTAGAGCCGACGGCATTTAAGCAAATTTGAATTCGCGGCGTAGAATCAGTTTCGCGAATTTTGCTATTGTCCTTGCGATAACACACACAAACAAAGTTGCATTGAGATCGGTTGAGTTTCTCAAAAAAATCGACAATAGCTCCACCTATCGGGTTCAAAACTATCCTATCTTTCTAGCTGCATACAAACATGCACACATACAAAGTTTCATTGAGATCGGTTGAGTTTCTCAAAAAAATCGACAACAGCGCCACCTATCGGGTCCAAAACTATCGTATCTTTCTTTCATGCACACATGCAAAGTTTCATTGAGATCGATTGAGTTTCTCAAAAAAAATCGACAACAGCGCCACCTATCGGATCCAAAACTATCCTATCTTTCTAGCTGCATACAACCCTGCACACATACAAAGATCGGTTGAGTTTCTCAGAAAATGGACAACAGCGCCACGAGTTATGAGTTCATCGCCGAGTTTAAATAAAACACTTTTCTTTTATTTTTATGTAACACGTCTTTATTTTCTTAAGATCAAACTAAGACTAACTTATCAGCTTCTAATTTGTCATAAAGAAAACTTCTAAGATAATTGTATGACAAAACAACAACTAAGAAGCGGGAGAGCAATCGGTACCTGATGAACACGGTAACGGTAAATACATTTGGTTTCTTCTATTTTCCTGTCCATATTTGGGCATGATTTTGTAGAGTGCAGTTTACGGTATTTCTACTAGTGCTGCAATACTAATGACATGTGGAATGTGGAATGTAGATTGCTAAGCTATGCATATACATGACTCCTCCCGCCCTAGTATGGTCAAAACGTGTTTATGTCACGTGAATGGCCATGTTTGTACAGCGTCGCACTGTGGCGTATACGTATTATTTGATTTTTTTTTTCTCATGGTTTTTTATATTATACTAGCTGGCCCGGCGAACTTCGTTCCGCGAAAATTCGTTAATGTAGTTAATGGAATTAATAATTCCGAGCTTTCGCTTCGGGTCGATTTAAATTATTTATTCGAAAATTATATTAAAATGAATACAATTGCCTAAACCTACCGCTTTTTCACTGAATTGCTTTATGGTTCCATTTACTGGTGCGTTCACGTACAAAGCGAGAAGTTTGCCGACACATGAGCACGCCACATACAATTGACCATGTGAGAAACATGGAACGCTATGCTGATGACGATTGCAGTGAATAAATTGTTAATTATTAAATTATTAATCAACTTAAATACTGAATTAAAAAAAAAACAACCAATAAATTCAAGATAACACAAAAATAATGTGAAGTAAAAAAAACGACAGTAACAACTTACAGCAGTAACTACAAACTTCATATAAAATAAAACTATAGCTAACTTCAATCCCATTTACATTTCTTTTGATTTGAAACGAATACCGTTACGGTACAAAAATAAAAATCCCCAACAAAAAACTCTGTCTCGTCACCTACTAAACATCTGCCTTTTGCATGTGCAATCACCAATGAGTCGGAGATGCCACTTGTACGGTATTCGTGTACGTGGTGGTGTAGTAATGAAAAGTAGCTAGAAATCGTAATTTTTTTTTTTTGCGACAACATTTTATTAAAAATCCCCAAGAGCTTTAAAAATAAGCTAGAAATAGCGAAAAAATCGCGAAAGTGGCAACAGTGGATGATTGTCTTGTTATCTCGGTCTTCAGTATGGACGACTGCATGATATTCTTTCCCGGAGTTCCGACATATTCTCTCGATTGTTAATATTCTGATCTGACTGTTCGTCCTGATTTTTTGTGACGTGATCAAATTTGTCTTGGAATCGCCGAATCCCACAGAAACTTTCATGCCTTATATCACCCCGTCAAAGTTTTGTTTTCGAGACATAAAGTAGCCTACGGCCTTCCTTGCGCCCAATCAAAACCATCAAGCTCAAAATCTTTAAAAACTAACCATCCTGTCTCGAAAAAAAAACTCAAAACGCTCACCAACTCCTGTTGCCTGTCATCATCGTCATCTCAAACATTTCAACTTACTCACTCATACTAATGCAAGGATCCTGAAAATATTTGGCAAACAAAAATGATGCATTCAAACACCATCAAACAAATCGAAGTATCTACTCCATTTCAAAAAGCTACTTAATGTGACATAGTAAACATAAGCAAACTTATTAGGTGTATTTCAAAAAAAAAAATTTCAAAATTGTTTGCAACAACAATTTGCTTGCAAAATAATTAAAATAATTGACAACCACAATCTACTATATAAAAATAAGTCGGGTTTTCCTTCCTGACGATATAACTCCAGAACGGCTCAACCAATTTGAATGATTTTTGTTTTGTTTTGTTCGTCTTAAATCAGGGATGGTTTATGAAAAAAGAAAAGTCGGAAAATTCTTAACAGTTGGCGTTGTAGGCACATATTTCGTTTTTCATAAGGGAAATGCACTTTGCAAAAAAATATAAACTGGATAGAAATCAAGTAGTTTCAAATACAAACAAAAAATATTTTAAATTTTAAAAGCAATTGTTGTTGTCAATTATTTTAATTATTTTCCAAGCAAATTGTTGTTGTCAAAAATTTTTAAATTTCTTTTTTTTTAAATATAGGTAGGTACCTAATAAGTTTGTTTATGTTTACTATGTTACATTAACTAACTTTTTGAAATAGAGTAGACACTTTTATTTGTTTGATGGTGTTTGAATCCATCATATTTGTTTGTCAAGTATTTTCAGGATCCTTACATTAGTTCCAACTTCTGAAAGCAGAAATACATAATGAGTCTATGATCATGATCGAAGACGTGTGTTTATTGATGGCGAATAAAGTTCGCAGTTGGGCATGATATCACTTAATCGTCCAATACACGATGCATTCAACCACGAATTGCAAAGAGAACAACAAAACAATACGATACTGAAGCATTAGCCGAAGCAGTTCGTAAAAATGTTCTGCAATTGAATCGACAACAAATGATTGCGTATGCCTCTTTGATGGAAGCTGTGAACAAAAGAACTGGTAGCATTTACTTTCTGGGTGCTTCCGGAGGTACTGCCAAAACGTTCTTAATTTCATTGCTTGGGGCACGGCATTGGCTTCATCTGGAATAACAGCAACTTTGTTAGAAGGCTACCGAACTGCACATTCAGCATTGATATTGCCACTGAACATGCAAATCAACCAGACACATTCTTGAAAATTCGAAGAAAAAATGCGAAGATTTTACAATGATGCAAATGGGTCGAATGTACGATGGCCCCACAAAAGGTCAATGGTGGCGGTGGAAAGGACGTTGAAAGATCTTCGTGTCAATCAAAACATTTTTTGAATAGCCATGGTTGTATTATCCGGTGATTTTCGGGAGACTCTTCCAGTTATTCCCACGATCAATTGCAGCTGACGAACTAAATGCGTGCTCGAAAGCATGAAATTTATGGCTTCATGTCAAGACACTCCGATTGACGAGATCAAACTGCAGATGTGTTTTCGAAGCAATTGTTGGACATTGGTAATGAAAAGATTGCAGTTGATATCTCGACCGGACTTATCACTTTGCCCACTGATTTCTGCCACATGACCGATTCTAAGGAAGAGCTCATTCGAAGTGTTTTTCCGGGCATACCGCAGAATATAGAGGAGAAGATGTGTTGATTCCACGCATCCCGATGATTCCAACGGACTTACCATTCGAATTCAAACGACTGCAATTTTTTACTACAAATCTTTGCATTGAATGTTAATATCATCTATTTTACAGGAAAATAAAAGGCATTGAATTAGGTAATTTGAATTACTAACAAAATTTATTTAATCACCAAACTAAGTTTAAATCGAAAAAAAAAGCTTCAAATAGATAAAAATTAGGTGGTACGAAGTTCACCAGGTCAGCCAACACCAGATGAACCGCATCAATTTCTGCAAATATATTTTATTTCGTCGATGGTGGATCAGCTGAATGTGCGGTGCAATATACAGGGAACACAACAGTTAAAGAGACGAATTATTGAACAGTTGCAAGCAATTTTTCATTTAGAAAATCATTGTTTTTCACATGGGCAGCTATACGTTGCGTATTCACGAGTTGGGAAACCATCCGCTTTATTTGTGTTAACGTCAGACCAAAAAACAAAAAATGTAATTTGCGGACACGTATAACGCTTCGATTCAGTATTTACTTTGGATTCACTTTCATTTTTTACTTAGAGAAGTTCAACTAAATTACACTTCATTTTTGTAATCGAAATTAATTCATTACTGTTGTGAAATGAAATAAAATTTTCCATTTTCAAATACCAAAAAAAAAAATAATAATTTTTCTTCATCTTTTAATCCTCAAACGAAATGTTACAAAAAACGAAGCCATCTGGTGGCGAAACGGAGTTCGCCGGGTTTGCTAGTTGCTTTTAAAATTGAAAATATATTTTTTTTGTATTTGAAGTATCACTACTCGATTTCTGCCTCGTTTATTTTTTTTCAAAGTGCATTTCCACATACAAACTTTCATAACCTCTTTCATCCCCTCAAAGTTTTGTTTTCGCGACAAAAAGTAGCCTTCCTTGGTCCAAAACGAAACCGTCAAGCTTAAACTCGTTGAAATCCAACAATCCGTTATCGAGTTATGCGCGCACACACGGACTTCATTGCCTTTTATATATAAGATTGACAAATATTTATATCTTAATATTAAATTTTATACTTATGTGTTGTGTATATATAAGACGTATGGTTAGAATAATTTTATTATTACAGTAATATAGGCTTTATACTAGGGTTTATTTCCTTTTTCTTTAAATTTACATAATTAGTATACACGTTTGTTCATAAAAATGAATAGTATTCTATAACTCAATTATTATGTTGCTAATAGTAAAGAAGAACAACTTACTGTATTCAACATTATAATGTTTGAGTTTTGTACAAATTTAATTTAATTCTCAAAATTTTTTTTTATATTTTATATTTGACAGTATATTATTCACAAAATATTCAGTTAAAGATGAATTGAACTGTTTAATACTAGCTTCACTCCTTCTCGGTTTTGTTTATTATTTGTTCATTCTTTACATAGTTTTTTTTTTTTTTTTAATAGTTCCGTCCAGTATATTTTCTTTCAAATTTTAAATTGCCAATTGGATTTTTATATTTATAGTTCCTTTTTATTATTTGCCTATCACGTTTAACCCCTTGTTTGTCTTTAAAATAAGTAATTCCTTTTTCTTTTACTTTGTTACACTTTTCCGAGATAAAAGAATAGACGATTCTAGTGTGCGTAAAAAGACAAAAAAACACGAGAGAAATTGCAGCCGCCGCTGCGCCGATGGGTTGAATGTCGATAATGAGTATTGGTTAGGTTAGGTTAGGTTAGAGTGGCAGGCCGCCTCAAGTGCAACCACACTTAGGCCAAATTAGGCCCATTGTGTTACCACAGGATCGAAATCGACTCCTTATCTACCCGTTGAACCAGCCGGAGCTAAGAATGAAGCGATGGAGGCAGTTGATACCTATGTTAGCGAGTTCGCTGAGATTGTCGAAGAAATATTCTCCGAGGTATAGTTTTCTGCGGAGTGATAGTGCTGGACACGTACAGAGAAGGTGCAGAATAGTCTCCTCCTCCTCCTCGTCCATACAGCTTCTACAGAAATCATTTGAAGGGAGGCCCAATCTGAGAGCATGTCTCCCTATGACACAGTGTCCCGTGATGACACCTACTAGAGTACTTCTTATTATGGGTCTTTTTAGTGTAATGAGACTTTTTGAGCGCTTGGAATCCAGCTGAGGCCAGATCTGTTTCGAAGTGTGGCACGTTAAGCATCTAGACCACCTGCGATTAGCAGCGCTTAATGCGTTTTGTTTAATTAGGAGTTTGCAGGTAGCAAGAGGCATATAGAGACTCTTCTTTTCTGGTAGAGTCGACATAGTAGTGCCTTTTCTGGCGAGCTCATCGGCGATGCAATTGCCTGGAATGTCTCTATGGCCCGGCACCCAAATAAGGTGAATTTTGAATTGTTTCGCCATCTCGTGCAGAGATAGTCGGCAATTGAGGGCAGTTGTTGAATTGAAGACGACAGAATCCAGGGATTTAATCGCGGCTTGACTGTCGGTAAAGATGGTAATATCCCTTACAGATATTACATTATACCGAAGCCACGACAGGACCTCTTTGATCGCCATGACCTCCGCCTGAAATACACTAAAGTGATTAGGAAGGCTGAATGAGATTTTATAATTTAGATCAGAAGAGGAAACACCCCCCCCCCCCCCCCCCTACTCCTGTTTCAGTTTTGGACCCATCTGTATAGAAACAGACTGACTGCTTACGGGGTACTATTTCGTTCTCCCATTCACTCCTGGAGGGTATGTAAGTTTCGAAGTTCTTTTCGAATTGAAACTGAGGGAGGGTGTAATCAGTATCTTTTGGAATGCATTCCAATGTATTTAGAATAGATGAGTGACCAGTTTGGCGACTGGTCCACAATTGAATTGCTTTCATCCGAGTGGCTGCATTTGCTGCCACTTGTTTGCAATAGATATCTAGCGGTAGCAAGTGGAACATTACGTCCATGGCCGCTGTTGGAGTGGTTTTGAGGGCTCCACTTATGCATATGCATGCCGTTCTTTGGACGCGGCTAAGGTGATTATGATGGATGGCCCTATCGAGTGCAGTCCACCATACAATAACGCCATACGTGAGTATAGGTCTGATAACGGATACATATAGCCAATATGTAATTCGAGGCTGGAGTCCCCATCTCCTTCCAATGGCTTTTTTACAGCAGTACAGAGCCGTGGTGGCTTTCTGAACTCTCCGTATTATATTGGGTTTCCAGCTCAATTTGCTGTATAAAACTAGGCCTAAATAGCTAGCCGTATTGGTTAGCACCAGGAGAGTGCCGTTTAGTTTTGGGGGTACAAAATTGGGAATTTTGTATTTTCTTGTGAAGAGGACCAATTCAGTTTTCTGGGCATTGACCGCCAGACCGCATTTTTTGGTCCATTTAGAGAGCTTAGAGAGGGCGTTCTGCATGAGATCTCTAAGCGTGTTGAGGTGTTTTCCTGAGACAGCGATGGCAACGTCGTCTGCATAGGCAATTACTTTGCACCCTTCCCCTTCCAGTATTAGTAGTAGTTCATTCACTACTAGGTTCCAAAGAAGAGGTGAGATAACGCCACCTTGAGGCGTACCCCTACTAACGAACCTCCGGGCCGATGCATCGCCCAGCTTTGAGTTGATAAACCTGTTGGTGAGCAACTGGTTGACCAATTCGCCAATCGATTTCTCAATTCCAAGGCCCGTCAGTGCGCCGAGAATTGCCTCTGCTTCGACGTTGTTAAACGCTCCCTCAACATCCAGGAAAGCAACCAATGTGAATTCTTTACAATCGAGAGATTTCTCTTTGGTAGATACAAGTGAGTGAAGGGCCGTTTCAACCGGTTTCCCTTTACTATACGCGTGCTGAGACGTTGACAAGAGATTTGAGTTAACACTGCAACGTATGTGGATGTCTATCAGTTTCTCTAAGGTTTTTAGCAGAAATGATGACAAAGTAATTGGTCTGAGATCTTTGGGGTTAACGTGTGAGCTTTTACCAGCCTTAGGTATAAACACCACGTTAACTTCTGTCCACTGCTTAGGAATATGAGCAAAATCCAGGCAACTTTTTAATATTACAGTTACCCAAGGGAGGATTAGGTCAGCGTTCCTCTGAAGTTCGGCCGGTATTATACCATCCGGTCCGGGAGATTTAAATGTCTTAAATCCTTTAATGGCCCAAAGAATTGGTCTTGGTAATAAGACTTGAAGAGCTGCTTTCTATTGGTCTTTCAGAGAACCTAGCTGGTCTCGAAGCAGCATTGCAGCTATTAGGGAAGTGAGAATCCATTAGTAGATCCAGAGATTCTGCACTTGAGGTGGTCCACGATCCATCAGCTCTCTTAAGGTGGCTCGCTACCTTAGGAGTGGATGCGAGAATCTTTCTGAGCCTGGAGGCCTCAGAGATTTCTTCCATCTTTTCACAGAAGAGTCTCCAGGAGTTCCGTTGGGCTTTCCTAACTACGGTTTTATAGGATTTGAGGGCTTTTTATATAAGTCCCAGTCAGCGGCTTCGCGGAATCGCTTGGCCTGATTGAAGAGCTTCCTACATTTTTGACGCAGAGATAAAATCTCCTGATTCCACCACGGTGGTCTAGGCTTGCCCCGAGGTTTACTTATTGGACAGGAGAAAGACATAGCCCGGTTGAGAGTCTTAGTGAGTTCCTCAACCATACTATCTAACTCATTTGTATTAGTAGGGGGAACAGGAGTTCTGTTAATTATGGAAGATTCCACACTGTTCCTATATTTGCTCCAATCCGTTCTCCTGTAATTCCTAAAGACGGGTTGGGCTTGAGGGAGGCAGTTTATGCCGAATTGAATGTATCTATGGTCTGAGAAGGAGTGTTCTTTAGAAACTTTCCAGTCTCTGATATCATGGTAAATGGTATCAGAGACCAGCGTGATGTCTAACACCTCTTGTCTGTTACTAGTGACAAATGTGGGTTCGGATCCCATATTGCATAAGATTAGTTTAGTACTAATTAAGTAATCAAAAAGTAGCTCACCTCTTTTATTGATATCGGAGCTGCCCCATATAGTGTGATGCGCATTGGCATCACATCCCAGGATCATCGCAGCTTTGGACTTCTCCACATCAGCAATCGCTCTCCCCAGTAGTTCCGCAGGGAGGGGAAGGTCGGACGCCAGATACGCCGAAGTCAACCAGATTTTCCGCAGTCCGACTTCAACGTTTACTGTCGTGGTGTCTCGATCGCTGTAATTAGGAAGAAGGAAAACGTTTAGTGTGGTCTTCGCGAGGATGCAGGCTCTTGGTATACCTTCATTCCTCACGAAGAAGAGATTGTAGCCTGGAGTCCTGAGTCCAAGCACCCGATCATTACTGACCCAGGGTTCCTGAATCAGGACAATGTCTTCCGCGCTTTTGTAGATCCGCAGAAGAAGAGAGGCCGAAGCCGTTTTTGAGTGATGTAGGTTAATCTGAAGTAACCGCAGCATCATTGCTACAATTACCTCCAGACACCTCCACCACAGTGATGTTAGCCTCATCCGTATCCGATTCGAGTGACACATCAGTTACGGATGGGCTACCGAGTTCACTGGATAGATCCAGGTCCGACAGTCCAATGCTATCCATGTCCAGATCTATCCGCAGGACAGAGTTGCACTTAGAGAGATGCGGGGCCCTCCCAGGAGGGCAGTCATCCGTCCCTACCTTAGCCGCGGTGGTCGGTGTATTACTGACCGATGCGGTTTCGGCAGAGACGGGGAACAGCACCTCTTTAGCGGGATTGCAGCCCCCCACCTCCGCTTCCGCTGCCGGACTAGTCAGTTTATTACTAACCTGTTCGACAGTGTCAGCAGAGGAGGGGGGTCGCACTCCCTCCCTGGTAGGGTCCTCCTCATCGTTCTTGTAGACCCTAAGGTTTATCGCTCCGAAGCCATAGCTAATTTGTCCTTCTGCAGCAGCCAGAGGAGCCAGAGAATCTATGTTGATCACGATGATCGCAGATCTTTTGTCTCCTTTCGGTTCCTCTAGCTTAGCAACCTTCCAGTTGCCTGTAGGAAGATGAGGGTTGCTTGCCCGAATGATTTTCATGATGGTTGCGGGGTCTGCGGGTTCGGCAGGGATCCAGGAGCGAGTTCTAGGTCTGCTAGGAATTTCTTCCCTGCTTACGACCTCGAGCTGCGCCTCTTTCCACACCTCACCCAGAGACGAAATTGCTATTTTGTATAGGTCCGCAGACCTTTGATCAGGACAAGCGATCAGCTTCACATGGCCCTGATGCCATCCGCCATCGCGACAGGAGGGAGGAGGCCCTGGATGATCCTCCATGACCTGTAGAAATTTCGTTGCCAGCTTCATTTCTACTTTTCTCCATCTTTCAGGGGAAATGCTGCCATCTATGTCACTCCTGTCTATTACAGCGAGGACAAGGTGTGCCTTGAGGACATCACTGAATGGCCTGTGCTTTGTGGAGAGTGAGGAACTGCTGCAGTTTACCTTCACTCTTTTTGGGTCGACAGTGGACTCCTCCATCGATCTTTGTCTTTTGGACGTGGAGTCCTTTCTTGAGGAGTCAGGAGGAATCTCCTTGACAACTTTCGTTGCCCAGGAGATCGATTCTTTATTCCTGACTGTTCTTAATCGAGTTAAATTAAGAAGTAAAATTGACCTAAGAAGATGTCTTGGTCAGTACTTTACTGATAAAAAAAACCTTTGCTCTTCGTTTCACGTTATAATTTTATTTATCCTACTTGGTGCACGGTTAAATGACAAGTGTCTGTAAAAATGCATATAAGTTTCCATGAAGCTTCGCCTTCAATCACTACTGTAATTTTCTGGTCATTGAACTTTTGAATTTGAATTTGAATTTCTTACATACTATTACATGTCTTTGGCGAACAGTGTGTGTAACATAATTTCTTACATACTATAACATTTCTTTAGCGAACAGTGTGTGTAACATAACTTAAAGAATTCTATGGCTGTTTCATTCGTTAATGCCCCCTATTTAACATGGTGTTAGACGAGCTGATCATAATTATGATTTATGATACATACAATGCGTTTTCTCTCTCTTCCTATCTCTTATACAATTATTTTTTAAGCTATGTGAGTTGGCTGAAGGGGGACCGCAAGTGGATTCCTTCATATATTGACTCTGTAGAGGAAGAGGGACAAACGCATTGTTGCGACTATTTTCCTTTTTGTGTGCCGCAGATTTGACATTTGGTGTTTGTTTGATTATTCTTGGTCGGTCGTGTTCTTTTTCGCGGTGTTTTAATTGAATAAAATCAGCAAAGATATTGACGCGAGTGTTTTTCTTTATTGCGCACATTATGTGCTAGTCATCTAAGATTATGTATTTCTCATTGAATGGAGATTTGTTTCCATATCTCAGTGACTAGCCAAATGTGCGCAGTATGATACATCCTACAATGTCAAATGTGCGTTTTTCACATTTATGAAAATAATTGTTAATAGTGCGATAAGTGTTAAGTGTTGACGAATGTTGTGTTGATGAATGTTGTGTTGGGAACCAACATGACAGAGAGCTGATCTAGCGGGACGTCCTTGTAGCGCTCCAGAATTCTGGAGGCGGTACGTCGCTCTCTGTATTGCCTAGTAGAGGTGCTTTCGTGTCGCGAGCTCGAGGCAGTACGACGTGCAGCACCGGTTATTTGTGTTGATCGTTCTTTGCATCTTTCGGCAAGACTAAGATCAGGTTTGGTGACCAAGTTCTTAGCTGCCGTCGTTGCGGGAACGCTGGTACTGGAAGCTGGCTCAGAGGCAGTACTTCCAGCCGGTAGTTTAAGAGCACCGGACTCTGAAATTGTTTGTTTTTGTTTTTGTTTGTTTAAGTTATACATGGACCCACGAGTAGCGGAGAAGAGAAGGTCCATCTGTGCAGAGATCCGCATTACACAGATAAGGCTGGCTAATCCGGAGGGCACCAAGTATCCGGATACTCCGTTTGCGACTCGGGCTATTTTTGAAACTGGGCTCCCAGCCAGGTTGATACTCGGCACGGGTCATATGACGCCTTTATCCAGCCCAGGCGGAAATAGGGTGGGATAAGATAGAATAAGGAGGAAAATTATGGAAGGAGTGGGACAAGAAAGGAAGGACGGGAAGGAGAGCGGTTCCTCTGGAGAGATTCTCGAGAGTCTTTACCATTACTCAGCCCCCACAACTCGTCAAGTTCGGTGCTGGGGTGGGGGATGAGTATTGGTAATGAAACGTCAAATCGTCGATGCAAATTCGCCGGTGGTATATGGCGGGGAAAAGTGCAACAGGTAGCCGGTTGGATGCTACCGCCTCGGTCGCTCAGCTGGGGTGGGTTCAGGGCTTTCGCAATTAAAATAAAATTATGAGTGAGTTGCAAGAAATGGGTACTTAACCTTTTTTGTAGGTGGTAAATCCAATTTTTGGTTTTACGCAGTGGGCGCCACACAATCTTTTTTCCTAAGGAATTGTGAAACCTTACCGAACAACTTCCCGATGGTAAAAGTAAATTTTGACGAGTGGAAAAATTAAAAAGAAGGGATTTTTACCTCGTTATAAAACTCCGCTGGGGAGAAATGGCGTTTTATTTCGCGAATTGGTTGGGTGGTTAAACAAAATGGTGGTCGCCGATGAAATGGCCCACTATCGCTACTTCCCGAATTTTAAACGGTTGTGTGAACGGGTCGCGTGTCCCGCTTTTCTGGGATTATTTCGGAACAAAAACCAACGTAATGAAAATTATGCTTTTATCCTAACTACCGCGGTTCTATGAAATATTCCACTAATATATATATATATAACTCTACTTATCTGCTTCCTTTGTCCCCAAAGACCTGTCCTGTAGGTAAATTGAGTCTGTCCTGCCGCTTGTATTTCTCCTTCCTCGCCTGCTCCTCTCCTTCCTTTCACCCTTTTTTTTTATGAACACTTTTCTAAATTAAACTTAGCTATTCCACTAATAGCCTCTTATTTCTCTTAATCAATTTAATGGATTTAATTTTATGATCTCAAAACTTTTTGCCAAAATCCGTACGGATGTTTTTCGAGCTAGATCTGGTCGATTTCGCAGCTAATCAAAAAGTGATTTCTCGTTTTTTTTGGGTCTCTCGTTGGCCATTTTGGTATAATGTTTGGTTGTTTTGTCCACCCGTGATGCTTTGTGTTTTATTTAGAGAAAACTCTATCTCTCTCTCTCTCTCTCTCTCCTTCTTAGGACCGTTCGTCCCTGCCCGTCCAATTGGGCTGTTGTGGTACCTGCTTTTGCTATCCTCCCGAGGGTCATGGAGAGCAAGATCGTTGGGTATATGAATATACCCAACAAGATCGGCTATGCCACTTCCTCAAGAGAATAGCGGGAGGACGAAATGGTCAAAAACTAGGAAGGGGTCGGGAGGTGGAAAGGTGGGAGACGACCACACTTTTTTTTGGAGCGTTTTTGAACGCAACAACTTCTTTTATTATGTATCGTGGAAGGTATTTTATATTGTGAAACCCTAAATTCTTAACTAATTCCTTATCTCTGTAATTAAGATGCTCTTTTCTTGTAATGTTAATTTTACATATTTGTTTTTCTTTGACTTCATGAATCCCTTGCTTCAGATCATTCCATTGCGAATCGGATAATTTGCTATGTAAGAGATCATTGGCCTTATATTTGGGAATGGAATGTATTGTATTGTTATATAATTCGACTGCTTTATAGGCTAGAAGTCTGTCGTCTATATCCCTATTTTCTCGATTAAGTTTAAAAAGCCGCATGTGCTCGTTAAGTGTGAGATGAAATCGTTCTATCATCGCATTACATGTATGTGTATTGGGAGATGTAAAATGGTACTATATGTTCTCTTGATTAAGGTAATTTTTTATATATGCGGTATTAAATTCGTTATCAGCGACGATCTTATGTGGTTTTCCTAGGTTTGTGAACCTTTATCGTAAAACCTCAACAATAGTTATAGAATTTCTGTCAGTTAACGGATGAATGGAAACGTGTTTCGTTAGTTTATCGATGCACGTTAAAAACATATTATTTTTATTGAAAAACCATATATCTATGTGCACTATTTCATTGGGCTTACATGGTGTTTCGGAAATTATTAACGAAGGTTTGATTGGGTTTCTATCGTATTTGCACATGTTACACAAAATACAGTTGTTAATATATTTGTAAATTTCGAGTCTTAGATTTGGAAAATAGCATACATCCTTCAATTCTAAGTTTCCTCAATTCCCCTATGATTTTTCTCAAGGTGTGTTTTTTCAACAATATCTAATAATATTTCCTGGCTTTCAATGTCTTTCAAAAATTTTGTACACCAAAGAATTTTCATGTGTGGTGAATTCGAGAAATATTTTACTACTGTTTTTTTGAAATTCTATAAAAATGTCATCGTTCTCACAATAAATTCCAACTGTTCCTTTGATGGGAAAAAGGTCTTTTAGAATATTTAATACATAACTTTCGTCGTATTCTGGTAAGCTAATAATGGATCTCCTTTTTAAGGTTCCGTACCCAAAGGGAAAAAACGTAACCTTATTAGTTTCGCTCAGATGTCTTTCCGTCTGTCTGTCTGTCCGAACCCACTAAGCCAATTTTGTTACCAGGTCTATCTCAAGAACCGATTGACATAGGAGGCTAAAATTTAAAAATTTACACACAACATCCGGTATAACCTCTAGTTAAACGACAAATACCAATGGAAGGAATACATCGATTGGTTTTCGACTAATTAGTAATCTGGTGAAAAAAATATTTTCATTCGCCCAAAAAACGGTTTATTTCTTGATTCACAAAACAATACATTAATTCCTTTTTTGTAGATCATGTTCTTATCTATATATGTGCTGAATACTGTTTTGCCGAAAAGTGAATAGTTTACAAGATATTTTCAAAAAAGATAATTTTACCATGTAAAATACGTTGCTCTCATTAGTTTTAATCTCTACTACGCAGTTGTGCACAATTGACCCCATCAAAGACAGAACCCCACCAGGGTTCCCGCCTGCTAATTTCGTTGGGGAATATAATACATTTTTTTGGGGAGTACAGAACAAAATAAAAGTAATATATTTTTAGTCAATAGTTTTTAACTGGGACAGGTCGCATACGGAATGGAAAATTGGCGTGGGTTGGGTACTATAGGTATAATAATTAGAAAATGAGATTCATGTGCGAGTAATTTTTGAGAGTAAAAATATTAAGTAATTAAATTAAACTAAATTGTGATGAATTCATGAAGAGGGGAAAGATTGAATGATATAGATTTCAAATAATATCTGATGTGTTGGACTTTAGCCAAATACGGAACCTTCGGTGCGCGAGTGATACTCGCACTTGGCCGGTTTTTTATTTTTTTTAAACAACAATTTGTTTGTATACCCATTGGAAATACCTTTATCTAGTATAAGTTGATTTTTATAAATATTGATTGGATTTTCGGTGATAAAGATGTGATCATTAAGATTTTCGATACCACTATGGATTGTTGCTATATCCGACCTAATTTCAACTTCATCTTCTTCGACAAGGTTAGTCTCAAAACGACTAAGGAAATCGGCAACATTGTTTTCTTTGCCTTTGATATATTCCATTTCGAAATCATATTCATTCAACTTAATTTTCCAGCGTTGCAGCTTAGAATTGGGCTCTTTTAATGAAGAAAGCCAAACTAGTGGTCGGTGGTCAGTCTGAATCTTAAATTTGCGTCCAAACAAGTATGGTCTAAAGTAGGTACTTAGTAGCCCACATTATTGACAGAAGTTCTTTTTCTATAGTACTGTAATTTGTCTCGTGACGATTTAGAGTCCGAGAGGCAAATGCTACAGGATGTTGATTTTGGGAAAGAACTGCCCCTAAAGCTGAATTACTAGCATGCGTTGTTAAAGTGAATGTTTTGGATAAATCTGGGTAAGCTAAAACTGAACAAGTACATATGAGAGCTTTAAGTTTTTTAAAGGACTCAATGTACTGTCTTTCTTCAATGTATATTTTTGCTACTTTAGAGTAATCTTTTATGAATTTTCGATAAAATCCAGTTATTCCTAAAAACGATTTGATCTGTTTGGTGGACTGAGGTAGTTTAATTTTTTGAATCACATCGATTTTGTTGGGATTGGGTCTTAGACCATCCCTTGAAATTATATGTCCTAAGTACTCGGTTTCGCGTTTAAGAAAATTACATTTATTTATTTGGACCTTTGATTGAATTCCATAAGCCTGTTTAGAATTTTGTTAAGAGAATCTCTATGTTCCTGCAGCGACGTTGAAAATATTAATATGTCGTCTAAGTACACTACGCATATTTTATTTATGTAGTCAGACAGCATCTAATTCAGCATTCGTTGAAATGATGCAGGAGCGTTCTTCAGCCCGAATGGCATTCGAGTAAACTTATAATGCCCGTTTGCGGTTGAAAATGCTGTTTTGTATCTATCTTCAACATTTATGGGGATTTGATGGAATCCTTTCGCTAGGTCAAGAGTGGTAAAATACTGGGCGTTACCTAATTTAGAAAAAAATGTCCTCAATATTGGGAATTGGAAACCTATCGTCAGTTGTAACCTCGTTCAATTTTCTCTAATCAACTACAATGCGCCAATTTTGTTGACCAGAATTGTCAAGCTTTTTTTGCGACGACCCAAATTGGTGCATTGTATGGGCTAGTTGATTTAACAATGATACCCGATTTTAGCAATTCAGAAATTTGTTTTTCAACCTCCTCCTTGTGTGCTTCTGGATACCTACCTATATGTTTTTGAAAATATAGGGATATCGTTTTTTGTTGGTATTTTGTGACTATATGCGTCACCCTCCACGTAAAATACTTTCCTAAATTTTCTAATAGTATCGGTCAAAAATTTGATTTCTTCCTTGTTCAGGTTATCAATTTTAAGTTTATTCGTAATAATGTCTATATTAGGTTCTATGAAATGAATATCTATTAAATTTTTATGTAAAATATTCATATCTTGCTCTTTATATTGATCGGAGGAATGTTTGAAAATTAATGGTAGCACAGCGTCCTCTGTAATGGGCTGTAGGCTACTAAAATCAATGTTTGCCTGTAATGGCTTCAAAATATTACGGCCAATTATTCCATCAAAATTACTATTCAATTCAGTTTCGAGCATTTCAATTGTTGTGAACGGTCTGTTGAACTCCTTAAACAACGAAATAGTTATTTTTGATTTAACACAAATATTCCCTTTGACAGAGTTGAGTGTCACCGGTTTTTTGAGTTCCGTTTTGAAGGATTTGTGAAAAAGACCGTTTTTAATTAGCGAAGTGCTAGCTCCAGAATCGATAAGTATTTGATTGACATTGGACTAGTTTTTACAATTATAAAGGGAATTGTTCTGAGGTGGCTAAGGGAAAATTTTGAAAGGTGGAATTGTTATAATTTTGAGTATATGTATCGAAAGGTACATTTTCCGTTCGAGCATGATTCACTTCCATAGAATCGCTACTGTAATTATTGTTTCTCTGTACTGAATTTTGTTGAGAACTATTGGTATTTCTAGAATGGCCTGAATTATTCATTTTGTTATGGTATTGAAAATTATTTGAATTCCAATTTGGAGAAATTTGACGATTATTCTGTCGGTAATACCCAGAATTTCTTTCTGAATTTCGTGAATAATTTGGCAGTCTATTATTAATAAGAGTTCGCGGATTTTGTTGTCTTGGTGCTGGATATAAATTTTGAAAATTTTCGAAGGTCCTATTTAAATTTGGAGGATTATTGTTAATAAGATAAGGTTGGAAATTTTGAGGGGAAAAATGTGGGCTGTTATAGTTATTATTAGAACTACAACAGTAAAAATTGTCTGTATATATCAGAATACCCTTAGCTTCCCTAAGATTTAATGGATTTCTGGACTGAAGTTCTAATTTGCGTTGCTTGGAACCTTATTTATTAATAGTTTTAGAACCATTGACTCATTTTGCTCGCTATTAAACCAAGAAGGAGTTTCTGTTATTAAACTAGTCTTAATATTTAATTTTGTTAATAGGCTTATACATTGATCGAATAGTTCCTCAACTGAACCTCCAAATTTTTTTACAGTTTTATTTGATTTATAATACTTTCAACACTTTCGTTTACAGTACAATTTGATAACAATTTTTTTTTTTATGTCTGGCCAATTTGTAGGGTTATTGTTATTTGTAGTTTAAACCGCGGAGAATAAAAAGTCGTGCCCAATGGTTGGAGTATCTTTATTGAATGCTCGAATTAATCGTTGCGTTTTTGTGACCACCGTCTAGAGTGTACATACAGTGTAGAGTCAGCACAAACGTGGGAAGCGTAGTATGCTGAAATGCACATTCCACACTCCAAGTATCGCATCAGGTAACGAGCCGTACTCGTCACCCGACACGACACCCGGAATGTCCATTTAGGCAAATAAACACACTACACCACTCTTTTTACAAAGAATGATCTTGGTATTATATTCTATTTAAACAAGATCATTTTTAATTAATTTAGTTTTTTTTTTTCAATATCTTAAATCTATTCTGAAAACAAATGAATAGACATTATTACTTATTATTACCTATTTATTTTTAATAATCAACGATAATAATAGCTTAATCAATTATCTTTAAATTTAAATAATTTATTTTTTTTTTTATTAACTATAAAAATAACATCTATTTTTGCTTTTTGCTAATGATATTTCCTTAGTCTATTCTTATGTACTATAGTAATTTTGTTATTTTCGTCTGTTATGGTACAGTTATGATTATTATCTATTTTTACTACTTTAAATGGGCCCATGTATATTTTATCTAGCTTATGTCCTGCATTATTTTCCAATAGTACTAAATCTCCTATAGCTAAGTCGATTTCTTTAAGGTTCCTATCGTACTGCCGTTTTTGGGTTATCTTTGACTGTTCTAGCATGTGCCTAGCTCTATTTTGGGTTACCTGTAGTCTGTATTTTGCCTCCTTGCCATATGCGTCCATATTGTAAAGGGGGTCGATTTCAGGTTGCTGTAAGAAATCGATTGTATTTGGTATCTTTCCAAATAACGGGTGATTTTTTAAGAGGTTTATAACTTTTTTTATAAAAAAAAACAAAAAATTCGAAAAAAATGAATGAAATATTTATTTGAATCGATAGTTTGAACCTTGCAATTTATTGTTTAAAGATAATTTCATGCAAATGTTGACCGCGGCTGCGTCTCAGGTAGCCCATCCGCTGAGTCCAATTTTGGCATACTCTTTCACACATATCGGCCGGTATCTCACGAATGAATGCATGTATGTTGGCTTCCAGTGCGTCAATCGAAGCGTGCTTGTCCCTATACACATTAGCCTTGACATACCCCCACAAAAAATAATCTAATGGTGTCAAATCGCACGATCTAGGCGGCCAATTGACCGGCCCGAAACGTGAAATTAACTGTTCACCAAACTCGCCTCGCAATTGCGCCATTGTTTCGCGTGCTGTGTGGCATGTGGCACCGTCTTGTTGAAACCACATATCATGCAAGTCAAGAACTTCCATTTCGGGCAAAAAAAAGTTTGTTATCATCGCTCGGTAGCGTTCACCATTGACAGTAACGCTGCGATTCGCATCATCTTTGAAGAAATATGGCCCAATAATGCCGCCGGCCCATAAACCGCACCAAACAGTGGCTTTTTCGGGATGCATTGGTAGCTGTTGCAATGCTTCTGGCTGATGTTCACTCCAAATGCGGCAATTTTGCTTATTTACGTACCCATTCAACCAAAAATGAGCCTCATCGCTGAACACAATTTTTCGATAAAAAAGCGGATTCGAACCGAGCACGAATTTTGATAGTAAAATTCAATAATTTGCAAGCGTTGTTCATTTGTAAGACGATCCATGGTTAAATTGCAACCCAAACTGAAGCTGTTTGACAGTGACACAAGGTACTAAACACACGTCAGCTGTCAAAACTAGTGTTGCCAAAACCAAACCAGCTAAAAAATCACCCTACTAATTCAAACGGGCAGTAACCATGCACTCTCGAGGGTGTGGTATTGTAACAATACGTAAAAGATCATCCCAATCATTTTTATCGAGGGATATGTATGATCTTATATATTCATTTAAGGTTCTGTGTACGCGTTCCACAGATCCTAATGTTTGATGATGATAGGCAATAGAGTTTACCTTTTCGATCTTTAGGAGATCGCACAATTCTTGGAATAATTGGTTCATGTATTCTGTTCCCATGTCTGTTAGAATTTTCTTTATGAGCCCGTATGTTAGAATAAAACCATTAAATATTCCTTTAGCCACCGCTCTGGCACTCTTATTGTGTATTGGTATTGTAACTAAGTACTTAGTTAAGTCACACACTATAGTTATGGCGTATTCGTTACCATTTTCAGTTTTTGGTAATGGGCCAATAGTGTCTATTAATAGTGTGTCAAAGGCACTTATTGGTGTTGGAGTAAGTATCAAGG
Source organism: Cheilosia vernalis (assembly GCA_949126925.1). Taxonomy (NCBI): domain Eukaryota; kingdom Metazoa; phylum Arthropoda; class Insecta; order Diptera; family Syrphidae; genus Cheilosia; species Cheilosia vernalis. Next base: position 22,155,898 of record OX421361.1, on the reverse strand, counting down.
TCTCTTTTGTTTTTAAAAATGATTTACTGATCACACGCTTTGACATAACTTTTAATTTCTCTAGTCATGTTTTTCCAGTAGAAGTATTTTCTTATCTTATTAGCTAACCTCGTGATTCCTGGGTGGCCACCAAAACCAGCTATTTTTTCAAGCTTTGGGAATAGTTGATCTAAATCAATTTCCCCATTGACAATAAAGTCGTTCCTTTTTATTGTACTTATTATTTGTTTGACTTTTGTGATATTTAAGTTAAAGTCTTTGAAACTAAGGCGATCAAATTTTCGTACTTCCTTTAAATTAAGTGCTTCATACATTTTTTTTTTATTATTATTATGCCCACGCCCTCATTCCCCGTCTAGACCGCACGTGAGACGAACCTTTTATTTATTTATTTATTAATTTATTATTTGTTATGATTTTCTTTTCACTGAATTCATTATCTTTTTATTATATATTTTATTTTATTTTGAGAGAGTTTGAGTGTGTGACTCCTTATTTGGCTTAAAAAGCCATTTATTTATGTTTCTTATTTATTTATCTTTTTAAAATTGTTAGCATTTGTAAGCGTTTTAATTGCATTGGGAAGGTTGTTGAACATATTTATCCCTTTGAACATTACGGTGTTTTGAGCGCGCACTGTTGATTTAAACTGTGGTCTAAAGTTGTGTCCTCCTCTGAGGTTGTATGGTTGACTTTCACTTATATATTTTAAATTGTTAGTCAGATATTCCGGCAGCAAGTTATTTTTCATTTTAAATATAAATACTAATACACTAAGTTTAATTTGTTGCCTAACATTCAACCACCCTAGTTTGTTCAACATATATTTGATGTGGGTTAACCTATGGCATTTCAGTATTAACCTCATAGCCCTATTTTGAAGTTTTTGCAGTCTTGTAAGGTCTGCTTCTGTTGAAAGATACAAAATTGTAGTGCAGTATTGAAAATGAGGCCTAATAATAGCGTTATAGATTTGTATTGCCGTCCTTGTCGAGATCTTAGTTCTTAGTCTAGCTAAGAAGTATATTTTTGTAGATACTTTTTTACATACGTTATCTATGTTAGCTTTCAAATTAATTTTGTTATCTATAACAACTCCAAGATATTTGAATTCTTTGACGAGCTCTATTCTTTCTCCATCTATGTTCACATTTATATTTTCGTTACTATTCATACACATACATTTTGTTTTACTAATATTCAATTTTAGTTTATTAATTTTCAGCCATGTACTTAAAGCTTTTAAGTCATCATTGATTTTATTTACGCAAACTTCGATACAATTTCCACTTATAACCAAAAGTGCATCATCCGCAAACATACACAATTTACAATTTTTTACAACCGTGTCGATATCGTTAATGTATAATAGAAAAAGGTATACCCCCAATACTGAGCCCTGTGGTACTCCCACACTCACTTCGCATGCATTAGCAATATCATTATTGACCACTGTCCTCTGCGTACGACCGGTTAAATATGATTTAAACCACTCAATCTCATTATCTTTTATTACGTACTTAATTAGTTTTTTACTAGAATTTCCCGATCTATCGTCTCAAAAGCCCGCTTGAAATCCAAAAAAAACAGCCACAATCACCTTTTTTCTATCAATCTGATTTTTCCAATCCTCAATGACCCAGTTTAAGGCAGTTTCACACGAGCATCCCTGTCTAAATGCCGACTGATGTGCCATAATGTATCCATTTTCTTCTATATAACTCCTTAGTTGTTGTTCCACTAGCTTTTCGAATGTTTTTTCATACAAAGGTAGCATATTAACTGGCCTAAATTCTCCAGATAGACACGTGTTTAAAACTTTTTCAATTGGTCTAATCATAGACTCCTTCCATCCCTTGAGGAAATAACCATAGATTTGTTAAAGAGCTCTCTCAATACTGGGCCTAGTATTTCTATTCCATCTAAAAACATATTCGCGCTCATAAAATTATAATCTCTTTTTGTACCCATTTTCTTTAACACTGTTACAATGTCTTTTGTACGTATATTTTTAAATTTGAATACAGTATCCACCTGCACCATATTATCTTCATAACTTAACTTAGGTATATCTTTAATAATGTCTTCAACACTATTTACAAAAAAAGTATTAAACTCGCACGCAATCTGTTTACTACCATGCACTATATTTCCACCGAATTTAACGTTACAGATTTCACTCTGTTCTTTATTTAAAATAAATTGTTTAATATTCTTCCACGTTTCTTTTTGGTTTCGCGATGAGCTAATCTTATTTCTTATAAAATTATCTTTCAGACTCCGCAATTCACTCTTGTATGAATTTCATGCTAGTTTATATTCATCCCATGATTGCCTATTGTTTCTATATTTCGCTACTTCGTAGCTATTCATTTTAGTATTTTTTAATCTTGCTAGCTTCTTATTATACCATTGACATTCATTCCCACGTGCGCTCTTTTCTATTACCATTTCTTTAACGAGCATACTCCTTTGATTAGTAAACAAATCTGCCAATTCATCTACATTACTGTTTACAATATCTACTCCAACAAAGTCACTGGGCAACAGTTTAGAATAAAAAACATCTGTGTTATAGTTAATTGTTTGATATGTTTTATTAGTATTTTTATTAATTTTATTTTTCATGGTTATTTCAATACTAATTGTCTCGTGATCACTTATTTTAAAATGATTACTATTTTTGGCTTTTATTTCCTTATTATTTGTAATGACGTAATCTATTAGTGTGGACGATTGATCCGTTATTCGTGTCGGTTGATCATTAATAACAGATAAACTGTTTGCACAACAAATCGAGTTGATTTGATTTTTGTAAGTAGAATCACTGAGCCAATCAATATTGAAATCACCCACTACAATCAGTTATCTATCCACAACCATGTTTTCAATGAACTCTCCAAACATAGCGCAAAATTGGGCCTTTGAAAAACTAGGACTTCTATATACTACTACAAATTTTACCATCGTTCGCACATCACCCACATCAACTTCTAAACAATATGTTCCATTACAATCTCTAATTTCTTGACCTATTCGGTAACGTAATGGGTATTTTATATAAATCAAGACCCCACCGGTGTGGCTCGACATACTTAAAACTGGTATATGTTTATAATTATTTAAACTCACTTCATGTTTATTGAATTTGTCGGTCATATGCGTTTCACTTAAACAGATTAAATGAGGCATTGCCTGACTTACCATTACTTCTAGTTCGCTAAAATTGTTTGTAAGTCCTTGCACATTTAAATATATACATTTTAAAATACTTAGCTGCTAGTACGAAATACGTTCTCTTTCCATTTTAAGTTTTCTTTGAAAAACTGGGCAGATGGTATCCCTGGAATCATGCTCTATGTTAATGTCGATATTTAACCTCTCCTTCATTTTCACACATTTAATGCACTTGTTTATAGCACTTTTACACTCTCTTACTTTATGACCTTCTTCGCCGCATTTTGCACATACATCTTCTTTGCTCCAACATACATCGGAATTGTGATTAAACCCACAACATTTGAAACATCTTTTGACATTAACACTTTCATAACAAACGCACTCGTCCCACTGAATAAATAATTTTTTCACTTTCAAAATATCTGTAAAGGCTTCTCCATCCACTTCTACTATTGCATTTTGTTTTTTCAATGATTTAAATACTTTCACACACTTTAACTCTTTAAATATTATTTTTTTTTGTTTTGGGAAATAATGGCATCTCTTATTTGTGTTTCTGTTAACAATTCTCTCATTCCGTGCACTAATATTTTCGGATTACGCATCTCGCTCACTTTAACATCATAGTCTTTACTCATTTTGTTTGCAATCTCGTTACCCATAATCTGTCGTTCTTTTTCGCTTGAGCATTGGATTGCAATCACTCCATCCCTTTTATTCATTATTTTGTTTACATTTACAGCCAATTCTGTTGGATTTATCTTTTCTTTCACTTCTTTAACCGTTTTTTTACAGTCTTGTACTTGTTTCGGTTTTACCACTATAGGCGCTTTATGCCCAAAACACATGTGCAGAACTCACTGCGCAGCAAGATTAGAATACACACGTTGATATGGTTATAGACACACGAAAATTCTGCACTCACTGCAGTACTGCAACATGTCTCTATTTCTAAATTTGCTGCAAAATTCAAACATACCACAACACAAAAGAAAATAAATTGCAATATCAAGTATTTGGCATCATCGGCTTTTGACACTGCTGGTTGTGTTTGTTTTTGTTTTGGTTGTAAACACATCAGCTGCTTAGTCGGCGAAAGACAGTTGCCATATTAGCCGATGCAATGGATGTCAAACAATTTTCTGCACATCTGTTTTACTTGCAGCACTGCACTCTGCGCTGCGTACAGAATTTCTGCACATGTGTTTTGGGCATTAAGCATCGTTGCATATGTTGCACTCTGTTTTTCCTCTTTGTTTTTTCCTCGAACACCGCTTATCACATCTTCGACACACTCTCTTATTTCTTTGACACTCTCTTTAAACATGTCCGTTAATACATTTTTTGTCTCCGCAATTGATTTTATAATTGTTTCATGATTTACTTTTAAAACTCGCACAAACTCGATACACTCACTGCACAGAAAACAAATGTTCTTATTTTCTTGCATTCGCTCAGTGTCATATTTAGTCACATTAGTACACTTTACATGAAACCATTTACCATAAAAACCAACGCACTGTATGCTGGGTTCGTTTCGCGACGATTTTTTTTTGCACAGGCAAACGAAATCCATATTTTCGAATTGTGCATTCAATTGAGAAAACAATTAAACACTACGAAAATACTTTTTTGTTTTTATCAACTTAGTTTTGATTTAATTATAATGATTTTATATCAGACGTTCTTATTAGCACAGCTACTTTCTCAGAGATCTAAGTTTTCAGCCTGAGGGCTGTGAAGTATAGTGATGGGCGTGTTTAGCTTTAAGTTATCCCTTTTCGATTGAAGCCTTGTAGTGACTTTCAAAATATTACTGGAAAGTTTTGGAATTTGTTTGATTTCAGAAAAATTTATGCGAGACAAAGCGTCGGCTGCATAATTTTCTTTTCCCCTAATATGCTCTGTTACGAAATCGTATTCCTCTAAATCTAATATCATTCGTGTTAGTTTCGATGATGGATTTTTCATTGAAAAGAGGTAGGAAAGTGGTCTATGATCACTCTTAACTAAGAATTGTTTTCCATATATGTATGTATGGTTTGAAGTGAGTTATAGCCCAGTGAATAGCTGCTAACTCTTGTTCGATGGTTGACTTATTGCTTTCGCCTTTCGTGAAAGCTCTAGAAGCATATGCAACGGGTAGTTGTTTTCCTTTGTACTCTTGGCTAAGTACAGCTCCACACGCATGCTTGCTAGCGTCCGTTGTTATACAAAATTGCTTCTGAAAGTTGGGATATTGCAGAATATTCGGGCTAAGTAGGCAGTTTTTAAGATATTGAAATGCGGTTTCACACTCATTTGTCCATGCAAACGATGTTAATCGTGATAGATGACGTGAATACTCGGCAAAATTTGGTATAAAACGCCTATAATAGTTGCAGAAAGCATCGAATCTTTTCGTTTGATCGGCATTTTGAGGGGTCGGATAGTTAAGGACAGCGCTGAATTTGCTATCATCTGGAAGTATGCCCTTATCTGTACATTTAGCTCTAAATATGTCACTTCGTGACCGAAAAATGAGCATTTGTCCGGATGGAGTTTTAAATCGTATTTACGGCAAATAGAAAAAACATCTTTAATGTTTTTTAACATGTGTTCCTCTGAGCTCCAGCGTTCTTGCCACTTCTGTTTCGTGAGCTCTTTGGCCTCTTCCGTATCCCTTTCTACTCCAGCTTCCGTCTTTTTGTCGTAGACGTACTTCTTTTCTGCCGCTACGAGATCTATTGGGGTCACCCCTGCGACAACAAGAACGGCTGGCTCCGATACGGTTCGGTATGCGCTTGCAACACGTAGAGCTCCGCGTCTCTGCACAGCTGCCATCAGCCTGATCAGTGACTTCACGGCGTCTTTGCTTCTTATTACCTCCTGGGCGATTTGGAAGTCGATTAAAGTCGGGATCCTTCTCTTCGTCAGAAGCACTATCTCGGTTTTTTCTGTAGCCAAGCCGAGACCGTGTTCATCCATCCATGACTTGGTTTAGCTTCAGTTGCACATTTTCAGTGTCTTTTGCCATTATGACCGCGGCGATATCATCTGCATACCCCACCAGGAAGGTGTCTGGCGGCATCTCCATGCGAAGAATGCCATCATACGAGATGTTCCAGAGGTCAGGCCCCAAAATTGATCCTTGGGCTGCTCCTGAGGTTACTTGCATTCTTCTTTGGCCTTCTGTAGTCTCGTAGATCAGCTCCCGGTCCCTGAGGTAGTCTTTAACCATCCGTAAGAGATAGGCTGGGATGTTGAAATTGTTCTCGAGCGCGTTCAGCATGTCACTCCACCTGACTGAGTTAAAGGCGTTCCTGACATCCAGAGTTGCCAGCAGTACGATCTTCCTTGAGTAGTTACTACCCCTTTGGGCGGATTGGGTGGTCGTTACTAACTACTTCTTCGATCGCTCCAATAGTAGAGCGACCTTTTCTGAAGCCGTGGTACCAGTAAGATTGGACTGTTATATTCCGAAGTTGATGGTTCAACTATGTCATCTTTGATTAGTTTATCAACCTGCTTCGCTATTTCTTCCTTTTGTGAATGAGGAATTCTGTAATTTTTTATATATACTGGTGATTCATCTTTTAGGCGTAGCTTTTGTGTGTAAAAATTACTACATGAAATTTTTTCTGATGCTAATGCGAAAACATCATTAAATTCGTTGCACAGGTCAGTCAGCTTTGATTTTACAAATTGAGGGAAGTTTTTTAATAATCTGACAAGAATTTTTACTTTATGGCCCTTTTCCAAATTTTTATTTATGAGTATGTTATAATTAGACAGATCCCCTGTTATAATATTGGGATTGCTTAATGTTACATTATTATTTGTTGTATTGATTATGCGCACTAATTGTTTTTTCGCGTTTATTATCGTACTCGCAATATAAATTCCCGTTTTATGTTCTTGGTTTGGTATCAAAAGTTCATCTTTTTCGGTATTAATTGAGATTTGTCTTATAACTTCTGGCCTAGCGGGAATTGAAAATGAATTGGGACATGAGGATGTATGCATGGGTATAGCTACATTTTCTGGAAAGTTATCTGGTCGCAATATTAGCCAGTCTTGACGATACTGATAGTCTAGCACACAATTGTATTTTTTTTATAAAATCAAGCCCAAGTATACCATCACTGGGTATAGGAAAATCCGTTCGTACTACTTGGAAGATTTGGGGTATAAGAATATTTTCAATCTGCTTTAACTGTACCTATTGTATTAATTACCCCCTGTCCTATACCACTTAGTTCTTTTGAAGTGCCTTTATTAACGAATATACTATCATTAATTTGAGTTTCTTTTATAATTGAAATGTCTGCGCCGGTATCGATTAAAAAGTTTGAAAATTTGTTCGTTAATATCAGCTTTACTGTTATAAAGCTGCTGAGATTAAGATTTAGATTTAGTATTTTATTCGTAATATTTCACACAGAAAAAAAATTGTAATGCCAACAATTTCGTTGGTTAGAATGAACCCAAATATCAAAATTTTTGATTTAAGAATTATATTGTTGGCAATATTCTTAGAAAATAGTTATGGCAAGTATGTTATTCTTAATCTGAATATTTGATTCTTGAAAACTTAAAAACGAGTTCTTCTTATAAGAAATTATTGTTAAAGCAAGAACTTTTTGCTTTCAATTTTTTAAAAATCTCAAAATTCTTCGCCCAACAACTTTTTTTTTCTGAGTGTAACATATTGTTTTGAGTATTTAGGGGTTCGTTCCAGTTTTCCGAACTTTGTTCTTCATTTATATATCGTATATTGTTTTGGTTGCTTCGACCATTTTGGCGGTAATGCTACTTGTTCATGAGTCTCTTTTATCGAGTCTACCAAATTTAATGAATCCAAAAAACTTTGTAGGTTCTCAATTTTACCGTCAAAATCTGGTATTAATTTTGACGCTGTATTAAGGAACTCAATTTTGGTTTGTGACATTTTGGCAGTGTTATTTATATCCGTTTTGTTCAAATTAATGTGATTGTATAGATCTTCTAGGCTGTACCTGTAGAAACTGTTACGTTCCAATTCCGCGCTGCAGGACAATAAGGGCCGACCGACTCAATGGAAAAGGGGTCGTGGGAAAATAGATGGTAAGGATGGGCGCCACGCGATTTACCTTACTGCCCTGAGATACTTTTCTGAAGGAATCGCGACCAGCAGAAGCGTTCGCGTACTATAAACTTATAAACCGTCAATGATTACAACTAATTTCTTTATTACATTTAGATAATTTGAATTCACAAACAACAAAAAAAAAGGAAAAAATATCGAGAAAGAGAAAAAAAAAAAAAAATATAAAAAAAAAGGATCCCAGAAGGGGAAAGAAAAGGAGAACCAATCTCACTCAAAACGAAAGAGGTTGAAAATAAAAAAAAAAATGCTTCTACCCTCGGATTCTGCAATCTGAATCCACCCCCATAGGCGCCGCAACGTTGCCACCCCTTTGTTCACACCTGGGTAATTTTAATCACTAATGCTAACCTACTTCACTTAAAATTAGTTCTCCTAGCTGTTGTTCAAATAAAATTAATAATACTGACTAAAGTGATTAACTACAATAATTACAGGTAGGTCAGAACAGCAAAATAAGGGACTGACCTCCGGTAATGAAAATAACAAGAAATAGTAAAAAAAAAAAAAAAAGGAAATGAAACGTAATTTCAGAATATATATATATATATATATAAAAAAAATGCAAGACTCAGCCTGGGACTCGAACCAGAGTCTCCTGTATTACAAGCTGGTGGCTTATGCTCCAGGCCACCGTTCACCACACAGACTCCAGACTTCTCGTCACAACTGAGTTCGAACTTTCATCCGCACTCGTCCCACTCGGACTCCCTCGGCTCGTTTGAGAGTAGCAGGAAAACCTCAGATTATCCTCTCTCTTAAACTAGGCGAATACTCAGATCACGCTAGAACACAGAACAAGAAGAGAACTTAGCCCTATCGCAATACGATTAAATCAATTCGCTTTTACCTTTAATCGATATTGAAGCAACGTTAACCAGAAACACCAAGCGCACCCACAGTTTTGGAAGTGTCGGCTCAAATGTTAGGCTCAGCTAACAGATGTCACAGTAGGACATCCTATTGTACGACAATGTGTTTTTTTTTTCTCCTTTCCTATTTTGCTGTAGTATTTTCGGATGTGCCTCTGCCTACTGTGTAGATAGATTTTTTTTTCCACATTGGCCACAATCAGGGAATTAGCGAAGGTCACTTTTCTATCTTCCTTCTATTTCGACACAATTAGAGGATAGCACTCAAATGAAAAAAAATAGCTATTTGGCTATGGAACAGAAATTACACTATCTCGATTACTTGTTTCGTTGATTTCTCTACAAGCACCCGCTTATCCCGAACTCTTTGTGTCAACTGCCTTGCTACGCTTTCCACTCCCACGCCAATGCTCTAGTTCTTATGTCCTTTTTGACCTCTATCTACTAGTGGCATTCCCAAATAGAAGAGAGAACAACAACCAAAGAAAAAATGGAAAAAAATAAGCCACTGCGGCGACTTGAACCTTCGGGCCTAGATCCCAGGAAGCGAACATGCGTCCATCAGACCTTTTTTTTTTTTTTTTTAAATTCATTTTTATTTATTCATTCATTAAACTTACATACTAGACAAAAACGATTAAATCTAATTTAAAACTAACATTTATCTTAATTCTAGCTTACTGGCTCTTAGCGAGCGCTCTAAACTTAACAATATCCTTAAAATTACTGCCTTTCGGCCTTAAATCTATCTATGTTTAATTTTTATTGTTTTTTATTTTTCAAGAAACGTTATAAAAACTTGAATTCTTTATTATTCTTATTTTACCTACATACTACTTAAAACTACCTAAGCTACTTAGCCTAAATTAATTATAATCAGGGTGGTGAGCAATCTTAAGGATTGGTCACCATCCTGATTGCATCCATGGGTGCCTGACAGCCGCCGACAAGGGTTCACCCGTGCCGCACATACATGTCGGCTAGCCCAGTCCCTCCCAAGGACCCCCTAATCTATCCTAAACCTACAAACTTAATATCTATCTTAAAACTAAGGAGGATGCTACGTCAGTAGCGCACCGGCCCGGGAGAGCGTATCAGCCCTCACCTCTTCCTCAAGCCACCAATATTCGGTGTACTGCTTTAACGTATCGACCTTGTCCCGATCCGCAATTGCGGTGCTAAAACGGAGGAGCTCCTGAGCATTGGCGGCGGACCCGTCGTGGATGAGCCGCTTATCCCTCGCGCCGCGGTGGCTGTGGTACAATACCGGCACACCATCTTTATTCTGGCCTAACCCTTTCATGTCTACATGAAGGAATGCCTCAGGTCCATCAGACCTTAGCCTCTTGGCTAACTCACAAACTTCTGGAGAGGTGAAAACTTCTCAACTCATTACACTCCCCCCTTTCTTTCAGAAGTTTTCACTGGGCAGGACTCCCTGCCGCTACCTGGTGATATAATTTCAGGTCTTTAACATGCCAAATACCTGCTTTCTTCCCATCTAACCCCTGTAGTTCATACGTCCATCCAGATACTTTACGCAGGACCTTGAAAGGTCCTATGAAACTAGGCGCTAATTTTGCGGTAAAGTATTTGGCAGCATCAGATAACACAAAATTCCTTCTTAGGACTAAGTCGTGCGGGAAAAATCGAATGTCTCGGCGCCGCAGGTTATACTGCTTAGCTGCGACTTGAGCCGCTTGTTGCATCCTAGACCGCACGTCGTTGATTACCGTACCCAGGGACTGGTGCCAAGCAAGCTCTTCGGCACGCTCTACGAGGAAACCCTCAGATGGTACCGCGGCACTCCCCCCCTTGACCGGCATATCACGCCCAAACAACACGAAATATGGGCTCGTTCTTAGGACTTCGTGTGTAGAAGTACGAATAGCACAGGCAACCTTTGGTAGGAGCATATCCCAGCATCTATGGTTGTCCGCTACATATGCCCTTAGTTTAGTTTTAAGCGTCTGGTTCACCCTTTCAGCCGGATTAGCTTGAGGATGGTAAAAAGCTGTAAAATTAAGTGTCACTCCATATGTTTCCCCTAGTCTCAAAAATTCTCTACTTTTAAATTGTACCCCATTGTCACACACTATCCATCGCGGTACGCCAAAGACTAAGAACACCTGTTCCTCCATTATGGTAACTACTGCTTTTGCTGTAGCCGAGCGTAGTGGAAAAAAAAGAGGGAACTTCGTAAAGTAGTCCACCACGGTGAGTATATAGCAATAACCTTTGGTTGACCGCGGGAGTGGTCCGATAAGATCGATACATAACATCTCCCACGGCTTGGTTACATTTCCCCTCGAAAGCATTAGCCCCGCAGGTTTGTGTAGATCTGGCTTAACCATCTGGCACACCCTGCATTGTCGCACGTATGAGGCTACCTCCCTTCTCATTTTCGGCCAGTAGTACTGTGCTGACAATTTATCTACGGTTTTCTTAACCCCTCCATGGCCTCCTAGCACATCATCGTGATGTTCTTTTAATAAGCCCGCTCGTTGATCTTTGGCTACCACAATCTTCCACTTCTCTTCTTCGGACCTGGTAGTTGGTAACCTGGGACGTACGTATTTATAGAGTACCCCCGCATTCCCCAGGCGCCAGCTAGGGTACTTATCCGGATCTTTTGAGATGGATTTTACCATTTTATGGTACCAAGCATCCTGTACGGACATTAGGTCTGTATTATGCTCCGGCACGGAACGCGATAAAGCGTCGGGCACCAGATGCTCTTTCCCTTTACGGTGTATGATTTTAAAATCATACTGCTGCAGTTTAACCGCCCACCTAGCCAACCTGCCCTGTGGGTCCCTTAAGTTATTGAGCCATACCAAGGAGTGATGATCTGTGACCACTGTGAAAGTACTACCCTCTAAGTACGGCCTAAGCTTCTCCACCGCCCATAACACCGCTAGGCACTCCCGTTCGGTTGTGGAAAAGTTGCGCTCTGACCTTGACAATGTTCTGCTTAAATAACAGATCACATTTTCCCCTCCATCCTCATATTTTTGAGTCAGCACCGCCCCAATCCCATACCCTGATGCATCTGTATGAACAATGAACGGTTTTTCGAAGTTTGGACAAGCAAGAATCGGCGCACTAACTAATTTCTCTTTTAAGGTGCGAAAAGAATCTTCGCAATCAGCGCTCCATACAAATTTTTTTTTCTTCTTTAATAGCGCAGTAATTGGGGCCAGTAAATCGGAAAAATTCGGAACAAATCGGCGGTACCACGAGACCATCCCTACGAAACGCCGTACGCCTGATACTGTTGTTGGTTGCGGAAAGTCTACCATACTCTTAACTTTCGCCGGGTCTACCAGAAGCCCTTTATGGTTAACAATGTAACCCAAATACCTTAGCTCGGGCTTGCAAAATTCACACTTGTCTTTACTGAGCACCAAGCCAGCCCCTTTCAACCTACTTAACACCTCTCGCAGCACTAACAGATGCGCCTCGAACGTATCCGTTACGATGATCACATCATCCAAATAAACAAACACGTTTGGTTCGAGATCGGCCCCAAGTACTCTATCTATAAAACGCTGCCAGGTAGCTGGTGCGTTGTGAAGACCAAATGGCATCCGCGTAAATTGGAAAAGTCCCTTGCCTGGTATGGTAAAAGCAGTGAACTGCTTTGAGGATTCGGCTAATGGTATCTGCCAGTAAGCGGATTTAATATCCAGTGACGATAAAAATTTTGCGTTGCGTAGTTTGTCCAAGGTGGCTGATACGTAAGGGATAGGGTAAGCATCACGCTCGGTTACCCTGTTTAGTTTTCTAAAATCGACACAAAATCGAAAACTTCCATCCTTTTTCCTAACCAGCAGGATCGGCGATGACCAAGCACTTGTTGACGGTTCTATAACCCCTGCTTCCAACATAGCTTCCACCTCCCTATTGATACTCGTTTGGACAATAGGTGATACCGGGTAGTACCTCTGTTTTATTGGCTCCGAATCTGTTTTTATGGTATGCTCGACCAAACTAGTGCGGCCTAATTCCGTACCCATGTCAGCAAAAGCATTGTGGACTAATTCATCTAAAGCCAATTTATCATATTTTGATAGTTGACCATGCTCCTCAATGGAACACGCCATATCACCGAAGTGCCATATTCGGTTTTTCAGGTCGGGAATAATTGAGAAGGCCTCCCAGAAATCAGCACCCAGAATAAGGTTATGTGGTAATTTGGGAACCACCAGAAACTCGATTAACCTAATCTGGTTCTCTACATTTATAGGGAGTTGAATTACCCCTGACACCTCAACTCTCTCTCCATTCGCGACTGTAACTGCCCCCTTAAAAATATTTAGCTCCAGATTAAAAACACTTAGTTGGTCCCATCCCGGACCACCAAGTATAGAGCTAGATGCCCCCGAGTCGAGCAATCCCAACATCTTCAACCCATAGATATTGACTTCTAAATACGGTCGCCTATCGCCCCCGTTCCGAATCAGCATATAATCAGCTGAGAAAATACTATCTACATTAACTCCCTCGTCGTCCTTCCCCCCCCTTACTTTTCTATTATCCGAATATCTCCTAAAACTTGCGGGCAATTTACGCACGCAACTCAACGCCCCGCAGCTGGTTGAGTTGTGCAATCGTTTCCCGCAGACAAGCACTGAGGGCATTCGCTCCTTCTTACTCCCTCTCGATTACAACCATAACATCGAAGAGGTTGAGGACATGTAGCGGCTATGTGACCTGGTCTACGGCAATGAAAACAAGTGACTGGTCTTTGAACGGGTTGAGACCCACTAGCGATCGCCGACAAAGTCGATCCGTCGCTTATCTCCACGTAGGACAAGTCTTGTTCTAAGAGATGCACTTGGCTTCTGGAGGGAGGAGGGATATAACTTTCAACTAAATATCTGGTAGCTTCGAGTTTCCTGCCTACTTCGACAAGGTGATTTAACGACGTGATGTTGATTAAGGCTAGTTGTGTTTGATAGAATGGCGATAAGTTTTTCCGAATAATACTCAATTTCATGCGGTCAGGACATCCTTCGCTCAGTCTTGAAAACAGCCCAACCATAACACTAACATACATTCCGATTGTTTCAGAACGTCCCTGTGTGCGATGTCGAATCTCTTCCCACAATCGGTCGTCATATCCCGGTGGCAGAAACTCCGCTCTGAGCTTCTCGACCAAATCCCTCCAGTTCTGAACCAACGGCCTGTTTGCTCTAAACCATACGGTCGCTTTCCCCTCGAATAAATCAAATGCTGAACTAAACAACTCTGCTTCCGTGCAATTCCTTGCTTCCCTAAGCTCGGCAACCTTTTCCAAGAAACAAGTGATCGATTGACCAGCCTCACCATTGAATTTAAGCCCCCACTTCATAACCGGTACACTCTTTGCGTGAAACAAAAGTGGCGACGAAGTCGCCTGTGGTTGGATCTGTATGTCTGGTGAATTTTGTGTGGAGGTGTGAGCGGATGGTTCCCGTTCGTCTCCGGCTTGGAGGTGCAAATCAATCAGATTCAGCTGTGCAACGGCAGGAGGTTCTGCCTGGCTATCTGTTGCCTGAATTGGTTGTTCCGGATTGGTCGTCGCCTGGGCCTTATCAGTACCTACCCAACCAACAACATTTGCCTTGAGATCGATTTCAGCTAACAGTTCCACTACCTTGTTCCTGCTGTCAGAAACAAATTCCTGCTCGTCTTTCTCCACCGCTACCATTCTACCCAGACGTCTTACTAGCCACTCCGATTTAGCTCCTACCTTAATGTACTCCCCACATCGATCGTCGCCCGAAAAGGCCCTAACTAATGCCTCAATCTCTTCCAATGTTGAGACCACTGCCGACTTATCCTCCTCAAAGGTGTATGGATACTCTGGCAGCATGAAACTTGTGTCTCTTCTAAGGGCAGTCCTAAGCATTTTCCTCATATCAACGACCGTGGATGCGCTCAGCCCCCTTATCCTCAACTCGTACTGCAATTCCTCGGAGTTAAGCCTATTAACTTCCATAACTAATATCTGAGGTTTTCCTGTTTAGGTATACAAGGATAGGACACTAAGAACAAAAAAAAAAGAATAACAAGCTGTAACAAACTATCCGGTGGATGAAACGTGAACGGTGGCTAGGATTATTTATACCTGCTTCAAAGTAAATACCAGTATTTATGCTCTGAAGGAGATATTAATGTTTTAAAATGCCCCACGTTGGGCGCCAAAATGTTATGTTCCAATTCCGCGCTGCAGGACAATAAGGGCCGACCGACTCAATGGAAAAGGGGTCGTGGGAAAATAGATGGTAAGGATGGGCGCCACGCGATTTACCTTACTGCCCTGAGATACTTTTCTGAAGGAATCGCGACCAGCAGAAGCGTTCGCGTACTATAAACTTATAAACCGTCAATGATTACAACTAATTTCTTTATTACATTTAGATAATTTGAATTCACAAACAACAAAAAAAAAGGAAAAAATATCGAGAAAGAGAAAAAAAAAAAATATAAAAAAAAGGATCCCAGAAGGGGAAAGAAAAGGAGAACCAATCTCACTCAAAACGAAAGAGGTTGAAAATAAAAAAAAAAATGCTTCTACCCTCGGATTCTGCAATCTGAATCCACCCCCATAGGCGCCGCAACGTTGCCACCCCTTTGTTCACACCTGGGTAATTTTAATCACTAATGCTAACCTACTTCACTTAAAATTAGTTCTCCTAGCTGTTGTTCAAATAAAATTAATAATACTGACTAAAGTGATTAACTACAATAATTACAGGTAGGTCAGAACAGCAAAATAAGGGACTGACCTCCGGTAATGAAAATAACAAGAAATAGTAAAAAAAAAAAAAAAAGGAAATGAAACGTAATTTCAGAATATATATATATATATATCAGCGGCGTCGCGTGAATTACTTAGATGGGTGTGCAATTCTTGAAAATTATATGTTTTAAAGAAATACGGATTTATTTATTGTTTTCTTAATTAAAAAAAAAAAAAATTAATGACTTTTTTTTATTATACTTATAAAAAAAACTCCCGCCATAACCCAAATTCCAACTCAGAATTTTTTCACTGCGCCACCTCTCGCGAACGTCTGACAAACATCCGAGAGTATAACTGTCTTGAAAGAGCTTCTCAATCGGCCGTTTGGAATCGGCATTAAATTGTAGATCCCTTTAATTCATTCCAAAATTTAAAAACTCACAAACGAATG
This sequence comes from Cheilosia vernalis, assembly GCA_949126925.1. Lineage (NCBI taxonomy): Eukaryota > Metazoa > Arthropoda > Insecta > Diptera > Syrphidae > Cheilosia > Cheilosia vernalis. Next base: position 22,139,537 of record OX421361.1, on the reverse strand, counting down.
GTTATGAGAAGCTAGGCCCATGGTCCCTACAGACCTGTTGCGCTAACTATTATTATTATTATAAACAAAAACTCCATTTTTCAAATAAATAGAAAAAAAAAAAAACAAAAGCACCGCACGAAACTGCAGCCACTTTTACCACCTAAACGAAAAGCAAAATTCGTTCATTCATTCATCGACTGTCGTGCACTGCTTTTTTTTGCACGAGCGTATATTTGACTTATGACGCTTTACGGAAACAGAACAAAACAAAAGAAAATAATGAATATTCCGTGTGCACAGAAAACCGTCGCACGAGTTCACTACAAGTTCATCAAAGTAAAGCGACATTAGCAGGTACGGCGTGCGGGTGACGAATGACGATGGGGATGAATTCTTGTAGCTGAAGGAAGGTACATTATTATGGTTTGGAGTTGGATGAATTTATTTGATGAATACGTGCACAGCCAGATTTCGTGCGAGTTTATTTTTCTCTTTGTTTCTCAACGATGAAGGAATTTTAAAAGAAAAATTAGGAAGGATGAATATGAGTATTATTATAGTAGGCTGTGTGATGGAGGTTTTATGGGATGTGTACGTGTAGTGTACATAATTGAGCACATCATATTTATGTATGTTATTATTATTTAAGTGTTTGATGAGTGATTTTTTTTGGTAAGAGCAGGGTGTGCAATGCACACCTTGCACACCCTGACGAGACGCCACTGATATATATATATAAAAAAAATGCAAGACTCAGCCTGGGACTCGAACCAGAGTCTCCTGTATTACAAGCTGGTGGCTTATGCTCCAGGCCACCGTTCACCACACAGACTCCAGACTTCTCGTCACAACTGAGTTCGAACTTTCATCCGCACTCGTCCCACTCGGACTCCCTCGGCTCGTTTGAGAGTAGCAGGAAAACCTCAGATTATCCTCTCTCTTAAACTAGGCGAATACTCAGATCACGCTAGAACACAGAACAAGAAGAGAACTTAGCCCTATCGCAATACGATTAAATCAATTCGCTTTTACCTTTAATCGATATTGAAGCAACGTTAACCAGAAACACCAAGCGCACCCACAGTTTTGGAAGTGTCGGCTCAAATGTTAGGCTCAGCTAACAGATGTCACAGTAGGACATCCTATTGTACGACAATGTGTTTTTTTTTTCTCCTTTCCTATTTTGCTGTAGTATTTTCGGATGTGCCTCTGCCTACTGTGTAGATAGATTTTTTTTTCCACATTGGCCACAATCAGGGAATTAGCGAAGGTCACTTTTCTATCTTCCTTCTATTTCGACACAATTAGAGGATAGCACTCAAATGAAAAAAAATAGCTATTTGGCTATGGAACAGAAATTACACTATCTCGATTACTTGTTTCGTTGATTTCTCTACAAGCACCCGCTTATCCCGAACTCTTTGTGTCAACTGCCTTGCTACGCTTTCCACTCCCACGCCAATGCTCTAGTTCTTATGTCCTTTTTGACCTCTATCTACTAGTGGCATTCCCAAATAGAAGAGAGAACAACAACCAAAGAAAAAATGGAAAAAAATAAGCCACTGCGGCGACTTGAACCTTCGGGCCTAGATCCCAGGAAGCGAACATGCGTCCATCAGACCTTTTTTTTTTTTTTTTTAAATTCATTTTTATTTATTCATTCATTAAACTTACATACTAGACAAAAACGATTAAATCTAATTTAAAACTAACATTTATCTTAATTCTAGCTTACTGGCTCTTAGCGAGCGCTCTAAACTTAACAATATCCTTAAAATTACTGCCTTTCGGCCTTAAATCTATCTATGTTTAATTTTTATTGTTTTTTATTTTTCAAGAAACGTTATAAAAACTTGAATTCTTTATTATTCTTATTTTACCTACATACTACTTAAAACTACCTAAGCTACTTAGCCTAAATTAATTATAATCAGGGTGGTGAGCAATCTTAAGGATTGGTCACCATCCTGATTGCATCCATGGGTGCCTGACAGCCGCCGACAAGGGTTCACCCGTGCCGCACATACATGTCGGCTAGCCCAGTCCCTCCCAAGGACCCCCTAATCTATCCTAAACCTACAAACTTAATATCTATCTTAAAACTAAGGAGGATGCTACGTCAGTAGCGCACCGGCCCGGGAGAGCGTATCAGCCCTCACCTCTTCCTCAAGCCACCAATATTCGGTGTACTGCTTTAACGTATCGACCTTGTCCCGATCCGCAATTGCGGTGCTAAAACGGAGGAGCTCCTGAGCATTGGCGGCGGACCCGTCGTGGATGAGCCGCTTATCCCTCGCGCCGCGGTGGCTGTGGTACAATACCGGCACACCATCTTTATTCTGGCCTAACCCTTTCATGTCTACATGAAGGAATGCCTCAGGTCCATCAGACCTTAGCCTCTTGGCTAACTCACAAACTTCTGGAGAGGTGAAAACTTCTCAACTCATTACACTCCCCCCTTTCTTTCAGAAGTTTTCACTGGGCAGGACTCCCTGCCGCTACCTGGTGATATAATTTCAGGTCTTTAACATGCCAAATACCTGCTTTCTTCCCATCTAACCCCTGTAGTTCATACGTCCATCCAGATACTTTACGCAGGACCTTGAAAGGTCCTATGAAACTAGGCGCTAATTTTGCGGTAAAGTATTTGGCAGCATCAGATAACACAAAATTCCTTCTTAGGACTAAGTCGTGCGGGAAAAATCGAATGTCTCGGCGCCGCAGGTTATACTGCTTAGCTGCGACTTGAGCCGCTTGTTGCATCCTAGACCGCACGTCGTTGATTACCGTACCCAGGGACTGGTGCCAAGCAAGCTCTTCGGCACGCTCTACGAGGAAACCCTCAGATGGTACCGCGGCACTCCCCCCCTTGACCGGCATATCACGCCCAAACAACACGAAATATGGGCTCGTTCTTAGGACTTCGTGTGTAGAAGTACGAATAGCACAGGCAACCTTTGGTAGGAGCATATCCCAGCATCTATGGTTGTCCGCTACATATGCCCTTAGTTTAGTTTTAAGCGTCTGGTTCACCCTTTCAGCCGGATTAGCTTGAGGATGGTAAAAAGCTGTAAAATTAAGTGTCACTCCATATGTTTCCCCTAGTCTCAAAAATTCTCTACTTTTAAATTGTACCCCATTGTCACACACTATCCATCGCGGTACGCCAAAGACTAAGAACACCTGTTCCTCCATTATGGTAACTACTGCTTTTGCTGTAGCCGAGCGTAGTGGAAAAAAAAGAGGGAACTTCGTAAAGTAGTCCACCACGGTGAGTATATAGCAATAACCTTTGGTTGACCGCGGGAGTGGTCCGATAAGATCGATACATAACATCTCCCACGGCTTGGTTACATTTCCCCTCGAAAGCATTAGCCCCGCAGGTTTGTGTAGATCTGGCTTAACCATCTGGCACACCCTGCATTGTCGCACGTATGAGGCTACCTCCCTTCTCATTTTCGGCCAGTAGTACTGTGCTGACAATTTATCTACGGTTTTCTTAACCCCTCCATGGCCTCCTAGCACATCATCGTGATGTTCTTTTAATAAGCCCGCTCGTTGATCTTTGGCTACCACAATCTTCCACTTCTCTTCTTCGGACCTGGTAGTTGGTAACCTGGGACGTACGTATTTATAGAGTACCCCCGCATTCCCCAGGCGCCAGCTAGGGTACTTATCCGGATCTTTTGAGATGGATTTTACCATTTTATGGTACCAAGCATCCTGTACGGACATTAGGTCTGTATTATGCTCCGGCACGGAACGCGATAAAGCGTCGGGCACCAGATGCTCTTTCCCTTTACGGTGTATGATTTTAAAATCATACTGCTGCAGTTTAACCGCCCACCTAGCCAACCTGCCCTGTGGGTCCCTTAAGTTATTGAGCCATACCAAGGAGTGATGATCTGTGACCACTGTGAAAGTACTACCCTCTAAGTACGGCCTAAGCTTCTCCACCGCCCATAACACCGCTAGGCACTCCCGTTCGGTTGTGGAAAAGTTGCGCTCTGACCTTGACAATGTTCTGCTTAAATAACAGATCACATTTTCCCCTCCATCCTCATATTTTTGAGTCAGCACCGCCCCAATCCCATACCCTGATGCATCTGTATGAACAATGAACGGTTTTTCGAAGTTTGGACAAGCAAGAATCGGCGCACTAACTAATTTCTCTTTTAAGGTGCGAAAAGAATCTTCGCAATCAGCGCTCCATACAAATTTTTTTTTCTTCTTTAATAGCGCAGTAATTGGGGCCAGTAAATCGGAAAAATTCGGAACAAATCGGCGGTACCACGAGACCATCCCTACGAAACGCCGTACGCCTGATACTGTTGTTGGTTGCGGAAAGTCTACCATACTCTTAACTTTCGCCGGGTCTACCAGAAGCCCTTTATGGTTAACAATGTAACCCAAATACCTTAGCTCGGGCTTGCAAAATTCACACTTGTCTTTACTGAGCACCAAGCCAGCCCCTTTCAACCTACTTAACACCTCTCGCAGCACTAACAGATGCGCCTCGAACGTATCCGTTACGATGATCACATCATCCAAATAAACAAACACGTTTGGTTCGAGATCGGCCCCAAGTACTCTATCTATAAAACGCTGCCAGGTAGCTGGTGCGTTGTGAAGACCAAATGGCATCCGCGTAAATTGGAAAAGTCCCTTGCCTGGTATGGTAAAAGCAGTGAACTGCTTTGAGGATTCGGCTAATGGTATCTGCCAGTAAGCGGATTTAATATCCAGTGACGATAAAAATTTTGCGTTGCGTAGTTTGTCCAAGGTGGCTGATACGTAAGGGATAGGGTAAGCATCACGCTCGGTTACCCTGTTTAGTTTTCTAAAATCGACACAAAATCGAAAACTTCCATCCTTTTTCCTAACCAGCAGGATCGGCGATGACCAAGCACTTGTTGACGGTTCTATAACCCCTGCTTCCAACATAGCTTCCACCTCCCTATTGATACTCGTTTGGACAATAGGTGATACCGGGTAGTACCTCTGTTTTATTGGCTCCGAATCTGTTTTTATGGTATGCTCGACCAAACTAGTGCGGCCTAATTCCGTACCCATGTCAGCAAAAGCATTGTGGACTAATTCATCTAAAGCCAATTTATCATATTTTGATAGTTGACCATGCTCCTCAATGGAACACGCCATATCACCGAAGTGCCATATTCGGTTTTTCAGGTCGGGAATAATTGAGAAGGCCTCCCAGAAATCAGCACCCAGAATAAGGTTATGTGGTAATTTGGGAACCACCAGAAACTCGATTAACCTAATCTGGTTCTCTACATTTATAGGGAGTTGAATTACCCCTGACACCTCAACTCTCTCTCCATTCGCGACTGTAACTGCCCCCTTAAAAATATTTAGCTCCAGATTAAAAACACTTAGTTGGTCCCATCCCGGACCACCAAGTATAGAGCTAGATGCCCCCGAGTCGAGCAATCCCAACATCTTCAACCCATAGATATTGACTTCTAAATACGGTCGCCTATCGCCCCCGTTCCGAATCAGCATATAATCAGCTGAGAAAATACTATCTACATTAACTCCCTCGTCGTCCTTCCCCCCCCTTACTTTTCTATTATCCGAATATCTCCTAAAACTTGCGGGCAATTTACGCACGCAACTCAACGCCCCGCAGCTGGTTGAGTTGTGCAATCGTTTCCCGCAGACAAGCACTGAGGGCATTCGCTCCTTCTTACTCCCTCTCGATTACAACCATAACATCGAAGAGGTTGAGGACATGTAGCGGCTATGTGACCTGGTCTACGGCAACGAAAACAAGTGACTGGTCTTTGAACGGGTTGAGACCCACTAGCGATCGCCGACAAAGTCGATCCGTCGCTTATCTCCACGTAGGACAAGTCTTGTTCTAAGAGATGCACTTGGCTTCTGGAGGGAGGAGGGATATAACTTTCAACTAAATATCTGGTAGCTTCGAGTTTCCTGCCTACTTCGACAAGGTGATTTAACGACGTGATGTTGATTAAGGCTAGTTGTGTTTGATAGAATGGCGATAAGTTTTTCCGAATAATACTCAATTTCATGCGGTCAGGACATCCTTCGCTCAGTCTTGAAAACAGCCCAACCATAACACTAACATACATTCCGATTGTTTCAGAACGTCCCTGTGTGCGATGTCGAATCTCTTCCCACAATCGGTCGTCATATCCCGGTGGCAGAAACTCCGCTCTGAGCTTCTCGACCAAATCCCTCCAGTTCTGAACCAACGGCCTGTTTGCTCTAAACCATACGGTCGCTTTCCCCTCGAATAAATCAAATGCTGAACTAAACAACTCTGCTTCCGTGCAATTCCTTGCTTCCCTAAGCTCGGCAACCTTTTCCAAGAAACAAGTGATCGATTGACCAGCCTCACCATTGAATTTAAGCCCCCACTTCATAACCGGTACACTCTTTGCGTGAAACAAAAGTGGCGACGAAGTCGCCTGTGGTTGGATCTGTATGTCTGGTGAATTTTGTGTGGAGGTGTGAGCGGATGGTTCCCGTTCGTCTCCGGCTTGGAGGTGCATTGGTTGTTCCGGATTGGTCGTCGCCTGGGCCTTATCAGTACCTACCCAACCAACAACATTTGCCTTGAGATCGATTTCAGCTAACAGTTCCACTACCTTGTTCCTGCTGTCAGAAACAAATTCCTGCTCGTCTTTCTCCACCGCTACCATTCTACCCAGACGTCTTACTAGCCACTCCGATTTAGCTCCTACCTTAATGTACTCCCCACATCGATCGTCGCCCGAAAAGGCCCAAACTAATGCCTCAATCTCTTCCAATGTTGAGACCACTGCCGACTTATCCTCCTCAAAGGTGTATGGATACTCTGGCAGCATGAAACTTGTGTCTCTTCTAAGGGCAGTCCTAAGCATTTTCCTCATATCAACGACCGTGGATGCGCTCAGCCCCCTGATCCTCAACTCGTACTGCAATTCCTCGGAGTTAAGCCTATTAACTTCCATAACTAATATCTGAGGTTTTCCTGTTTAGGTATACAAGGATAGGACACTAAGAACAAAAAAAAAGAATAACAAGCTGTAACAAACTATCCGGTGGATGAAACGTGAACGGTGGCTAGGATTATTTATACCTGCTTCAAAGTAAATACCAGTATTTATGCTCTGAAGGAGATATTAATGTTTTAAAATGCCCCACGTTGGGCGCCAAAATGTTATGTTCCAATTCCGCGCTGCAGGACAATAAGGGCCGACCGACTCAATGGAAAAGGGGTCGTGGGAAAATAGATGGTAAGGATGGGCGCCACGCGATTTACCTTACTGCCCTGAGATACTTTTCTGAAGGAATCGCGACCAGCAGAAGCGTTCGCGTACTATAAACTTATAAACCGTCAATGATTACAACTAATTTCTTTATTACATTTAGATAATTTGAATTCACAAACAACAAAAAAAAAGGAAAAAATATCGAGAAAGAGAAAAAAAAAAAAAATATAAAAAAAAGGATCCCAGAAGGGGAAAGAAAAGGAGAACCAATCTCACTCAAAACGAAAGAGGTTGAAAATAAAAAAAAAAATGCTTCTACCCTCGGATTCTGCAATCTGAATCCACCCCCATAGGCGCCGCAACGTTGCCACCCCTTTGTTCACACCTGGGTAATTTTAATCACTAATGCTAACCTACTTCACTTAAAATTAGTTCTCCTAGCTGTTGTTCAAATAAAATGAATAATACTGACTAAAGTGATTAACTACAATAATTACAGGTAGGTCAGAACAGCAAAATAAGGGACTGACCTCCGGTAATGAAAATAACAAGAAATAGTAAAAAAAAAAAAAAAAGGAAATGAAACGTAATTTCAGAATATATATATATATATATCAGCGGCGTCGCGTGAATTACTTAGATGGGTGTGCAATTCTTGAAAATTATATGTTTTAAAGAAATACGGATTTATTTATTGTTTTCTTAATTAAAAAAAAAAAAAAATTAATGACTTTTTTTTATTATACTTATAAAAAAAACTCCCGCCATAACCCAAATTCCAACTCAGAATTTTTTCACTGCGCCACCTCTCGCGAACGTCTGACAAACATCCGAGAGTATAACTGTCTTGAAAGAGCTTCTCAATCGGCCGTTTGGAATCGGCATTAAATTGTAGATCCCTTTAATTCATTCCAAAATTTAAAAACTCACAAACGAATGGTTATGAGAAGCTAGGCCCATGGTCCCTACAGACCTGTTGCGCTAACTATTATTATTATTATAAACAAAAACTCCATTTTTCAAATAAATAGAAAAAAAAAAAAACAAAAGCACCGCACGAAACTGCAGCCACTTTTACCACCTAAACGAAAAGCAAAATTCGTTCATTCATTCATCGACTGTCGTGCACTGCTTTTTTTTGCACGAGCGTATATTTGACTTATGACGCTTTACGGAAACAGAACAAAACAAAAGAAAATAATGAATATTCCGTGTGCACAGAAAACCGTCGCACGAGTTCACTACAAGTTCATCAAAGTAAAGCGACATTAGCAGGTACGGCGTGCGGGTGACGAATGACGATGGGGATGAATTCTTGTAGCTGAAGGAAGGTACATTATTATGGTTTGGAGTTGGATGAATTTATTTGATGAATACGTGCACAGCCAGATTTCGTGCGAGTTTATTTTTCTCTTTGTTTCTCAACGATGAAGGAATTTTAAAAGAAAAATTAGGAAGGATGAATATGAGTATTATTATAGTAGGCTGTGTGATGGAGGTTTTATGGGATGTGTACGTGTAGTGTACATAATTGAGCACATCATATTTATGTATGTTATTATTATTTAAGTGTTTGATGAGTGATTTTTTTTGGTAAGAGCAGGGTGTGCAATGCACACCTTGCACACCCTGACGAGACGCCACTGATATATATATATAAAAAAATGCAAGACTCAGCCTGGGACTCGAACCAGAGTCTCCTGTATTACAAGCTGGTGGCTTATTACTTTTAAATTCATTTTTATTGGTATCATTCATTAAACTTATATCCTAGACAAAAACGATTAAATCTAATTTAAAGCTAACATTTATCTTAATTCTAGCTTACTGGCTCATAGCGAGCGCTCTAAACTTAACTATATCCTTAAAATTATTGCCTTTCGGCCTTAAATCTATCTATATTTAATTTGTTTTGTTTTTTATTTTTCAAGAAACTTTAGAAAACTTGAATTCTTTATTTATGTTCTTTTATTTAAAACTACTTAAAACTACCTAAGCTACTTAACCTAAATTAATTATAATCAGGGTGGTGAGCAATCTTATGGATTGGTCACTATCCTGATCGCATCCGTGGGCGCCTGACAGCCGCCAACAAGGGTTCATCCGTGCCGCCGAGAGTCGACCGAGGCCAAAAGCTACGGTCGAGTCTCGGTAGCACTTACATGTTGGCTGGCCCAGTCCCTCCCAAGGACCCCCTACTCTAACCTAAACCTACCAACTTAATATCTAGCTTAAAACTAAGGAGGATGCTACGTAAGTAGCGCACCGGCCCGGGAGAGCGTATCCACCCTCACCTCTTCCTCAAGCCACCAAAATTCGGTGAACTGCTTTGCCGTATCGACCCTGTCCCGTTCCGCAATTGCGGTACTAAAACGGAGGAGCTCCTGAGCATTGGCGGCGTACCCGTCGTGGATGAGCCGCTTATCCCTCGCGCCGCGGTGGCTGTGGTACAATACCGGCACACCATCTTTTGTCTGGACTAACCCTTTCATGTCCACATGAAGAAATGCCTCAGGCGGGATAAAGCCAGACCGAAGCGTACTCTCGTGGTACATTAAATTGGGGTAGTAAGCCCCTGAGATCAGGTTATTATCACTGGCCATCGCCCTTGCAACGTGCCTCCGAATCACCTTAATAAGGAAATTGTCAATCCTGTTCAGTCGAGCCCCATTGTATAGGGTCCCGTTGGGATAATATTTTATGTACTCTGATTCAGGAGTTCTAAACAACCCTAGACAGGCCCTGAGACATTGTCTCTCAAACACCCGAATCTTTTCCATATAGGACGGCGCTATATTGAACCACATGGGACAGCCGTAAGCGATGATGGGCCTTATAAGGGCCACGTAGCAGATGACCTTCACCCTGGAATCAAGTTGACTGCTACGAAACAGTCTCCTTGTCCGAGCGTAGGCCCCCTTGGCACCAGCAAGGCAAGCATCTATATGTTTGTCAAAATACAGATACTGGTCGAGCCATATGCCAAGATACCTGACCACGGTTTTCACCGCCAAAGGCCGCCCCTGTTGTCCAATAATTGTTAATTTTCTCCAGTTTTTTCTGGTATCCCCAGAGGCCCCAGCCAATGGAGTTCTGAACAGGATTGTTTCCGATTTTTGGAAATTGATTTTCAACTTCCAATCATCGCAATACCTCTTAATTTGTTCGAAGTCACGTTGCAGAAGGATGTTGATGACCTCGATTTTTGGTCCTGACCTGTACGCCACTAAATCATCTGCGTACGCTATAGCATGTCTGAGGGAACCCACCAGATCACTTGTGTAAATATTAAACAGGACCGGAGAATTCACTGCTCCCTGTTGTAAGCCGTTTTTAATTTCGAAAACCCTGCTCGAAGTCACGTTGCCAGCTTTGACAACGAACTTCTTTCCCATAAGCATGTCATAAGTCATATACAGCAAAGGTTTTTGAATGCCCAATCTGGTCAGCTTATAGAAAAGCCCCTCTAACCATACGGTATCGAAGGCCTTCTCAAAGTCGACCAGGCAGGCACCCGTGCATTGCTTCTTACTTTTATTCCACTGAATGTCGGAGACCAGTTTCGACGCGGCATGAATAGTGTCATGCCCCGCTCTAAATCCAAACTGATTTTCCGGAATAATCTTATTTTCTTCAACCCATCTTAAAAGAGATCTGTTGACGACTTTCTCGAAAACCTTGCTAACATTCGGAAGCAAACTAATTGACCGAAGATTAGCAGGGTTTGTCCTATCTTTATCCTTTTTAGGGATAGGGTGTACCACCGCTATTTTCCACTGCGCCGGATAATATGCATTATTCAGCGCATTGTTAAATAGCGTGGTGAAGATATCTATCGCCTCTAGCGGCAGGTGTCTTAATACGACGTTTGGGATACCATCCACTCCCGCCGACTTTTTGTTTTTAAGTGACTCAAAGATGCACCGAAGTTCATCTCTACTCACTAACAGATGAGTATTTGCATCGGCGATTGTGCCATTTGCACGGTTGTCGTCATTGAACCCGGTGAAACCGTTGTTCTCGGATCGCCAATTTTGAATTTCGGTTCGCAGATAAAAGTGGTTAAGAAAGGCCCTCTCTTCAAGGTCGCGGTTACGGCGAACAGGGTTGTTCACCGTATACACAGTCTCAAAGAAAGCTCCCATCAAATCCACCCTCTCCTGCGGGTCTTCGACCACGAAAAAACCGTCGTTCGAGTCAGCACTTTCCGGACTTATGCCAGCAGTCAGTAGTCTCTGTCTGTTCTCGTTCGTCCGAGGTATTCGAACACATGAAATGTCGTTATGATCTTTCCGCCTGAACAGTTTATTTATTTGTGGGAACATATTCGGACTACTGGTTTTTATAGCCCGAATTTTATTGCCCCAATACAAACTTACAGATTTTCTGTAATTCTCTGTGATCAACTGTTTCAGGTTTTTGATCATCGACCTAAGTGTCCTTAACTCGGGATCGTTCCTGTCAGTAAACTGTCTGTGTAGCCGTTTAAGCCTCGAGAGCAGTCTACTTTTATGTCTGTACAGAGCATCGATTGTCGAGTTTCGATACTTTTTAGTTTGTTCTTCGTCTGTGGAACGTCCTACCCGAGGGATAGTCCGCTCCATTGTCTGTTTGATGACGACATTCATTTGCCGTAAATGACTGTCGATCTCATCGTTCGTCAAGTTCCTGTTTGTCGGTGGGTCGATCTCGCATGAGCGTATGTCGCGCTTTAAAACTCTGGAGAAGCGCGACCACTGCGCTTTTCGGTAATCGAAAGAACGCACTTGGTCGTACTGCTCCAGCTGCGTCTGCTCGTTCGGGATCCGTATTACGGCGGCAAGTCCGTAGTGATCACTATCGTACTCAACCGTTCGTAAACAGTTCCGCGTGCTTAGATCAGTGTTTGTAAGTTCTAGTCTTTCGTCAACTAGCGCCAAGTCCAAGAAAGAACCGTCTCTAGGGAAAGACGGGATATCCGTCGCGTACAATTCGATTTTGTACTCAATCATATTATGACGCCACCAGTCGTAAAACTGGTTGCCTCTAGGGTTTGGAGCTGGTGGCTTATGCTCCAGGCCACCGTTCACCACACAGACTCCAGACTTCTCGTCACAACTGAGTTCGAACTTTCATCCGCACTCGTCCCACTCGGACTCCCTCGGCTCGTTTGAGAGTAGCAGGAAAACCTCAGATTATCCTCTCTCTTAAACTAGGCGAATACTCAGATCACGCTAGAACACAGAACAAGAAGAGAACTTAGCCCTATCGCAATACGATTAAATCAATTCGCTTTTACCTTTAATCGATATTGAAGCAACGTTAACCAGAAACACCAAGCGCACCCACAGTTTTGGAAGTGTCGGCTCAAATGTTAGGCTCAGCTAACAGATGTCACAGTAGGACATCCTATTGTACGACAATGTGTTTTTTTTTTCTCCTTTCCTATTTTGCTGTAGTATTTTCGGATGTGCCTCTGCCTACTGTGTAGATAGATTTTTTTTTCCACATTGGCCACAATCAGGGAATTAGCGAAGGTCACTTTTCTATCTTCCTTCTATTTCGACACAATTAGAGGATAGCACTCAAATGAAAAAAAATAGCTATTTGGCTATGGAACAGAAATTACACTATCTCGATTACTTGTTTCGTTGATTTCTCTACAAGCACCCGTTTATCCCGAACTCTTTGTGTCAACTGCCTTGCTACGCTTTCCACTCCCACGCCAATGCTCTAGTTCTCATGTCCTTTTTGACCTCTATCTACTAGTGGCATTCCCAAATAGAAGAGAGAACAACAACCAAAGAAAAAAAGGAAAAAAATAAGCCACTGCGGCGACTTGAACCTTCGGGCCTAGATCCCAGGAAGCGAACATGCGTCCATCAGACCTTACTTTTACTTTTTGCTTTTAAATTCATTTTTATTAATATTATTCTTTAAACTTATATACTAGACAAAAACGATTAAATCTAATTTAAAACTAACATTTATCTTAATTCTAGCTTACTGGCTCTTAGAGAGCGCTCTAAACTTAACTATATCCTTAAAATTACTGCCTTTCGGCCTTAAATCTATCTATATTTAATTTTATTGTTTTTTATTTTTCAAGAAACGTTATAAAAACTTGAATTCTTTAGCGTCCATCAGACCTTAGCCTCTTGGCTAACTCACAAACTTCTGGAGAGGTGAAAACTTCTCAACTCATTACAAAACGTCGCTCGGTGTAAATATGAGGAATTTTTGAATATGTTCTGCTATCGTTTTATGCTGCTTGGCTGGTAGTTTTTTTTTTTTTTTATAATAAACACGCGCTAAAGACTACTCTTATGGTGTAGTTTGAAGTACATAGCGCGGGCGTTAAGGAAATTGGGATAGAGAAGATAGGAGATTCCGATGCACATTGGTTTTAAGTGTCTGCAAATTGCACCGAGGGGGAAAGACCGAGCTGGGCAAGGCATTCCACATTCGTGTTGTACGGCTTATGAAAGAATCTCTATATTTCATAGTACGACCGAAAGTAGGCTGGAGGGTAAACTGATGGGCATTCCTGGCTTGTCGAGTATTGCGGTTGAATTGTTGAAGGGGTGGAATGCAGCTGGCGATTTCGCTTGAGCACTGTTTATAGAAATAGCGATAAAACAATGAGAGACATGTTACATTTCTGCGATGTTCGAGCGAATTTATAGAGTTCGCTATATTTGTGTCTCCAATAAGTTTTAAAGCACGATTCTGTATCCTATCCAGCAGGTGCAATGAGGTTTTGGGCGCACCAGACCAGATATGAGAGTTATACTCAAGTTTGGGGCGAATGAACGCCTTGTATATGGCAGCCAGATCAGAAGGGGTAAAATATTTCTTGCACCGTTTGAGGAAACCTAGACATTTCGCAGCGTTCTTGGCGACTTCGTGTATGTGATCATTCCAACGGAGTTTGTCATGGACACACATACCGAGAATGGAAAGTCTTTCGGTTTCGGCGATGCAAGTGCCATTCATGGATAATGGCTGAGGATTCTGGTTTCGCTTTAATGACAGCAGACAGCATTGTGTTTTGGAAGCATTAAATTCCACTCTATTGGCTAAACCCCATTTTATAATGCTGTCGAGATCGGAATTTAATGAGCTTAACATACGTTGCCGTTCCAGTTCTACGGCCGAAGAGCAGGGACGTGAGTCTTGGAATGAATATGAGAAGCTGAGGGTGCTGTCATCGGCGAAGGAGTGGATTGGATTAGAAGTTACAGACAGGAGATCATTTATGAAAATGAGAAAGAGAGTCGGAGACAAAACGGAACCTTTGGGAACACAAGCATTTATATGGTGAATTTCAGACTTGAAGCCATCCAATACAACTTGAATTGAACGGCCAGAGAGGTAGTTTCCAATCCATTGAAGAAGAGACGCATCGATCCCATATGCACGCATTTTCGACAAAGGAGCTTGGTGCCAAACTCTGTCAAATGCCTTTGAAATATCAAGCGCAACAATCTTCGTTTCACCAGAGTGATGTAGAGATTGGTTCCACTTTTCGGTGAGATAAGTCATCAAATCACCAGTGGATCTGTTGCCACGAAAACCGTACTGCCGGTCATTAATGAGTTTTCGTGATTCAAGATATTTCATGAGCTGACGATTTATCAGCGTTTCCATGACCTTAGAAAGAATGGATGTAAGTGCTATGGGTCGGTAGTTGGTGGGAGAAGAAGATTCGCCTTTTTTGGGGACGGGCTGGACAAATGCTGTTTTCCACCTTCTCGGGAAGAGTCCAGAAGAATAGGACAGATGGAAAAGCTTACGCAGTGGTTTTGCCAGCGTGGAAGAACACCACTTCAGAACAATTGGGGAAATACAATCTGGACCAGCGGATTTATTTATGTTGAGATCATTAATTACCTACTCTTGCCACTGTACGAGTGCGAAAATGGATTTGTCCCATGGTGTATTCGACGCTCTCAAGTACAGGTAGAGGCAAAGCGCAATCTGGGAGCATTGAGCTGGCTGCAAAATGTGCAGCAAGCAGATTCGCTTTGTCTAAAGAGTTGACAGCTGGAATGTCATTGTAAATGAGCGTTGGGATCGAAGATGAGACCGAATTCTTTATATTTTTTGCAAAAGACCAAAAGTTTTTACTACCCTTGGGACATTGTAGTATTTTTTGCCTCAACTTTTGGTCATACGAGAATTTAACACGCTTGATAGTGGTATTGCAGTCATTTCTGGCTCGCTTGAACTTTTTTCGGTTTTCCTCAGATGGGTTGGCCTTATATGACCGAAAACTTAACTCCTTATGTCTGATAGCCTCTTTACAGCTCGAGTCGTATCACGCATTTTCTTTCGGTATGATACTTTTTATCCTGTTAGGAATAAAGGATTTCATACCTAAGGTGATAATACTAGACACCATATCAGCGGCGGCATCCACGTCGTTATCGAGGAAGCATAACGACCAGTTAAAACTCTTAAAGAAGTTGTTAAGTCCGCTCCAGTTGGCTTTCTCGTATTGCCATACGGTTCTTTTCGGAGATTTTTCTTTAACTGTGTGGTTGGAGTACGAGAAATTAGCTGATATGATGCAGTGGTCCGACGAGCCTAAAGGCGATAATACTTCTAAAGAGTATTTATCAGGGTGGGAGGTAAGAAACAAGTCCAGAGTGTTGGCATTCTGACCGTCAATATCAGGTACGCGTGTTGGCTCATTTACAAGCTGGGTTAATTGATTTACCTCAGCGAAGATCTGAACATAAATTCCTTCGTGTGTTGTCTGTCCAGTATGTCGAAGCCAGTTAGAATTGTGAATATTGAAATCGCCCGCAATGACAATTTCAGTATTAGGATACGGGGAGACAATTCTTGTAATGGAGCCAGACAGCGCATCAAACTCGTTAAAAGTCGAGTTGCTATCTAGATTAGGGCTTCTGTAGATAAAACAATAGTGAATGATTTGCCTACGGATGTGGAATTTCAGCCATATGAAATTAAATTCCGAATTGGAACATTGGCCATAAGAACCTGGAGTTTGGTAGGCAATATCATCACGTACGTAGATGGCGAGACCGCGGTGAAGAAAGAATAAAGGCACTAAACGATACCCAGGTAGATCAAACTCCGATTTATCAGAATTTACACCCACCTGAGTCTCGCTCAGCGCCAAAACAGCTGTTTTATATTTAGCAACGTGGACGTACACCGAGAAGAGATTCGATCGTAGCCCACGAATGTTGCACATGTTAACCCTAAAATTCCCCATCAATACAAAAAGCAGACACCAAAAAACACAACTCCGACGCTTCTAAGCAGGGCTATGAAGTGAAAATCCAATGTTAGATTCTCAAATCAAACTGTCATAGGTGTTATGCCCGTATGACAATTTGCTTTGGTCCACCAACAAAAACTTTCACACACAACCCGCTATCCACCAGATGTTGCTCTCACCCACTCATTGCAATCACCTTATGTACAACAGTACAAGCACAATCGCTTGTACGTTGGCAACCGGCGATTGCAAAGACCAAGAAAGTGCAACAGCAAACGATTGGAATGGGGGAGGAGGGAATCGCCCACGCTAATGGTTTTTTTTTTTTCCTCTTTTTTTTTTCTTTTCCAAAACACTTCACTGGCACTGCACTCAGAATGGATTTGCGCGGCAGAAGATTAGTGTTCTTCGCTTTTTTTTTTTTTGTTTTTTTTTTTTTTGTTTTTGGCGCGACTAAGGGGGAGAATGCTACGGCTGCACACACGTGTGTTCGCGACGGGTTGCAGTTCGGAGATGTATTTAGTATTGTTGTCGCTTCCAGATTACTGCTGAGATGATGATGAGTTTTATTTAAAGATGCACATTTGTTACTACGTAGTTGCACTGTTTTAATGTCTTCGTTCCGCCCAAATTTGTTAATGTAATGAAAGTAATAATTTCGAGCATGCCCAATGCACATGCTATTTTATGTAGATGCTTAAATACCAATGGCAAGCCGTTCTGAATAAGCGGAATCCGCAGAGGTTTGCAAAGTGCTTTATTTGGACAATGTCCACTATAATTTTAATTATGCAACTTTAGAAATAGCGCTTGATTTTATTTTTAAATGGGAGGTGCCACAAATCGTTTTCCTACACCGCTTATGTTTTGCAAAGTACCATATAGTGTGGTATCCTATCCTTCAGCGCCACCTATCGGGTCCAGAACCCAAGTAAAAGTTGATGGTTGTAGTGTCCTACATTTCAGACATATTTCCGTAACAGTATAACAGTCCGTGGTACTAATAATATTTTTAACGTCCAGACTACATTTTTCCAGCTCTCAATGGAAAAATTTCCATACAAAATTGTATATTGTGACCTAGGAAATATTTAGTGTGAAGGTTAAAAATGATTATTAGTAAGTCCCAGTGTGTAATGTATTTGGGAATGACTTGTGACTGTTAAATTGGTTTTCATGTGTTTGTAAGTTGGTTCGCACGAAACAGAAAATGTGAAATAAAAATACTGATACCAATTTCAAATCTTCCCATGAATCATTGTTTGTAATTATGACATCATGCAGGTCTACATCGGTTTCGGGATCTGGAACCTCGGCACATATGATGTCATCATCTTGGTCTGGTTGCATTCTTTCGACTAACCAAATGAGAATGTAAGCATGAGGCAAGCCTCTTTTTTGCCATTCAATCAAATACATCCAACATCGAGTATAACCAAAGACACGATGCTTAACAATATAGTTCATCAGCGACCGACGAAATATTTGTAACTTTAACAGAAATGATGAAAACTAACCGCACCAATCAACTTTGTTGGTAAATTGTAAGCCTTTTCCCTTCTCTCTCTACACCGGTTCCGAAGGTGTTATGGTACCTTTGAGTTGCGTTCCCCATAACCCTATCCACTAATCAGCAGAATACCACAATTGTTACACGCTAATTTTTTCTAACAACCCCTAAGTGCAAAATCAAAACGCTCCACAACTCCTGTTGCCTGTCATCATTGTCCACGTCATCTTAATCACCCCTGCATTTCAACTTAATCACACATACTTATGCAAGGATTCTGAAAATACATGTCAAACAAAAATGATGGATTCAAAAACCATGAAATAAAAAAGTATCTACTCCATTTCAAAAAGTTACTTAATGTAACATAGTAAACATAAACAAACTTATATTGGTTATATTTAAAAAAAATGTCAAAATTGTTGACAACAACAATTTGCTTGGAAAATAATTAAAATAATTGACAACAACAATTGCTTTGAAAATATAAAATATTTTTTTTTTGTATTTGAAATGTCACTACTCGATTTCTATCCAGTTTATTTTTTTTCAAAGTGCTTTTCCCCATGAAAAACGAAATGTGTGCCTTCAACGCCACCTGTTGAGAATTTTTCAATTTTTCCTTTTTCCTAAACCTTCGCGGAGCAATTACGAACAAATCCGCAGAAGGAAGTATCCAATTTGGTCCAGTCGTTCTCGAGTTTTAAGCATCCGAACAAACCAAGATCCATTTTTATTATATAGATTTATTGGTGCCACCGACGCGGCACGCTGTATATACTGACGTTTGATGTTTGCGCGATAAATTTTTAAGAGTTTATACGAAAAACTCGCGGCACATATTATTGCTATTATTATTATTGCAACGGTTGTCACATCAATTTGATTTGTATTTTCTATTTCTATTTCGTTCACTACATTTGCCTTTGGGTTTTCAATTTTTGATTGCTCTTTACCCATTTTTGTTTCTTTTTATTTTTTTTATTATTTAATTAATCGGATATTTTGTCACTATGTCACTTGTCACGGTCGCCATGTAGTTTAAACCGCGGAGAATAAAAAGTTGTGCTCATTGGTTGGAGTATCTTTATTGAATGCTCGAATTAATCGTTGCGTTTTTGTGACCGCCGTCTAGAGTGTACATACAGTGTAGAGTCAGCACAAACGTGGGAATCGTAGTATGCTGAAATGCACATTCCACACTCCAAGTTTCGCATCAGGTAACGACTAACGAGCCGTACTAGTCACCCGACACGACACCCGGAATGTCCATGTAGGCAAATAAACACACTACATATTAATTAATATATTGTTTGCAGATTCTTTAATTCTCTGTCTTATTTTTAAATCGAATAACCCTTTGGACAGCTCATCTAATTTGACAGCATGTACATACAGATAGTCTACATGTTTTATAAATAAATAAAGTTCTTCGGGTAATCCCTTGAAAACTTGTATGTCGTTAACCACATTAAATAAATCCATGTTGAAATACCTTTTTATCTTCTTCCTTGTTCTTGTTGATGCGGTGCTCCAGAGTCCAGATCAAAATTTGCCGGATTGCTATTTTTGTGTTTCTTCTTTGGTTATATTATTGTTTTTATTTCACTTCAAAATTTCCTTTTAATGTTTTTTTTTTCGGTTTCAAACTATTTAACTAAATCACTTATTTTTCACGTTTTTATTTTAATATGCGTAAATTCACATATTTTTTTTTTTGCCGACCGCGCCAGTTATGAGTTCATCGCCGAGTTTAAATAAAACACTTTTCTTTTATTTTTATGTAACACGTCTTTATTTTCTTAAGATCAAACTAAGACTAACTTAACAGCTTCTAATTTGTCATAAAGAAAACTTCTAAGATAATTGTATGACAAAACAACAACTAGGAAGCGGGAGAGCAATCGGTACCTGATGAACACGATAACGGTAAATACATTTGGTTTCTTCTATTTTCGTGTCCATATTTGGGCATGATTTTGTAGAGTGCAGTTTACGGTATTTCTACTAGTGCTGCGATGTTGTGGAATGTCGACTGACATACATTATGCAAGTTAACACGACAGTTCCATACACCCTCACATACACCTTCCCTATCCACATTCCCTTTTCACGGAGAACACCTAGCGTAAGCAAATTAATAAAAGCAATTCTTCTATGAATTCAAGAGGTAAATAACCTAATGCAATTTAATCATAATCGACACCAATTGTAAAACACTACAGTTCCATACACCCTCACATACACCTTCCCTATCCACATTCCCTTTTCACGAAGAACACCTAGCGTAAGCAAATTAATAAAAGCAATTCTTATATGAATTCAAGAGGTAAATAACCTAATGCAATTTAATCATAATCGACACCAATTGTAATTTGCTGACCATCTCATGATTTGTAATTCTAGGAAATTAGCCAAGTAAGAAATAACAATGTACTTTTGCCAAACCAGAATGTATAAAAGAAAGAAGAAATAAAATAAAGTTGTTCAGTTGATAATCCCAGATCGCACAAGTTGTTTTTTTTTATTCCCGTGTAGTAACAACACGATAACTGGCGCCCGAGCAGCTAAAAATAAAGTCCGATTAACTACCGGTACCCAAATAAATTTTACAAGACGTTCCGTA
The DNA here is from genome assembly GCA_949126925.1 of Cheilosia vernalis. Classification (NCBI taxonomy): domain Eukaryota; kingdom Metazoa; phylum Arthropoda; class Insecta; order Diptera; family Syrphidae; genus Cheilosia; species Cheilosia vernalis. The sequence continues at coordinate 22,118,946 of OX421361.1, read as the reverse complement.
AGAACACGTCGAGTGACATTCGCAAAAAAGACGTTCCATAAGAACACGTCAAGTGACATTCGCAAAAAGACGTTCTATAAGAACACGTCAAGTGACATTCGCAAAAAAGACGTTCCATAAGAACACGTCAAGTGACATTCGCAAAAAGACGTTCCATAAGAACACGTCAAGTGACATTCGCAAAAAGACGTTAACATAAGAACACGGTAAAGCCCAAGTCTTCAACGTAACACGACTTAAAGGGAAATCAGTAAAACAGTGCATCTAATAAAAAGTGCGTGATTGTGGCTTCTAAATACACCGTTCACATAAGAACACGGTTAAGCAATAAACACACGCACCATAAAACAACCAAGTGCAAGGGAAACAAAAGACGTTCACGTAAGAACACGTCTAGTACCATTACCAAAGGAAGCAAAACCAACTAACTGAACCAAACAGCTGGAGAGGATCCAACAGTGGCGGAAACCGCACCAAGGAAGCCAAAAAGGACACAGACGGACCAACCGACAGGATCCACAGAATGCTGATAGCAATACTGATACTGTAAGCTAATAAATTTTATTCTTTACATGTTTGAAACAATTAAAAGCAAAAACTGCTTACTAAAATACATAGTTTAGAATAAGAAATCTGAAGATAAATAATATAATACTAGCTGCATGTACCCGCTTTGCTGGGTCCTTTAATAAATTCATACATGTGAACATGAAGTAAGGATACTAAAAACTATCCTATGTAATACCGCTACTCACGACAAATCGATTGCTATATATATTATTGAGGGGGCGGGTTTCCAATATGCGCAGTAAGCAAACATTTTTTTATTTTTTTATAGCTTAAAATGGGCTAAAAAACATAAATATAATTTTTTTTTTTTTGAGGAAATGAATTTTTTTTTTTAATTTGTTTATTCATTTTTTACTTTTTTTTTATATTAAATTTTAATATTTTTTTTTTTTTTTAATGAAACCATGTTTATGTGATTTATGCACAAAGATTTTAAACCTTTTTTTCCGAAATCTCAATACACATGCACAACTGCTCCGCTAAGGGTATGTCAACAACTATCAGGCAGGCGCCTTTAAGAAAGTCTGGTGTATTTAAAGTATGGGGTGCGTGGCTCGCTTCGCTCGCTAACAGGATTTTAACCCTTTTTTCCGCAGGGTTTAGACGCTCACGCGACTTCGTCGCTCAACGTCGCTCAACAACTGTCAGGCAGGCGCCTGGAGCTAAAGTTTATATATAAATATATTTAGCAGTATAATATATTCAGTAAAAAAAAATCAAAAAAGACAAAATTGTTTTAACTTTTTGACATATGGCAATACCTACCTATAATATTTTCCAAAATTCACCCCCCCCCCCCCCACACATCCCCCTCCACTGCAACACAAACGTTATGCAAAGTGAACGTTTCCATTTGTGCAGTTTGTTTACATGCACTTTTCAGTGAAAATTTAAAACTTTAAAAATAAAAAAAAATAGGAAAAAAAGTTTCCGCAGAAAAATTCTTCTACAGCACATCTTAGAATAACTCAATTTAAATAATAAAAAATAAAAAAAATGAATTTGCTCAGTGCGCATATTGGTTGAGTTTCTAAGAAAACGGACAACAGCGCCGCTTATCGGGTCCAAAACTATCCTACCTTTCTAGCTGCATACAAACATGCACACATACAAAGTTTCATTGAGATCGGTTGAGTTTTTAAAAAAAATCGACAACAGCGCCACCTATCGGGTCCAGAACTATCCTATCTTTCTAGCTGCATACAAACATGCACACATACAAAGTTTCATTGAGATCGGTTGTGTTTCTCAAAAAAATCGACAACAGCGCCACCTATCGGGTCCAAAACTATGATATCTTTCTAGCTGCATACAAACATGCACACATACAAAGTTTCATTGAAATCGGTTGAGTTTCTCAAAAAAATTGACAACAGCGCAACCTATCGGGTCCAAAACTATCCTATCTTTCTGGTTGCATACAAACATGCACACATACAAAGTTTCATTGAGATCGGTTGAGTTTCTCAAAAAAATCGACAACAGCGCCACCTATCGGGTCCAAAACTATGATATCTTTCTAGCTGCATACAAACATGCACACATACAAAGTTTCATTGAAATCGGTTGAGTTTCTCAAAAAAATTGACAACAGCGCCACCTATCGGGTCCAAAACTATCCTATCTTTCTGGTTGCATACAAACATGCACACATACAAAGTTTCATTGAGATCGGTTGAGTTTCTCAAAAAAATCGACAACAGAGCCACCTATCGTGTCCAAAACTATGATATCTTTCTAGCTGCATACAAACATGCACACATACAAAGTTTCATTGAAATCGGTTGAGTTTCCCAAAAAAATTGACAACAGCGCCACCTATCGGGTCCAAAACTATGATATCTTTCTAGCTGCATACAAACATGCACACATACAAAGTTTCATTGAGATCGGTTAAGTTTTGCAAAAAAAATCGACAACAGCGCCACCTATCGGGTCCAAAACTATCCTATCTTTCTAGCTGCATACAAACATGCACACATACAAAGTTTCATTGAGATCGGTTGAGTTTCTCAAAAAAATCGACAACAGCGCCACCTATCGGGTCCAAAACTATGATATCTTTCTAGCTACATACAAACATGCATGCATACAAAGTTTCATTGAGATCGGTTGAGTTTCTCAAAAAAATCGACAACAGCGCCACCTATCGGGTCCAAAACTATCCTATCTTTCTGGTTGCATACAAACATGCACACATACAAAGTTTCATTGAGATCGGTTGAGTTTCTCAAAAAAATCGACAACATCGCCACCTATCGGGTCCAAAACTATGATATCTTTCTAGCTGCATACAAACATGCACACATACAAAGTTTCATTGAGATCGGTTGAGTTTTGCAAAAAAAATCGACAGCAGCGCCACCTATCGGGTCCAAAACTATGCTATCTTTCTAGCTGCATACAAACATGCACACATACAAAGTTTCATTGAGATCGGTTAAGTTTCTCAAAAAAATCGACAACAGCGCCACCTATCGGATCCAAAACTATGATATCTTTCTAGCTGCATACAAACATGCACACATACAAAGTTTCATTGAGATGGACAACAGCACCACCTATCGGGTGTCGGTTTCTCGATGACGATGACGCGGTGTCGTTTTAAAGGTAACGCGAATTCATTAATTTCTTCCCATCTTAAAGTGCCCAACGCTAAAGAAGTAATAACTTCAAAAAACTAAAAAAATATTAACCAGACACTCACACTATACCTACACAATAGCTAGTAGTCTAGTACAAAGAAAGAAGAGAGAAGAAAAAAAAATTGATAAACGTGTCCGCACAGCGATGCCAACCTATGCTTTTAGGCATTATTTCATTAGCTAGGCATTATTTCATTAGCTAAGGCTTTAAGGCTTTTTTGTTTCCAAAAAGGCATCTTTTTTTTATTTGAAATATATGTATATATTTTTTTGATTCAACGTATACTGACTTTTTATATTTTTAAATATTCTTAAAAAATCTTGGCAAAAAGAAGACCTCGGTGCTCGGTCTTAAAGAATGTGTTTCCAAACGAAAAAAAAGTTTTTGTTATTTTTTTTATATTTGTGTTTAATTTTTGATTTATTGTTCCAATTTACATTTTTATTTTATTTTATGCACTATTTTATTGAAAAAGGCATCTTTTTTTTCAAGTTAGGCTTTTTTTCGTCAAAATTGGTTGGCAACGCTGTCCGCACTCCACTGGTAGGCTGTTGATTGCAATGACCTACGCATATCTGTGAAATATGTAAGTCTCAAATAATTACATTTTTGCTTATAACTTCTGTTATACAATTCAGAGAATAATGATTGATACATCAATCTCTTCACTGGGAAGTGTACTAATCGAAGAATAAATTCATATTCAAATTTGTTTGGCCATTTCGTAGTAATATATGTTTAAACCATAAAAAAATGGTCTTTTTTTAGTTAAAAACTCATATAAAATGGGTTTGAAGGACCAATAACGGACTTTAGGATACTAAAAACCATCCTATGTAATACCGCTACTCACGACAAATCGATTTATATATATATTGTTGAGGTTTCGTTACGAACCTACTCCCTCTTCGCGGACAAACAGAAAAATGTGTTCTCTTTTATAGAGGTAGAGATTACCATTACAAATTCACTGAAAATCAATATATTTTAAATAACTAATTTTAAGTTAAGATATTGTAGACCTCTTCTTACTCCTGCTTATAATCATTCCCATACTGTCGTTACATTCACTCACATCCAAATTCCTTGAAATAAAATCCAATTCTACATTTACATACCTACACAATAATTATGGATAGAATGCAGGAAATGATTACACAGTTAACTGGAGCAGTTAATGCTCAGATCGAGCAATCCAAGCTCATAAGTAATCGCCTACAGCAACTAGAGTGTAGGATTAGTCCACCCCAACCCACCCCACATAGTCCTATAACCCCAAGAACTGAGGAAGATCTGAATGATATCAGGAAACTTCCAGACTGTGTAAAGGACTTGCAAGTGTTTGACGGCAACGCGGGCTTGGGCACAAATCCTCATTCTCTAGTCCTTCACGTGGGCGCCCGCCTGAAAATGGCTAACCAGTCAAACGGTTAGTGTCAGCCAAGGTTTTAACCAACGTCTCAATCGTTTGTCGTGATCCATTTAGTTTGAGGTAGGAGTAAACCTTTAAATCCAACCTAATTCCAGTGGTGGCGTAGCAGATAGCAAACCGTACCCAAGGATGAAAGGCTGGGGGTAAAACCAGTCGCGTACGAGCTCCCTCAGACGCCTTGGCGCGGGTCTGTTGTATTTTGCCCTGCCCAGGTATGGCGGCGCTGCCTGGGTCGACCTTGTTTTTTCCGGCCTTACTCGTGGGACCAATAATGAACAAAAACTTAAACAAAAATAAACTTAAAAATACGAAAAAAGGAATTATTATTCCAGAAAGGGAGGGAACAGACTCCAAAACGCCGGCGATGGAACTGGGAGAGGATTCTTATGAATCTGAACCACAGTCTTCCATCTCCGGCTTGGAGAGGGAACTAGAAGAGGTATTGCTAGCTAGTGACAGTGAGGATGCGGACTGCACACTCACTGACACTAATGTAGCAGGAAGTGAGGTGGCTGGTACTCTCACTTCGGTAGATAGAGTTTGCGGTGGGACGGCTTGTACTCCCACCAAAATAGAACAGGGCAAAGGCGAGTTGGCTGGCACACTCGACTTAGTAAATAGGGATAGCAACGAGGTGGCTGGTACTCTCGTTGATATCCCTAAGGGCAATAAACCGACTAAGGGGACTGGAGGCGCAGTAGGCAGGTACTCTGCTGCTTCCGGATCCCCCGCAGTCGAGAAATCAGGGACGAACAAAAACGCACACCAGCTGAACAAGCTTCTAATGCGCAATGCCCGACGTAAGGTCGAGAGTGCGAAGCGCAAAATAGAACAGTTCAGGGGGTGTGACGTCAGCTCATTAAGCGCCTGGGACAGGACACAACTTGAACGGGCCAAGGTAACAATGACCGCTGAGGCTGCCAAAAAACCGGCAGCCGCGGCGGTCGTAGCAAGGGTAGAGGCTCAAGCGTCCACTAGTGGACTCATACCAGCCAAAGAGAAACAGGGCAAAAAGGATGGAGAGGGGGCCGTGTCTGCGGAGGTCAGAGATACCCTCCTTAGCAAAAGGGGCAGATCCGACGATGTCATTGAGCCGAGTGCAGCTAAAAAGGTGAAGGCTGGTACTTCGCCCGCGGTGCACCCGGTTTATGACGCGAAAGACGAGCTCCTGGTCGCTATCATTAACGAGCAGGAACCGAGCGGACGTCTGACCATGGAACAGTGGTTAACTGTCGAGGAGAAGTTTCAGGACGCTTTGTGGAAGAAAATGTCTTCCGCAGAGTGTGGTGAACTTCTCTTTGACGGCGCTGGATGGGACGGTGGTCGCAAGGTTGTAGCTTGTGGGAATAAGGTATCGGTTGGCTTCCTAAGAGAGTTTGTGCTGGGGGTTGGCGAGGTATGGAGCGGGGCTAAGCTCAAATGCGTAACCGTGGCGAAGTTGGCTAGGTACTCTCCGCCCAAGGCATGGGTATGGGTTCCGCTGCCGTACACATACCCCGACAAACTACTCGGCCTTCTCCATATGCAGAATAGGGAGCTAAAGGCCGACACTTGGAAAGTCCTTAAGACTGGACCAAGAAGGCAATTTGGCCAGCACTTTCTGCTGAGCCTTAACAAGGAATCGCTCCCATCCCTGGAAAAGACTAAAGGGATGGTGCGCTACAGCATGGGGAAGGTCATGATTAAGGTCATGACCAAGGGAGCTGAGGTGGAGGAACCCCAAGATGGAGACGATGCAAATAAACCTGCATCACAGTAAGGCCGCGACGGCATGCTTGGTCAACTACGTGATCAAGCATGACGTTGCGGCCGTACTGGTACAAGAGCCCTGGATCAACACGAACAACAAGATCCAGGGGCTCTCCATCAGGGATTACACGCTTTACTTCAAAGCTAACGAAGGTAAAATTAGGGCTTGTATCCTATTAAAAAACAATATAAGGGCATTTCTTTTGAATAATTTCAGTGACGGAGATCTAACCGCAATTTTTGCGAGAGAGAGGGAGGCAAACCGGTGTGCCTGATATCGGCTTATCTGCCGTACGAGTCGACGGCAGTGCCACCCGGTAACTTAAGGCAGCTGCTGACCAGGGACAAGTGGCTCTTCGTCATTGGATGCGATGCTAATGCGCATCATTCGCAATGGGGAAGCAGTGACATCAATGCTAGAGGTGAGTGTCTTTTTGATTTTATCTTATCGACCAAACTTACTATATGTAACAAAGGCAATACCCCAACATTTGTGGTACGGAACAGGCAAGAGGTACTCGATATTACTCTTGCAACTTGTACTGATTCGCTCACAATTGAGAAATGGAGGGTATTAGAAGAGGCATCCCTTTCGGATCATAAGTGGATTCGCTTTCAGATAGGCTTCCACAGTAAGGCTACGATCACCTATCGAAACCCCAGGAAAGCTGACTGGAATAGGTACGAATCCATAGTTAGGCATCAGATAGGAAATGAAGTACCATTTATTGAAACGTCATTAGACTTAGACAGGGAAGATGATAACTTAGGCAGGATAATGAGCAAGGCTTACGAACAAGTTTGCCCGCTCAGAAAGACAACCAAAAGGTCTCAGCCTCAGTGGTGGAACAAGGAGTTAAGCTCCAAAAGAAGGCAAGTTAGACATTTCTACAACAGGGCCAAAGTTGTGGGGGACGACATTACATGGGATCTATACATAGAAAGTAAGAGAGAGTTTAAATACTTGATCAGGCAATCCAAAAGAAAATCTTGGAAGCTCTTCTGTGAGGCGATCACAGATACTAGCGAGGCTTCCAGACTTCGCAAAATGTTGGCTAAGGACGCAGCTGTCCCTAGCTTTATTAAGAAATCGGACGGTTCGTGGGCCGAAAGCAGCGAGGAAGTTCTGGAATCACTAGTGGAAGCACACTTTCCAGGAAGTAGTGCGCCAATAACTCCATTATCTAATGGATATAGCATTGGTTCGGGAATAGACGTATTTTGGTGGGGGCAATACCCCCATATATTTCGCTTAATACAAGCTTTGGGTATTTATACCCAAAGCGGGTAAACCAAGTCATACTTCAGCGAAAGACTTCAGACCTATTAGTCTGTCGTCTTTTCTCCTCAAGACACTTGAAAGGCTTATCGATATTTATATAAGAAGCAAGTGTTGCAACGGAACTCTATGTAATGCTCAGCATGCATACTTGAAAGGTAAATCGGTAGAGACGGCTCTACACGAGGTAATAGGCAAAATTGAAGGCAGCCTTCACCAGAAAGAATATGCATTAGCTGCCTTTTTGGATATTGAGGGTGGCTTTAATAACGTCAGGAAAGATGCAATCAAAACCGCCTTGGAAAAGATAAATGTCGAGCAACGCATCACCAATTGGCTATGCGAAATGCTCTCGACGAGAAATATCAATTCCACTCTCGGAAACAGTTCGATAAGAAAATCTGTTACTAGAGGCACCCCGCAAGGAGGGGTTATCTCTCCCCTCCTCTGGGTGCTGGTCATAGATGACATACTTAAAGAATTAAACAATGCAGGTTTCAAAGTCATCGCATATGCCGATGACGTAGTTATCATTGTTCAAGGAAAATTCCTGAACACGATGAGTGAACTTATGGAAACAGCCCTCAATAGGCTTAGATTATGGGCCGAAGGGTGTGGACTACGAGTCAACCCGGAGAAAACCGAACTCGTACTATTTAGTACAAAATACAAGATACCACCCTTCAACCTGCCCAGACTTGATGGAGTGGAGCTCTCTCTCTCGGAGAGCGCAAAATATCTTGGAACGGTATTAGACAGGAAACTAAATTGGAAACTTAACGTACAGGAAAGAGTCCGCAAAGCTTATAATGCTCTCTTCATATGCAAGAGAACAGCAGGAAAGAAATGGGGCATGAAGCCGTCAATCTTATATTGGCTTTACAAAATGGTAGTAAGACCCATAATTACGTATGGGGCTCTTGTCTGGTGGAAAGCCACAAACAAGAAGTATGTACGGGACATGTTGACCAGGGTACAAAGAACAGCCTGCATTGCCGTTACGGGTGCTTTACGTACCACACCAACGGCTGCACTGGAGGCGTTTATAAATCTTTTGCCACTGGACCTACAAATAAAATCAATTGCAGGAAATAGTGCGCTACGGCTCACTAATATTGGGCTCTTTAAGAACAGCAGGATAGGACATAGCAGTATTTTGAAGGAATCATTCTCCGAAATACCGGAAAAGTCGGATGAAGGTCTTGGTACACTAGATTTTGACACACCGTACGATGTGTTGTACCCTGACAGAGAGGATTGGTATAGGAACTTGGTGTCGAGGGTAAATGAGACCTCGATATATACTGACGGCTCCAAAACCAGTGAGGGCACAGGGTCTGGTGTATTCTCCAATGAACTGGACCTACATCTGGCCCTGAGACTTCCGGACACATGCAGTGTGTTCCAGGCGGAGATTCTGGCAGTACTCAAAGCTGCGGAGGTACTTGAGATGAGATCGATATCCAATAAGAATATCGCCATCTACATTGATAGTCAGGCTGCGCTTAAAGCGCTAGAGTCACATACCACTAAATCTGAACTAGTGAGGAATTGCCGCACAATGCTCAAGGCATTATGTTCGCAGAACCGTGTCAGATTATGTTGGGTACCTGGGCATCGTAATATTGAAGGTAATGAAAAGGCCGACGCTCTGGCCAAGGAAGGAGCGGAGCTCCCACCTAACACCATGATTGAGGGAATAAGACCACCAATGGCCGTGGCTAGAAGGGTCGTTTTCGAAAAAACTTCCCATTTAGCAGCCACAAGATGGTCACAGCTAGATGGTCACAGGGTCTCAAAGGCACTGTGGCCCACCTTAAACCGGAAAAAGTCTGAAGAATTAATCAACTTCAGTAGAACAAAGCTAAGATTAACGGTAGGAATACTCTCTGGACATTGCCTTCTAAGGAAGCATGCCATGAGACTAGGACTAGCTAGCTCGGACATATGCAGGTATTGTGAGGACCTACAAGCCACGGAAGACATCTTCCACATTTTATGTGAGTGTCAAGCAATCGCTCGGAGTAGAAGGAAGCACCTTGGCAGGTACTTCTTTAATCACTTAGAGGAGGTTGGTTCCTCAAACAATATGTGGACCATTATTAATTTCTGCAGGGAAATTGATTGTTTGGGCGATTTGGTTTAGGTTTTTAACCGTAACGGTTCCCTGGGGATGGCGATGGGCCCACTATGGTGCCTGGTCTCTTTGTGATGAACTCACAACCCCACTCAACCTAACCTAACCTAACCTTGACGGCAACGCAGTCCAATATATTTCATGGGTCCACAATGTGGAGTCCATACTAAAAGACTATGAAATAGTAAAGCACAAGCCCATTTATAGGGCCATACTGCAACACATACGCCAAAAAGTGCGAGGCCCGGCCGATGCCGCTCTCATATCGTACAATATTTTTGACGAAAATTGGCTAACAATAAAAAAATGCTTATCGCTTCATTACGCGGACAAGCGAGACGTACGTACCTTAGAACACGAACTAAATAACATGATCCAAGCAAACCAAAGCATTGATGAATTCTATGCAAAGATCAATCACCAACTATCTCTTCTCATTAACAAAATTAAAACTGAGGCATATTCTCAGGAGACAATTAATGCCTTAACGGAAAACTATAGAAACAGAGCATTGGATATTTTCATTAGAGGTCTCTAGGATGCTTGTGATACAGAAACCACAAACCCTCCCGGAGGCTTATACTTCATGTTTGGAGTTTCAAAATTTAAGCTTCAGGAACTTTTCCATCCACCGCAGAGATGTAAATAATAAAGTCACTGCACCAATAAACCAAATGTTTCCACCAAAGTACCAAGCAAAAGCAGTAGCTCCGCATAGGCAATTCACTCCCCAAGAGCGAAACCAAATCTATAACATTCCTCAGGGACAGCATGCCGCCCCCCAGGCCCACAAATCCGAAACCCCCTCAGCCAATGGAAACGGATCAATCGGTTCAAACGCGACAAGTAAATTACATGAATCGGCCTACAATCATGCCTATGAAGAAACAGGCTATGAAGACGAAATCCTCGAGGACGATTCTAACGAAGTAAATTTTATAACACAGGCCTCTCTAGCGTACCATACATAGAGTACAACACTAGAGGTGGCAGAATATTAAAGTTCCTAATCGACACAGGAGCTAACAAAAATTTTGTATCTGATAGAATCGCAACCAACAGTAAGCCAGTGGACACACCATTCAAAATACAGTCCGCAGGTGGACAGCTGGAAATAACTCAAAAAATAACTGGTCCTTTTTTCAAGAGTATAGGCAATAATACACCAATGAACTTCTATGTTCTGCCAGGATTAACATCATTTGACGGAATTATAGGCGACGACACTCTAAAGGAGTTGGGAGCTATCATAGATAGGAAAAATAATATCCTTACTATAAACCCTAACATTAAGATACACCTTTTTCAAAAGGAATCAAAACAAGTTAACAACATTCAGATTAATTCCAACTTAGATAATGACATTCAAGATATACTTAATAAACACCAACAATTATTTGGAACTATTTCCGACAGTGGAACTATAGACACTAACGTCCTAGCAGAAATCAAAACCACATCTTCCGAACCAATCTATACTAAATCTTACCCTTATCCTGCTAACCTAAGAGCAGAAGTCGAAACCCAAATAGGTAAAATGCTCTCAGATGGTGTCATTAGACCATCTAAAAGCCCCTACAACTCGCCACTTTGGATAGTCCCAAAAAAGGCTAACGCTGCAGGCGAAAAACAATATAGGCTGGTCATTGATTTTAAACGACTGAATGCCGTAACGATCCCCGATGCTTACCCCATACCCGACATACCTAACAAACACTCTAGCAAGCTTAGGAGAAAGTAAATATTTTACAACGCTGGATCCTACATCCGGTTTTCATCAAATCAAGATGAAAGATAGCGACATTCCGAAAACAGCTTTCTCTACGGCTAATGGCAAATATGAGTTCACTCGACTGCCATTCGGGCTTAAAAATGCGCCCGCTATTTTCCAACGTATGATCAACGATGTTTTACAACCTGTCATAGGTAAAACATGCTATGTCTACATAGATGACATAATCATCTTTGGAAAAAGCAAAGAAGAGCATATCAAAAATCTCGACGAAGTCCTTTCGCTTCTTGAAAAAGTCAACCTAAGGATTAACTTGGAGAAATCCAAATTTCTAAGATCCCAAGTAGACTTTTTAGGATACTTCATTACACAAGAAGGGATTCGTGCTGATCCCAATAAAATCTCTGCAATCCAAAAAATCCCACCACCCCAAAACCTCAAAGATCTCAAAAGCTTCCTAGGTTTAGCATCTTACTACCGGAAATTTATTCGAGACTTTGCTAAAATAGCAAAGCCTTTGACTAATATAACTAGAGGATTAAATGCTCAAGCAAAAGCAAATCAATCGAAGAAAATAGAAATTCATCTTGATGATCAAGCCCTTAAAGCATTTAAAAATCTAAAAGAAATGCTTATGTCATCAGACATTTTAATCTTTCCGAATTTCGACATGCCATTTATCCTTACGACCGATGCATCTAATCTGGCCATTGGAGCCGTCCTTTCACAGGGTGAAATGGGCAAAGATAAGCCTGTTACATTCACATCAAGATCCCTAACAGAAACGGAAGAAAACTACTCAACAATTGAGAAGGAAATGCTAGCAATAGTATGGTCCCTCGATAAGCTTAAAACTTACCTTTACGGCGCGAAAAATATAAAAATTCTTACAGACCACCAGCCATTAACTTTTGCGTTAAGCAACCGAAACAATAACGCTAAGCTTAAGAGATGGAAAGCAAGAATTAAAGAATTTAATTATTCTTTAATCTACAAGCCGGGTAAAACTAACGTGGTCGCCGATGCCCTCTCGCGGCTCCCCGTTGAGCTTAACATCTTATCATCATCATCAGGTACCCAGCATAGTGCTGATGAAGATAGCAGTGATCTTATTCCGCACTGTGAAGCCCCTTTGAATGTTTTCAAAAATCAACTCATATTTTCTGAAGGCAAGAATATGATTTGCCATGAAGAACCACATCCGAAATATCAGAGACATTATATTAAAATGCAAACCTTTGATTATGACAACCTAACAACCATCCTCAAAGAGAAACTTAACCCAAATATATTAAACGGTATTAAGATTCCTGAACAATATATCCCACTATTACAAGATATCTTCAAGAATTCATTTGAACGTTATAAGATAAGAATTACACAAAGGGTAGTTACAGATATCAAAAACGAGGAAAATAAATTTAAAATAATACAGGATGAACACAGACGTGCTCACCGAAATTATAAAGAAAACAAAGAACAAATATTGAAAAAGTACTATTTTCCGCAAATGACGAAATTAGTAAAAAAATTCGCTAACTCATGTGAAGTCTGCCGCTCTAATAAGTACGACCGACACCCTCAGAACCCAGAGCTACAACCCACTCCAATTCCATCATACCCAACAGAAATCTTGCATATGGACATAATAGAGATAAAACAAGAAAAATTTATAACATGTGTGGATAAATTCTCTAAATTTACAAAATTTTTTCATATCAAAAACAAATCCGTACTACACGTACGAGACAAGATTATTAAACTACTTCATTTTTTCACCGTTCCCAAAATGCTTGTCACAGACAACGAAAGCAGTTTTATTAGTCCTATAATATTTAACTATATTGAAGGACTTGGGGTACCCGTCTACCTAGCCCCTCCGCAAAAAGCGAAGTCAACGGAACCATAGAAAGAGTTCATTCAACGATAATCGAAATTGTAAAATGCCTTCGACAGGAGTACCCAGATTACACAATAAAAGAAATCGTAAACATTGCAGTAGACAGGTACAACAACACAATTCATTCAGTAACCAAGAAGAAACCAGTCGATATTTTCTTTGGAAGATCCCAAAGAATCAATTATCAAAACCTAACAGATTTTAAAGATATTGTCAACACTGACCTAAAGTACGAAATTATGCGTAATCAAAGGAACCAACTAAACAGACATAACCAGAAAAGATCTACGCCGAAAAGCTATAATCCCGGCGAGACTGTATATAAGAGAGATAAACAAATAAAAGGAAAAGAAAAACCAAGGTTTTACAAGGAAACAGTAGGACTAGATAATAACGTTACAATATCTACAACACATGGGAAGAAAATCCATAAATCACACCTCAAAAACATACCCTCTATTTCAGACTAAACATCAACTTATTGACAGAAGCAACAGTAAACATCTACGAGTACAGACGCCCGCTTATTGCAATAAGGCAAGGAACAGGCAAAATAATCAATGGAAATTACAAAATTATACACTCTATTAATCTCACCACCTACGAACAAATAATGGACAACATCAAGACAGACATACGGCATAACATACCTAAAGCAAGCGCGTACTTACCCCAGTTGGAACTTCAACTTTCTAAAATAGAAAATCTAATGGGACAACTCCAGGAAAAAACGCTAAGAAAAACGAAGAGATCAATAAACTGGATAGGTTCTGCCTGGAAATGGCTAGCAGGCAATCCAGACGCAACAGATTGGGATAACATTCTTGCGAAAAGTAACGAACTAATTAACAATAATAATAGGCAATACACTATAAACCAACACTTAAGTAAAGTAAGTAACACCTTGATAGACAACTACAATAGATTAGTTGAGGAAATTAGCTCTAACCATACTGGGAAATACGAACAAATTCTTTACAACAAGCTTAGCCTATTAAGAGAGGAAATCAGTGAAATTGTGTTAGCAGGACAGCTTGCAAAAAAAGGTATCGTTAACTCAAATCTACTAAATAAAGCCGATATTGCCGACATACTATCGAAAACGGAAACACTCCCGTTCAAAAACGAACTTCAAGCCATTGAGTATTCTGAACCCATGATGCTAGTAAAAGATTCACTTCTCTTATACGTCATCTGCTTGCCGCAGACAGATGAGACCATATTTAACAATATTATTGTCAGATCAGCGGTACAAAATAACAAAAAGGTACATATTAACTTTTCGAATCTTTTTTATTTCACAATCAGTAAAATTCGGTATCAAGGAAAAATGCATTGAAATCCAAGATGAAACGATTTGTCGAAGAAGCCAACTTCAAAAACTAACTCCCAACGACTGTACGCCTAAATTTCTACACGGTGAACAGGCAACGTGCGATTTCCAATTCCAAAGCAAACCAATAATCGAACTCATAAACGAAAGCACCCTGTTCGTAACAAATTACTTCGGAAATCTCACTTACGGTAGAACTAATAGGAGCCTTAACGGCACATTTCTAATAAACTTCCATAACGAATCTATAGAGATAGAGAACACTAAATATACAAATTGGGAGAGTAAAACCTATCATTTCATACCTCCTGTGTTAGGGTTAGGTAAGGTATGTGGGTTGGTAGAGCAGGGTAGATCCTACTATACCACACTTAGGTCCTTGTGGACCCATTGTGATACCCTTTTTTGGGTGTTAACCGTCGGTGTTGTTGATGGTCAGCTTGTATCATCCTTCTTGTATTTACTCGATGCCGTCCAGCCATCCTGATGCCCTCAAAAACCTGTAAAGATCAGAAAGTGTAACATCAGAAAGTTCTCGTAAGTCATGGAAGTAGAAGCTTCCAAGTGTTCTGTTCCTCAAGTGACAGAGGCTCGGGCAGTGACAGAGGAAGTGAGGTGTGTCCTCATGGACCTCTTCGTCTCCGCAACCTCTACATATATCGTCATCCTTGAGATTTAGTTTCATCAAGTGATTTCTTAAGAAGTTATGACCCGTTAGAGCCCCTACCAGCTTAGACAGCGATGGCCTGTCAAACTGTAGAAGTTTGAATGTTCGGCCTTTGTCATATGCTGGCCATAGCTTCCGAGATACTTCACAGGTAGTTAGTGCTTTCCACCTGTTATTGGTTTTCATACGAATCTTGTTCTCCACTCGTTCTCTGAAATTACATAGTGGAGGCTTGACCTCCTGTGTTACAAAATAATCTTACAGAGCGCGATATAACTATAGGTAGATCTTCAATACCTTCATAAGCTTCATTTGGACAATGTGAAAAAACTGTCAAAAATTTCATCCCACACTGGACTTTTAATAAGTTCTTACGTAATTATCCTATTAATCAGTGTAACGTTTAATATCATACTAATGTTTTGCCTAAGACACATAACAGAGAAAAAGGCTATTGACACCGCACCTCAAATTTCACCCTTTGAACCCATTCAACTTAATCTATAAATCTTAACACGACAGTTCCATACACCCTCACATACACCTTCCCTATCCACATTCCCTTTTCACGGAGAACACCTAGCGTAAGCAAATTAATAAAAGCAATTCTTATATGAATTCAAGAGGTAAATAACCTAATGCAATTTAATCATAATCGACACCAATTGTAATTTGCTGACCATCTCATGATTTGTAATTCTAGGAAATTAGCCAAGTAAGAAATAACAATGTACTTTTGCCAAACCAGAATGTATAAAAGAAAGAAGAAATAAAATAAAGTTGTTCAGTTGATAATCCCAGATCGCACAAGTTGTTTTTTTTATTCCCGTGTAGTAACAACACGATAACTTGCATGACATGCTTCTATTTTCATGTCCATATTTGGGCATGATTTTGTAGAGTGCAGTTTACGGTATTTCTACAAGTGCTGCAATACTAATGATATGTGGAATGTGGATTGCTAAGCTATGCATATACATGACTCACGGTGTCGGTTTCTCGGTGACGATGACGCGGTGTCGTTTTAAAGGTAACGCGAATTCATTAATTTCTTCCCATCTAAAAGTGCCCAACGCGCCTAAAGAAGTAATAACTTCAAAAATCCCTTCAATGTGGTCTTCAAGACAAGCAGATTGAATTTGCGAATTGTGCTCCTCGGAAATGAAAAGTTTGCGAAGATCCCGTAGCTCGGCATTAGCACCAACGAAGTTGGTAGCGTTGTCGGAATAAATTTTTAGGCATTTTCCGTGTCTAGAGATGAATCGTTTCAGAGCCATTAGGAAGGCCTTGGTTGTGAGATCCGCCACTAGTTCCAAGTGAGCAGCTTTAGTGCTGAAATATACGAAGACGGCTACGTATGCTTTAGCAGCAGTTTTTCCACGGATTCCTGAACGGATGTAGAAGGGACCACAGTAATCAACGCCTGATATTGAAAATGGTCTTGCTGGAAGAATGCTATCAGCTGATAGATTACCCATGATCTGTTGACGATGAACAGGCTTAGAGCGAAAGCACAACTGACATCGGTGAATGATTGAGTTAATAGCTCGCTTGGCGGATAGTATCCAGAAACGCTGGCGAATGATGTTGAGCAAGGTCTGACAAGCATCGTGCATGTGATGAACATGATAATATACCATATCAGTGACTTTGTGAAAGAGTGATGATGTGGTAGGAGCATCGAAGTCGAGATTTGAATTTACAAGACGGCCTCCAACTCGAATGACTGACTCCTGATCCATGAAAGGAGATAATTTGACTAATGGACTGTTGGAGTGAACGGTTTGATTGAGTTGTTCGGGCGTTGAACAAACAAAATTCTTCGAGAACAAAAAGAACTGTTTTACCGAAAGAAACGCTTCTCAAATTCCGCAATATTTAATGAAACAACCGCATTCCAACCACAACGTTATAAAAGTATAAGTATTTATTGTGCCGAATGTCATTACTATTCATAATAAAAAATGTTTGTTTACAAAATTCTTTGACAGCTTCGTGATTCAAATTTTTGACATAATTTCCCTTCGGGAAATTTATGTATGAATTGTTGCGTTTAGTGCAGCTGTGCTGATGACATGGTTGTTATCATCAACATTCTCCCCCACCGATGAACAAAGTTCTTATGTCGTTTTCCATTGGACAAAAAGAAGCGTCCGAGAGTCCGGAATCGAAAAAATTACTTCTGAAACCGTTCCATTGGTACAAAAAATACTCTTCTGGTGATTCTGAGGAGAGAATTTCGCTTCTGGATTTGAAGTCAGAATCCACTCAAGAAGCACTCACACAAGTGTAGGTAGTTGGTGTATTTTATACAAGTCAACTGACGGCTGCCGTAGATTATTTTTTGGCATTTCACCAATACTCTTGTGGATTCAATCAGAAGCAGTTTTCTTGTTCCATTGGACTACAGAATGAGTGGATCCCCGAGTAAAACCAATGGAAAACGACATTAGATTGCTGCTGCGCGCCCCATCTTCCTTCTGTTTTCTCTTATCGGCATACAGGGACCCCAATTGCTGCCACTGATCTGCCTGCTGTTGGAATTTTGTTATACATGCATGTGTTTGGTACATGGAAAGAAACAATAGTGTCTTGATTTTGTGCGGTTTTTTCCGCAATGGCGGTGTCGGAAAGCGTTCACGTATAGGCGGATTCTATAAATGTGTGAGTGATATCGCGAACTGACAACTTCCAATTTTTCCTGTTCTTATATCGCTTTGTTCCTGGAAATTCCAGGCGAGCTTTCCCACACGCAACCTTTTTAGGTAGCGAGAAGGATGTCGGATGAGAACAAATGACAACAGCGTGACCGTTGTGCGACAATTTGGTACCTTTTTCGAGGACACTAATACAATTTTTTGTTCCTTTGTTCCTTTTTATTATTTGGAAAATTCACATTTTAGGACTATTCGCATGAGAGCCAATGGCGAACGAACTGCGAACAAGCGAATTTTTTTACACTTCAATCACTTCAATCATTGTTTAATGTTAAATTGACATATAGTTATATAATACAATTGTAAGAGTGTTTAGTTGTAGAAGGGTATTTAGTTGTAAGAGTTTAGTATAAGAGTTAGTCTAAGTTAGTTGTATGTTAGTATTGATATTTGAATAAAAGGGCAGTTGCCGTCTGACCGCCAACCGTGACTTTACTTTGATCCGCTCCTCCACCAATATAACACATGGCGACGAGGATAAATTCGAGGTGGTATTTTCGTAAAAAAGTTAATTATTAAATTAAAACAAAAAAAAAAATGGCACAGCTTTTAAAATTAAACCGGATTGGAGCTCATGAGGACAAAGTGGCATTTTTCATAAGCATGGCAGGTGGCGAGCTGTATAAAGTTCTCAATTCCCTAGTAGCGCCGACAGATCCCGCTACGCTTAAGTATGACGATATCATTTCAAGGCTGTCATCTTACTTCGCACCAAAAACCAACGTGATCGCCCAGCGTTTTAAATTTTATAAGAGTGAGCAAAAATGCCATGAATCTGTGGCTGATTAGAGCTTAAGTTTTTGGCAAAAAGCTGCGAATTTGATATAAGTTTCTTGATGACGCTTTAAGAGACAAATTTGTGTGCGGGCTGAGCAATTAGAAGATCCAGGAACCGTTGCTGAATGAAGAGAAGTTAACTTGTGACAAAGCCCAAGAGCTGGCTGAGACTATGGAGATGACGGAGAGCGAGATGAGAATGATACACCCAGCGAACACAAACGCAAATATTTAAAGAGTATTTCTATTAAGCCATATTCTAAAATGTTGTAGGTAGTTACCGGTGAGAAAGTCGATGTGGTCGGAGTTTGTCTAGTTGAGGTTAAAAATATTAATAATGTAAATACTGTGCATGCTTTAAAGTTAGTGATTTTAAAAACTAGAAAATGTTTTCGTCCATTAATGGGTCGAAACTGGTTAAATATAATATACCCGAATTGGCGAAGATTGTGCGGGGAAAGCAATGGTGGTTACAATAACGTTAACCTAATGAATGGTAACAGCAATAAGAAGTTTTTAGTAGAAGAGCTTAAAGTTAAATTTGAAAAGGTATTTTCGTAGAATTTCAATCACCCCATTAAAGAATTCGAAATCGATATACGATTAAGGCCAGAACCCCAGAAGCCACACCAATTTTCAACAAGCCTTATGTTGTTCCTTATGGAATGAGGAAACGGGTTGAAAAGGAAATTGATCGGTTATGTAAGGCCGGTATACTCGAGTCCGTAGCACATAGTCAATGGGCTACGCCTATAGTTTCAGTAACGAAATCGGATGGAAGTTTAAAAATATGCATGAATTGTAAGGTGACCGTAAATAGATTTGTTGAGGTAGTTCACTACACTTTACCGGTGATAGAGGATCTATTAGCTACATTGGGGGGATGTAAGGTATTTTGTGTGCAAGATTTGGCGGGCGCATATCAGCAATTAGCGGTAACTACTAAGTCGAAATAATATTTGACAATAAACACACATAAGGTACTTTAATGTTACAATAGACTTCCGTTTGGAGTTAGTAACCAGCAATTTTTCAAAAGGTCTTAGATCAAATTTTGAGTGGGTTGGATAAAGTTTAAGTTTACTTAGATGATGTGTTAGTTGCGGGTTCAACATTTAAAGAGTGCTATGATAATTTAGTAAATGTTTGGGCAAGGTTAGAGGATTTCAATGTTAAGGTCAATGAGAAAAAGTGCAGGTTTTTTGAAGCCGGTTGCAAAGATGGGCAATCGAACTTTCTATGTACGACTACGAAGTTCAATATCGTGCGGGATGCAAAATGCAACACGCAGACGCGTTATCCAGGCTCCCTTTAAGTGAAACGGCAGAAGATGAACATTTTATGATAAAATGGTTTAATATAGCGTGCGAGTTACCTACCAAAGTGGAGGATATAGCCAAAGCAACCAGTGGAGATCGTATCTTGAGTCAAGTGTATGATCGGATTATGAACGGGTGGCCCGAACTGTTGGAGTGTAATGGTATTAAAACTTATTATTTGAAAAAGGAGTCATTAACTGCAGAGAATGGTTGCATATTTCATGGTGAGAGAATAGTCGTGCCGACATGTTTAAGGGCAGACATATTACGGTATCTGCACGAGGGCCATAGGGATGGCAAGAATGAAAGAATTGGGTAGAAGTTATGTTTGGTGGATTGGTATGGATTCTACCTACGTGAAGTTAGCCCGCACTTTTTCTAGAATGAAAAACGTGAAATGCAGTTCGATAGACATTCGTTTGTAGTTGTTTGTAGTGAATTTTTTTTCGTTTGTAGTTCAACCGTTAGAAAGTTAGAAGCATTAGAAAAAAATTTCAGCCCGCACTTTTGGCTTTTTTAAATAAAAACTAGCTAGTTGCATTCGAAATCGTTTGTAGTTGTTTGTAGTGAAATTCTTTTTTGACAGAAATGTCTTATTTCCGAGATATAAGGACATTTGTGTTTGCACCTGTAACTCCGAATTTACAAAAGAGAGAAATAATTTAAAACCACTGTTGCATAAAGCATATCCTAACTTAAATAACTGCATTTAAAATTTCTGAATTCACTTAAGCGTTACTTAATAAAAAGCAATCAAAGTCAAAAAACGCATCCCCTTAGAGTTGCATCCATATATGGGCTTCCCAACAACAACAAAACAACGGTAAACATATTTTCGCAAAGCACTCATCTGTGCCCATCGACATGAGTCACTACCTGTCAATTAGCAACAACAACCAATCAAAAAAAACCGATTTTATCCAACAATTTTTTCTATTCCTTCGAATAACATTAAAACCTAACCCCTTTGAAACAATTTATAACAACAAAAATGCAATTTCTGCAAAGCCTGTATTCCTGACTATCTAATCCAATTCAAATTTTTTGATTTTATCACAAAGAAAAAAAATTAGATGAAACTTAAGCGAACACTACTTCGTCATATAAACTCATATCCATATTTCAGTTATTAAGCAACTCAAAATAGTGAAATCTATTTTTTTCTAATGCTTTCTGTTAGATGTATCTAATGGAGGAAAACAAAATTACCTCTTATCAATAGATAACGATTTATTGAAAATTTAAGAAAATGGTTGAAATCGTCTTCGCAGACTGATTTAAGGGGACGGATATTTCAAATGCTGGACAACTACAAACGACAAAAACTAGTTGGTTGTTAGAAACCATGTGTGCTCTATCTAATGAAACCTTAAATGTCGAAATTGACCAAACCAAAAAGAATTTATAAGCAATTTAAGCAGGCGATATAAGACCGCGTTATCTTCGAAACGGTACATTGCCGAGTGATGAAATTTCCTATTTCAACAGTTTTCCACCTCACCAATCTAATAAAACAAAAATTGTATCAATCGGCCTAACGGTTTGTGATTTATATGCAATTTAAGCGAAATCGCAGCTTAATTTTTTTTGTGAAGTTAGCCCGCACTTTTTCTAGAATGGAAAACTGAGTTTGCAGTTCGATAGGCATTCGTTTGTAGTTGTTTGTAGTGAAATTTTTTTCGTTTGTAGTTCAACCGTTAGAAAGTTAGAACCATTTGAAAAACAAATGTTCAATCCCTTAAAACCTTGTTATCTCCGAAACCGTTGCAAGCAGAGCGATGAAATTTTCTGTGTCGAAAGTGTTTGCCATTACTAATCTAATAGAATTCAAATTATACCAATCGGCCTAACGATTTATGATTTATTTGAAATTTAAGCAAAATTTGGGCTTCTAACTTAAGGTCCCCATAACTCGAAAACGGTTGAACCACAAACGATGAAATTTTGCATTTCTATTCTCTGAACCCTTTTCTAACTATGATATCAAATAGAAGACAGCCCGCATTACTGGACACTTTTTATTCGCAATTTAAGGGGAGCATATAATGGTCTAAATTGACTCATTTTTAGCGATCCTATATTTCCATTGCTAATGAGCTATGAAGGGTCAAATATAATTTTCTTCTAATGCAACAACCCACCCCCTTCTAACAAAGTCTTAAAAAATTCATTTTCACTGCACTGCAATGCACAGAAAATTTCATCGCTCTGCTTGCCACGGTTTCGGAGATAACAAGGTTTTAAGGGATTGAAATTTTTTTTTCAAATGGTTCTAACTTTCTAACGGTTGAACTACAAACGAAAAAAAATTCACTACAAACAACTACAAACGAATGCCTATCGAACTGCAAACTCAGTTTTCCATTCTAGAAAAAGTGCGGGCTAACTTCACAAAAAAAATTAAGCTGCAATTTCGCTTAAATTCCATATAAATCCCAAACCGTTAGGCCGATTGATACAATTTTTTTTTATTAGATTGGTGAGGTGGAAAACTGTTGAAATAGGAAATTTCATCACTCGGCAATGTACCGTTTCGAAGATAACGCGGTCTTATATCGCCTGCTTAAATTGCTTATAAATTCTTTTTGGTTTGGTCAATTTCGACATTTAAGGTTTTATTAGATAGAGCACACATGCTTTCTAACAACCAACTAGTTTTTGTCGTTTGTAGTTGTCCAGCATTTGAAATATCCGTCCCCTTAAATCAGTCTGCAACGACGATTTCAACCATTTTCTTAAATTTTCAATAAATCGTTATCTATTGATAAGAGGTAATTTTTTTTTGCTCCATTAGATACATCTAACAGAAAGCATTAGAAAAAAATAGATTTCACTATCTTGAGTTGCTTAATAACCGAAATATGGATATGAGTTTATATGACGAAGTAGTGTTCGCTTAAGTTTCATCTAATTTGTTTTCTTTGTGATAAAATCACAAAATTTGAATTGGATTAGATAGTCAGGAATACAGGCTTTGCAGAAATTGCATTTTTGTTGTTATAAATTGTTTCAAAGGGGTTAGGTTTTAATGTTATTCGAAGGAATAGAAAAAATTGTTGGATAAAATCGGGGTTCATTGATTGGTTGTTGTTGCTAATTGACAGGTAGTGACTCATGTCGATGGGCACAGATGAGTGCTTTGCGAAAATATGTTTACCGTTGTTTTGTTGTTGTTGGGAAACCCATATATGGATGCAACTCCAAAGGGATGCGTTTATTGACTTTGATTGCTTTTTATTTAGTAACGCTTAAGTGAATTCAGAAATTTTAAATGCAGTTATTTAAGTTAGGATATGCTTTATGCACCAGTGGCTTTAAATTATTTCTCTCTTTTGTAAATTCGGAGTTACAGGTGCAAACACAAATGTCCTTATATCTCGGAAATAAGACATTTCTGTTAAAAAAGAATTTCACTACAAACAACTACAAACGATTTCGAATGCAACTGGCTAGTTTTTATTTCAAAAAGCCAAAAGTGCGGGCTGAAATTTTTTTCTAGTGCTTCTAACTTTCTAACGGTTGAACTACAAACGAAAAAAATTTCACTACAAACAACTACAAACGAATGTCTATCGAACTGCAATTCACGTTTTTCATTCTAGAAAAAGTGCGGGCTAACTTCACGTAGGTGCCTTGGCCAACGACTCTTTTAGATTGGTATGAATTATATTCATCTTAACTGCTTTGGGCAAAACATCAAATTCCGAATTGTTGAGGCCTTTCAGCTTTCGTAGCAACGCGTAATCTGAACCATGCTGAATTTTCATCTGACCAAATAATGCTTCATGTGGTGACATGTTAATGGCAGAATGAATCGTTGAGCGCAACGCACTGATAATATGTGGGAGATGTTTATCCCAATTTTCTTGTTGTGTTCCAATGTAGGATCTGATGGCTGCTAGTACTGACCGATTTACGCGTTCGCTTGCATTAGCCTGCGGTGAATATGAAGCTGTTTTTATGTGTCTTACTCCGTAGCTAGTTAAGAACTTTGTGAATTCTTTTCCTGTAAATTGTTTCCCATTGTCTGACATGAGTGACTCCGGTACTCCAAACATTAGAAACACTTCTTCTTCAAGGAATTTAATAGCGGTTTCTGCAGTGGCTTTTCTTAATGCCGCGACTGTAACGAATTTGGTTAGTTGGTCAAGACAAACTATCATCTGAACATTCCCATTTTTGGACCTTGGATATGGGCCAAGAAAATCAACATAAATATGTTGAAAAGGCCTATCCACCGAAAACGCTTGACCCATCTGAGGTCTTAAAATTGAATTAGGTGCTTTGGAGGACTTACACACATTACAGTTAGCGATGAACGCTCTCACTTCAGCCGCCATATTAGGCCAGTAGAAGCGCTCACGCAAACGATAGAGTGTTTTAGAGATACCGCCATGCGAAGCTGTTGGCGGATCATGTGCCAAATGGACTAGGTGCTTGGTCAGTGGAGTTGGAATCCAGAGTTTCCAGACAAGGTCGTCGTCTCTGGGATCCCCTGTACAATGCTTAACCTTCTTATATACAAAACCGTCTGAAACAAGAAGGTCAGGTAGCTGGCTTTTATTTTTCTCAACTGTCTCTATCAATTCGGTGTATTGATCCGATTTAAAAGACGGATCATCCAGATCGACATACAGAACATCGGAAGGTTTCGCATTACATGCCGTTTCAGATACGATGCCGTCAACAGCATAAACTCTCGACAAAGCATCTGGTACGACATTTTGCGATCCTCTCCGATGCTCTATTGTAAAAGAGAACCGCTGAAGTTTAAGGCTCCACCGAGCCAAACGTCCATTCAAATCCTTTTGGCCCATAAGCCACTTCAAGCTCGCGTGGTCGGTAACAATTGTGAATTCTTGTCCTTCGACATAAGACCGAAACTTTTCGACTCCTAAAATTGCAGCTAAACATTCCAATTCGGTCACGCTATAGTTGCGCTGTGCCGAATTAAGTTTGTGCGAGAAATAATAGATCGGTTTCTCAACACCGTCTTCGTCTTTTTGGCACAGGACACAGCCGACTCCGGAAGTTGAAGCATCACACAATATTAGGAATGGTTTTGTAAAATCTGGGTTTACCAATATCGGAGCTGATGTTAGCGCAACTTTTAATTTTTCAAATGCTTCTATGGCTTTGGGGTCAAATACAAAAGATTTTCCTTTTTTCAGCGTATTGGTTATCGGAGTTGCAAGGGTGGAATAGTCCTTTACAAAACGCCTATACCATCCCGACAAACCTAAAAATCTCCGTACCTGTCGCGGTGTTTTCGGAACTGGAAACTCCTGGATAGCGGAAACTTTATCGGGATCAGTCTTTAAGCATCCTCCCCCTACAATATAGCCTAGATATTTCAATTGTTTAAAACAAAATTTGGATTTTGCAAGGTTAATCGTAAGACCCGCTAATGTAAGCCGTGAGGCCACTAAACGCAACAAATCTAAGTGTTCTTCAAATGTCCTGGAAATAATCAATAGATCGTCCAAGTATACAAAAATATTCTGTTTCAATTTATGAGGTACCACTTTGTCCATGAGTCTGCACATGCGTTGAGCCGCATTGCAGAGGCCAAAGGGCATTACCTTAAATTGGTACAGGGGCCTGCCGGGCACAGTAAACGCCGTCTTCTCCCTAGAGGATTTCTCCAGCGGTATTTGCCAAAAGGCATCTTTCAGGTCCACACTAGAGATATAGTGTGTCTCCGAAAGACGGCTTAGAAGCCCTTCTATATGAGGAAGTGGATAGGCGTCTTTTTTCGTAACCTGGTTCACTTTTCTTGAGTCAAGGCATAGGCGGTTTTTTCCCGGTTTCCGCACCAAGACTACCGGCGAGTTCCAGGCACTACTGCTTTCTTCAATGACGCCCATTTCGAGCATTCTATCCAGCTCCTCATATACAAGGGCTTGCACCGCTGGCGAAACAGGGTAGTGTCTTTGCTTAATGGGCTCAGCATCACCTGTATTAATGTAGTGTTCTTCGAGTGTTGTACGCCCAAGCCCAAATTTGGAACATGACGGAAACATCATCGTAACACTTTCAAGTTGCTTGAACTGATCAGTTGATAATTCATGGACATCTGAATTCACCGAATTGGGCAGCGATCCGCACGATATTTCGGAAAGCACTTGAGGAGCTATCTCAAAGAGCTTCCAGAAGTTAACCCCCAGATACAACTGCTGATCTAACGAAGGAACTAGAAATATCTGCATCTCCTTCGAAATACCTTTGTAAGTAATTTTTGCATTTATTTCACCTACGATTGACTGGTTTTGTCCACTTGCTGTTCTGATCTTAGATGCAAATGGTTTAAAGGGGATATTACAACTTTCTAACATTTCCAAGCATCCTGAACCTAAGCAACTAACGCTCGCGCCGCTGTCGAGGAGCCCTAGCATTGATCTGCCAAAGATAGAAACACTCGCATAGGGCCTAGGATCTTCGGCATTGCAAAGGCTTGTGGCCGAAATTGCTTGATATGTTTTTCTCTTATTTTTAAAGCGTTCGCGCAGCTTCAAAATTCGATTAGGAACTTTCGTTTTAAAAATTCGGCAGCGCACGTTGTAGTAATTTATCATTCGTTCGTGCAAAGATTTGTGCTCGGTTTTAGATACGGACAAATTGTTAGAAGATTGTTTTGGTCTCGGCATAATCGTAAATTTTGAGGGTAGTAAATCAGGTATTTTTGGAATTTCTGGTGGTATATTATGTAAGTCTGGTTTATATTGAATGTCCGGTAAGTTTTTAAAGTCAGAGATATCTTGGTCTAATTTTGGGTTCACTACTACAGCACATTGTTTTCCGGGTTCCTCATTGGAGGGCAAAACTCCCCGGTCTTCGGATCGCCCTGTGTCCGGTTTCCCGAACATTTAGTACAGTGTGGTGTTGTCGTGCCCTCTAAACCACATTTATAGCAAAAGAGATTGCGCTGCGGGCAAGGACATTGTACGAACGAATGACCTCTTTGCTTGCAATTCCAGCACATATAGGTACATGAATCGCGCTTAGGAATTTGCAAGGCCTCTAACTCCATTGCTGGCTCTTCGACATAGGAAATATCAAGCTCGTTTACCTGTCTTCTGAAATTTGGTTGCTGTAACTGCTTTATTCTTAAACCGTCGCTTTGGTTTACGTACTTTTCAATGTTTCTGCAGATATACACCATTTCTGCCAAGCTGCTAGTGCTATAGGTAATTAGAAGTTCGCCTATACGTCGCTTGACATTTTGCTTTATCAAATCGATAAGCTCCCCAGGTGTTTTGGGGTAATGAAGACGAGTGTTCATCAACATAATGACATTGTAAAAATCATCGAAACTCTCATTGTTCCCTTGTCGACGATCGAACATTCTCCGTGAGAGTTCTGAATCGGTTTCGAGGCTCCTATACTGTTCAATCAGCGCCATCTGAAGCGAGCGCCAATCGGCTGCTGGATTAGATTTAAGATACATCCAATACCAGTTTTCTACTTGTCCGGAGACAAAGAGATGAAAGTGTAAGAAGATATCTTCCCAAGAGGATCCGTAACATTCTTTTAGCCGACTCAACCTGAATATAAAGTCGTCAACAGTCATATGTTGGTTATCAAATTTCAAACCCCATTTTTGAAATTCGACTGTTCTTTGGGAGGTAGATGACGACGGAGTGTTTCTTTCCCTTGGAGAATTGGAATTGAGGTTCAGAGCATTAAGCTGACTAATGAAGTTATGGGTATTTGCGCTGAATTGCGCAGGAACTTGTTCAGAGTTATTGCTGGGGGCTGTTTGTGCATTTGCACCAACGGGTTGTCTAGGAGTTCTATTATCCAAACCCTGCGCTGGTTCAGGTCGGTTAGCGTTATATTCTACAGGGTTGACCTGAGGAGTATTGGCTCGGAGCAATCCTTGGACAGTATCAGCTACTTCCCTGCGGATGATTTGCGTTTCTCTTTCAAACTCCTCCCGTCTTGCTCGCAAATCTGCTGACCTACCAAGCCCTATCGTAGCCGTTACTACTTCTTGTATATATTGTGATAGACTTTGATTCGCAAGCGAAGATTGGGCAATAGAAGGATTTAGAGAGTTTTCCTGCCTAGTGCTGTTTTGGATATTAATTGGGGTTTCATTTGACGGATTCGACCTCCGACTTTCATTATTAGTCTCTGCCATCTCAGGCTGTTGCTGCTGAACTACAGCAGGGTTAGACCTACCTGTGATCTCTGGATTTTCACGGCCATTGCCCCTTGACCTACGATTAGATCTTAGATTACAAGCATTCTGGCTAAGATTGCCTCGATTGGCAAATCTTGGTGGCATGGCGGTATGTAATTTTTGTTCTTTTAGAAGTCAACCAAAATGAAAAGGCAATCGATAGAAGGCTACACAGAAAAACCTGAACCACTTGAAGAAAATTCAAAAACTTGTCGGAAATTTTATAACTATTTCTCAAAGGCACCAAGTACCAAACGTTTAACTCAAAAATAAGAAAAACTGATTCGAATAATGCAAAAAAACCAAAGAAAAATAGAAGAAGAATATTGATATATTTCTATCTTTTGATATAACAATTATGTCAAAGGCAAAATGTGTCAAATTATATATTGTGAGTGTGTATATAGAAACTTGTGTGTGGGAAAGTGATGTACAAAAAGGTAAGGTTATTACTTCGACGATAAAGTTGGATTTAAATTCTCAACTCCAAACTCTGAGCTATTTACATCTGTATTTTGTAACTTGTAAAGATAGTGAGAATAAGAAGAAAACAGACTGTTAGGATTCACATTCTGATGCAAGCTATTGATAATGGTTTTACTATAACCGACATATCATGGACATCCGAGAACAAGAATCCATGTAGCTTACTCCATCATTCCACTATGTCTACTGTCGGGATAGGTATTGAGTTGAGATAATATAATGCAGTTTAAAATATATGTATTGTATATATACAGTTTAAAGACATTTTATACCTCTTTATATGATTGTTTATGTTCTGTAGAAGATTACAAAATACTGAGTTGAAGTTATAATGAAATATCTGAACATTAGAGAAAAGTTGTAGAAGGGACGATAAAACGCAAAAGTCGAAAAGTTGTATATTGAGTATGTTGAAGTAAAAAAATTGAGATTCAGACGCAGAACTAAGGAAAGTGGTTTCTAACGAACCTACATCTCTTGGTCGTCTGACGATATCTTTATTCTCAACTACTCTCCGTGATCAAAAATTCCGTTACAGCACAGACAATCGAAGCTACAGACAAAGAATTGGTTTCAAATAACCTATATCTTCCGGACATCAATTTGCTGAGCTGATAGATCGAGATGACTTTAAAGAGGTCCTTTTATCGTGCCCCACGTTGGGCGCCACCTGTGTAACGGAAGTTAGTCCTGTGAAGCGAAAATAATGGCGATCTTATGCTCTCCCAGTAATTCCTAGGATCACAGGAAATCCTACAGAAATCACCGGGTCACTTAACAGGGTGTTCAGAAGGCGTTGTGCTGTAGGCATGCTTGCTTAAAGCGCGGAACTAGCTCGCCGAAATGGGTGGGTTCTTGCACAGGTCTCTGAACTACCGTACATAAACTCCATGCCTAAGAAAAAATGGTCAAATAATTTACCAAAAATAAATCAAATTACTAAAACTCAAGAAGAGCGAATTTAAGAAATCCAAAGTTGAGAAACCGGAAGGTGGAGTTGGTTCCTCTCGAGTGTGACCCTCCCTCTTCCACTACCCTTAAAGGAATAGGGACTACCTAGGTTGCCGCTACACTCTTAGACATATTCGCGATAACCCCTGATGTGTACGCAAACGATCTAATAAGATTCGTTTACGTCATCGTCGCTATACATCTTTTAGACACTCACTTTCCCACATACACAAAATAAACTATTCGCACGACATCATGAAATAAAGTTTCACTAGACTTTAATGAAAATAAAATTCAGGTTATGTATCTCATTCATAACACAATCAGATTTTTTTTTATTTTCTATTCCCGAAATTCAAATAAAAAAATACATTCTATAATTACGCTAAATTCATTATAATAAAATTGATTCTTAAAGTTTATCCCATCATCCCAAACGCCACTTAAACTAAATCCTAATTGATCAATTATTATGTTAGAGGGAAGTTACTTTACTTCTGCGCACCGCAAAAAAATCAACTAGACAAAAAAAACTTGATTTATGTACTCAGGTACATCACTTGCAATACCCTATGCAACTATTTTATGTGTAGTTTTCTTCTCCACTTCACCGATCAATAGATCTTGATAAAAAAAAACTACGTATCTTAAGTCAGCCTCCTTTCCTAGCTTTCCTTTTCTTTTCTTTTTTTTTTTAAACAATTTAATCACAAAGTACTCACTTCAAAAACCAAAATTTATCAAATAGCTAAAGATGCTTTTAAACGAACTCATAGTTCAAATAAAACAATTTATATCAATAATAAAGAATAGAAAATACTAACAGAGCATTGACTTGTGTAGCTCGTTCAAATGCAAATGGAACAAAAAAAAAATGGACTCACCACATACATTATTTGGCAGCGATGTTTGTTGTTAAATTTATTGTTGATTACGTTTCCATGATGATGTGCACAGCATAATGGTTGAATTCGAAGTAGGTATCTATACGTTTTGGAAATCAAAAATTAGTTTTAGGAAAACAAATGAACGAACTTATAATTGAAGTCAGCGATACATTACATTAAATAGTATTACAAAGTATACCTTCTATCACTTTGAGTGAGTACCTACAAACTTTGTTTTGTAAAGATAAGAGTGGCTGGGCAATTTGGGATGGTTTGTTGTTGTGTTGCGGTCGACTGCTAGGTGCATGGGAGCGTGGTCTTTCGCTCATCCCATACGCTCTTGGTGACGGTGCTGCATAGGTTTACGACTACTGCGCTACTTGGCCGTAGTTGTCTGACGCCAAGGCGGTATTTTGCTGTTGAGGGGCGGCTGCTGATCAGATCCTCTGTCGATGACACTCGCCGATTAACCCGCCAAAAAAAATTGATGATTAAACAAAAAATCAGTAATTAATGACTCGTGGTAATGCACGAGAGGTGGTTGTTTGGATGGCGTGTATTACATGCACTCGTCGCTTGGACTTTGATCTGACGACCGTTCTTTATAATGATAAAGAGATTGCGGAGCACGTCGATCGTCGGGCGAGAAGCAACAATTACTGATAGCGAGATTAATTCCCCTCACTTGCGGCTGGATCAATCGGATGCAGATTCTCTTCTCCAATTTGCTGGTTGTTCTTGTTTGGATGGCGATTTTTTTTGGAGATTTTTTTGTTGTTGTTTGTTGATCTGCTATTTAGACCTTCGTGGACGGGATCGAAGCCAACTGGGGTGGTTGGGTGTTCGATTAGGGCGACTTGAATATATGCCGATAGTGGACTCGGTAGCCACGTGTATGGATCGGACAGTATAAATGCAACAAAGTGAGTTTTGCTTTATACTCTGCCGATAAAACTCACACCTACAAGACACCTTTTTTGTGCGTGGGTCTTTGGCAAAAATTATTTTTGGCGCTAAATGAAAATATTCACTTTATTCAAAGTTTTTTTTTTTGTTTAACAATATTACCTGGACAATATTTGACAGACTGCCAAAATACGATTGCTACGCAATCTTTAATATTTCACCTTTTATTTCTTGTGTTGGCAAGAAAATAAAAAAACGTGTAATTAATTTTTTGGGTAGAGTTCCACCATCGGCTGAAGATCCAAGTAAAAAGAACGATGGATTCTGGTGGGTGGAGCCAAGTACACCATCTTACACTTACACTTGGTTTCGTGTGTAAGGTTGGCACCGGTTCTCAAAGTTTTGCCTAGTTTCGAAAACAGAAGTCTGGGAGGCTTTGAAGACTATAAAATAGTGTACGTACATTGGTGGCATTCAAGGACGAATAAACTTTTTTTTTTCCCATTTCTTTTAATTACCTTTCATTGCCAAAGCTAGTTGTAGGTGATCCCCCACAAATTTCCAGAGCAATAATTGGAGGAGGTTTGACTGGCTTTTGAATTTTATTTTCTTTATTTGGAACATAATTCGTAGCTTACAACTTACAAGTTGAATCCTCTTGAGCTGTGGATGACTGGTACTCTGATTACTAAAATCAGAAAGAAAAATCATCTGTTTAGGTGTCTAAAAAAACATCCCAAAAACTTAAGACTTAAATGGTGTTATGACAAGCTGTGTCGGGAGCTGAAAACTGAAATACCTCTTCAAAGAGATACTTATTTTAGTAATACCTAAGTTAGCTCAAATTTTAGGTAATTCCAAAAGAGAATGGCAGGTTGTCAACGAAATTTTGAACAAAAACAAACCTAATTCTGATATTGCAGTCAATAGCCGTGTTTTATTATCAGCGTGATCTGATCCGAATCAGATCACGAAAATAAAACAATACGGATCATAGACGAGTTGTGGCAACAGTTGCTTTCAAAATACGACCATGCCACCAGCCATATTGCAAACATTCTGTACAACGACATTTCAGTTGCTTGTCGGGGGTGTTGCCATATCAATCAAATTAATAATTTTTAATTTTTGAAAGTGAGATTTTTTTAAGAACTTATTTAAAGTGTTTACCATAGACAAACCATACCAAACCATTGTCTCTGGTGTTTACAATCAGTTCGAAATATAATGAAAACCGCAGTTTACACATCTGATCCGCTTAGATTGGAATAATTCTGAGACAAAGCATTATGATTTTCATAATAATACCATAGTTCTCTCTCTGCACACAAACAAAATACGTTTGATTGTTAAAATAAAATCGTCACTTCACATAAATTTAAACCTATTTGTCCAAAAAACTCGGCGAAAACAGTTGCAGTTATAAAATAATTTAAATTTATGCAGCCTGCTAGTTTACATTTTTCATTAGATATTCCGAGATTTTCTGGACATTTGTACCTGATTTGTATTTATGTAAAAACAAAAAAAAAACTCTCACCTTTTTGCCGGAAAACTTGTGAAACAATTATTATTTACGAACTGCGACACATTTCATAAACATTTTTTGTTAAACATTTACTTAAAAAATTATGGAATATTTCGCTGGGTTTGTCATACCTTTACAGAATTAAAAAGCAAAATCTCCAAGGACGGGAAATTTATTGGATGTAAAAAATTGCTTATTGATTTTTTGTGCTATGAAGAGTATTGAAATTTTTAGTCTGGCAACGTGACTGTATGGCTATCTTTTACAGGCACACCAACATTCAAGAATGAAACAAACAGCGCCAAACAGCGCTGCGAGCAATAGTAGAAATAATTTTCAGATCATGGTTCATGATCTCGATGAGAAGCAGGATCATATGCTGTTGTTGTAAGTGCATGTATATCGATGATCTATATAGATCATGGCTGATAATAAAACACGGCTACTATAAATAATACGACGCTTTCTGAGCCCTTAGAAGTTGCCACTGTGTTCAATGAATATTTTTCCCCCAAGGGTACGTCTCCGCGGACCCTAGTTACACTAACCCAGAAGCGTCTGACCCATATTGGACGGATCCCTGGTCAGCGTCTGTTCTCCATGCTAGGAGCGGCTGTGCACCCAAGGAAGGCATGCCTGTGGTTAAAGGCGACTATAATCCAAACCGTTTAAACTTTTCACAAAAGTTAAAATTAAAACATGCAATGAACAAAACAAAAGATTTTAATACCCCAGGTGGTATGCCATTTAAAGTGGTAAGTTCACCCTCTTCGGAGGTCGGTCCCATGGATTCTGGGGGGGCATTTATTGCTTACCGAGAACCCTTTTGGAAAAAGTAAGAGGGTAGAGAGATCACACCATCATCATGATTGTAAAATGGATCCCCTTCGGGTAGGGGTTAGAATTTACCCGAGGTAGGCATGCCTGTCGTAAGAGGCGACTAAAATCCAACCTCCGTATACCGAGCGTGTAGTGTATACAAAAAATGCAATGAACAAAACGAAAAGATTAATTACCCCAGGTGGCAGTCCAGCTTTACTGGAAAATCCACCCTCTTCGGAGGTCGGCTCTACGGATTCTGGGGAGAGCCGCTTATTGCAGTCCATTAACCCTTTTATTAAAAGTTCAAGGGTATCTCGATCGCCTCCATCAAGATCGAATAACCCCGGGAAAAGAAGTCCGCCGGGAGCGCCAGCGCGTGAAAAACGGGACTCAGTGAAAGATATAAGCTCTGAGGAAGAAATTAAAACACTCCGAATCAAGCTTAAGGAAATGGATCTACTCTATCAAACTCTGAAGAAAGAGATAGAACTGTTAAAAGAAGAAAATAATGTTCTAAGGAACACTAATTCTCAGAAAGAACGCGAATGTACTCCACCACGCTTGCCTAGTCAGGAATACCACACTGACGAAGAAGAGCTAGCACGCGAAACGAATCGGTTCCCTAAGAAAAGACCTAGTAAGAAAAGGAGAGCCGGTTCTTCGCCTGAAGTCGAGCCTCTAAGAGAAAAAACGCGTAAAGTACCGCAAGAAAAACAACTCCGAGGGCAAATTCGTCCACCACCTCCAATAAACGTCGCTGGGGTAACGGATTATAATAAGTTACGCAGCCTCCTTAAAGGAACGATAACATCGGAATTTAAGGTAAAATCTTTGAGGAATAATGCGTGGAAAATTAACGTCGTTAACCACGAAGACTACCGGGCAGTGTCCCAAAAGCTAAACACCGAGAAGATCCAGTGGTATACTTTTGAAATAAAGTCAGAAAGGCCACATCGTGTTGTAGCGAGGGGACTCCACCCCTCATGCACCAAAGAAGAGGTTATAAACGACCTCCGTTCCAAAGGGTTTAAAATTCTTGATGCCGTAAATATCATCAAGAAAGAGAAGCAAAAAACGGAAGAAGATAAGGACATCCTGGTAAGGCGTGGACTTCCGCTCTTTATGCTTACCTTCGATAGGTCTGATAATATCGAAGATATCTACCGAATTAAAACCATACTTAATATTGTGGTAAAAATCGAGCCCATGCGCAGAATTTTTTTTTTTTTTTTTTTGTTATTGATTTGAAAATAATTCCACAGTGCAAACGTTGCCAAGAATTCAATCATACGCAAATGTATTGCAAAAAAGAGCCGCGATGTGTAAAATGCGCCGGAAGTCATTTCTCCCAAGACTGTGGAGCAAATAAAAAATCCTCCGCTACCTGTGCTAACTGTAAGGAAAAGCACCCGGCAAATTATAGAGGCTGTGAAGTAGCTAAGGAGTTGCAAAAACGGAGAGATGCGCTACTCAAAAGCCAAAATAAAAAAACTAAGCCGCTTACCAAGGTAAAGCGTAGGACCGCCCAGGAGGTAGTAGGCAATATAAAACCTCCGGTTCAAAAGCGTAGCATTGTCAGAGAAAGAGAGACAATTGAAAGGCCCTCGACCTCTGTTATCAAAAGAAACGCTACTGAAAAGTTACCACCAGGAAAGCCATCGAATAGTGGCCCTCGGACAGCTAGAGTACAGACCTACGCTCAGGCCGCGGCATTCGAAGGAGCGAAAAACGTTGAAACTTCGCCGGACCCTGTTTCTCATGTTTTCTCAGTTATTCTCGAGAAACTTGAAGAACAAAGCAAAATAAATAAAATTATTTTCGATCGCTTGGTTAAGCTCGAAAATAATTCACGGAAAACGCGTGCTCCAAAAATAACATGAATGAAAAGCCAATGTTAAAAATATGCACTTGGAATGCAAATGGGCTTTTACAAAAACTCGGCGAATTGGAAATATTCATACGCGAGAAAGATATTGACATTTGCTTGATTTCTGAAACTCACGTGAAAAAGGGATCGAATTTAAAAATAAAAGGATATAATGATTTCCACGCTTGTCACCCATCGGGGAACGCCAGAGGTGGATCATCATTGCTTATTAAAGACTGCATTGAACAATACGAAGACCTGAAGATAGAGCTCGAAACTATGCAACTGTGCACGATTCGAGTTAAAAATAGTCAGCGTACTCTTAGAATTTCATCTATCTACTGTCCACCGCGTTCCGCGCTTGAAAGAAGTGATTTCACTAACCTGCTTAAATCGCTCAAACCAAACTTCATTATTGGCGGCGATTTTAATGCGAAGCACACGTTCTGGGGCTCCAGATACATCTCGCGAAAAGGTAGAATGCTCTATGGGGCAGGTATGGAATACAGTTGCGATTTCCTCTCGACGGGCAAACCGACCTACTGGCCAACTGATACTTCAAAACTACCTGACCTGATAGATTTTTTCGTTGTGAAAGGAATACCTACCAACCACATTAAAGTTGAAGAGAGCTTTGATCTATCATCTGACCACTCACCGGTTATATTAACATTGAGTGTAAAACTAGTCAATAACCTAGAGCCAGCGAGATTA
This sequence comes from Cheilosia vernalis, assembly GCA_949126925.1. Classification (NCBI taxonomy): domain Eukaryota; kingdom Metazoa; phylum Arthropoda; class Insecta; order Diptera; family Syrphidae; genus Cheilosia; species Cheilosia vernalis. The sequence continues at coordinate 22,082,342 of OX421361.1, read as the reverse complement.
ACTGGTAGAAAAACTAACTGGGAAGGCTTTAGGAACGAAATAGAAGAGAATGTTGAACTGAGAGTTCCACTTACGACACCCTATGAACTTGAGGTTGAGGTTGATCGCTTTGTCGAGATCGTACAGATCGCCTCCTGGAATAATACGCCTAATCCAAGGAAAACGCCGGCCAAATACGGGCTACGATATCCTCCCGAAATAAAAGAATTGGTCAACGAAAAAAGGAAGGCGCGTAAGAAATGGCAACAGAGTCGCGCTCCGCAACATAAAGCACATTTGAATTATTTGTGCAATTTGTTGAAGACAGTTATTAAGGATTTTAAAAATCGTGCGATAGGTTCTTACCTTGAAAGTTTAACAGCGAAAAAAGATTCCAATTATTCACTTTGGAAAGCTGTAAAAGGCACCAAAAGGCCCAAAATACCCGCGCCGCCAATTAGAATTAATCAAAATGAATGGGCAAGGGAAGATAAGGAAAAAGCGGACGTTTTTGCCGCTCATCTCGAAGAAACTTTTAAACCGTACGATGGCCAAGCGATCCACGACAATGCTAATAGGGCGGAATCACAATCTGACGATTCAACACTCACAAGTGCAACGCTAAGGGAACTAAAACGTGAAATCGAATCCCTAAAACCTAAGAAAGCTCCTGGTTATGATTTGATCACCGGAGAAGTTCTCAAAGCTCTTCCAAGGAAAGCATTAATTAAGCTCCTTCATATTATAAATGCTGCACTCAGACTAAAACACGTGCCGAGTCAATGGAAAGTCGCGGAGGTCATAATGGTTTTAAAACCAGTGCCTTGATTTTGTGCGGTTTTTGAGGCGATGTCGCTAGGGAACGTTCCGAATCGGATTTGAGTGTGTGAGTGAGGACGCGCGCTGTGAGCAACGTGACCGTAGTGCAATAATTTGGCACTTTTTCGAGGACCCTCATACTATTTGTTGCTACTTTTTCCCTTTTCTTAGTATGAAAATTCACTTTGGGAATTTTAGAAACGCTGTGATTTCCAAATGAATTTCTATAAAACATAACGGTGCTGTCTATCAGAACACGATTATAGTGTTAGGAGAGCCAACAATTGTTAAATATTGTGCGAGAATTCTTAAATTGCATAGTAGCTTTTGAAATGACACTTTTTTCTTTCACCGCTCCTGTTTTTTGTTGCTTTTCACAATTTCGCAACGATCTCCCGGATTGTTAGAGAAAGGTTATAAATTTTGGTTTTAGTTTCACAATACAATATAGACTGTAAAAAGATCACTCTCTCAGAACGTTTCTTTTATAAATAAACCCAAAACAACCAAATAACATTAGAATTAGATGTCTTTAAGGCTGTTCTGCGGGTAAGCTAGACAGTACTTTAGATGCAATTCGTTTTTAAATGACAAATTTTAAAATGAAAACCTTTTAGCTTTGATTTTTATTTATAAGTATATAAAAAATTAATTGAATTTTGTTTATAAATTATATCAACTCATTTTTATATCTACTTTTAAGATCTCTTTCAATTTAGTTTTGTGTGCCTTTTTCTGACTCTGTTACATAAATTCAGTATTTTCTCCCAATATTTAACAAGTATTATAGCCGCCTTTACACTATTTACGCGTTATTTTTTTAAACATATTCATTTTAAAATCACAATTTTTAAAACTTTTTTAAGTACTATTCACATGAGCGCGAATTGCGAACAAATGAATTTAATTGTATTTATGAATTGAAAATTGATTTGTATACTATTTACCACCAAAGCCTTATATTAAATTAATCTTAAGTCTAATCTAAAAAAAAATCGGACTCTCAATCGATTTAAATAGCTCAATTTACAATTGTTACAGCAATTGAAAATTCTTGCAGCGAATTGTCACACTTTATTCACAATCCACATAAAACATTCGCGGATCCACAAACCCACGAATGAAAAAATTCTATCGCATTTAACATTAAACAATGATTGAAGTGATTGAAGTGTCAAAAATGTTCGCTTGTTCGCAGTTCACTCGCAATTGGCTCTCATGTGAATAGTCCTAAAATGTGAATTTTCCAAATAATAAAAAGGAACAAAGGAACAACAAGTGTCCTCGAAAAAGGTACCAAATTGTCGCACAACGGTCACGCTGTTGTCATTTCTTCTCATCCGACATCCTTCTCGCTACCTAAAAAGGTCGCGTGTGGGAAAGCTCGCCTGGAATTTGCAGGAACAAACCGATATAAGAACAGGAAAAATTGGAAGTTGTCAGTTCGCGACATCACTCACACATTTATAGAATCCGCCTATACGTGAACCCTTTCCGACACCGCCATTGCGGAAAAAACCGCACAAAATCAAGGCACAGGAAAACCGCCAAATGAAGTAAAATCATATAGACCGATTTCCCTTCTTCCAGTAATTTCCAAAGTATTCGAGAGAATATTGCTAAGGCGCCTACAACCGGTTATTGAAGACAATAATCTAATCCCTGACCACCATTTGAAGAAAAAAAGATTTGCTCAAGCGTATTCCTTGACGTCTCACAAGCCTTTGATAAGGTGTGGCACGACGGCTTGAAATTTAAGTTACGACAAGTTCTCCCCGCAAGCCTATATGATATTCTAGAATCATATCTCGGGAATAGGCTCTTCCGTGTTAGAAATGGAAACGAATACTCGGAGCTAAAAGAAATTTCGGCCGGGGTACCGCAAGGAAGCGTCCTTGGTCCGCTTCTCTATTTGTTATATACTCGCGATATTCCAAGGGAAGATGACACTACCCTTGCTACATTCGCCGACGACACAGCTATCCTAGCAGTAGGTAATACAATCGAAGAAACGACTACAAAACTGCAAACCGCAGTGAATAAGGTAAATGAATGGACAAGGAACTGGCGGATCGCCTTAAATGAAACTAAATCTGTACATGTGAATTTCACGTATAAGAAAACCAATGACTTGCCAATTTTCATAAATATGGCCCGAATACCCTTTGCAAACGAGGCCAAATATCTGGGAATGACACTCGACGCAAAGTTGAAATGGAGTTCGCACGTGAAAATGAAACGTAAAGAACTCGATATCAAATATAGAGAAATGTACTGGTTACTCGGAAAACATTCCCAGGTCAGTACTGAGAACAAACTGCTTTTATACAAGCAAGTGCTAAAGCCGGTGTGGACCTACGGTATACAACTTTGGGGTTGTACCAAGAAAACAAATGTCAATATTCTACAAACTTTTCAAAATAAAGTTCTTAGAGAAATTGTACAAGCACCATGGTATATTAGAAACGACGATATCCATAGGGATCTCGGAATTCCAACAATCGAAGCTGAAACTAGAAGCTTCGCGAGAAAGCATAGAAACCGTCTAATCGGACATATCAACAATATCTACAGTCCGACAAATCTTGGACGAGAGCAATTTATTGCGCCGACTACAAAGAACGAAACCGTTCGACTTGGCAAGATAAGATTAACCGCGTTTAATTTGCGGAACACGCAGGATCTTTCATTGGAAAGTAACCTGTCAAAAGTTTTTTTTTAATGATAGAAAAATTGCTTTATAAGTTATAGTGATGCGCGATAATTCAAGATCGTATCGATACATCGATACTTGAATATCGAAATGAAAATATCGATGCAAACAAAAAATCGGCCCGAAAAAATCGATAATATCGATAATACCGATTTTTTATGAATAATTTTGATTTTTGTGTATAATCTAGATTTTCCTTCTCTTTACGATAGATACTAGCACTTGGAAAGGTTCTATATGATTCAACATCTAGATATAGATACTTTTAAACAATTCGTATCGTTGTAGAGAGTATAGGAAGGCATTACATGCTGATAATTGCAAGAATTCATAGCTAAAAGTATCTATAAACTGTTGTTATATTGAGCTATATGAAATAAGCCAATGGCAGCCAAATAAAACATAAAAATGCATTAAAAGGTCTGTTTTTTGTGCTTCGATCTCAGCAAAGCAAAGTAAATTAGGATTTTTGGTACACAATTACAACTATGGGCTGGGCCCTTGGATCCTTTTTTTTTAACACCAAAACGATATTTTTTTCCCCCTTTTCCAAAATAAAAATTATGTTGTTCCCCCCAAAACCAAAAACCTATTTAAGTTTTATTTTAACATTTTATGTTTTATTTTAATATCTTAGAACCAAGCAAATAAAAAAAAAAATTATAGGAATTATATTTAAATATATATTATGTACCCACCTTAAAGTTTGTACATTGTGCTATGTATTGTGAAGTCTTAAGCAGCTTTTTTCTACCACAAAGTCGAAATAATTTTTTTTAATAGATTGTTTGTGTACAAAATCCAGCCAAAGTAGAAGTAGACAATTTGTTTCGTATTTTTGTATAATTTAAAAATGGTGTAGTCTTTCGAGGACTTTATTTAAATAAAATTTTTAATGTTTTTTTGCGTGCTTAGATTGTTTTCCCCCCAAAAATTCCTTCCACCTTTTTCCCCCTTTGTTAGAAAAAATCGATAAAATTAACGACTTTCCCCCCAATCTAGTATTAATTGGACCCTTAATTCCAAAAAAAATGGTTTTCGTTGAACTTGTTTTGCATGCATAACATACAGGTCTCTATGAAAATGTAGCACACATCTACAAATCCATCAGGCAACGGCGGGCAGATGCGACGTAGATAAGGAATTGGTGGAGTGTGAAAATGTTTTATCTTTGTCACAGTATTGTGGTATTGTTTGAGTGCAAAAAAATCGGTGGTAAATAATCGATGCATCGATAATATCGAAATGAAAATATCGAGTGAAAATATCGATATTTTTTTACGAAAATATCGATGAATCGAGTGATTCGATATATATCGCGCATCACTAATAAGTTATATCTTAGTTGCAGTATCTAACAATCTTTAGAAGGGTGGTGTTTTTAGTCAGTAAAAATCTGACACTACTATGAGAACGCGCTTGCTATTCTCATAGTGTCTTTGGAAGATTTTCACCTACCCTCGGGAAAAAAAAAAAAAAAAAAAAAAAATTAAAATGGATGAAAACCAAACTCTGAATGCTATATATTCAGAAGTCTGCAAAGAAAGAGATGGGTTTAAGCAACTAAACGAGACATTAATCCAAGAAATTAATAGTTTAAAGCAGGAGTTGCAAACGTTGAAAAATCAGATCAACAGCCAAAACAAAGAAAAAGAAATAATTAAAGTAGTTGAGTTCTTAACTGATGAGGAAGAACTACTGAAAGAGACGGAAAGAAAATCCAAAAACGGGAACAAAAATAAAAAACGGAAAATGAGCACATCCCCAAAGATCTCATCTCCGAAAGAAAGCTATCAAGCTACGAATTATGTTCCAAATAAAGAAAATAAAATTCAAAAGCCAGTCAAACCTCCTCCAATTGTTGCTCTAGAAATTACAAAGTATGAAAGCTTAGTTAAGTCATTGGAGGAAAATAAAATTAAAGCTAATAAATGGTAATGACATTAAAATAAATGTAGATGAAGAAGATTCTTATAGGAGACTTACCAAAATACTTAACCAAAAAAAGGTGCAATGGTACTCTTATGAGAATAAACAAACTAGACCAATTAAGGCCCATTTTATTCACTCGAAGTTGAGCACAACTTGGGGATTTTTATATGGGAAACTTCCCAAGTTGTGTTCAACTTCGAGTGAATAAAATGGGCCTAAGGTTGTTGTAAAGAAACTACACTTCTCATGCTCGCCAGAGAGTGTAGTTAGTAGTTGGGTGATTCTACAGAAGATGAATGAAAATTATCAAAATTTCGGCACGACATTTTTGAAAGCAATTAGGTTTTAAAACTATGCCTAGTTAAGCATTGGAACGTTTATTCACATAATCTAAAGCGGCCAGTCATAAAAATTAAAACCAACAATTTTAGGGCCATTTTTTAAAAACAGATGATCAGGGGACTGAGTACTTTTTCAGGGGACTGATAAAAAGACAGACAAATCTTGTTTTTCATTGTTTTTATTAAAACTATAAAAAAGGATATATGTATTTCTTCAAAAAAAAAAACATAAAAGGATACTTAATTTATTAAAAAATAAATAATTTTTTAGACTTCAGTTATTGTTCACATTAAGTAGTTTTTATAAAAAAGATTAAGAGATCATTCATTAGGTACGTAAGTAAAATAATTAATCAAAAGTCTTAAAAATAATTCAAAAACGGTATTTTAAATGCTGCGTTTAACATTTAGTTCTTGTACTCTAAGTTGTAGTTTATTAAATAAACATAAATAGTTTATTAAATAAACACAAATAGTTTATTAAATAAACATTTTTTCAGACTTCAGTTATTGTTCACATTAAGTAGTTTTTATAAAAAAAGATATATAGAGATTGTGTTAATACTTTTTAAATTAAAAATAAAGTTAAAATTAGAAATAAAAAAATTAAGAAATGTTCATTAGGTACTTAAGTAAAATAATTAATCAAAAGTCTTTCAAATAATTCACAAACGGTATTCTAAATACTGCGTTTAACATTAAGTCTTGTACTCTAAGTCGGAAGAGCAGTCTGGGCAAGTGAAAGCTTTTGGATCACTTTTAATGCAATCCTCTTGTGCCCATAGATTGCAGATGATGCACTGGATCCAATCCTTTCCAGTGGAATCATCGCTGTATAAAAGACCACAGATAAGACAGAAGCAATCGTCTGCCTCGCGAGTATTTTTTTTTTTTTTTCATTTTTAAGTTTTTGTACGTTTTCTTTACATATATGTTTTCTCCTCTTTTCAGATTTACCTTTCGCATTGATTTTTTTTATTTAGTCCTTTGGATGTTGATGGTAGTACTTCAGGTGGGGATTTAAATATCTTACGAAGTTGTTCTTTTTGAACAGCTGGGCTTGGAGTTTCTGAGTCTGAATTTCCATAAATATCATCTACACATCTTCTTAATTTTGCAGGATATTCTAAGATTCCCAATAAATAATGCTCGCATCCACATTGATTTAAATTGCAGAAACAACTGAGCGTTTTCATCATAACTTTTCGTGGTAAGAATGCGTTTCCTTGTACTTGATGGACTTTCAGAGTGCCGGTGAAAGGTATCAAAATCGGCTGATCCATTAAAACTAATGTTGTCATGGATGTAATATCGGAATCTGTCACCGTAAAAATAGCTATGTTAGGACATCGATTTTGGATTGCATCACAAAACTCGTTCAAATTTGTTACGTCTCCCCCATATGCCACAACGTTGTCTGCAGTTCTTTTACAGACAGCGCCTACACCATCGGGAGCTCCTTTGCCATGACCCGCTTCATGATAATTCCAGGTCCAATTTACAATTCCTGGGTACATAAGGTTGCGTTTTCGACGTAATCTATCGGACCTTGCCTTTCCCAAAGCTATCTTTGGTGTTGATTTTGATGAGCCTTGATCTTCTTGCAACATAGGACTTTGTTGCAAGGGATCCCGGTTACCCTCATCAAATAAACTGTCTGGCTTATAGGTTAGGTTAGGTATGTGGGTTGGTAGAGTAGGGTAGATACTACTATACCACACTTAGGTCCTTGTGGACCCATTGTGATACCCTTTTTTTTGGGGGTTAACCGTCGGTGTTGTTGATGGTCAGCTTGTATCATCCTTCTTGTATTTACCCGATGCCGTCCAGCCATCCTGATGCCCTCAAAAACCTGTAAAGATCAGAAAGTGTAACATCAGAAAGTTCTCGTAAGTCATGGAAGTAGAAGCTTCCAAGTGTTCTGTTCCTCAAGTGACAGAGGCTCGGGCAGTGACAGAGGAAGTGAGGTGTGTCCTCATGGACCTCTTCGTCTCCGCAACCTCTACATATATCGTCATCCTTGAGATTTAGTTTCATCAAGTGATTTCTTAAGAAGTTATGACCCGTTAGAGCCCCTACCAGCTTAGACAGCGATGGCCTGTCAAACTGTAGAAGTTTGAATGTTCGGCCTTTGTCATATGCTGGCCATAGCTTCCGAGATACTTCACAGGTAGTTAGTGCTTTCCACCTGTTATTGGTTTTCATACGAATCTTGTTCTCCACTCGTTCTCTGAAATTACATAGTGGAGGCTTGATCGACTGTAGTGCTCTATCATTATCCATTGCGGACCCCTTTCTCGCCAGTTCATCAGCTATCTCATTGCCGGCTTTGTCACTGTGTCCAGGGACCCAGCAGAGATTCGTGGAGTGCTGCGAGCAAAGAACCTCGAGCTCTTCGCGACAGCGGTGAACTAGCTTCGATTTAATTTCTATAGCAGAAATTGCTTTAATAGCCGCCTGGCTATCAATGAAAATGGTAATATCTTTACGTGGTATTGCCAACAATGACACCATTCGGGTCGCTTCCGCGATTGCCAGAATCTCTGCTTGGAAGACACTACTGCTATCAGGAAGCCTGATGGAGCAGTTTATGTTCAATTCCTCACAGAATATACCGGCATCGGTTCCACAGTCCATCTTTGATCCATCTGTATAGATGGATAGCGATTTCCGCTTTGTGGGTTCATCTGTTCTCCATTCATCTCTGCTCGGAAAGGAGTAGGTGAATGGTCTATCAAAGTTCAGATGGGAGACATGTAGTCGGAAGTGACATCATTCCGAACGTTTTTCTCTAGGATTTGTGCGTGCCCAAAATTGCATGATTTCCATGTATTAGTTTGACTAATCGTCAAGGCACTTTCGGTAGCAGATTCTTCCATGTATAGGTCCAGAGGAGTTAGATTGAGAATTGCCTCCAAACCTGCTGTGGGTGTAGTTCTCATTGCGCTGGTTGTTCCTATACATGCTAGTCTTTGTATCTTTGCCATTGCCTTGAGATTGGTCGCCTTGCCCGCGGCTTGCCACCAGACTACGCTGCCATATGTGAGTATTGGCCGCACGATTGCCGTGTACATCCACAGGATTATTTTGGGGTTTGGTCCCCACCTCCTGCCAAAGATGCGGTTACATGCGTAGAAAGCGTTAGCTGCTTTCTTTACTCTTTCATTGACATTCGGCTTCCAATTAAGTTTCCTATCGAGGATCATACCCAGGTATTTCGCCCTATCCGTCACCTTTAGAGGTATTCCCTCAAGAGTTGGTGGCTGGAATTGTGGTATTATTCTTTTGTTTGTAAAAAGGTTTTTTGGGGGTTGACGCCAAGGCCGCATTGCTTTGTCGACGTACTAAGTGTTCTAAGTGAATTCCCTAGGAGGTCACTTATGGTTTGTAAGAATTTGCCTTTTGCAAGCAAAACTACATCATCTGAGTATGCAGTTACCGTGACGCCCATATTCTTAAATCTGATTAGTATCTCATTAATGACAAGTACCCAGAGTAGAGGGGAGATGACCCCTCCCTGCGGAGTGCCTCTTGCAGCAGTTACTCTAAGTTCTGTGTCACCTATTTTCGCGTTGATATTCCTTTCACTAAGTAAATTTACAATCACATTAGTAAGAGATTGGTCAACATTTGAATTCTGTAGTGCTCTCTTGACTGCGCATGTTTTGACATTATTGAAGGCACCTTCAATATCCAAGAACGCCGCCAGTGTGTATTCTTGATCTTTTAATGACTTCTCTATAGTGCTAACTACCTCATGCAATGCGGTTTCCACCCCTTTGCCTTTGATATAAGCATGTTGGGCAGAGGAAATCGCATTGTCATCTAATCGACTGCGTATAAAGACGTTCATTAGTTTTTCAAAATGTTTAAGAATAAATGATGTCAGACTTATCGGCCTGAAGTGCTTAGCGGTAGTGTGGCTAGATTTCCCCGCCTTCGGAATGAAGACGACCCTAACCTCTCGCCAGGTTTTCGGAATGTAGCCGCATTCCAGACTGCGAATGAAAAGTCATTTTAAGATCGGTGTAATGATGGTCTTAGCTTTCTGGAGCATGATTGGAAAAATACCGTCGCATCCAGGGGATTTGAACGGAGAGAATGTATCAATTGCCCAGTTTAATTTATCTTCGGTTACAAGTTCTACCGGAATAGTCGCTACTGTGGTACTAAACCTAGACTGATTAGTCTGATTCGTTGTACATCCCGGAAAATGAGTCTGCAGTAGTAGACTGAGAGTCTCCTCACAGGATTGTGTCCAAGTGCCATTAGTGTCTTGAGATATCCGGGGACTGAGGATTCTTTGCACAAGATTTTCCGAAGTCTAGACGATTCTGTGGTGCTTTCGATATCACTACAGAACGTGCGCCAGGTTGTGCGTTTAGCACTAATAATAGCCTTCTTGAATGTCCGTTGGCCGAGCTTGTATCTATCCCAGTCTGTTTGGGAGTTCGTGGCCTTTGCCAAGTTGAAGAGCGCTCTGGTTCTCCTTCTGATTTCAAGGAGATCCTTTGTCCACCATGGTGGAGACTTCCTGTTCTTTATTGTCCGTAAAGGACAGGCTTTATCATATTATGCTTCGAGTAGAACTGTGTTTAACATTTCTGTTGTTGCATGGATTTCACCTACCGTCTCTATTTTTTGTGATTTAAGTTTTTGGTCACTCTTGGCTATTTCTGAGAAGAATGTTTCCCAGTTAGTCAATCTAGGATTTCTATATTTACCCAAAGGGGCAGTTTGCTCGTCAATGAGGAATTCTATAATTCTGTGATCTGAGAAGGATGGTTCTGTGGAAACTTTCCATTCCCGCACAGAGAGAGTAAGTGAGTTGTTATAGAGAGTTATATCTAGAACCTCACGCCTATTCCTTGTTATAAATGTTGGTTCATTACCAACATTGGCTACTAGTAATCTATTTTTATAATAAATTCTAAGAGAGACTCACCCCGGTCATTGATGTCGGTACTTCCCCAGAGCGTATGGTGGGAGTTAGCATCGCAGCCTAGAATTATGTCCCATTTGCCACGCTCTGCTTCTCTAACCAATGAGTTGGTTAAATCGGATGGTGGATTGGCGGATTCGTATGGCATGTATATTGCCGCCAGTACAAGAGCGTTTTTTCCCACCCTGTCCCATTTGACCACAGTTTGGTCGGTATTGCTGAGGCTAGGTAAGAGAAAAAGTTTAATTTGTTTTCTGGCGACGATACATGTACGAGACTTACCAATGTCTGATGTACTGTTATAGACCAGCAAGTCTTTTGAACTTAACCCTCGTATTTTACCCCGAAAGGTCCAAGGTTCCTGTACTAGGGCGACATCGATTTTCCTGGTCTCCATAAGAAGAACCAGATTGGCGCTAGCCGCCTTACTGTGATGAAGATTTATTTGTATTATCTTCATCACGGGCAGCTTCTATTTCTCCTCTGCTCTTCTGCTTTTCCGCTATCAGCCTGAGCTTGCAGCGTGTAATGCCTACTCGGACCTTGAAGTCGTGCTTGCGGAGTAGCGGTAGCGATTTGTGACTTAAGAGTACTGTCACTTCCATACCCTTTTCGGTGTACTCACTCGTTTCTAGGATTTTCCACTCCCTGCATTGAAGTTCCGGGTTAAGGAATTGCAGGTTGCGTTCTATCCTTTCCGCGGGTAGGTACGGTCCTCGAATAAGTATTCTGCCTTTTGGTCTGGTAATGCTAAGAATCTCCTTTCTATCAACAACACGCAGATCGGCATTTGACCAAGGTGCTTTGGTGTTGTTGACGAAGTTCTTCAACCATACCAGCGTTTCTTTATCGTCACATTCCATCATCTTGAATCCTTTGAAGGTGGATAGCTGTCCAAAGAGTGGAAGCTTATCCTCTGCCTTCACGATAGCGTCATTGACACCGTCTAGGATTCTTTGTTCAATGAATTCCCATTGGTTAGCGGTAAGTCTTCGATTTGAATTACCAAGGTCGATAATTGCGACACGAAGACTTTCCTTCACCTTCTCAGCAAATTTCAATTTTTTGGCCTGCCTACCTACAACCGGGGAGATTGTGTCGTCATGCCTGCCTCTTTTAGAGACTCCAGGAGCGTTTTCAGATTTGGATGTATCCTTGTCTGAGACAGCGCCCGGCGGCCTGGGTTCGGTCGCAGTCGAAGTAAAAGGCAAGCGGCATTTCGCTTAACTGAGTTGACGCCCGGTTTTTCGGGTTTTGACCTACCCAAGGCGGAAGGCAAAAGGCATTCCTCTCTTGGTCCAGTCATCTTCCCTATCCCAGTTGGGTTCTGCTTCCTATCCCTCTGGCTGCTGCGCCAAGCACCTACCGTCGATGTCATCATTTCCCGAGCTCTAGCTAGCTGTACCGTTTACTTTTCCGTAAAGGAATTCGGGTCACGGCGTTTAAGCCTATTGATCAACCTACGTGCATTCCTGCGCATTTTAAGTGGATCAGTCTGCTTATCTACTGTACTGGACGGCTTGTTGTCTACCACCAAATTCGCCGCGGTGACAGCTGAGGCTTCGGTTAAATCCAAACATTCAGTATCCTTTGGCTTACTTGGCTTATCGACAACAGTAACTGCACTGTCCAGAGTCGAGTTTGTCTCTCCCGGTGAAACATTCTTGTCCTCTTTGTCCGCTACTTCTTTTGCGGGGTCAGATGCAACAGACCCCTGCCCCGATAGGCTAAGGCATATCACAGGCATGGGCGGCTGCATCAGAGCGCCCTTGCTCGAGGTTTCAGAGAAGCCAGCCCTCGGTGGGCTATTAGCACAAGGCTCACCGCCCTCCAAAGACTGACTTCCTAGAAAGTCAAGAGCATTTTGAAGTCGCCGTTTGTCATTGTCTCCTAAGTGTTGTCTTTTCTGCAGCTTTTTAATCGTCATTTTGCAATTGATTACTTTTTTCCTAATTGAGGCTGTTGACGATATGGAGAATTTGGCTGAGCTGGCGATGGAACGTGTGTCATCATCCTCAAGAAAAAGCTTCTCAAGTCTGAGGTCAACCGTTCCCTCCTGTCTGGCGTATTCTCTCTGATGAATTCTAGAGTTGCCTTCTTCCTCGTTGAAGTTTTTTTTTGTAGTGAGTCGCTGAATAGAGTTTCCAATTTTTACGAGCTTGTCTGCGCTCACGTTTAGTCATTTCAGAAATCGCTTTTCTTTGCCCCTTTTCCTTTTTCTTTAGGTATTTTTGTCTTTCATTTTCTTTTTGGGCTGCATGTTTAACAGGATCAGTTTTATTTTTATGGTACCGAAGTCTTTCAGCATCTATTTTTTTTTTTTTTTTTGTAATTGTTGCTCCCTGCTTAGCTTCGATTTTGGTCTTCCCATTTTCTTGTCTAAAAGAAAAACATTAGGATACAATAACGATAAAAATAAACTTAAATAATTACATTAAGTAAATATGGCATTAAATAAGTAAATATTTGCTACGTAATGGAAGGAAATAACGGGTGATTTTTTAGCTGGTTTGGTTTTGGCAACACTGGTTTTGACAGCTGACGTGTGTATGGGCCGGCGGCATTATTGGGCCATATTTCTTCAAAGATGATGCGAATCGCAGCGTTACTGTCAATGGTGAACGCTACCGAGCGATGATAACAAACTTTTTTTTGCCCGAAATGGAAGTTCTTGACTTGCATGATATGTGGTTTCAACAAGACGGTGCCACATGCCACACAGCACGCGAAACAATGGCGCAATTGCGAGGCGAGTTTGGTGAACAGTTAATTTCACGTTTCGGGCCGGTCAATTGGCCGCCTAGATCGTGCGATTTGACACCATTAGATTATTTTTTGTGGGGGTATGTCAAGGCTAATGTGTATAGGGACAAGCCCGCTTCGATTGACGCACTGGAAGCCAACATCCATGCATTCATTCGTGAGATACCGGCCGATATGTGTGAAAGAGTATGCTAAAATTGGACTCAGCGGATGGGCTACCTGAGACGCAGCCGCGGTCAACATTTGCATAAAATTATCTTTAAACATTAAATTGCAAGGTTCAAACTATCGATTCAAATAAATATTTCATTCATTTTTTCGAATTTTTTGTGTTTTTTTTTTTTAAAAAGTTCTAAACCTCTTAAAAAATCACCCGTTACAATATCTTCTCAAAATTTCTCAGTCCCTTGGATAGAATATCAGTCCCCTGTTCATTTAATTGTCAGGGGACTTAGGCCAGGGGACTGAGTGTTTTGATAGTTTTTGTGCAATAAACATAGTTTCCCATTATTGGAAATTGTTCTGGGTTGTGTTGTCCAATATACACACTCTAGAAACTTCTTATAGAATTAAGAAATAGGGAAAATTGAAACACGTCCGTTTTCTTGTGTTGATAAAAACGTTATAATAATTTCTTTATTCGATTATGTACATTTATATAAAGGAAAAATACTGTTCAAGTAACGATTGTTTATATAGTACTTTAAGTTTGACATTTATCATAAAACTCTCCACCAAATGTGGAATCTAATTAGTAGGGTTACCAATAAGTTATAATTTGAATTAAAAACATTATTTGTGTTACAATAAAATCATATTTATGTTTCGCCAACATTCTCCCCCGCCGTGAACGCAGTTCGCAACATCGATGTCATCAGCACCTCAGTCCATTTATTGAAGGCCAACCCTGGAACGCATTCTACCTTGTGTGCAACTGGTGTCATCTCACAACATGTAAAGACAAACATTATTAGCGCATTTAAAACAAACATGCAAAAAGGTGACAACATCATAAAACAAAAAAATGCGTAATTGCAACGAAATGACTGCATAATTGGTATTTTGGTTCCGCTCACTCACCCTATCGAGCAAGCTCTTATTGTTTTTTCTTCTCCTTCTTCGTTGACCAAAGGTGACGATGACTGCTGTTGTTGTTGTTGCATTATTGCAATTCGCGAGGTGTAGTAAATTTTCCATTATCGTAAATGGACGCGGTGGTGTTTATTTCGATTCTTTTGGTTTTGTGTTTAATTTAAATAATTTGGAGTGTTTTATTTTATCTTAATGTGTAGTGTATTATATGATTCCATCAATTTCTGGCTGTTTACGGTAGGCGTAGGAGAAAGGTAAGTGTTTTGTGCATAATTATTATTATTTTATACGGTGGTGACTATGGGTTTTCATTGATAATTTTTTTATTTTTTTTTTTGTTTCGGTTTCGCGATCGCGTTGTGTGTGTGTGTGTGTGTGTGTGTGTGTGTGTGTGTGTGTGTGCATAGAATGGAAACGCGCGAATTATTTAGGTCGTGGCGTGATTGCGGAAAAAAAATATTTTATTCTTTTTTATTATTTTATTAGTAAAAAGCGAACCGACTTCCACGACAGTCTGAACTAAACTCAAACTCGATCTACATTTTGGACTTCTTTTTATCTTTTCAGTTTTATTGATTATTGTCAAATCGACAATATTTGCCAACCCACGTTTAGTGTTTACGAATGATTATCTTGTGTTTATGTTGCATCTGCAGAAGGCAGTGCAAGTAGATATGTTTTGTTTATTTCCCGTGGAGGGCAACGGCTATCTCAGACAATATGTCATCATATTTGTCTCTTCGAGATGCTGACGTATACATAACTTCTCCCTCCTTTACTTTAAAATTCTCCTGAATTTTGTTATGTATTTTACATATTTTCATACGTATGAAAATGATTATGATCACAATGATTAATATTGTGACTAAGCTAAAATTTATTCCGTAAGATATATTTTTGTGATATTGAAGTTCCTCAATCTTGTTGAGATTTTGTATATTTTCTATGGCAATGTCGTCCAATGTAATTTTATTTGTAAAGTTATGTAGACTTTCATTTGCTGGATAGTAATACCTCTCGTGGAAGAATTCTTTAATATTTGACATGTAAAAAAATTCCTTAATTCTAATTTCACAATTATTGAAGTGAACCAGGATATTTCCTGTTACATTTAATTTTCTTTCATCACAAGTTTGGATTATACTTAACTTATTAGCATTTTTTATTACAATTGTTTCGTCATCTAATGTTATAATTTCAGTATTACTGTTCTTTATTAGTTTACAAGTTTTTTTGAAAATGCAATGTTTACTTAAGCTTAATTCATTTAAATATTTTAACTCTTCATATTGATACGTTAAGTTCTTATAATCGAATACAATTTCTTTATGATAATCAATTTCTTTCTGTTATTTATTAGGTAAAGGTAAAATAACTTTTAATTGAATTTTCACAAATTCTTTTGGGATTTTTATTGCGAACATTAAAATGTTCTTGTCAAACTCGACAACTCCTAATTTTATATATTTCATTTTATTCAAATCTATTTTATATGTCTGTATTTCCTCATCCGTTAATTTATTAGGGTGTAATATTCCATGTCTAGCAGATGCTAAATTATCCTGTATATGTTCAATCTTTTCTTTTAGTATTTGCAGTTTAAAAATTTGGTCATAAAATAAGTTTTGGTTAATTGTTTGACCTGTAACTTCATTTAAATGGTTAATTATTACAGTCCTGTCTTTTTCTATGATGTTTTTTAATTGGTTAAAGGTTTTATTAAATTGATCGTTAATGACTATTTGCTGATTCAAATTACTTATCGCATTATGAGTGTTTAGTTCTATATTTCTAAAATGATCTTCTATGCTAACTCTATCTTCATCATCCATGGTTCCGAAGAGCCATTTGTGTGTAGAACCTATTAAGTTAATAAGTCCTCTTTTATTTCGCTTATTTGGTATTAAAGTTTTAACTTTGTTTGATAGATGTCTAATTTCTAACATAAGTAAATCTCGTTGTCCTTCATCTAATCCTGCTATGTTTGTTGAAATGTTCCCAAGTATGTTTAGTATATCTAGTGGTTTGATCAGATGTACTATGATGTCGGTTTTTGTTATTAATTCTCTGCTGCTTAATCTTATTTGAGTAAATCCTGTCTGGTCGTATATCTCGTTGATGTTCAATAGTCCGTTAGTCGTTGTCGTCATGATTAGTATTATTGATATTATCGTGAAAAGCTGCAAATTTTGGTGGTCTTTTTATGTTAGTTATATGTATCTTAGACAGTTTTCCCTTCTTAAATCTAGGCTGTTGCTTATGACGAACTGCTTTGTAATTTCGTATAAATCCTGTAGACCTATAATTTTCCCGATTAGCATTTTCTCTCTTCAAAATCTTTTCTTTAACTGTTTTTAAATTGTTTCTAATTTTGTCGAAATCTACTTTATGACGTTGTACTTGAGTTGGTGAAGTTTTGATAGTTGAATGGATCCTGTTGTTATAATTCCTAATGGCTTGCTGTACTAGTCTCTTAATTGATAAGTTAGTAGCTTTTAATTTTAGAATTCTACATTTCTCAAGTAGGGTGCTGTGGAATCTCTCTATGTCAGAGTTTCCCGTATGACTATTTGGTTTAGTGAAATGTACATTTATACCTTCAGTTTCTAAAAATTCTTTAATGCGAATTGAGTTGAATTCATTGTCGGCTATAATTTTGTCAGGGTTTCCGAATTTGGAAAAATGATTTTCTAATTCTTCAATTAATGTGACATGATTTCTATCTGTTAGATAGTATGCGATTCCAAATTTGGAAAATTTATCAATTATGGTAAGAAAACTACATTTCATAATAACAAATGTATCAATGTGAATTATCTGATTTATATCTTTTGATGTTTCTGTATAATTAAACTTTGGTTTAATGGGTCTCCTATCATATTTTACCTGTTGGCAAACTTCGCATTGGTTTATTACTATTTGTATAAGTTCTAAAAGTTTTGGAAAATAGATTTTGTTTTTAATTTGATTAAACGTTTCCTGTATGCCTGAATGTAAACTTTCTCTTATGTGATATAATGAAATTTGTTTCACTGCTTCCGTTTCGGTTGTTATATCTAATGCTCTATATGAACATTTAATAAATTTGATTTGTCTGTCGTTAGAAAACATTTCCCTAAGTTTTTCCTGAACAATATTGTATTCACGATCTGGTAGTTCAGAATAAATTCCTGTTATTCCCTTTTTAATCACTCTTCTAAATATATCTCCCAAATTATCAAAGTCATAACTAGCAATATATATAATTCGTTTTCCATGTACTATTTCTATTTCTTCCGTTTTGTTATTAGTAATAATTATTTGTGTTTTATATTTATTAACTATTTCTTCTTTTATTGGTATATGGTCTAATAACTCTTCCTG
Source organism: Cheilosia vernalis (assembly GCA_949126925.1). Lineage (NCBI taxonomy): Eukaryota > Metazoa > Arthropoda > Insecta > Diptera > Syrphidae > Cheilosia > Cheilosia vernalis. The sequence continues at coordinate 22,064,398 of OX421361.1, read as the reverse complement.
TGCGGAATGCATTGTTGCCATGGCTAATCTGTCATACTCTTCGTCATTGTTTTCGTTATGTTCTTCGTCATTGTCATCTTCTTCCATGTTAAACAATATCCCTATATCTGAGTCATTATTGTCAGTTTCGTTAAGAAAGTTATTTGTAGTAGGTGGTCCTATAGAATTCTCTCCTCTTTTTGAACTAACGTCCTCGTTATTCTGGATTCTACTTAAAAAATCGGCTACTTTGTTCATTCTTCCTTTTAAATATTCTATCTCGAATTGATACTCTCCTAATTTAAGTAACCATCTCTGGTGTCTTGGAGATATGTCTCTTCCCTTATGTTTGGCATGCAAATGTTTAATAGGTTGGTGGTCCGTGAATATTTTGAATTTGTTACCGTACAGGTATGGCCTGAAGTAATTAACTGACCACATGATTGCCAAAAACTCTTTGTCTGTAGCTGAATAATTCCTTTCGTGCTTATTTAGAGTTCTTGATGCAAAACATACCGGATGTCCATCTTGTGAGAGGAATGCTCCAATGGCATAATTGGATGCATCAGTTGTTAAATGAAATTGTTTTTTAAAATTTGGATAGCTAAGAATTGGGGGGCTACTTATTAATGATTTAAGTTTTTCGAATGCTTCAATATAACTTGGGTCGTTTACATTTATTCTGGTTTCTTTTTTCAAATATTTTGTTATTGGTTGTGCCACCTTGGCATAGTCCCTAATAAACTTTCTGTAAAACCCTGTCATGCCTAAAAATCTCTTTATCTGCTTCTGTGTAGTAGGTAATTCTAAGCTTTCAATTGTTTGTATTTTGTTTGGATTTGGTTTAAGTCCGTCTTTCGTCAGTATGTGTCCTAAGAATTCTGTTTCCATTTTCATAAAGTTGCACTTATCTACTTGTATTTTGAGTTTCTTTGCTTCTAAAACTTTGAATATATCCGAAATTGCCTTACTATGTTCCTGAAGTGTCGTACTAAAGATGAGAATATCATCTAGGTACACCACACATGTTTTGTTAATGTAGTCTCGTAGAATTTCATTCATTAATCTTTGGAATGTCGCTGGTGCATTCTTCAGACCGAATGGCATTCTAATAAACTCATAGAGACCATGAGGGGTGACAAATGCTGTTTTTTTTCTATCTTCTTCCTTGATTAGAATTTGGTGGTAACCCTTTGCAAGATCGATAGTTGTGAAGTATTGCGCTCTGCCCAACTTATCTAATATCGAATCTATATTAGGAAGTGGGTACTTGTCGTCAATGGTAACTTCATTGAGTTTCCGATAGTCTATGACTATTCGGTATTTCACTGATCCTGAGTTATCACTCTTCTTTGGAATGACAATTAATGGACTGGAGTATTTGGAATTACTTTTTCGTATTATTCCTTGCTCCTCCATTTCTGCAACCTGTCTTCTAACCTCTTCCTCATGTTTGGGGGGGTATCTGTATAATTTTGCATTTATTTGTTGGTCAGAAACCGTTTTTATTTCGTGTTCGATTTCTGGCGTACTTGTTAACATATCCCCTTCTTTAAAGAATAGTTTATGAAATCTATTCAATAGTCCCTTAACAGCTTGGTATTCTTCTCTATTCAAATGATCTAATTTTAAGTGTCTTGTATTGTCCGTTACTTCCAAAGTGCATACTTCGTCTGTTTGATATGGTTGGTTAAGTAAATTAATTGTCTGTCCATTAAGTCGTATTGTTCCTACTTCTAAGTCTATCAATGTATTTAGCTTATTTAATAAATCCGTTCCTATAATAAATTGGTATTTGCGATAGGGTAAGCTTTTCACCTTCCATCGTATCAAAGTTCCTACTGGTGCGTTTAATTCATCTGGCACTGGTGTATGTGCTTCAAAATCTATCGAATCTTTTCCATTTATTGTTAAAAAAGTTATTGGTTTAATTTTAATTGTTTGAAAATTATTTATTTTATCATCCATTATACTTAATGACGATCCCGTATCAATCAAAGCTAAGTATCTATGTTTATTTATTGTTAACTGAATTATGGGTAGTTCTTCCGAGGCTAGTTGATAAAAAACGATGAATTATTTACTTCATTCGAATTTTCCCTGATATTGTTATTATAATTACAACATGGTCCGTACCTTTGCTCGTTCACATTCTGTTCGTGGCAATTTTGGCCCGAATGTGTTCCGAGGTTTCCTGGTATTGGATTCTGTTGATTTAAGTTATTAATTTGTCCTCGTCTTTGTATGTTATCTACCTCCATTGCCTCTTGTCGAGAGACATTTTGTAATTGGCGATGCTGCCCTGAATTTCTATACTGATTTAGCTGTTGGTTACGTTGACCTGAGTCTCTATTAGAATTATATTGTTGATAATTATTTTGACCTGAATTACGATTGTAATTTTGTTGTTGTTGATACTGAGATGGTTTTCTATTGATATTCTGTTGTTGCTGATATTGGTTTCTATAAAAATTCTGTTGGCGATATTGGCCAGAATTATTATTAAAGTTTCCTGAATTGTTTGGGTTCTGATTATTATAATTAATTCTGTTATCTATATTTTTAGTTCTATTCTCGAATCTCAAGTTGTTCGGCTTTCTGTTATCTTTCATAAAATTCCTATTTTTCTTAAATTCTTCTCTTATACATGTATCTTCGTATCTGCGTTGTCTCATTAGTGTTATTATCTTATTTAAATCGGTTTCATTATATATCTTTTCCAATAAAGTACCCTGTGTTATTTCTTTTACAGTATTAATAAGTATATTGTCTACAGCACTTAGGTCAATATAATGATCATTTTCATAATAAACTTTTAATTCTTCACTTTTATATTTAATATTTTGAATCTCTAAAGCTAGTTCACTTACATTATTAATTCTTATGTTGTGTATCCTTTTGTAGATTTCACTGGGTTCTGTATCCGGCTGGTATCTTAATTTTAATGTGGACTTCACTTCGTTCCAATCGTCCGGATGGTGTTTGTTGATCACTGTCTCCTTCGCTTCTCCCTGGATTTTTTCGTTGAATATGGTTCTAACCATATATTTCCTACTTGTTTCACTCGTCACTTCCGATAGGTAATATTCCACGTTTTGGAGAAATGAGTTTATTGTTACATCTCCTCGTCCTGTGAACGTCGTCATATTTTTGACTTCCCTTAGCACTCGTTCACGTTCATCTCTTGTGTTTTCCCTCGCCCTGAGTTCTTGGAATGCTATCGTCATTTGCTGGAGTTGCTGGTCACGATGGTGAATTTGGGCCTGTAGTTCATGTATTTCTGCCATTCTTAGTTCTGGTCGGTTCTGGTCGTATAATAAGGATCTTCTTGTTATTGGCATCCAATATTATATATATATTCCACGTCACACACACTTTTTATATAATTAATTTATTAAAATTCGAACGTATTTTCGATCACTGGATAACTATTTTATATTTTTGTTATCCTACCGACTGCGCCAGTTATTTAGGTCGTGGCGTGATTGCGGAAAAAAAATATTTTATTCGTTTTTATTATTTTATTAGTAAAAAGCGAACCGACTTCCACGACAGTCTGAACTAAACTCAAACTCGATCTACATTTTGGACTTCTTTTTATCTTTTCAGTTTTATTGATTATTGTCAAATCGACAATATTTGCCAACCCACGTTTAGTGTTTACGAATGATTATCTTGTGTTTATGTTGCATCTGCAGAAGGCAGTGCAAGTAGATATGTTTTGTTTATTTCCCGTGGAGGGCAACGGCTATCTCAGACAATATGTCATCATATTTGTCTCTTCGAGATGCTGACGTATACATAACTCGCGCGGATTTTCATTCAAAATTCCCTTGTTTTGATTTTTATTTAATTCCTATTAAATTTGGTGATTGAATATTGTGTTGTTTGAGTTTTATTGTGTGATTATTGTTTTATTTTCAGTAGAAGTTATGCCAAATTATAGTGTTGTTATGATATAATGTGTATATTGATAGCATTGGACTGTATTATGATAGTTCTTTCATGATATTTTTTAGTTTCGTGAAAGGGTTGTCTTGACTTTTGTTTTGTTTCTATTTTTGATTTGTGCTGATTTATATCGAGTTGATATCGCATAAATGTAGTGTTGATTTGTTTTTTAAGATAATGATTATGATATGATGAATGTGTTAAAATAAAATATTTAGGATAGTGTTGCTTATGTGATTTGAGTTTTTGAAATTAGTTTTATTCGTTTTTATGATGTGTTGAAGTGAATGTAATAATGTATTGTGTTGAGTTGAATGAATGGTATATATTGATTAGAATTAGATCCTTTTAAAAATGATTTTGATGAATGTGTTGAATGTGTTTTAGAAATATGTTGATTATTTATTATGCTGTGTTGAATGTAAAGATGTTCTTATTGTGTTGTGTTAAATGAATGTGATATAGTGTTGAATTGGATTTTAAATTGAATGAATGTGTGTTGAATTAGAATAATATTCCTATCTGGAACTAAAGTTGTGTTGGGTTGAGCTGATAGGTTAATTTAGTTGAATGTTGGATTAGTTTTATGGTGTTGACGTAGTTGATTTGAAATTAGTGTTTGATGTATTGCTAGGTAAAGGACAAATTTTTGATATAGGGCGTTTCAGTTCGGTCGTTTCTGTTTTGAGTGTTACTACCCGTACTAAATTATCAGGCCCTGGGTGTAATTTTAGTATTCTGCCCAGATTCCATTTCAGTGGTGGAAGTCGTTCGTCCTTTATCAAAACTAAATCTCCTTCCCTTAGATTTGAATTGACGATTTGGGCCCACTTTGGGCGCTGCTGTAACCGGGCAAGATACTCATTGCTCCATAATTTCCAGAACGATTGCGACAGGGCTTGGACTCTCTTCCAACGCTCCAAGTGCGAAATTTTTTCCATGTTATATTCTGGTTGAGGAAGTGCTATTAGTGGTTCTCCAACTAGGAAGTGGCCGGGTGTTATTGCTCCTAGGTCGTTGATATCTTCCTACGTTGGACACAAGGGTCTTGAGTTCAGACATGCTTCTACTTGTGTGAGAAGCGTGGTGAGCTCTTCAAACGTCAGAATCTGGTTGCCAGCTACACGCTTGAGGTAAAATTTCACTGATTTCACCCCCGCTTCCCATAAACCTCCAAAGTGTGGAGAAGCAGGGGGAATGAAATTCCAATTGGTACCTTCACTGGCTAGCACCTCTGCCACATTTTTCCAGTCAAACTGTGCCTCCTTCAATTGCTTGCTTAGCTCTATGTTGCCGCCTACAAAATTTCGACCACAGTCGCTGAAAAGCTCTCTGCATAGGCCCCGTCTTGCAACTAACCTCCTACAAGCTGCTAAAAATGTTTGGGTTGTCATATCGCTGACCAATTCCACGTGCAGCGCCTTTGTTGCCATGCAGACGAAGATCGCGATGTATCCCTTTAGGATCTTAGCATTGCGTCCTCTCCAGGTTTTAACGTCAATGGGTCCTGCGTAGTCAACTCCTGCGTACGTAAATGGGCGTGATATGGTTGTCCTTGATGGCGGAAGATTACCCATTAGCTGTCTTAATGGTTTTGCCCTAAATCTAAAACAAATAGTGCAGTTATGGATTTGTTTTTTGACTGCGTTTTTTAGATTGAAAATCCAGAACCGCTGACGAATGTAGGCAATCATCTTTTCGTTTCCTCCGTGAAGTGTTTTTTCGTGGGCGTCACTGATTACTCGCTTCGAAAAAAGATGATCTGCCTTCAGTAGAATCGGGTGTTTTCTGTTGAATGGGAGAGTAGAATTCGACAGTCTCCCCCCAACTCTTAGGATCCCCTCTCCGTCTCTGAATGGTGCTAGTGCTTTGAGTCCCTTGAATCTTTCTTCTTCCGAAGCGAATGTCTCGTCCTGAACCGCTTTGATAATACGTGTTAAGGCCTTCTCCAATTCCTGCGGCGATAAGATGTCCGTGTACTGTTGAGAAGGCCTGGCTTTGGTTCGCATGCGTAGGCAATATGCAACCACTCGCACAGCTTTTCTTAGGGTTGAACAATTTTGTAAAATTTGGTTTACCACACTAATGCCCTTATTGTCCAAACAGTGAAGAACAGTTGTGGAACGAGCTTCCTGGTGTGTTTCCAGACAAGGTGGTTGCTCTGGGTAGATTGCATCCCACTGATGCCTTAAAAATTCTGGTCCTTCCCACCACAGCTGGTTTTTAACGATCATCGATGGAAAAATTCCGCGGGATGCGACATCAGCTGGATTCAACTCCGATGGAATGTGTTTCCAAGTTGTCTTGGTACACAACTTCTGGATCTGGGATACGCGGTTGCAGATGAATGTCTTCCACTTTAGCGGAGGAGCTCTAATCCAGCATAACGTGATGACTGAATCGGTCCACGCATAAACATCAGCTGCTTCCAACTTCAGAATTGTTGTCGTTTCATGAAGTAGTTTGGCAAGTAGGACAGCTCCACAAAGTTCCAATCTGGGAAATGTGATCGTCTCTAAGGGCGCAACCTTCGTCTTCGCCATCAAGAGATGCATATGGATTTTCTTATTTTCATCCAGGACTCGCAAATAGACAGCGGCAGCATACGCTTTTTCTGAAGCATCGCTGAAACCATGAACTTCTAGCTTCGAAATGTTCTTGTCGGTGTGGATCCAACGACGAATCTGGACTCCTTCGATCGCTGGAAGATCTTGTCGAAAGGCTAGCCATTCTTGTTCCAGTGTTGACGGGATCGGTTTGTCCCAATCCAGTCCCCTACCCCATAGCTGCTGCATCATAATCTTGGCTTTGATAGTACAGGGTGAGATCCACCCCATTGGATCATACAACTTAGCTATCGCTATGGCAGCCACCTAATACCAAGTGTTTTGACGTCACTAGTTTCAACAAATGGTAACGAAAAATCCACTGCTCTGTCACTTGGTGGTATATTTTGCAAAACCTCTTCCGAATTGCTGACATGCTTGCGAAGATGGAAGCCTGCAGTTGCCAAAAGATCTTTTACCGCTTTCAATTTGAGTTGCGTCTCTTCGATGGTATCGGCTCCACTAATGACGTCATCAACATAAGTTTCCTCTCTGATGACGGAGGTAGCTAATGGATAGTTTGATGCTTCGTCATCAGCTAGCTGCAAAAATACTCTAATGGCGAGATACGGTGCTGAAGCTGTGCCAAAGGTTACCGTCTCCAGACGATATATCTGCAAATCTTGGTTAGGATTTTCCCGCCACAAGATCAGCTGATAATTTGCATCTGCTGTGTTGACTCGGATCTGACGATACATCTTCTCAACATCACCAGTAAAGGTAAAATTATATTTACGCCACCTTAATATTATGTCCATAACATTTGTTTGAACTTTAGGTCCAACCATCAACTTGTCATTCAAGGAAGAGCCAAAAAATGGTTTAAAAGTTGCGTCGAATACGATTCGCAATTTTGTGGTGGTACTGGATTCCTTGATTACGGCGTGATGGGGAATAAAAAAATGGAATGTCGATTTCAAAACCTCATTGGATTCTTCGACTGGGGTCATATGTCCGAGCTCGAGGTACTCGGCCATACACTTCGCATATTCTCGGTGTTGTGTTGGATTAGCATGCAGTCTCTTCTCCAACTGCAAAAAACGTCTGACCGCACCGTTTTGTGTTGGGCCCATGCTTGGGTATTCTCCGCCTTTGAAGGGCAGACGAACTTCGTAACGGCCATCAGGTAAGCGTTTTGTATATTTTTTGAAATGCTCCTCACATTTCCTATGTTCCTCAGATTCATATTTCTCATACGGTTCTTCCTCGATCTCCCAAAACCTCTTCATAGTCGTGTTGAGGTCGACTTTATTAAAAAATGTCCTAATCGTGGATGATTCCGTCGTGGCCACCTTGCCTAGCACGATCCATCACAAGTGTGTCCTCTGTGCTATTGGTCCTAAGCACTCACTGTTACGGACAACTTCTCCGAGAATGATCTCGCCATATATGTCGCTTCCCAGCAACATATCAACCTTTGCCGGGATGTTGAACGTCGGATCAGCCAACTGCAAACCACCTAGGTGCGACAAATTTTCAACATTAATGTATTGGGTCGGAAGGAGCCCAGTCAGGGACTTTAAGACGAGAGCCTGCATTCGGCTTGCAAAGCTCGAGGTCAATGACCTGATTTTCAGATCGACGATCTTGGTAGACGCTCCACTGCTGACCTCCCCCAACCCACTAATCTTACTAAAAGTCCACCTAGTCTTCAGATTCAACCTCTGAACAGCTGCTTCTGTTATAAGTGAAGCCTCCGAACCAGTATCAATCAAAGCCCTCAACGTCAAAAAACTGCCATTACCGGCCTTTACGCTGACTAACGCTGTTGAAAGCAAAACTTGCGAATTGGTGTTGACGTGGTGAACTCGATAGTTTTGACTAGTTGACGGCAAGTTGTTTTCGATCTGTGATTGTCCATGTGACTGGTTCGGGTTGTATGTCTGTATTTGAGGCACATTCGGATTGATCTGTTGATTGCCCTGGTTTTGGCAGTTGTTGGTCGCTGTAGACCAATTATTTGCAGTATATTGTGGCATTTGGGTTGAATTAGGGACAAATTGCGGAGCATTTGGATTAATGTTTGACATATTTTGTGGGATGGGATGTAGCAAAGAGTTATGGCGTTGTTTACAGTGGTAGCAAGACTTTGAGCTGGGGCATTTGTTCTTGAAATGACTGTAAGCAAGACAGTTCTCACAGACTCGGATATTGAAAACGGTTTGTTTTCGTTGGCCTACATCCATTTCCAAAAATCGCCTACACTCCCGCAGCGAATGTGGTCCTTTCTGACAGATTTTGCAGTTTATTTGTCGTTTCTGCGTCTGCCGAGTATGGAGAACTAGTGTTGTTGGTTTTGCCCTGTTTCCGTTTTTCGCGAATGACTGCTGCTCCACAGCTTCCAAAGTTCGGAACCTACACTGCAAAAAATCAAAAAAGTCTTTTGTTTTCGGTAGCTCCTTACTACTTCCTAACCTCTCCTCCCACAGTTGCTGCGTTGTGCTGCACAATTTCTGGAGAATAATAAAAATTAATATTGCATCCCAATGCTTGACTGGTACCTCCAAATTCTCCAATGAGTGGATAATCTCCTTGGATGTATCCAGAATTCGCTTTATATTATCAGCTGTCTCGCTGCTCATAGAAGCTTGGCCAAATAAAAGTTTTAATTGCGTATTGACCAGCACCCTCTTGTGATCATAACGCTCAGTTAAAATCTCCCAAGCTCGACAATAATTGCCTTTGTCAATTGCCAAGTGTTGAAGAAGTCTTCCTGCGTCGCCACTCACATTGCATTTCAAAAAATGCATCTTTTGTACTTCTGATAAAGTGGTGTTGGTGTGTACCAGAGATATAAACATATCGCGAAAAGACCTCCAAGACTCATAACTACCAGAAAATGTCGGCAAGGTGATTACGGGTAGCCTTAACTCGCTCACCTTTGCATCACTTGTTGAAGTGTCCTTAGATTTGGCAGATATAACTGGTGATTCCTCTGGTGTTAATTTGTCGATGGCGTCTAACACTTCTGTTCTATAATCAGCGTATGTTTCTCTTATGTTTTCGTATGCTGTTTGCAAATCATCCACACTCAGCTCAGCTTCCACCTTTCCAGTACCGAGTATCTGTTGGTGATAATGCTCAGCCAAAGCAAACTGCTTTTCCATCATCTCGATGCGGGTTTTGAGGTAATTTAGTTTTGCTAACCTCGATTTATCAGCTTTACTAAAATTAACCCTATCTTGCTTGATACTTGCAAGGATGTTCAATTGCAATTTGCCGTAAGACATTTTACAATATATATATCTTATAAAACACAAGAACAAACGAGAAAATGGTAAAAATGTGCAGAACTCACCTGCGGACAAAGAAATTTGCACACGGAGATGGACGTCTTGTGCTGATTTGAGACTTCTCTGCAAATTGTTGTTGTAAAAAACACAGCAGCCGACAGCGAACAAAAGAAATGGGGTTGTGTTGAATTTTTGATGAGTTGCAGCGTTGTTCAAATTCTTCGGCGTGAAAATAACACACTACACACTACACACAGGTAAATTAAATTCTCTTAGATTCGTTAAATCAAAAATTTAATTGTCTATTGTTTTTTCGCAGATTCACTACGGATCGAATGGACCAAAAATGTTCTGGGTTGTGTTGTCCAATATACACACTCTAGAAACTTCTTATAGAATTAAGAAATTGGGAAAATTGAAACACGTCCGTTTTCTTGTGTTGATAAAAACGTTATAATAATTTCTTTATTCGATTATGTACATTTATATAAAGGAAAAATACTGTTCAAGTAACGATTGTTTACATAGTACTTTAAGTTTGACATTTATCATAAAACTCTCCACCAAATGTGGAATCTAATTAGTAGGGTTACCAATAAGTTATAATTTGAATTAAAAACATTATTTGTGTTACAATAAAATCATATTTATGTTTCGCCAACAGAAATAATAAAAATAATAGTTAAATATTACAGTTTAAAATAGCCTACAGAATAATACTAAAAAAATATAACTCTACCACACAAAAATGTATTATAAATACTCACCAAGGTACTGAGAATCGAACTGGACAATATACGACCTCTCACCAAAACGTCTGCTTCACAACTGACATAACAGCGCGCCTTTTTTTTTGGCATAAGTTTTTATTCAAATGAGACTCGAAACTTCATATTGCTAGATCTGAGACTTGGACCGATATCGAGTTATAAGATAATTTGGACTAATTCAATCTTCCAGGGGACTGATAAGGAATCTGAGGGACGCGTTTGAATGCATTTTTTTAAAAATAAAATCAATTGTTATAAAACCTATATTTAATAATTGACATATATCTGCTATTTAGGGTCACTACTCACTAATTCATAATAAATTTTAGTGTGCGAACTAAAATTGAAAAACGATAATGTTTTTTCGCTTCGAAAACAGGCGTGGTACACGTCAGGGGACTGAGATTTGTGCACTTTCATGAATTTTTTGAGCCATGTAGATATTGATAAAATTTATAATTGTAGCGGAGCCATCGAAAATATCATCTTTTTTAGATTCACCCAGTTACAGATCTAAGAAGGAAAAACCTAAAGATACCAGAAGCTGTCAATATGCTAAAATCTAAAAGCAAAGTATCGCTTCCAATATTTATGCTAACTTTTGAGCACGACGAAAATATCAAAAAGATATACGATATTAAAGACATCCTTGGAATGAAGGTAGAGATTCATGCCGTAAGGAAATCAAAACTTGTACCACAGTGCAAGAATTGTCAAAAGTATGGACATACGAATAAATACTGCAGCTCTAATCCAAGATGCGTAAAGTGTGCAGGAAACCACCATACTAAAGACTGTATGAAGAAAAAAGACGAACCAACAAAATGCGCAAATTGCAACGAAAAGCATCCAGCCAACTATAGAGGCTGCTTAGTTGCAAAACAGATTCAATTAGCAAAAGACAAAAATCATAAACAAGCTAAGCCAAATACAAAAAAAAACCGGCCAAGTGCGAGTGTCACTCGCGCACCGAAGGTTCCGTATTTGGCTAAAGTCCAACACATCAGATATTATTTGAAATCTATATCATTCAATCTTTCCCCTCTTCATGAATTCATCACAATTTAGTTTAATTTAATTACTTAATATTTTTACTCTCAAAAATTACTCGCACATGAATCTCATTTTCTAATTATTACCTAGTACCCAACCCACACCAATTTTCCATTCTGTATGCGACCTGTCCCAATTGAAAAACTATTGACTAAAAATATATTACTTTTATTTTGTTCTGTACTCCCCAAAAAATGTATTATACTCCCCAACGAAATTATGAAGCGACAGCCCTGGTGTCTTTGATGGGGTCAATTGTGAACAACTGCGTAGTAGATTAGAACATAAATGAGAGCAACGTATTTTACATGGTAAAATTATCTTTTTTGAAAATATCTTGTAAACTATTAACTTTTCGGCAAAACAGTATTCAGAACATATATAGATAAGAACATGATCTACAAAAAAGGAATTTATGTATTTTTTTGTGAATCAAGAAATAAACCGTTTTTTGGGCGAATGAAAATATTTTTTTCACCAGATTACTAATTAATCCAAAACAAATCAATGTATTCCTTCCATTGGTATTTGTCGTTTAACTAGAGGTTATACCGGATGTTGTGTGTAAATTTTAGCCTCCTATGTCAATCGGTTCTTGAGATAGACCTGGTAACAAAATTGGCTTAGTGGGTTCGGACAGACAGACAGACAGACAGACAGACAGACAGACGGAGAGACATCCGAGCGAAACTAATAAGGTTACGTTTTTTCCCTTTGGGTACGGAACCTTAAAAAGGACGCACCTAAAGACATAAAGGACTTGCAGTTGCGAGCGCCGAAAGAAGTACCCATAACCGATAAAAATATCAAAAAGATGAGATTACCAAAAACAGGAGCGGGTACAGTATTGACATATGCACAGGCTGCATCGAAAAAAGTAGATAATGTCGCAAAAACGAAAGCTATAACTAACACTAAATTAAATAATAACATGGAAACGTTCATGGAAAAAATCCTAAGTAAAATAGAAAGCATGGATAAAAGCAATAAAGCTATATTAGAAAGAATCTCGCTCCTTGAGAAAAAAAGCAGCAATAACAAGGCTGCACAAAAAAGAAGAACATGATGGATAATTTAAAAATCCTGGAATGGAATGCAAATGGTATCGAGAACCGTAAGGATGAAATCCAAGTAGTCCTAAACATAAACCAAATAGATAATTTTATGTCTTGTCACTGAGACGCACTTAAAATTCATTACAAACTTTAGACTGCAAGGGTACGAATTATATCACTCCCCACATCCCCATAATTCAGCAAAATGCGGGGCTGCAGTTATAGTAAAGAATACGATCGATCACCATATATTAGCCAAGTTCCAATCATGCGCGATGCAAGGAATTTCTATTAACATTCGAACGAAAAATGGACAAACTATATCAGTTGCATCAATTTACTGTTCTCCCAGTAACAATCTGAAGAAAAATGACTTTTTAAGCCTCTTCCGAATATTTAGCAATAGATTTATTGCAGGGGGAAATTTGAATGCCAAAAACAAGTATTGGGGATCTAGATTGACAAATACAAGAGGAAGAGAACTTTATGAAGCAATAAACGAAATTAGCGGCAAGTATCATTCAACGGGAAAACCTACGTATTGGCCAACAGATAGAAACAAAATCCCTGATCTTGTCGACTTCTTCGTAACAAAGAATATCTCGTCTAACAATATAAAGGTAGAAGAAGGGCCAGATCTTGACTCAGATCATTCCACAATGCTTTTAACACTTGGCGATAAAATCACTATTAAAGAAAATAGCGCAAGGCTAGAAAATAAGCTGACTGACTAGAGCTACTTCAGGCAGCATCTAGAGGATAGTATTCAGCTCTTAGAAACAATTGAAACAGAAGATCAATTAGAAAATGCTTTTCAAATATTAACTGTCAATATCCAAAGAGCTACATGGGCTGCAACACCTAAAACGATAGCTAAAATCCAACAAAACTCATATCCAAAAGTAATATGTGATATAATTACGGAAAAGAGACGAGCTAAAAAACGTTGGCGCCCAGAGACAAAACAATACTGAATAATCTAAACAATCAGCTTAAAAGATCGATAAGAGAATTTAAAAATGAGTCTCTTAAAAAATACCTTACCAGTCTTACAAATGATGCTAGTACCGAGTACTCACTCTGGAAGGCAACAAAGGAAATGAAAAGGCCAACTGCTCACATCCCACCAGTTAAAAACTGTGAAGGTAACTGGGCAAAAAACAACCAAGAAAAAGCTAATTTATTTGCTGAATATCTTGTAGGCGTCTTTCAACCATATGAAGATAAAGACTGTCAAGAAAGCGGAGAATTTTGCGAAGAGGAAAGACACATTCAACCGGTCACGGCTAAAGAAATTGCCAATGAAATAAAAAAGGGCATCAGTACTAAAAAAGCCCCGGGATTTTTATAATATCAGGTGAAACCATAAAACAATTCCCAAAAAAAGGGCTTAAAGAAACTAGCACAGATCATAAATGCTGCATTCAGGATAAGGTATGTACCTAGCATGTGGAAAGTCGCGGAGGTGATTATGATACCAAAACCAGGTAAACCGCCTAGTAAAGTCACCTCCTATCACCCCATATCTATACTACCTATGCTGTCCAAATTATTCGAAAAGATGTTGATTAAACGCCTGAACAAAATAATCGAAGAAAAATCGCTAATCCCAAACCATCAATTTGGTTTTAGAAATGAACACTCCACGATCGATCAGGTGCATAGAATAACAGATAAAATCGAAAAAGCATTTGAAGAAAAAAAAATGCTCTACTATATTTCTCGATATAGCACAAGCTTTCGACAAAGTATGGCACAAAGGACTGATTTATAAATTGCAAAAGCTTCTGCCAAAACAATTTTCAGAAATTTTAGAGTCCTATAAATTAGAGAGATTCTTTAGAATTAAACAAGGAAATGACTACTCCACATTAAGAGAAATAAAAGCTGGTGTACCACAAGGAAGTGTGTTAGGTCCTGTATTATATCTCTTATTTACTAGCGACTTGCCGAACAGTGATGAAACAACTGTGGCAACATTTGCAGATGATACTGCTGTACTTGCTGTGGGAGAAACTGTCGAAGTAGCGACTAAAAACCTACAGAAGGCAGTGATCAATATATCAAAATGGACCAAAAAACGGCAAATTAAACTAAATGACCTAAAGTCGGTCTATATAAATTTTACTAATAGAAATGTTCAGCACATACCGGTATTCATAAATGATAAACAAGTAGACTACGCAAACACAGCCAAATACCTATAGGCATGACACTGGACCCAAAACTGCGCTGGAAAGCACATGCAAAGAAAAAAAAGAGAAGAACTAAATATGCGCTACAGTAAAATGTATTGACTTATACGAAAATACTCTTGTTTGTCAAATTACAATAAATTACTGCTTTATAAGCAAATTCTAAAACCAGTATGGACCTACGGGCTCCAGCTGTGGGCATGCACATGCAAAACAAATTTACAGAAAATTCAAACATTTCAAAACAAAGTTCTACGGAATATAGTAAATGCACCATGGTACATAAGAAACGCTGATCTGCATAGAGATCTAGCAATAGAAATGATAGAAGATGAAGTCAAAAAAGTAGCTAATAGACATGAACATAGGCTTCTCAATCACGTCAGCTCAGAAATGAAGGAACTATTAAATACTAGCAATATGACTAGGAGGTTAAGAAGAATAAAACCTTTTGAACTAGCTACATAGCTTGATAAAACAAAAATAGTATTAAATCTTCTATGGAAAAATACTTAGAGTATGAATATTAAAATATGAAAGACAAATTGCTAATTGGTTTAACTACTAGGTGCAATAATTGGAAAGCTGGCTAATCCCCGCCCTGCGACAATGAAATACCTAGAAGGTTGTATCGCAGGGAAAACGGGAAGACGGGAGAAGGGGTTAGTGGGTAGAAATCACCACACTGTTACTGAGTACGGGCTCGGTTTCGTCTTTGGAAGATTACCACCTCCCAGCGTAAAAAAACAATAAAAAAAATATTACAAAGGCCATTCGTGAATCCACAATAAATAATAACTCTAATTGTCAATGTGATAGTTCAAATTTGTCTGTGTATGACACTTTCCAAAGAAAACGTTTTTTCTTTGAATTTTGTTCACCAATGGAAGTTCATAAAATTATACAATCCCTAAAAGCGTCAAATTCAATGTCTTGTGATCAAATCTCAAGTAATATCTTAAAAAGAATATCGCTCCTTGTTTCTGATGTTTTATGTCATATTTTCAATTTAAGTAGGATAGGTACGTAAGGGTATTTTTCCGGAATTACTTAAAACAGCTGTTGTAACTCCTCTTCATAAAAAAGGTGATACCATGTCCTTAAACAATTACCGTCCTATATCCCTGTTATCTGTTTTTTCCAAAGTCTTTGAAAAAGGGGTCGAATGTAGAATGCTGTCTTTCTTAGACAAAACTAATTTCTTTAGTATTTCACAATTTGGCTTTCGAAGTGGCAAATCTACTGAAGAAAACTTGTTGAAGTTGTGCGGTGAAATTTATAGTAGTCTAAGGCCCATTTTATTCACTCGAAGTTGAACACAACTTGGGTATTTTTATATGGGAAACTTCCCAAGTTGTGTTCAACTTCGAGTGAATAAAATGGGCCTAAATGTTTGTGATATCCCTGCTACCTTATTCATTGACATCACTAAAGCATTTGACATGGTAGACCATAAAATATTGCTTAAAAAACTTTATAACGCGGGTTTCAGAGGTTTTATCCATGACTGGTTCACTTCCTATATCTTGATAACCGTAGTCAGAGAGTTAAGATTCAAAATAGTTTAAGTGAGAAAAATACCATTAACATAGGTGTTCCACAAGGCTCTGTTTTGGGTCGTATATTGTTTTTAATTTTTGCAAATTCGCTTTTTCTTCAACCTCTTAGGGGTAAACCCACAGCTTTTGCCGATGATACTGCTTATTATGCTAAATGTTATTTTAATTTATATATGGATATGAACTATGATCTAGATATACTGCGGAGATGGTTTAAACTTCACAAATTGGTGATAAGTGACAAAATAAAGTTCATGTTTTTTAATATTATGGGTAAAATCTGTAATGATATGCCTTTACAATACCATTCACCAAACTGCAATATATTCCCTTTAATTAATCCTTGTAAACACAATCATAATCAAAAATCTAAACTTCAGTATGGTATAGCTTGTTAAGGTGGTACACATTACAACAAATTAGACCCTTTGCTAATAAAACAAAAACACGCTGTTCGTATTATGTATAAAGTTAACAGTCGTACTCCTAGTTTTGGATTGTTCAAAAGTCTTGGATTTCTTCCATTGAGACATTTGTACTTCGTTAGAATTTACCCGAGGTAGGCATGCCTGTCGTAAGAGGCGACTAAAGTCCAACCTCCGTATACCGATCGTGTAGTGTATACAAAAAAATGCAATGAACAAAACGAAAAGATTAATTACCCCAGAGGGCAGTCCAGCTTTACTGGAAAATTCACCCTCTTCGGAGGTCGGCTCTACGGATTCTGGGGACAGCCGCTTATTGCAATCCATTGACCCTTTTATTAAAAGTTCAAGGGTATCTCGATCGCCTCCATCAAGACCAAACAACCCCGGAAAAAGAAGTCCGCCGGGAGCGCCAGCGCGTGAAAAACGTGACTCAGTGAAAGATATAAGTTCTGAGGAAGAAATTAAAACACTCCGAATCAAGCTTAAGGAAATGGATCTACTCTATCAAACTCTGAAGAAAGAGATAGAACTGTTGAAGGAAGAAAATAATGTTCTAAGCTAAGGAACACTCATTCTCAGAAAGAACGCGAATGTACTCCACCACGCTTGCCTAGTCAGGAATACCACACTGACGAAGAAGAGCTAGCACGCGAAACGAATCGGGTCCATAAGAAAAGACCTAGTAAGAAAAGGAGAGCCGGTTCTTCGCCTGAAGTCGAGCCTCTAAGAGAACAAACGCGTAAAGTACCGCAAGAAAAACAACTCCGAGGGCAAATTTGTCCACCGCCTCCAATAAACGTCGTTGGGGTAACGGAGTATAATAAGTTACACAGCCTCCTTAAAGGAACGATAACATCGGAATTTAAGGTAACATCTTTGAGGAATAATGCGTGGAAAATTAACGTCGTTAACCACGAAGACTACCGGGCAGTGTCCCAAAAGCTGAATACCGAGAAGATCCAGTGGTATACTTTTAAATTAAGTCATAAAGGCCACATCGTATTGTAGCGAGGGGACTCCACCCCTCATGCACCAAAGAAGAGGTTATAAACGACCTCCGTTCCAAAGGGCTTAAAATTTTTGATGCCGTAAATATCATCAAGAAAGAGAAGCAAGAAACCGAAGAAGATAACGACATCCTGGTACGGCGTGGACTTCCGTTCTTTATGCTTACCTTCGATAGGTCTGATAATATCGAAGATATCTACCGAATTAAAACCATACTTAATATTGTGGTAAAAATCGAGCCCATGCGCAGAATTTTTTTTTTTTTTTGTTATTGAAGGTGAAAATCTCGAAAGACACAATGGGGCTAGAAACCCAGAGTAGTGTGGGACTCTAACCGCACTAAAAACACCTCCTTAATCATGACCAATCAAAGAAAGATCGACAAATGATTTTACTTTCAACGTGCAGTTGCGTTTGAGAAGGTATTATAATTTAAATACGGGTTCTCATATTTTTTAGATTATAAGTTCGTGAGGCTTAGTTCTTCTTAATCTACGAATATTATATCGTACATTTAAGACGTCTATTATTTCAGGATTAATATGCATCTGCAGACGGTCATTGTGACGAATTGCGTACTTTTTAATTACTTCCGTTACAAGATCAATCTGTAAATCACGATGCAAGTCATTATTTCTAATATACCACGGGGCATTTACTATTCCCCGAAGGACTTTGTTTTGGAATGTTTGTATTATTTGTACATTTGTTTTCTTTGTGCAACCCCATAATTGGATACCATACGTCCAAACAGGTTTTAGTATTTGATTATATATTAAAATTTTATTCTCAGTGGACATTTCAGAGTTATGTCCTAGCAACCAATACAGTTTTCTATACCTAATTAATATTTAACTCTTCTACTTTCTTTTTCACATGTTCCTTCCATTTCAGTTTAGCATCTAGATTCATGCCCAGATACTTAGCTGTGTTAGAGTAAGGAACTACTTGGTTATTAAAAACCACAGGAGCGTTCGTTATTTTTTTATTTGTAAAATTGATATGAGTGGACTTTGACTCATTAAGTCTAATTCGCCATCGTTGAGCCCAATCACATATCTTGTTAACAGAATTCTGTAGCTTTTCTGTGGATTTAGTCACGCATCCATCAGTTGATAGAAGAGCAGTGTCATCTGCGAATGTAGCTATCATCACATCGTTTGTATGTGGTATATCACTAGTATACAATAAGTACAGGGTTGGTCCCAGAACACTTCCCTGTGGAACTCCTGCTTGCAATTCTTTGAGTTCAGAATACGCTGAACCATAGCGAACTCTAAAGAATCTATTTGAAATATAAGATTTAAGTATCTCATAGTATTGTCTTGGTAGATCCCTATGAAGTTTATACTCTAAGCCCTTATGCCAGACCTTATCAAAAGTGTGACTGAATGTGTATTGAACTGGTGCAGTTTGAGTAAAATGTCATTTACTCTAACAGCTGAGGAGACACGCTAGCTTAGCACGGCTGAAGCTCGACGGCTATCGGGGGGGGGGGTCTTGCTGCTTTCATTCAGTTCACAAAAAAAAATCGTGTCTCACAAAAAAAAGGGGAAGAAATCACAGATGCTACATCAGTATGATGTGATCTCATGAGTCCATTTATGAAGCTCTACCGGGTAGATGGAAATGTAGTTAGTCATTTGTAATAGCACTCGTTTGTTAGTTTTAGGTGACTGGTAACATGCCACCGTCTTGGGTTCCCTCCCTCTTAAACACAATGGAGTATTCCTCCGTTGTTCCATGACTACTGTAACCCATTCATTCTTGTAAAGAGTAGTCCCGTTGAAGTGATCAAAGTCGAACTTCTATGATGACTTTATTCAAGCGTGCGCTAACAGTTACATCGGAATCCCACCCACTGACGACAATTTAGAACAACATATTAATCAGGGATTATAACACACAATGACGTTGCTATCATTTCAAGAACTAAACAATTCATATTTATTTATATCCATAAATTATTCAGAAAATTCAGATTATGATTTAATTCAATGCTAATTCTAACTTTATCATTAATTTAAAAATCAAAAATCAACAAAAAAAATTGCGTTATGTTATTACTATAACAAAATTTTGGTTTAATTTTGTATGTGTGCGGAACTACGTATTGGCATTTTCTATGAAACACATACCAATCAAAATGTATATAAAAAAAATCTAACGGAATGTGCACGGTATTAAAAAAAATATATATATGTAAAGATGGTTTCAATATAATTTGTCAAAATCAATATTACTCACGTATATAATATTTTCTCCTTTCCGTGTCGACGTTGATGTGGCCACATTAAGATCGCTGACGGTGATGTAATTGCGGTAAGGATGCTGTTTTAGAAAGGTGATCGGGCTTATACATACATATATACACTATTTTTTTATACCCATAGCACAATACACATTTAACGTAATATTTGAACTTGCGAGATTAGGAGCTGAGCTATTATTTGCAGCACAATTATTTTTGTTTTTCACTTTTGATTTTGTTGCTTTAGGACTTCTTTTAAACGAATTTAAACCAAAAAGAAAATATTACTTAGGATTACTAAAATTAGGCAATGAAAATTTACAATGTAAAAAAATTACTTTAAAATTAAACTATGGACATTAATGATAACACAAACTATTCGTATGCATCTTCTATGGACGCACGCGACGATCAGACTGGCTAATATGTCTCGTGCAGGTTTCGATTTCTCAGCGTCCTATGCTGCTTAGAGAGTATACTTTTTACAATTACAGCACTACCTCCCCTGGCACTGTCAGAAGGATGGGGAGAGTGGTAACAGAGGTACCCAGGAATTCTAATTGTTGTTCCCTGTTTAAAGTGGGTTTCAGAAATCAGGCAGACGTCAATGTCTTCATTTCGTAGAAATACCTGAAATTCAGAGATGTGTTGGTGTAAACCATTTGCATTCCAGGTTGCGACTTTTAGGTTTTCAATCATTGTTATTTTGTTGATTCTTTCCTTTAGAAACTTCTTTGCTCCGTAGCTTAATAACTTTATCTTGATTATCCAATCTTTGAATAATAGTAGAAAGCATTTCCTTTACTGATATTTCTTCTTCTTTACGTGTATTTTTCACAATTTGGGAATATGATTTGTTATTCACAACTGGTGTGTTTGTTTTTGCCGCGATTGGTATTTTGTCGACTTTGCTGTTTTCGACATTTGCGTTTTTCTTGTTTGTATTTTTAAGAGGGTTGTGTTGGTGTTTGGCAGTACCTCTCTTTTTCTTTTCTTGATATTCTTTTGCTACCGGACAGCCTCTATAATTAGCTGGGTGGTTTCCATGGCAGTTGATGCATTTTACTTTCTCATCTTTTTTTTGTGGACAACTATTTGTTGGATGTTTTCCCTCACACTTAACGCACGCAAAATCTCTTTTGCAATAGCTATGCGTGTGCCCGAAAGCTTGGCATCGTTTGCATTGAGTTAAAGAGTTGGATTTTCTTCGAAGAGGCTCAATCTTGACAACAATATTCATTATTGATTTAATAGCGTATACCTTTTCAATATCTTCCTGATTGTGAAAGGAGAGCATAAAAAGGGGTAATTTTCTATTCCTTGTAGTTTTTTCCCCTTCATTACCTGTTGTTTTTTCTTTTTTAATTAAGTTTTTGGCTTCTATAATTTTAAATTTTTTATTAGTCAAGTCTTCGACAATATCATGTTCATCACATGAGAAGTGAAGACCTCTGACGACTACTCTAATTGGTCTAGTAGCCTTATTTTCATAGGTGTGCCATTGCAACTTCATTTTTGTTAGCTCATCAGTGATATATCTATAAGTGTCACTGTCATCAACAATTATTTTCCAATTGTTGTTGCTATATGACGTGAGCTTGCACGTTTTCTTAGATTTTTGCTCAATAATTTTTTTTAGCTCACCAAATCTGTCTACACCAGAGATCATTATCGGCGGTGGTAAAGGCTGTCTTTTCAAGCCAATGGTTGTCTTTTCAGTCCTTTTATCTTTCGTCTTAGCTTGAAAATTTGCATGTTTTGGCGTAGCCACATTGTCAAAGATTCTGGCAGATGTTTCAGGACTTTCTTCTGCCTTTCGTTTCTTCGTTGGTCTTTTACTTTTAGTCAGATGTCTTTCTGTCTCTAGTGCAAGCTCCTCTTCATCAGTGAGGTATTCCTTTTGTTTATCTTGCTGAACTGATTTGAATGGTTGGGCAGTATTGTCCAAAAGGCTAACATTTTTTTCAAGTTCTTTTATCTGCTTTTGCAAGCTTAAGACAATTTCTTCAAGATTTGTCCTTGCTTTAAGTTCAGCTTGCCATTCAGTGTAGTAGCTGCTTGCATTTAATTTCGCTTGTGAATCTGTTTTACGTTCACTTTCGGCTATATTGGTTTCATTTCCACATACTTTTTGAATGTTCGGAATGCTTACAATTATAGCGCTATCTTTGGCCGTATGTTGTTTTGCCGCGACCATTTTTGGTGGAGTTCTCGGCGTGAGTGAGCTCCTTTTGGAGCTTGGTTGAGGAAGCAATAAATGGTCCCCCCCAGAATCCATGGGACCGACCTCCGAGGAGGGTGGATTTTCCAGTTTACCTGGTCTGCCACCTGGGGTATTTATATCTCTTGTTTTGTTCATTGCCATCATTTTTTGTTTTAACTGAATCAGTTTTACTAGGTAGGTAGTTCAGTAGGTTCTACACACAAACCCCCTACCAGGAGGACCGGGTCATTTGTTTTACTTTTTTGCCGCATTGTTTTTGCGAAGTTTTCGTCTCCGCTTTTATGGAATTTTAGTCGCCACTTACGACAGGCATGCCTACCTCGGGTATATTCTGTCCCCTACCAGAAGGGGTAGTGCAAACGTTGCCAAGAATTCAATCATACGCAAATGTATTGCAAAAATGAGCCGCGATGTGTCAAATGCGCCGGAAATCATTTCTCCCAAGACTGTGGAGCAAATAAACAATCCTCCGCTACCTGTGCTAATTGCAAGGGAAAGCACCCGGCGAATTGTGAAGTAGGTAGCTAAGGAGTTGCAAAAAAAAAGATGTGCTCCTCGAAACGCAAAATAGAAAAACAAAGCCGCTTACCAAGACAAAGCGTAGGACCGCCCAGGAGGTTGTAGGCAATATAAAACCTCCGGTTCAAAAGCGTAACATTGTCAGAGAAAAAGAGACAACACTAAGAGAGACAATAGAAAAGCTTTCGACCTCTGTTGTCAAAAGAACCGCTACTGAAAAGCTACCATCAGGAAAGCCATCGAATAGTGGCCCTCGAATAGCCAGAATGCATAGACCTATGCTCAGGCCGCGGCATTCGAAGGAGCGAAAAACGTTGAAACTCCGCCGGACCCTGTTTCTCATGTTTTCTCGGTTATTCTCGAGAAACTTGAAGAACAATGCAAAATAAACAAAATTATTCTCTATCGCTTTGTTAAGCTCGAAAATAATTCACGGAAAACGCGTTCTTCAAAAATAACATGAATGAAAAACCAATGTTAAAAATATTCACTTGGAATGCAAACGGGCTTTTACAAAAAATCGCCGAATTGGAAATATTCATACGCGAGAAAGATATTGACATTTGCTTGATTTCTGAAACTCATGTGAAAAAGGGAACGAATTTAAAAATATAAGGCTATAATGATTTCCACGCTTGTCACCCATCGGGAAACGCCAGAGGTGGATCATCATTGCTTATTAAAGACTGCATTGAACAATACGAAGACCTGAAGATAGAGCTTGAAACTATGCAACTGTGCACGATTCGAGTTAAAAATAGCCAGCGTACTCTTAGAATTTCATCTATCTACTGTCCACCGCGTTCCGCGCTTAAAAAAAAGTGATTATACTAACCTGCTTAAATCGCTCAAACCAAATTTCATTATTGGTGGCGATTTTAACGCGAAGCACACGTTCTGGGGCTCCAGATACATCTCGCGAAAAGGTAAAATGCTCTATGAGGCAGGTATGGAATACAGTTGCGATTTCCACTCGACGGGCAAACCGAGCTACTGGCCAACTGATACTTCAAAACTACCTGATCTGATAAATTTCTTCGTCGTGAAAGGAATATCTACCAACCACATTAAAGTTGAAGAGAGCTTTGATCTATCATCTGACCACTCACCGGTTATTTTAACATTGAGTGTAAAACTAGCCAATAACCTAGAGCCAGCGAGATTAACTGGTAGAAACACTAACTGGCGAGGCTTTAGGAACGAAATAGAAGAGAATGTTGAATTTGTTGTTCGACTTACGACACCCTATGAACTTGAGGTTGAAGTTGATCGCTTCGTCGATATCGTACAGCTCGCCTCCTGGAATAATACACCTAATCCAAGGAAAACGCCGGCCAAATACGGGCTACGATATCCTCCCGAAATAAAAGAATTGGTCAACGAAAAAAGGAAGGCGCGTAAGAAATGGCAACAGAGTCGAGCTCCGCAACATAAAGCACGTTTGAATTATTTGTGCAATTTGTTGAAGACAGTTATTAAGGATTTTAAAAATCGTGCGATAGGTTCTTACCTTTAAAGCTTAACAGCGAAAAAAGATTCTACTTATTCACTTTGGAAAGCTTTAAAAGGCACCAAAAGGCCCAAAATCCCCGCGCCGCCAATTAGAATAAATCGAAATGAATGGGCAAGGGAAGATAAGGAAAAAGCGGACGTTTTTGCCGCTCATCTAGAAGAAATCGTACGATGGCCAAGCGATCCACGACAATACTAATAGGGCGAAATTACAATCTGACGATTCAACAGACACTAGTGCAACGCTAAGTGAACTAAAACGTGAAATCGAATCCCTAAAACCTAAGAAAGCTCCTGGTTATGATTTGATCACCGGAGAAGTTCTGAAAGTTCTACCAAGGAAAGCATTAATTAAGCTTCCGATTGACCAAGTACATAGAACTACTGACGTAATCGAGAAAGCATTTGAAGAAAAAAAGATTTGCTCAAGCGTATTCCTTGACGTCTCACAAGCCTGTGATAAGGTGTGGCACGACGACGGCTTGAAATTATATTACGACAAGTTCTCCCCGCAAGCCTATATGATATTCTAGAATCATATCTCGGGAATGTTAGAAATGGAAACGAATACTCGGAGCTTTTGGTCTTTGGAAGATTTTCACCTACCCTCAGATAAAAAAAAAATTAAATTTGTACTTCTATAAAGTTTTAAAAATATTTTTTGAAAAGTCCGGGTACAACTCTCCTAGGGTTTATGTAAACCCTAATTTGCGCGTCAACACTAGTAATCTCGTCAATGTATCTACAATCAATAAATCGCATTTTTCCACCTTCTACAATGTTACTGCGCCGCGTTTGTTCAATAAATTACCTTCAAGTCTGCGATGTGAGCGAGTTAAATCCGTATATCTTAAAAATGTAAAATGTTGGCTTCTCTCGTTAAACTACTCTGTAATTGGTAATTTACTGTATCCTTTGGTATGATTCTTTTTGTTGTATTTTTTTTTATTCTTTTTATTGTTAAATTTATACTTAATCTTTATCGCATCCCCATCGATAAAAAAATTTAAATTTTTTTTAAGTATGTACTGTACATTCGCCTCTTGCCAAAATCTGACAACATAATGTATATAACTATTTCAGTTTATAACTTAAATGCTAAACTATCTTGTAAATCTATCTTTGAATTTTGTTTTAAACTTTTGTATAACTTTAAGTTATTAATGAAATAAAGAAATTAAATAAAATAAATAAAATAAATGGTGTGGTAAATAAAAGTTATGAGGTACCTTACTTACCACAGATGGCCAGATGGGTGCACTTCTTCCAAATGATGAAGTTCTTTAAACTCGTCAATGAATTTTGAATAATCGGTACGGAGCTGTGGATCTTTTAATACCTTTCTTTCCAGGCTATGGAAGCGTTGAAGAGCCTTTTCGTAGGAATTTCCAAGTACGGTTGGCGGTTCCCGGAAAGGAAGCTTTACAATGTAGCGTGTTTCATGATTTCTGGACACGTTGAGGACAAAATGTTTTTCGCAATGCTCCTCTTCAATAGAACGAGTGTTTGATTTGGGTTGAACTTCCTCTAGTTCCCAAAATGCCAACGCTTAGCAATGAAAAGAAATGCGATGCTCCGATAAGCATATCGATTCTTTGAGCACGGTACAATGCAGGATCGGCCAGAGGAAGATTTTGGGGAATCTTAATTTCTGTGGGGCTGAAGCTGCTAGGAGGCTGAAGTGATGTGATGGAGGGAACAACTATGACCTCCATGTCAGTTGTCCAGTTGGAGTGCATGCAGATTACTGATACATTTGTATTTTAGAACTAGATGTTTTTGTTGTAGCACTAGATTTTTTTTTGTTTTAGCCCTAGTTTTTTGCTTTTTGATGTAGCACTAGATTCGGTAATTTATTTTACTGTGCTTTACACTGGATGCACTACGATAGCGATTCTTATATATATTTTTAAATGCGAACACCGCGCTAAACTTTTGGACTACACTTAAACGAGGTAGGAATGTTGGCGGTGAGGTTTGAGGTACAGTCTCAGACTCGTCAAAGCACCAATAAAAATCAATTACTACCGCCGATAACTATAGCAACTACCGAACCACACAGACTAATCAACCAGAAGAACCGCGAAGCACGCGACTTTTGGCTTTTATACTCGCGTGCGTTTTACTGCGTTGCGTAATGTGTTGGCCGATGCTACCGTTTTCTTTGTCGCCTGTGTCAGACCATTTTTTTGGTAAATTATATGAAGCTTAAACGATATGTACCTGGCCTCTTCAGAAATTCGACAAACGAGGGATATTTCGTTAAAGATTTTTTAAATAATTTATAAGTAAATTGCCGATTAGTCGAACGGCTAAGTGCCATTCCATTCGGTAACGCAAAATTCAGTGCTCTCGGGAGGTGTTTCAGATCCCTGTTGTTGAAGCATATCTCGCGTACACTAGCTTTCGAATGAATTTCGATGATTTTCCATTCCACTTTGGCAATTAATGTCTCATTTGTTATATAAAGAGGACAACCGTCAAATTTAAACAATTAACAGTGCATGGAAATTATACATATTTTCAAAGATCCGTGAATTCATCTGCTGGTATTTTTGAAGCAAAGCTGGGAAGAAAAAATAAATTTGAGGCACCCTGCTTACCCGATAAATGTCATTATACAATTATATATTTTGTGTAGAAGGTGCAGCTCCTAGCGCCTTCAATCTTGACCTTCATCGCAGAGCAAATACCGAGGAATGACTGGAATTTTGGATTTAATCGACCTAGGACCCTACGCCTAGCTTCTCACAACCATTCGTTTTGTGTGAGATTTTTTTGAACGAATGGAAGGGATCTACAATTTTATGCCGATTCCAAACGGCTAATTGAGAAGCTCTTTCATGGCAGTTATACTCTCGGATGTTTGTCAGACGTTCGCGAGAGGTGGCGCAGTGGAAAAAACCCTGAGTTGGAATTTGGGTTTTTGCGGGATTCGAACCTCGACCCCTCGCTTAGTAATCCAACACACTAACCAGTAAGCCACTTCGCCTACAAGGATTGAACAGTATCCCATTTTTTAAAAGCTTTGATTTTTCTCATAAACATTGAATTGATATTTGACCTGAATGGTTTGCAAATACCGAAAGCGGTCAAAGATGCTGGTTTTTCGACAATGAGCTTAATAGTTTCCACAAAAGCTTTGAATAGGTATTGCCTTGTAAAACACATTCATTTCCACAATGCTTTAGACATTTTTTCAATTGTGTAACATATTTTTATTATTGAAGTAAAAGAAAGGGAGGAAGACATTGACATCGGGGTCAGGAAGACGACAATTATGGGCCTCTCAGACAACAACTACAACCTTTTCTACAAAAAAGACGTCGGTAAGCCAAGAACATGCATTTTAACAAAAAAATGCATTAACGCTTTCCTATGTCCCAACCTTAGTTCGGGTGATTTAACCGTCGATAAATTAGAACGTACCCAGGGTCAATCCATATTCATCTCATCCGCTTACATGGCGCACGACAAACCATCCCCGCCAGAAGAAGTGCAGCAACTCAGAGCAGAGATACAAGCGAGGCAAAGGGTGCCTGCTTATATAGGCTGTGACGCTAACGCGCGACATCATCCTTGGGGCAGCAGGGAAATAAATGAACGAGGTGAGTCTTTATTTGATTTCCTTTTAACTTCCGATCTATGTGTATGTAATGTGGGTAACACCCCTACCTTTATAGTTCCAAGTACGGAAAATTATAACGGTTGGGAAGAGGTGTTAGACATTACACTCAAAACAAACAATGACATCGTTAGGGTTGAGAATTGGAGAGTCTCCAAATTAAAGTCCTTCTCGGACCACGAGTGGATTCTCTTCAATCTCAGTATCAAGGTAGATACTCCTGTCCCATATATAAATCCTAAAAGAATTGACTGGAAGAAATTTGGTCAAGTATTGAACTCTAAACTCCCTAATATACCACACCTAAAAATTTAATCGGGTGCAGAACTGGATACAAATACGTTTGCACTTGAAAAGGCGATGAATACAGCTTTTAAGGCATCGTGTCCAGTAAAATATAGTAAAAAAACCTTACCGCCGTGGTGGAATGAAGACCTAACCATCCTGAGAAGGTTGACTAGGGACATCTTCAATATCTGCTATAGGCATAAGTACTGGCAACCATACAAGGGCTGCCTAAAGTTCTACAAAAAATCTATCAGATCAGTTAAGTCACAAGCATGGTCTGAATACTGTCAATCTATCGATACTCTTAAGGAATCTGCAAGACTCAGTAATATTCTTTCCAAAGGACACTCCAGTCCATCTTTTATCAAGAGAACGGACGGAACGTGGACAGAATCCACTGACGAATCCTTGGAGCTTCTACTTAATACTCACTTTCCTGGTTGTACAGACTACTATGCTATCCCGCCCAACTTTCATTTCAGGTTCCGTTAGTTGTGGTTTCAAAACGGCGCTCAATGCGCTACTTGTGTTTTTCCCTCGTCGGGAAATACAACCACCTAAACCTGTTGAAGAAGTATTTGAATATGAATAAATTAATGACTCAGCAACACTTATCAAGTACCATTGTTATGTACCTAAGCATATAAAATGAATTACTTTAACCAAACATTTCTTAGTCGTAAAATAAAGTTATAACGTTGAAGAAGTCTTAGTTTGATTTGTTCCTATAGTCTTCTGGTTTGGAATTATTCGCAACAAAGGTTATGGGCCCAGGCGAACCCACGTATATATTATAAGTTAATATGAGTTCCGGGCTATACCAGATCGATAAATTAGACGACGACAATTATGACTGCTGGAAAGTTCAAATGCGATCTATATTAGTCCATAGTGAGCTTTGGTCATATGTTTCTGGAGAAACACCTGAACCTGCTGCTGTTGCTGGAGCTGAAGCCGTTTCGAAATGGAAGACGAAGGATGGGAAGGCATTGGCGACAATGTTGCTGTCGGTGAAAACTACGCAAGTACTGCACATAAAGAATTGCACCACATCCAAGTCGGCATGGAAAAAATTGGAAGAACTGCATTCTCCGAGAGGTCCAGCGCGAAAGGTAACCTTGTTCCAACAACTTCTAAATTTAAAAATGGCCGAGAATTCATCTGTAGTCAATCACCTTAATAACATTTTTGATTTGTTTGAAAAATTAAAAGAAGTTGATATCAAAATGCAGGACGAACTTCTTAGTATAATTTTGCTCTCAAGTTTGCCAAAAAGTTTTGAGAATTTCGTTATAGCAATACAATCACGAGACGAGTTACCAAAGCCACATGCATTGAAGACAAAGCTGATTGAGGAAGGTAAAAGACGAGAAGGGGATGCTGTTGCGGTGACACATGACAGTGGAGAGTCAGCATTTTTTTCAAAGAATAAATTTAGACCCCAATCACAATCATCAAATGTGCAGCAGCAGCGACAAGACTCCCAATCGAAGAAAAAAGTACGCGGTAAGTGCTATAAATGTAATAAAAAGGGTCATTTCGCCTCGTCTTGTCCAGAACAAAGTTCAACAAAGCAGTGGTCCAATTTCGCTATGCTTAATGCAGTGAACAGTACTAGTATTGATCTAAATAAAAGTACATGGGTTTTAGATAGCGGCACTACTACTCATATGTGTTGCGACAAAAATATGTTTGTCAATCTTAGACCACATAGAGAAGACATAGAGCTAGCGGCGAATAATTATATACAATCAAATGGTATCGGTGAAGTCATGATTGAGACAACATCAGTCCGTATAACGCTGCATGATGTTCTTTTTGTCCCGCTACTTAAAACAAACTTCATGTCTATTAGCAAAATTGCCGAAAATCAGCATACGGTTTTGTTCAATGACAAAGGCGCAGTGATAATGAATTCGCGAGGAGACACGGTATGTAATGCGAAAAAATATGGTAGGTTATACCTCTACATGATTGACAGAGATAAGCTGTTACATATGGAAGCGAGTGTGAATAATTTGATGGTGAATAATTTGATGAATTGGCATCGACGCTTCGGTCATTTAAATGTGAAAGATTTGCGAATTCTGTCCGAAAAAAGTATGGTGAACGGTATGAATTTAAAGGGAAAATTAACTGCGTTGGAGTGTGAAACGTGCTTGAGAGGAAAGTTGTGTACTTTGCCATTTAATAAGCGATCATTAGCGTCAACTAACCGAACCACACAAGTGCTAGAAGTAATTCATAGTGACATATGCGGCCCTATGAGAGTGACGACACCAGGTGGCTTCAAATATTTTTGTTTGTTCATCGATGATCATAGCCGAAATATCTTTATTCAGTTGCTTAAAACTAAAAGTGATATTTTTGAAGCTTTCAAAATATTTAAGGCTAGAGTAGAAAGAGAAACGTCAAAGAAAATAAAAATTCTTCGCACCGATAATGGGGGTGAGTACCTCAGCAAACAATTTTCTTGTTTCTTAGGTCAGGAAGGTATTCAACGACAGCTCACTGTTGAGTACACCCCACAACAAAATGGCATTGCTGAGCGCGAGTTAAGTATCCATAGCAAGACATATTGAGAAAAAAGATAACATTATTTGTATTCAATGATATCTTTAGTCTCTAGTACAGTCTTGCACACAACGCTACAATGATAACATATGTAAAAGAGATAATATCGTTTGTATACAATGTTGGAATATTATCTCTTCTTCATTATCAAGCAAGACGATTGTACGCTTGGGTCTCCTTGTAGATAGATAAGAAAAGTATATAAATACGACTGTATGATGAATTTATCAACAGTCTTATTGTAACTACATAGTAGCCTTAAGCTCCTTTTAGAATTAGTAAAAAGTATTTCAATAATAAAGGACATAGTTCCAAATAAATATTGTTTAATTTTAAAAGTAAGAAACAAGTGTTTTAATTGGCGATCCTGCCAGGAGGTTAAATATACTTTTTAACTTCAATCGAGCGGACCTCGGGAACAAGTAGTGAAATCTAGTATAAACAGAACACTCGCGTTACCGGTTACAAGAATTACCTAGCATAGCAGGTACAAATATAGCTTCTTCGTACGAAGCAGCAAAGCAATTCAGTGAAAGTGTATATGTGGAGAAAAAAAACACACAAATTCGACGACAACAGACACGAGTTCAAAATGGAACAACTCGCAGTATTAATGGCAAGATTAGAAGCTTTAGAAACCAGGAGCAACACAGTAACACAAACCCTAGAGCACACACGCACAGAGAATGCAAGGTTAGCAGCAATAATAACTAACCAAAATCAAATAAACACTAATTTAGAAACAAAACTAAATGAAGTAAAATCTGGATTAGGCATAGTACCAAACATACCTGTGCTAGAGGAAATAAGAACCACATATACAGATGGTAGTGAAATACAGTTAGACGCATTTAAAAGCCTACCTATTTTCAACGGCGATCAATCAAATTATCGGTCGTGGCGCGAAGAAGCATCCAGATTAATGGACAGCATTAAAAACTTCAAAACACACAGTAAGTACGCAGCAGCATTGACTATAGTGAAAAGTAAAATACAGGGTGCAGCCGCGAATGTGTTAACCAATTATAACACAATTTTTAATTTTGAGGCGATACGTAACAGATTAGATTATACGTACTCTAATCAAGAACCTCTATACGTGCTACAAGACATGATGAAAGCCATCACGCAAAAAAGAAGCACACTGTCTGAATACCACGACGAGATAAATAAAAATCTCAATTTAATAATATCAAAAATCACTATGTCAGGTGATCCGCCGAATATAATCGACAGACTAATTAAAAATGCTAACGACGACGCAGTTCGTATATTCATTGATGGTATGAGTGACAACTTTACAAGAGGATCATTATATTCAGCTACAATAAATGATCTAGAACACGCATTCGCAATTGCTCGCAGAATAGAACATGATAATGTGCACAGGCATTTACATCTCACTCAAGATAAGCACCACAAAAATATGCCACATGAACGCAGAAACGAAAGAAGACCAAATTATTCGAGCCAAACAACGAATTATCAACCCCAGAAGCAATACGATAATATGCAGCAACACAATCAAGGACCACAGCCGATGGAGATAAACTCGAGACAAATTGTACATGCACAGCGACAAAATTGGAATCAATACAAACCCGATGTATATAATCCACCAGCGAAACGTGAACACAGCGGGAGTTTCAACACACACAACAGACCGCAACGATCTTATCAGCAGAACTTCAAGCAGCAGAGAGTAAATAACTCCCGACAACAACGCAGAGACGATGTCAGCAGTACATATGCAGAAGCAGATGAAACGGAATGTATGGTAAATAATAACATAAGAATAGATCATTTAAACTAGTAGACGGGTTGCCCTGCTTAAATTTAACTAGTACTATTTCTAAGGAAATTTATAAAATTCTTATTGATACTGGTGCAACCCATAATTACATTAATAGAAAATGCGATTCTAGCGAAAAAATTAAAATTAAACCTATAAAAATAAAAACAATGCATGGTTATTCTATGGTAGATACAAAGAAAGTAGTTAGGATATTAAAGAAAAATATAACATTTTTTGAATTAGAGGATATTCAGTCTTTTGATATGATATTAGGATATGAAGGACTTAAAGTTCTAAACGCGGAAATAAATTTCAGTAATATGACTCTAACTACCATAAGCAGTGTCGAATCTATTCAGAAAATTAATTACATAATTGGGGAAAATAATATTTATAAAGCAGACATAGATAGACTGATGAAGATTAATAACAGCATAGGACCGTTACCCTTTACAGATACTATAGAAGCAAGCATTAGGACGACCAATGATAATCCGGTTTATGTTAAACAATATCCATATCCCATAGCAGATAACGAATTCGTAAACAAAGAAATACAGAAACTCTTACATGACGATATAATAGAAAAAAGCCATAGTCCTTATAACAGTCCCATATGGACAGTACCTAAAAAAGGTTTGGACGAAAAAGGAAAACCAAAACGGCGCATGGTTGTTGATTTCCAAAAACTTAACGTTCACACTGTAACAGACAGATACCCCATTCCGGATGTCAACATGACAATTCAAAATTTAGGTAAAGCCAAGTACTTTACAACATTAGATTTGGAGTCAGGTTTCCACCAAATTAAAATCAAAACAGATGATAAAGAAAAAACAGCTTTTGCTATAAATGGCGCAAAATATCATTTTAAACGAATGCCTTTCGGGCTCAAAAATGCACCAAGCATATTTCAGAGATGCGTGGACGACATTTTGAGAGACTTTGTAGGTAAATTCGTACACGTTTACATTGATGACGTATTGATATATTCTTCATCTGAGGAAGAACATATACAGCACATAAGTCAAGTATTCGACGTACTCAATAAAGCCACATTAAAAATATCTGATGAGAAAAGTAAGTTTTTTCAAGAAGAAGTAGAATACTTAGGTCACATAATCAGACATGGTAGAATCACTACGAACCCTGAGAAAATAGCAGCTATAGAAAATTTTCCAGTCCCACAAACGGTAAAGGATTTGAGAGGATTTTTAGGTCTTACAGGTTACTATCGTAAGTTTATAAAAGGATACGCAAGCATAGCCAAGCCCCTGACATTATATTTACGAGGAGATAACGGTAAAGTAAACAAAAAACAAAGTAAAAATATTAAGTTAAATCTGAATGATTCAGCATTAGAAGCGATTAGAATTTTAAAAAATTATTTGAAAGAACAAGTCGAACTTTTTCAACCGGATTATAGTAAACCATTCGAGCTTACTACTGATGCATCCAACATAGCTATTGGAGCCGTACTAAGTCAGAATAAGCAACCTATACACTTCTTGTCAAGAACACTGAGTAAGACAGAAGAGAACTATAGCACAAACGAGAAAGAGCTATTAGCGATCATATGGTCCTTACAAAAACTCAGAAACTACATATATGGTATAGCAGACTTAACCATATATACCGATCACCAGAGCCTTATATATTCTGTATCAGAAAAAAATCCCAACACAAAGCTGAAACGTTGGAAGGGAATCATTGAAGACTTTGGAGCAAAATTAGTTTATAAACCAGGAAACCTAAATCTTGTAGCTGACGCATTATCACGTCAACGCATAAATACTTCTACCATAGAAACAGCACATTCAGCTGAAAGTTCTTCTAATGATATAATAAAAAC
This sequence comes from Cheilosia vernalis, assembly GCA_949126925.1. Taxonomy (NCBI): domain Eukaryota; kingdom Metazoa; phylum Arthropoda; class Insecta; order Diptera; family Syrphidae; genus Cheilosia; species Cheilosia vernalis. The sequence continues at coordinate 22,029,921 of OX421361.1, read as the reverse complement.
TGTGAATCAGCCTTTTAAAGAAATCTAACGCCAGATACATAACAAGAATAGTAGAAGAAGATAAAGGAGACACTGTAATCTCTAAAGAAGGAATAAAAATTCACAAGGATAACATAAAGAATTATCATTTTTCAGATGACGAAAATATTAATATTCCTAACATTACTAGGAATTGTACAGAGTCAAGAAGGGCAAGGAAACGTTCAAATAACTGAGTTACTAAACAAGAAGTTTATACTTACGCAAACAGATGACGTGTATTTATTCAAAGAACAAACTTATTTGTTACATGCCACCAACCTGACTTCGATATTTCAACCTTACGTAAATATCGTAACTAGTAAATATCAACCTACACAAGAAGAAAAAATTTGGTTAAGTAAAATTAAGAATTTAGCAGACCAATTACAAGAACATACTAGGCATACTAGATCAATTAACTTTTTAGGAACAGCTTTCAAATATGTGTTTGGTAATCCTGACCATTATGACTTAGTTAACATAGAAACGAGTATAAATAATCTCATAGAAAACAATAATAAACAAAAAACTATAAATTCTAGATTTGAACAAATTTTGCAACAATTCGAAGGTCAGAGCCTTAAAGAACATTTAGTAATAGAACAAGTGTACGAACAATTATTATTATTGACCAGAACAATTAATGCAGCAAAAAATAATGAATATTTATCAGAAAGCCTAGACTTAGATGACATTAAAAATATTATTCAACATGAAATAATTCAAGTACCCATAATAAATATACTTGAGTACTCTAAAATATTATTAGCTAGAACTGATGAATTCTTCATCACAATATATAAATATCCAGTTCTAATTAAATCATGTAAATTGTATAAAGTAACACCTTTAAATTCAAAACATGGAAAAATCATTACAGATAAAACAATTGCCTTATGTAACCAAACTTATTTAAGAACAAGAAATTGTCAAAATCATCTAAGTAAAAACATTTGTGAAATTAACTTTGAAGAAGAAAATTGTCTTATTCCACTTTTAAAGAATATAACTTCAAAATGCAACATTAAACAAGAATACGATTACGACTTAGAAATTGAATCCGGTGTTATGTTATTAAGCGGTAAGCATAAGTTAAATAATCAAACAATTAATGGTATAAACTTAGTTACTTATGAAAATACTATAAATCTAGACGATAAAATATACAAAAACATGCATAAGCAAATTAAAGAAGTTATATTAAGAAATCATAATTCAGAGTCTTACATCGACCAAATAATTAAAGAAGATACAATGTACAAATTCGATAACATAGATACTTTAAAAAAACTAATTATTCCTTTTGAAGAAAAACCGATATTATCAACTATATACACAATTGTAACACTGATTGTTATTCTAGCATTTACGTACGTAATGATAAAAACTATACAATGTATAACAGATCGTCAAAAACAAAAAAAGATTGACGCATATAACAAAACTTATGAAAGAGAAATGTTAAAAATAGCGTCGAAAAATCGGGACGATTTCGTTTAACAAGGGGGGGAGTTAAGTATCCATAGCAAGACATATTGAGAAAAAAGATAACATTATTTGTATTCAATGATATCTTTAGTCTCTAGTACAGTCTTGCACACAACGCTACAATGATAACATATGTAAAAGAGATAATATCGTTTGTATACAATGTTGGAATATTATCTCTTCTTCATTATCAAGCAAGACGATTGTACGCTTGGGTCTCCTTGTAGATAGATAAGAAAAGTATATAAATACGACTGTATGATGAATTTATCAACAGTCTTATTGTAACTACATAGTAGCCTTAAGCTCCTTTTAGAATTAGTAAAAAGTATTTCAATAATAAAGGACATAGTTCCAAATAAATATTGTTTAATTTTAAAAGTAAGAAACAAGTGTTTTAATTCGCGCCAATAGAACGATTGTGGAAATGGCAAGATGCATGCTTCTGAGCTCAGGACTTCCAGAGATGCTGTGGGGGGAAGCTGTCAAAACGGCGGTATATCTACGAAATCGCTCCTACACCAGAGCGCTGGGAAATATTACACCTTACGAGGCTTGGACTGGACGAAAGCCCTCGGTGAACCATCTAAAGATATTCGGTTGCAGAGCGATAATGCTGAACAAGCGGCCTGGTAAATCGAAGTTTGCTGCCAGAGGGATTGAGTGTTATATGGTTGGATATTCCTCCGAGTCAAAGGCATACTTATTGTATGAAGAAAACACAAGAACACTACACAAAAGCCGTGATGTTAAGTTTTTGGACAAAATCGGTAAGAGCAAGTTTGAAAACAATTCTAATGATGACGAATTTGTAGAATTAGAAGAATGTACTACCAACACAGATGACGATGCATGTGGTGTGGATATTGTTGGAAAGAAAGATGCCGAGGGCGAAGACGAGGATCACATCCAAAATGACTTCTACGATGCTGAAACACTCAAGGAGTCGAGAAAAGGACACGTGATCCATATCCATTGCGTTCAACCCAACGACAGAAGCTTTGTTTGTTAGTTGACGACTCCAATACGTCCCTATCAAATCCGCTTACTGTTGCAGAGGCTTTAAATCGAAGCGATGGTCAAAGGTGGTGGCAATCGATGCAAACTGAAATGAATTCAATTATAGCAAAGGATACATGGGTTTTGGTAGACCCACCCGAAAACAGACAGATCATCAAATGCAAATGGGTGTTTAACATCAAACGCGATAAAGACGGTAAGGTCGTGCGCTATAAAAGCCGATTGGTGGCAAAAGGCTGCAGCCAAAAATTTGGGGTGGATTACACCGAAACGTTTTCACCAGTTGTTCGTTTTTCGTCACTGAGGCTCATCTTAGCTCTAGCTGCCGAGTTCAATCTAGTGGTACACCAAATGGACGTAACAGCGGCGTACCTCAATGGAGATTTGAAAGAAGACGTCTACATCACTCAACCAGAGCAATTTGTGGATAAAGATAATCCGCAAAAGGTTTGCAAGTTAAAAAAGGCACTATATGGATTGAAGCAGGCCGGCCGGGAATGGAACGCCAAGTTGGACAAGGTCTTAAGAGATTTGGGTTTCAATCAGTGTAACGCGGATACATGTGTATACACGAAGAACAAACAAGGTGAAACCAATATTATCGCTGTCTACGTAGATGACATTATGCTAGCCTGCTCCAATCCACAAATACTAGCTGAAACCAAAAACAAAATTAGTTTGGAACTTGACGTAGTTGACAAGGGACCAATCGATCATTTTCTGGGTATGGAAGTTACCGTGGAGAAAAATCAAATTTGTATATCGCAGCAACAATTTATTCGGAGTTTGTTGGAGAAATTTAATATGGTACAGACTCGAAAGTGTAGTACTCCTTTGAACCCTGGCCAGAAATTCGTGAGATGTGGTGGCTGTTCCAGGTGTGCGAAAGTTAATAAGACTTCGTACCAACCACTTATTGGATCTCTCCTGTACTTGGGTGTATGTTCAAGGCCTGACATCATCCACTCTGTGAATAAACTCTCACAATTCAATGTGAACCCACATGCTGAGCACCTTGCTGCAGCAAAGCACATATTAAGGTATCTTAATAACACATTAAATTTTAAACTTACTTACAGAAAAACTGGCGGTCAGCTGAAATGTTTTGCTGATGCCGACTGGGCCGGTAGCAGCGATGACCGAAGATCCTTCACTGGGTATGCCTTCTTCATTGGCGACTCTACGGCAGCGATAACTTGGGAATCGAAAAAGCAACAATCTGTTGCATTAAGCAGTACCGAAGCTGAATACATGGCACTGTCAGCCGCCTCGAGGGAAGCAGTTTATCTGAGATCATTTGTGAAGGAGTTAGGCTTTCCTAGTACCGTGAGGGAGCCTATTGAATTGAACGGTGACAATTTGAGTTCCCAACAACTTGTTAAAAATGCAGTTTATCATAGCCGTAGTAAACATATCGATATTAGAATACACTATGTACGAGAAGTTTTTCATAAAAATATTATAAAATTAAAATATGTTCCAACGGATGCTATGGTCTCAGACATTCTAACGAAGAATTTAGGTAAAACAAAACATTTAAAATTTTGCAATATGTTGGGCTTAAGTTAAATATGTATCTACAATTTTGTTTATGTACTTGTTAAGTTTTGAGGGGAAGTGTTGAAGAAGTATTTGAATATGAATAAATTAATGACTCAGCAACACTTATCAAGTACCATTGTTATGTACCTAAGCATATAAAATGAATTACTTTAACCAAACATTTCTTAGTCGTAAAATAAAGTTATAACGTTGAAGAAGTCTTAGTTTGATTTGTTCCTATAGTCTTCTGGTTTGGAATTATTCGCAACAAAACCAACCAACCAAAAGAAAGGTACCTTTATTGTGTATCAGTTAATCATGAAACATTTAATGAAAATAATTAATGACTAGCTGACCCAGCGAACTTCGTTCCGCCCAAATTCGTTAATGTAATGAAAATAATAATTCCGAGAATGAGCAATGCTCATGCTGCTCTATGTAATTCGGTCAATTCAAATTCTTTATTCAAAAGTTTATATTAAATACAATATAAATAACTGAAGTATTGCATTGTCGATGTGTTTAAATCAAACCGCAATGATTGACGTGTATCCCAACTTTCCACTTTTTCACTCACACGTGAGCACGCCACATACGATTGACCATATGAAAAACATGGGATAATTAATGTCACAAATATCCTGCGATTGTCCTTGCGACTTATTATTTTTCATATTGAAAGCGATACGCATGGGAAGTTGAAGGCGCTTGAAAACCAATGGCAAATCATCGGAATCCGCATCTATTTTTTTCAAAGTTCGGTTCCATTCCCAATCTCATCCCCTTTAACTTTTATTTTTACGACAAAAAGTAGCATAAATGCCATTTCAATACGAATCCCCCAAGCCCAAAATTGTTAAAATTTAACGATCCATTCTCTGGTTATGAGTGCACACACAGACGTCAGTCTCTTTTAACTATATATTGGGGTACCCGCCCGGTTTGTGCGTGCCTTTCGTGTGGAACTATCGGATCCAAAACTATCCTATCTTTAAAACTTGAACCAACCATACCCATCCACAAAATTTCATTGAAATTGGTTGAGTGGTTTCGGAGATGGACAACAGCGCCACGTATGGGATAGACCATCAGCGCACCTACCAATTCCCACGCAAAATTTTCTTAGATTTCCTATCTGTGTTAAGATCTACACAATGATGATCAGGGCCATCATAACATACGCGTCTTTAGTATGGCGGACTAAAAAAAAAAAAAGAACGCCATTGCTAAGCTTCAAAGGGTAAAGCGACTTTCATGTCTCGGTATAAGTTAACACAAAACGCAACAGCACAACAAAAACATCTTGCTCATAGTATTCACTACCCAGCAAACGCACAAAAAATTGTTTAGCACATAAGCCTAGCGGTGTCCTTCAACCCAAAAATGCACATAAGCCTAGCGGTGTTCTTAAACCAAGTGAATTGTTCGGCACTGGTAGCAAGACTATGCAAAAAATTGTTTTGAACTTAGATATTGCGGTGTGATAATGTTGTTTTGCACCCGCAATGTAACTATGCAAAAAAAATGTTTTTCATGATTGGGCAGCTACCTGCGTCTGCGTCTACGAGACCAATAGTTGATTTAGCATAATGAATTGGAGTCAGTTGCGGAAAATGGTCCAAGCTATCAAGAGCTCGTAAAATAAAGTGCAACGCGAAACCGGAGTGTTTATACAAGTTCTCATAGAGAACAAAATCTATGGATTAAGACGAAGAAGATTAAGTGATTAAGAATTTATTGTTGAAAAATAAAACTTGTTCAATACCTTAACGAAGGCATTTTAATTGGCGCCCAACTTATTTACGGGACATCGCGAGTACTGGTTCCAAAAACTTGCAAAAGAAAAATAGAACCTTTTTATATCCCTTGTCCCCTTAACACCCTATAACCCACATTTTCGGAATAAACCTGAGATGCTGCAAAATTAACTCTACGAGTACATATATATATATGGAAACAAACTGACAATATTATAGTGAAGAAAAGTGATTACGTACATGTGTATATTGTTATATCAATTAAGAAATAAAAATCAAAGGATTACAAGTCTGTAAGTGGAGTGTTTAAGACTTATTTGTTATACATAGAATTATTTGATTATTATATTTGTCGCATTAATATAGTTTTAGAAATCTAAATTTTTGTTTGTAGAATAATTTTTTGTTGCCTATTATTTAAAAAGCAATAGAGTGTTATTGAATTGATAGAAATTTTTCTTTTTCGTTTTCTTTCGAAGTATACTTAACTATTATTCTATACTTTTATTAAGATCGGAGTAATTTTTGTAAGCAACTGAGTAGATACCTAGAGTAGACATGGATGATGCCCAAGTTCGCGCAATAATTTCGGTTGCAGTCCAAACTGCTGTTGAACAAACGAAACAATCCTTTCAATCCATAATATGTGAACTTACAGACAGACTTTCTAATTTAGAAACTCCGTCAAGAGTAGTCAAGTATGAGGCAGTGACAATAAACCCCAATAATAACTGTGAAGAATCATTGGATCTAGTGAAATCTCTTCCAGAGTCTTACGGTGATCAAACAAAATATGTTTCTTGGCGGCAAGCCGTCTTCGCTGCTCATAAACTTTTTGAAGGGCACCAAGGAAGCTCGAAATATTATCAGGCTGTAGCAATTATACGCAATAAAATCATGGGCACTGCCGACTCTGTAGGTACTATCTTCCTTTAATACCGTGCTAAACTTCCATGCAATAATTGCTAGATTAGATTTTACCTATGCTGACAAAACACCAGTGTACCTCATTGAGCAGGAAATGTCAACTCTTAAGCAGGGGAGGATGTCCATCGGTGAATTCTATGACGAAGTTGAACGGAAATTGGCATTAATTGTAAACAAAACAATTATGACACATGACGGTAACAGTGAACTAATCGCTTCACTGAATCAGAAGTATAGACAGGACGCGCTTAGGACATTTATTTCAGGTCTAAGAAGGCCAATGAGTGACGTATTATTTTCTTCGCGACCCGTAGACGTGCCCAGTGCACTAGCGCTCGCTCAGGAGTTAGAGCCAAACCAAATGCGCTATATGTTTGCAAACTCATTTTCCAATCACAATGAGAGGAATAATTATCCAATGTACCAAACAAACTATGATCCATACAATTCTCCTCACTACAAGCGCGCTCCTCAAAACCCTTTACCAAGACCAATACCAATGGAATTAGATCCTTCAACATCCCGTTATAGGTCCCATAAGCAAAATCCAGTTATGTATCCTAATAATTCCTGTGAACGACAGAATAATAACTTCGATGGCAATAGCCGTCAAAATAATACTCCACACATGGCAATGGCCATGCCTGCGAACAGACCACGGCCAGGACCTAATGATGTTAATTTCCAAAACAGAGCAGCAAAGAGACAATACGAACCTATCAGACAACCCGAACCAAAGGTGCAGCGTATAAATAACTTGGTTCAACGGCAACCATTAGAACAACAGGTCTCCCACTATGAGGAGCCGTACGACCCTGAAAGATACGTCTACGATGAATATTGCGAATATTATGATGAGAACCCAGAAGTACCCGACGAGATAAATTTTTTAGGGGCAGGTCCCTCCTCCCATATGTCAGCAGGACATTAGCGGGGAAGGAAATAAAATTATTAGTAGATACCGGAGTTGCTAAAAATTATATTAAAAATCTCAGCAACCTCAAAGCCATTTCACCGGTAAAAACACCATTTTGAAATCTATTCACCAAACAAACCAAGTTGAGTCCAAATGTGTTATCAACATTTTTAATAAAAGTGCAACCTTTTTCGTTCTTCCCCACCTTGATACCTTCGATGGTAATATTGGATGTGACTTTCTGCAGGACATAAGAGCCCAACTCGATCTTAGAAGAGGAATCCTGAAGTAAGATGGTGGAGAGGAAATGTTGTTTTATTTTTTTTGCAAAGATGATAATCACATAGCTATTGATAATGTAATGGTTCCGTTAGAGGTGCGTGACCAATTTTCATATGTTATAAATAAACAATTTAAAGTGTTTGCTGATCCGAACGAATCCTTGCCATTCAATACCAATGTAGTTGCAACAATCAGGACAACTGATAATGAGCCGGTGTATTCAAAAGCGTACACATATCCAATGGCGGCTGCAGAATTTGTTAATAGAGAAATCTCCGATCTCCTCACCGACGGTATCATAAGACCTTCTCGGTCGCCTTACAATAATCCAATTTGGGTTGTTGATAAGAAGGGGGTTGATGAAGATGGAAAACGTAAGATGCGTCTGGTAATCGACTTCCGAAAACTTAATGAGAAAACCGTTAATGATAAATATCCCATTCCAGACACATCCGTTATTCTCGCTAATCTAGGAAAATCGTGTTTTTTTTCTACCCTAGATCTTAAATCTGGATTTCACCAGATTAATCTGGCTGAATGTGATCGGGAAAAAACAGCTTTCTCCGTCAACAACGGAAAATATGAATTCTGTAGGCTTCCTTTTGGGCTGAAAAATGCCCCCAGTATTTTTCAAGGGGCCATTGATGATATCCTCAGAGAGGAAATCGGCAAGCGTTGTCACGTTTATATTGATGACGTGATTGTTTTTTCAAAAACAAAAGAGCAGCACATCAAGGACATAAGTACGATTTTAATGAAACTTTACGAGGCTAATATGCGTGTTTCGGCAGAAAAGTCAAAAATTTTCAGGAAAGAGGTTGAGTTTTTGGGTTTTATAGTATCTGCCAAGGGAATTACAACTTGTCCAAATAAAGTGAAGGATATCGTGGCATACGAAACTCCAAGGACACTTCGGGGTTTAAGATCATTTCTTGGACTTTCCGGATATTATAGGCGATTTATCAAAGACTACGCGCAAATTGCCAAGCCTCTTACAAAATATTTACGCGGCGACAATGGTAACGCAAGTGCAAGGCAATCAAAAAACATTTCTGTAGAATTAGATGACGAGGCCTTACATGCTTTTAGCCAAATAAAAAATATTTTAGCTTCAGAAGATGTTCTTCTTCTCTATCCCGATTACGAAAAACCCTTTGACTTGACGACTGATGCATCCTCCCATGCATTGGGCGCTGTCTTGTCACAGGATGGCAGACCTATTACAATGATTTCGAGGACTCTATCATCAGCCGAAGAAAGCTACGCAACCAACGAACGTGAACTTTTAGCAATAGTTTGGTCATTACAAAATCTTCGTAATTATTTATATGGTGTTAAGCAGTTAAATATTTACACGGACCACCAACCGTTAACATTCGCTATTTCCGATAAAAATCCCAACTCCAAAATTAAAAGGTGGAAAGCTTTTGTGGAAGAATTTTCCCCGAAATTTTTCTACAAGCCTGGAAAAGAGAATTTGGTTGCGGATGCCTTATCTAGGCAACACATAAATGCTTTACAACAGTTAAATGAATTTGAATCTGAAACAGCACATAGTGAAGAATCATTAACAGAAACTATTCGCACAGTGGAAAATCCTATTAATTGTTTTAAAAATCAAGTCATACTAAATAAAGGCTCAGAGTTAAGGCATACAAAAAAAATAATATTTAAAACAAAATTAAGGCACACAATAACTTTTAGAAATGTTTGTGAACTTCTACAAATCTTTAAAGAAGTTATTAACCCTAATGTGGTTAATGGTATTTGTTGTGACTTACATACTTTAGCCCACATTCAAAATGATTTACTAAAATCATTCCCATCTGTCAAATTTCTCCACTCAGAGAAATTTGTAATAGATGTTTTTAACAAAAATGACCAGGACGAAATTCTCGCGGTAGAACACAATCGAGCACATCGATCCCTTCGCGAGAACATGCAACAGGTCCTGCGTGACTATTTCTTCCCTGAAATTCGAAAGAATTTGAAGGCAATTATATCCAGTTGCAACACGGAAAAAATTTTAAGATCAAATCAAGAAAAATGAGCGCAGAATCACGAAAAGTTTGTCTAGTTTTAGAGCTTAGCTCAGGATTTACTGATTCACGACTTCTTATTCGCAATTTTAGAAATTGTAAGAAGTGAAGATATTGACCCCCAAAAATCGTGAATCAACACTTCTCATTGTAAATAATGATCAAACGAGGAATACATATTGCCATAACCGATCGCAATTTTAAACAAGTAGTTCTAAATTTGATATTACTATGGTTGTGAATTGCAAAAACATTTCGCAATTTACCACTTCTCTGAAGTAAATTTGATTTCATCCCTTACCGAATTGCAACCATTTAGTCTTGAATTGCAACTCATTAGTGCTGATTTGCTACTTCTGTAGTTGCAATTTACAAATTCTTAATCGTAAATTACAACTTCTTTTTATCAATTTGCAATTCATATTTTGCAATTTGCAATTCTTGAGTAGTGATTTGAATCATCACCGTCTTAAGTTGAAAACGTTTTATCGTGAAATTAGAAAACTTTATTCTCAATTTACAACTTCTATCTTGTGATTTACAATCAGAATTCATAGTCGTATTTTATATTTTTGTTTCCTCTTGATATCCTTGAGAATCATATGACGCCATATCGTCCGGAGACAACGGGATTTGTCTGGGGTGGTTTTTCTGTCTATGCTGAAATTGTTAATACACGCAAATTGTTTAGAAGAACTTGTATTGATACGAACCTTAAAAAACCTTTTCGACTGCACACTTTAATATCCATACCAATTTACTTCTTTTCTAATAGCGAGACATATCTTCATTCTGAAAAAAATAAAAATACAGATTTATGTACCTACTTTAGTTTAATTTTTTTCCATTATTAAATAGGTACTTACATGATATATATTCCAGAATGCTTTATAATGGTTAGTACGCTCACTATCACTGAGAACTAGTAATAATTAAAAAACGACTGTCTTAAGCAAAGATCAAATACCGACTGTCTGTCGCTGTCGCTGCCCATGATTGCAGCTATCCAGCAACACCACAAACATAATGTATGTATATTGATCCATATAAAGAAAGGATTTCGACCCATGGACTATATCGTTACTGTCGACTACCTGTGCATAAAAAATTTCACACGTTATGTAGTTAGTTTCCATGGAAATTACAAAAAATATTTTGCGATTTACGACTTCTCTTCGTCAATTTACGTTTTCGATTTAAATGTGGTAAATTATTATAAGATTTTATTGATTCATCATTCAGTGGTGGTAAATCACCACATATTTTTCGCAATTTGAGATAGCAAAGTGCTGTTTACGAAATTTTTGCCTATTGAATTGGTAAATTGCGCCAAACAATCTCGCAAATCACAACAAATTAAAGACGCTCGAATTAATACTTTTAATCGCAAAATGCAACAAACAAAATTTGATATTTTTCGCCGTTTTCACTGACAAATTACAAATGTTTATATCAATTCTCCGTCAACAACGGAAAATATGAATTCTGTAGGCTTCCTTTTGGGCTGAAAAATGCCCCCAGTATTTTTCAAAGGGCCATTGATGATATCCTCAGAGAGGAAATCGGCAAGCGTTGTCACGTTTATATTGATGACGTGATTGTTTTTTCAAAAACAAAAGAGCAGCACATCGAGGACATAAGTACGATTTTAATGAAACTTTACGTGGCTAATATGCGTGTTTCGGCAGAAAAGTCAAAATTTTTCAGGAAAGAGGTTGAGTTTTTGGGTTTTATAGTATCTGCCAAGGGAATTACAACTTGTCCAAATAAAGTGAAGGATATCGTGGCATACGAAACTCCAAGGACACTTCGGGGTTTAAGATCATTTCTTGGACTTTCCGGATATTATAGGCGATTTATCAAAGACTACGCGCAAATTGCCAAGCCTCTTACAAAATATTTACGCGGCGACAATGGTAACGCAAGTGCAAGGCAATCAAAAAACATTTCTGTAGAATTAGATGACGAGGCCTTACATGCTTTTAGCCAAATAAAAAATATTTTAGCTTCAGAAGATGTTCTTCTTCTCTATCCCGATTACGAAAAACCCTTTGACTTGACGACTGATGCATCCTCCAATGCATTGGGCGCTGTCTTGTCACAGGATGGCAGACCTATTACAATGATTTCGAGGACTCTATCATCAGCCGAAGAAAGCTACTCAACCAACGAACGTGAACTTTTAGCAATAGTTTGGTCATTACAAAATCTTCGTAATTATTTATATGGTGTTAAGCAGTTAAATATTTACACGGACCACCAACCGTTAACATTCGCTATTTCCGATAAAAATCCCAACTCCAAAATTAAAAGGTGGAAAGCTTTTGTGGAAGAATTTTCCCCGAAATTTTTCTACAAGCCTGGAAAAGAGAATTTTGTTGCGGATGCCTTATCTAGGCAACACATAAATGCTTTACAACAGTTAAATGAATTTGAATCTGAAACAGCACATAGTGAAGAATCATTAACAGAAACTATTCGCACAGTGGAAAATCCTATTAATTGTTTTAAAAATCAAGTCATACTAAATAAAGGCTCAGAGTTAAGGCATACAAAAAAAATAATATTTAAAACAAAATTAAGGCACACAATAACTTTTAGAAATGTTTGTGAACTTCTACAAATCTTTAAAGAAGTTATTAACCCTAATGTGGTTAATGGTATTTGTTGTGACTTACATACTTTAGCCCACATTCAAAATGATTTACTAAAATCATTCCCATCTGTCAAATTTCTCCACTCAGAGAAATTTGTAATAGATGTTTTTAACAAAAATGACCAGGACGAAATTCTCGCGGTAGAACACAATCGAGCACATCGATCCCTTCGCGAGAACATGCAACAGGTCCTGCGTGACTATTTCTTCCCTGAAATTCGAAAGAATTTGAAGGCAATTATATCCAGTTGCGAAGGTGTGCCATGAAGCAAAATACGAGAGACATCCTCCTAGAGCCGAAATAGGCAGTACTCCGTTACCTTCTTATTCGGGTGAAATTTTGCATATCGATATTTACTCCACCGATAAATTGAACTTTCGCACATGCATCGATAAATTTTCAAAATTTGCTGCGGTGTTTCCAATCAAATCACGTGCAATAGTTGACATCAAAGAACCCTTGATCGAGATCTTAAACTTTTTCAGAAACACAAAGACATTGGTCTGCGACAACGAAAAGTCACTAAACTCACAAACCATAAAATCCTTACTAAGAGACCATTTTGCTATAAATATTTTCACTACGCCAGCCTTTCATAGTACCACGAATGGGCAAGTGGAAAGATTTCATAGCACTTTAACGGAAATAGCTAGGTGTATTAAACTCGATCAAGGTATCGCTGATACTTCTGAACTCATTTTACTTGCAACATCTAAATACAATCGAACTATCCATTCAATCACAAATCACAGGCCAATAGACATCATCCATTCAATACCATCCCTATTACAGGACGAAATTAGAGATAGACTCATGCAGACACAACGTACTAACTTAGTGTACCACAACAGGGATAAAAAAACACGGACATATAAACCTGGTGACAAAGTGTTTGTAAGAACCAATAAGAGAATAGGCAATAAATTTTCTAAGGTTTTTATTGAGAAAATTATACAACAAGACAAAGGAACAACAGTCCTAATCGACAATAAGCAAATACATAAAAACAACCTTAGGTAGTCATCATATTATATTTAGAATGCCAGGAAAATTACCTCTATTTCCACATTAAGTTTTCACCGATGGAATGGTTGCTATACCTGCTCATTCATACTTGAATTTTCATTATATACATGTATGTAAATACATTTTTTTTTTATTTTTTTTCTCTCTCTCTCTTTCTATGAATAGTTATCAATTATTAATATAAACGTAGTTTAATCTGCTCGGTTGCATAAGGAGACAATTAGTCCAAATTTCAAATATGTAGTGTACCTAGGTATAATAATATCAAAACCCTTGAAAAGAAGTAAAAAAAAAATTAAACAAAGTTATTGGAATTTGTTATGTTAATCAATTAATTATAAGTAAATTAAAATATTTGCTTATACCTATATATATGTATATTTAATAGTTATTATAAGTTTGTTTTTGTAAATAAAATTTTTGTAACTTTGAACAACACTTACTTAGTTTATTGAAAGATGCACTCCACAGGTATAATAACAAATGATTTAAATGTATTATAAATGTATTAAATGTAGGTACGATATTTGAAACATAAAGCAAAACATATAAATAAAAAAAATGTCATATCTATGTACGTATATAGTAGAAACATAGACAGGTACTTTCGAAAAATATCTACGTGATAAGACTACATAAAATATCATAAAATGTAAGAAGCTACATATCGTCTGACAATATTGTGAAAACAGCCGAGGACGACTTAAATTAAAAGGGGAACAGTTAACACAAAACGCAACAGCACAACAAAAACATCTTGCTCATAGTATTCACTACCCAGCAAACGCACAAAAAATTGTTTAGCACATAAGCCTAGCGGTGTCCTTCAACCCAAAAATGCACATAAGCCTAGCGGTGTTCTTAAACCAAGAAAATTGTTTGGCACTGGTAGCAAGACCATGCAAAAAATTGTTTTGAACTTAGATCTTGCGGTGTGATAATGCACCCGCAATGTAACTATGCAAAAAAAAAGGTTTTTCATGATTGGGCAGCTACCTGCGTCTGCGTCTACGAGACCAATAGTTGATTTAGCATAATGAATTGAAGTCAGTTGCGGAAAATGGTCCAAGCTATCAAGAGCTCGTAAAATAAAGTGCAACGCGAAACCGGAGTGTTTATACAAGTTCTCATAGAGAACAAAATCTATGGATTAAGACGAAGAAGATTAAGTGATTAAGAATTTATTGTTGAAAAAAAAACTTGTTCAATACCTTAACGAAGGCATTTTAATTTATATCCGGAGCCATGCGTAGGCGTACCTATCCTACTGCGACTATAGAAGCCTTAATAGGACTAACACCCCAACACATATACATAAACAAAGGGCAATTCGCAGCTCGGCAAGTTTAATCGAAATGAAAGAGACCATTCTCAGCGACCATCCTGAGTTAAAGGATTTTTTCTCTGAAATTACAGTACTTTGCATAATCTGCGCGGTAACAGACCGCTTTCCAAAGATTTTATGTTTCAAAAAACGGTTCTCTACGGAGATCCCTAGTAGAGAAGCATGGGCGTACAATAGCCCACCTACTTGCGAAAATGGTCGAAAGTGGTTTACGGATGGTTCCAAAATGCAAACAGGAGTGGATGCTGGGTTCCACGGCCCTAACCACATATACAAACCAGGTACTAAAGGCATAGCATAGCGCATAGGTATACCTATATATCCATATATTTACGGACAGTCAAGCAGCCATAAACGCCCTTAGCTCGCCGATTATTGCCTCCAAATCAGTACTAAGCTGTTTCAACGGCCTTCAAACGCTCGGACGTAGAACCCTTCTACTACACTCCCAAATCACACAAAATGTAGCTCATATTGGGAGAAAAAAAAAAGAAAAAAAAGAATATCCCAGGTCTAAGACAGGCCAAGCGTGCTATTCAGCCGTTCAAACAAGATACCGACAGAATCTTAAATCTAAGAAGGCATGATATCGAAAATCTAGCTGATTTCCTCACAGGACATCACAACCTACGATATCAATTAAAAAAAGTAATATTAACCGACTCCTCACTTTGTCGGTTGTGTCATGAAGAAGACGACACAGCTTGAGCACATATATATGAGTGTCCTGCCCTATATGTGGAATCAGGAGAACTATCTTCTACAGGGAGCTTCTGAGCCCTGAAGAGATGAAGAAGTCATCTGCCAGCAGCTTGATTAACTTTATTAGAAAAGTGGAGAATCTGCTCGCCTAAACATTATTCTGGCCCTATGGCACAATAGATCTTACAGGTCGACGTGCCCTTCATCGCTCAGGCGTAGTCAGAAGGTTTTACATAAATCTTGACTGTAACTCTCTTCTACCGTCGACTCTCTTTCGTGACGTCATTTGTAGTTTATGTGCTTGAAGAACGAAAGAAAAGTATTTCCCGGAATCATAGTTTGTAGATATAGATAAATCTAAAAACAAGATTTGTTTGATTGGAAGCGAATTTTCTCACTTGGTAAGAAACTTTATAGAGACAGCAAAAAAATATTCAATTACATAGGACAATATAGTCGCCTTTAAGTGAATATAAAAGGGTTTATTAAGCGTCAAAATGGTAAAATATTTTTGCAACCGCACCTTGAGGATCAGAACACTTGGAAGATATTACTTCCATAACGTACAGGAACAGGAAAAACACAAATTCATAGCCAGAAATAATGGCTAACACCAGACAATGATTCCAAATGGACTTAGGTTGGGTATATAAAGCTCGGCTCTACCTTTACCCATAAACCTAACCTATAACCTAAGCAAAAGCACCTAAGCTTATACTTAAAACAAAAGTTCTCAAATTTTAAGTAATAAAAAATATAACTTCTCATGTTATCCCTTTATAGAAATTAAATCCTTGTGGAACAAATCAAAACACCGAACTATTCCTAAATACCACTATGCCTTTCTACGAAAACAAGTAAAACAAAAAAAAATATATATATGTATAAACAATCAAAAAACCGCTCCAAAAACCTTCCAAAAAACTCAGAACTATGTTGCTATCTTGAACTATTTAACACCTACATCCTTTAGTCTTTATTACCAAAATACTGGTGGTCTAAGGACTAAACTTCGCGATGTCTTGCTCTTCTCTTCATCTGCTCAATACGATGTTATTGCATTCACTGAGACTTGGTTGACACAGAATCAACACAACGAGGAAATGTTCAATAAGTACAAAGTTTACAGGAAGAGCCGCTGCCCCATTCTAGCTGACCGCGAGAGAGGCGGCGGAGTATTGGTTTCGGTTCGGGCCTCTTTGCACAGTGATCGCAGCTGATTTAGATGTCGACCAAATAGCAGTCTCAATCATATGCAGTTCTGGAAGTGAACTTATTGTTATTGTAAGTTATATACCACCAAGTCTTTACCTGTTATATAAAGCTCATATTGATAATTATTCCTCTATCTTAAATAATTTAAAAGATCATCAGCACGTTATCCTTCTTGGAGACTTTAACTTGCCAAACTTAATTTGGTCGTTGATTGTGATGATTTTAGACTTCTCCCATTTAACGTTAAGTTTGACTATGAGCTTAAAGTCGTTGATACTCTTGCTCAGCTTGACCTTTGTCAGATAAATTATTTTCCTAATGAATTTGATAATGTTCTCGAATTGGTATTCGTTGATTCCGAACTTGACATTAGTATCAACAACTTCATGATCCTACTTTTTCGTAATTCTGTTTTCCATGTAGCTCTAGCAATGCAGTTTGAATTTTATGAGTTTTTTAAACCGGGTTCCGGCGACACTATAATTTCAAGTATAATTATGCTAAAGCTTATTTCAGCAACATCTCAACCTATTTAGATAGTATAAATTATTCTTTTAATATATTTATCAAATCTGTGAAAACGGCATTTGATTTGTTCACACCGAAAGTTAAGTCTGTCAAGGGTAACAAGCCGATTTGGTTTAATGACAGAATCATAAACTTAAATAATAGGAAAAAATAAGGCCTATAAACTTCTTCGTAATAGAAATAATGACCCGGAACTTCTTAAAGTTTATCGGACGCTTCAGAAAGAATTCGATGTTTTAAAAAAGTTTCATAGTTTCATAGTTTCGTAGTTTATTGATTAGTATAGACTTATACAATAAGATACAATATCTAATTTGAAAACCAATAGTAAACGCTTTTGGAGCTGTATTAATAGCATCAAGAACAATCTAATGGTATTCCCAAATGCATATGCGTCTTAATAGTGTAAACGCATCTTATCTGTCAACCATTTGTAACATGTTCGCTTATCACTTTCAATCGGTTTATTCTTGTGGTAGGTACTACCACACCTAGAGTCTCATTTAACAACTCAATGTCCTTTGATTTCGTAAATATTAGAAACTTAGAGTTTTCAATCACTGAAGTTCAAATAGCTCTTTCTTCATTAAAACTAGAAAAAAATCCGGGTATGTATGGTATCCCGCCAATTAGGTACACTTCAAAAGTGCTCATCAGTGTTTTCTGTACTTTTGTGTTTAGTATTTAATTTATCTGTCCAGTTTGGAATTTTTTTGAAAGATTGGAAGAGGTCGTTTTTAACGCCCATATATAAATCTGGATCGAAGCATGATATTACCAACTATCGTCCAATCTGTAATATTTCTTCTTTCCCTAAGTGGTTTGAAAAGCTAGTGTGTGACAAACTTACACCTCTCTTAAAAAAATGTAACTCTCCGTCTCAGCATGGATTCTTTACAGGCAGATCCACTACTACAAATCTCTCAATTTTTTGTAGTACTGCCTTGAATTACGTTGAGAATGGCTCACAATGTGATGTAATTTATACAGACTTTGCTAAGGCATTTGATCGCATTAACCATAGAACATTAATTTCCAAACTGACTACCTTAGGATTTCACTCCAATATCCTAAAGTCTATTCATTCCTACTTAACAGAACGTATCCAGTATGTTCACATGAACAGAATGCTTTCGTCACCAATTTATGTTACCTCTGGAGTACCTCAAGGTAGTCATCTGGGCCCTCTACTCTTCCTTTTGTTTATTAATGACATTCCTGACTTGTTTTTGGGTTCCCAGTGTCTTATGTTTGCCGAAGATTTGAAGATCTTCCGACAAATACGTTCAGTTCAAGATTGTATTCTTCTACAAGAAGACCTCAATCGTCTTTCTATTTGGTGTAATGACAATGTACTTCATCTCAATGTCTCTAAATGTCAAAGCCTTTCTTTTTATCGTCACCTCTCTCCAGTTCCCTTTACGTACGCAATCGACAATACCCCTTTGTCCATTATGTGCTCCAAAAAAGATCTTAGAGTTATTTTTGACATAAAACTTAGCTTTTGCAAGCACATTGAGTTTTTGGTTGCCAAAGGTTTTTTTATTGCGGAATTCGAAAGACTTTCAAGTACCTACATTCTTTTAGAATTGAGAAGATCCAAAAGCGTTTTACTAGAGTAGCTGTTCGTATACTGCGATGGAATATTTAAATGCCATCTTACGAGACGAGGTGCAAGTTATTTGGTATCTTACCTCTTTTCAGACGGAGGCATTATTTTTCCGTTATGTTAATTCGCGATTTGATAGATGGTCATATCGATTGCCCTTTTCTATTACCATTAGATGGGTTCTATGCTCCTGCGAGAGTTCTTAGGAATCGCTTTTTATTTCATATACCCTATCATAGGGTTAACTATGGTTACAATGAACCAGTTTCTAGATGCCTTAGGGAATCCAATAAATATTGTGATGTTATTGATTTAAATATTAGTAGAGAATCATTTAAGAATAAACTAATCCTGTTTTTAGGGTTTGGTGGCCATTTTTAAGTATAATTTCTTGTATTAAGTATCTAATCTGGCGAGAACAGCGGATGTTCTTATTTGATTGAAATAAATAAATAAATAAACAAGAAACAGAGACAGACTTATCTTAAACCACAAATTTGACCTCCTAAGTACTCTTCCGGGAATACCCACAAGCTACAACAAGTCTAGCAAATGTAATATCTTTATCCAAGGGGGAGAGTTTGCTGAACAAATCAATCGGAATGTCTGTACCTATAAACACAAAAACAGACAATACCATTGTTGTCAATAAATTATAGAATGGGGGTGGAATCTTACATCAAGAAAACTCGGATCAATTGAAGCTTGTAAAAATTAAATTGAAGGAAATCAAGTTAACCCTCTTCGCTACATTAACTTTGGAAAGAAGGGCGTTTAAGGTTTAGGTGGATACTTTCACAAAATTGATGCAATATTACTGAATATTTCTTTCTTTCTGGGATAAAGTTCAGCGACATTTTACCGAAAAGTACTCGAACAGAAGTTCTGGAAGCCGTCAAATTCTTCCATTGTGTATACTGTAGACGAACAAAGCTGCAAAATTTGAACTGAGACAATTATACTTGAGCTATCGTTTTAGCCACAACCCACATTCATCATTAATACACACGTTATGCGGGTGCGGGAACTTGGCACCCCAATGTTAATTTTTTTTTTTTTTTTTTTTTTTTAGAGTTCCGGGTGGCTAAGCAAGAGTTCTAGAGTTATTGCTAAGAAGAAAAGTTCTGTTTGTTTACTATTTTTTTAATTGTGACTTGCTAAATTCACGCAGCACCCCATTTTTGAAAATATTATTTTTTTCTTTTTACTTCGAATAGGAACAACATAGTTTTAGAGTTCCTCATAGTTTTTTTTTTTTTTTTCAAAAAAGTTGCCGAATTACCGATTATATGACAGTACCCCATTTCCAATTGAAAATCTTTTTTTCCTAGTTCCGAAAAGTTCTGATTAGAGTTCTGGATAGTTCTCGAGAAATGCAACAAAAAATCCCTAAACAATTTCTTTCTAAACCCGAACACAAAAAAGTTAGAAATAATTGAAAAAAATTAAAATCTATTTTTCGGAGTTCCGAAGAGTTCTGATTAGAGTTCCAAAATTATTTTTTGTTTTCTAATTTTATATTTTTTTTTTTGTTTTCAAATTTTATATTTTTTTTGTTTTTAAATTTTATATTCGTTTAGGAGTGAATAAATAAAAGTAAATTTAGGTACTTCAAGCGTTTACTTTTTGTTGATTTTGGTAAATGATAATTTGTAAATAAAAGCGTGCGGATTAACTTGATCATCTGGTTTAAGCACAAGGTGATGTCTAAGTAAGTCATCGTATTTGTGCCACTTCAGTCCAGAGCAAATCAGTGCTGTACAATGATAATGACCATCGGTATTGTAATCGTTTGAGTCGTTTGTATAGATAACAAATCCCGCTAATTTGTATGTTTGTCCCTGGATTTCAACACATTTTTGAATGGAGGACAGTGGTATTTTGGCAACAGTCGCAGTGGCTGAAAAAGTCATGAAAAAGCTTCTCAATCGGCCCGTTTGGAACCGGCATAAAATTGTAGATTCCTTCCATTCGTTAAAAAAAAAATTCTGTAGTTACTCCTTTGACACATTGTTGGCATTTAGAGTTAAATTTGTTGAAGTCTATCACACAGTCATCTATTGCTTGCTGCATAAAATCAAGACCGTTATTATGTAGGATACCGACATTGACATTACAGGTCACCATCTCGATCGAAGTGGTTTTTTGACAATTGAGTATTGCAAGATGCATCAAAGGACGACACTCCGCGCGTATATGCTTTTTTTTTTAGCGAAAATAGGTATATCAAGAAGAATTTTAGCTCGTTCAGCATAATCCTTTGACAATATTTTCCCACGAGATAAAATTTGCTTACAAAATCTAATTATTTGGTTGTCTGTTTTCTCGAAATGCTGCCCGTAGTTTCCATAAATTGCTAGACTACTCATGATAATTTGAGAGACTGAATCAAAGGTACATGTATTGCAAACGAAAACATTAGTTTTATTACAAATAGTCTTACCACAAACATTTCCATTTCTTAAAATGGGAATTCCAAATCCTGCATCAATGTGTCGGAAAATGAATTTATCCACTCGCATTGGCAACTGATCATTAAAATGGGATTCGACGGCCGATGATGTTGCTATTGTTTCTCCAATTTTGAAAAACGGAACATCCAAGTTTTTAATTGGGTCGGTACTGTATAAGTTGAGGCTTTTATCCAATATTTGCTGCTTAGCCTTTCGCAGTACTTCAACGGTTGGCAATATTGGAGGATTATCGTACCGTACTCAATTAGATCTCGTTCTTCTTGAGACCGCCACTCAGATGCATCTCTTTTTCCGTCTAGAAGTTCAGTAGCCACATGTTCCCTAAGGTATCCTTTTAAGCGTCTAGTTTTTGCATGCGCACTTTCCAAAAGCCCCCCTTTTAGAGTATGTACATTGAAAGATAACATCTGCGTTATTCTCAGGTTTTGTTAAAATTGACCCTTTTAAATTAGCATTACACTCGGCGCATGTACCTTTAAAACGGCAAAAAACTTTTGCACTATCGCTACGATAAACCTTGCAATTTTTAAAAGAAAATGCACACGGAATACATTTTTTCAGCCAACAAATTTGTCCATTTTCTTGGTTCCAAAATTACATAGTTCCGATCTCCATAACTTTTATTAATCTTAATCTTAGCCCATTTTTCGCTAGTAATAATAAGGAGGAACTCCTTTTTTAAGGTTCTGTACCCAAAGGGAAAAAACGTCACCTTATTAGTTTCGCTCGGATGTCTCTCCGTCTGTCTGTCTGTCTGTCTGTCCGAACCCATTAAGCCAATTTTGTTACCAGGTCTATCTCAAGAACCGATTGACATAGGAGGCTAAAATTTACACACAACATCCGGTATAACCTCTAGTTAAACGACAAATACCAATGGAAGGAATACATCGATTGGTTTTGGGTTAATTAGTAATCTGGTGAAAAAAATATTTTCATTTGCCCAAAAAACGGTTTATTTCTTTGATTCACAAAAAAAGACATAAATTCCTTTTTTGTAGATCATGTTCTTATCTATATATGTGCTGAATACTGTTTTGCAGAAAAGTTAATAGTTTACAAGATATTTTCAAAAAAGATAATTTTACCATGTAAAATACGTTGCTCTCATAAGTTTTAATCTCTACGCATTTGTGCACAATTGACCCCATCAAAAACAGAAGAGAGTCACTGGTGGTATACCACCAGGGTTCCCGCTTGCTAATTTCGTTGGGGAGTATAATACATTTTTTTGGGGAGTACAGAACAAAATAAAAGTAATATATTTTTAGTCAATAGTTTTTAATTGGGACAGGTCGCATACAGAATGGAAAATTGGCGTGGGTTGGGTACTAGTGGGTAATAATTATTATAAAATGAGATTCATGTGCGAGTAATTTTTGAGAGTAAAAATATTAAGTAATTAAATTAAACTAAATTGTGGTGAATTCATGAAGAGGGGAAAGATTGAATGATATTATAGATTTCAAATAATATCTGATGTGTTGGACTTTAGCCAAATACGGAACCTTCGGTGCGCGAGTGACACTCGCACTTGGCCGGTTTTTATTATTAAAATTGGCATAAACATGGTCAAGTGTTCCATTTCTATTAGTTTTTTAAAATTTGGTATTACTGATTTGCATGTGATATTTGACAGATCAGCGGATATTTTGTACATTTCCTTCGGCTGGTCAATGAGAACTGACTCTGTTTTGGCATGCGTGCAGCGTGCCTTACCTCTCGTACATTGCGGTGATTGGTGTTCTTTTCTTACATGTGTGAATATAATGGGTGAACATATATATATATAGATACATATAGACTAGGTTGTATTGACATAGAGGTTGTTATACAATATTTCAAAACAGTGTTTCCACAACTCGGCCATCCTGACCCGTAATCGTCCCGATTAACCTTGCGACCCACGGGTGCACCCCCTAAACCGCGGTTTCATGTTCGCCACTTCCCATGTACCCACGTAAGGAGTCTGACTTACTTGGAATCCCTGAACATCCTTCACCAAATATCTATCATTCTCAAGCACCTTTTCTACTCTATAAGGCCCCTTGAATTTCGGCACAATCTTCTTCGATACACCCTGAGCATTAGTGAAATTTTTAATCATGACTTAGTCCCCGACCCCATATCTCTTTGCCACCTTCCGATTTTCTACTGCTACCCTCTTGTTATAGTCTTGTAATTTAATCTTCCTTTCGGCTGCTTTCGACCTCAAATTGTACAGATTCCTCTAAGTTTCACGCTCAACATCATCATTTAAACATTCGCTGACAAAGTCGATGATCCTACCTCGTTGCCTCACCCCGAAAAGGAGCTGACTTGGCGTAGTTCCCGTGCCGCGGTGTAATGTGTTATTCATAGAGAACTCAATATCCGGTAACACACTGTCTAAACTCGCAATAGGATTTCCATCAGATAATTTGGCTATCATTGGGCCCAAACTCCTTTTTATCCTCTCTACCTGGTCATTGGCCTGTGGAGACCCCGTCGCCATTTTAACGTGTCGCACGTTATTAGCTTCAAGAAATAT
This sequence comes from Cheilosia vernalis, assembly GCA_949126925.1. Taxonomy (NCBI): domain Eukaryota; kingdom Metazoa; phylum Arthropoda; class Insecta; order Diptera; family Syrphidae; genus Cheilosia; species Cheilosia vernalis. The sequence continues at coordinate 22,005,843 of OX421361.1, read as the reverse complement.
GTCAAAATCCCTCGAGGTAAAGCTACTGCCTCTGTCAGAGATTAGAAGTCTTGGCCGGCTGTACATTTGATAGTACACTTTCAAATGGACGATTACTTCCTTAGTACACGTAGAGCGTGTAGGAAACAATTTGACGAACTTTATAAAAGCGTCGACCACTAGTAAAACGTACTTCTTCTTCGACCTGGCCAACGAAACCGGACCGTAGTGATCTATATGAACGGTGTCGAGCGGTAGGTCACCTTTCGGGATATTGTTCAGCAAACCTTCCCGCTTTCCAAACTTAGTAGAAAACGCTATACATTTTAGACAATTTTCGATGTACACCCCGATCTTCGTTTTCATTTTTGGAAACCATTATGTCTTACTTATGGCCTCAAGCACTTTGTCACGACCTATGTGACCTAATTCGTCGTGATACTTGCGTAACACCTGACCCTCCATATCCGTCGGAACGTAAAATAGAATGCTATCTTTGGCCTTCCTATACACTAACCCGTTGTGCATTTCGTAGAATTTATTTTCTGAACCTTCCAATTGTTTGCGTATGTCGCAGATAGCGGCGTCCCTATACTGACATATCGAGAGATTTTGCTCAAGGGTATTCCCTTCCAGGACTAGGATATTAGTAGCACGGCTTAACGCATTTACGTGCTGCATCCTGGTCCCGTTCCGATGTTCTAAAGTATAATCATAATTTTGCTGTTGTAGGACCCAGCGGGCTATTCGGGGGTTTATCTCCTTTTTGTTTAATGTCAGAGTTAAAGAGTTACAATCCGTAACGATTTTGAACTTGATCCCCTGCAGATATATTCTGAATCGCTCAAGAGCGTACAGTTCTCTCTGGATTGTCGTGGGGTGCGCATCTTTGGAAACTTACTTAAACTTTGATTGGTTAATCTTTCGATAAATTCAAAATGAATTGCTCCGTTTGTTCGCAAAAAATTGATCGGAATTGTTTAACGAAAATAAATTGTAACGATTGCTCACACTTTTTTCATTATTCGTGCGCTAACATTACCGAAGAAGATGCTGACTATATAAAATCAAGTGGAAGTTCTTTTCGTTGTGACAAATGTGCAGTGCTTAGACGACGCTCTCTCCATTTGCCGCTACCGAATTCGCCAATACCATACAACAACAGTGTATTAGCTAATACTAGCAACAACAAAAAAAACCAAATGGATAGCAGTTCCGCAAAAACAACAGCGGCTCGATCTACACAGCTCAAAAGCAGCGAAAGTGAATGCACTCTTCAAATGATTTATCAGAAGCTCTCTGACTTAGAGGAGGCTAACCACCGTTTTCTCCAGCAACTTGCTAACTTGCAGTCTGAGAATACAGAGCTTAAGAACAAAGTTGAAGCTTTGGAGAGTAAACTTAATTGGCAGCAACAACAACATCTTACCAATTGCATTGACATTGTTGGAATGCCTGACGTCAACGACAATAATGTGATGACTGTGGCGCAACAGCTCTTCAAAAATGCTCTCTCCATCGATGTTCCTTATGAGAAAATTGATAAATGCTTCATAAAAAAAGTGCAAGTCAAAAATAATAGCAACACGAGCTCCTCTGTTACTAAACCAATAATCTGTGTAAGGTTTTCTGATCTACATACGAAGCAGAGAATAATGAACGCTAAGAAGACGAACAAAACCAAACTCAACTCACAACTAACTGGGTTCGACAGTGCGACGAACAACAGCAGCAGCAGTACGAGGAAAAACACAAAGAGAAACGGGATATATATCAATGATTCTCTCACTAAGTACACGCAAGCTCTTTATATGAAGGCGAAAGACACTATAAAGCAGAAAGGTGTAAAATATGTATGGTTTAAAGATAATAAAATTCTTGTCAGAAAGGTTGAGGGAGGAAAAGTCATTTCAATTAGATCTTTTAGTGATGTTGCACGTATTTAGTGTGTTTCTTTATTTTGCAAGCAAATGTTTGACTATATAAATGACTTATTCGATGACTTTTCTTCCGTTGATCTTAGTAGTTCCCAATGTAGTAATGTTTTAACTAATAGTTCGTTCAGTAAAAACAAATTCTTTATTGTCCACCAGAATATCAGAAGTCTAAGAGAAAATTTCGCAGCACTTGTTGCTCATGTTGATTCCTTTCTATGTATTCCAGATATTATCTTTGTGTCTGAAATCTGGATTTACGAGTTTGAGAAATATGATTATTATATACCCGGTTTCAATTTTTTTGCTAACACAAATGAAAATTACGCTGCAGGTGGTGTTGGTTGTTTTATTAAAGAGAAAGAGGAATACATAATTCGTGATGTAATTTGTGTTGACTGTTTGAGTGCTGATGTACTAAGGTTTTCCATTGAATTTGACCGTGAGATCTATGTCTTTTTGTGTGTTTATAGATTGCATATGTTCAATATTTCAACGTTTATAGAAGAATTTTCCGGTCTGCTAGAAAACGAAAAATCAAAAAATGTTATTGTTTTAGGAGATTTTAATATTAATATTTTGGAAAAGAGTGAACTTGTTTCGAGCTATTTGGAACTGTTAGCTTCGCATGGCTTAGCAAGCTTTATCAATGAACCCACTCGTGCTGTTTCAGGTAGTTGTTTGGACCATATTTATGGACGTTTAAAATATGGTTTAAGTAGCTGTGAGAAATGCGTTGTTGATCTAATGATTACTGATCATTCCATGACTGGTTTGTTGTTTAACATTTCCAATAATTTGCGCAATTGTAGTTCTAAATCCTGTAAGAGTGTAACGAAAACAAACTATAATAAGCTTAAACACAAGCTTACTTATGAGTTTTGGGATGAAGTCTATCTGTGTACAGATGCTTCTACTACCTATTCGATGTTCATCGCTTCTCTTAAGGAACATATTCTCAACTGTTCCTCTATACAGCGGCCTAAAAGTTCATCTAAACGACTTAAGCCTTGGATTTCCTCATATTTATTACACAAAATCAAGGTTAAAAATAAACTTAGAACAAAATGCTATAAGTACCCTGAAAATCTTAGGCTTAAATGTAGCTACAAAAAATTGTGTACTGAACTTAAAAAGGAAATTCCTATTTGTCGGGATAATTATTACCGCCTTAAATTTAATTACGCTAAAGGTAAATTAAGAAATGAATGGCAAATTGTTAACAGTATCTTAAACAAAAACTCGGTAGTGAAAAAACCGTCTGTTATTCGTGTCGATGACTGCGTCGTATCGGACAAACTAGTGATTTCAGATGCTTTTAACTGCTATTTTACGAATATAGCCTCCAGTTTGCAACCATGTCCTATCCAACATTCTTGTCGTAGATGTTCGACAAGTGGCTGGTTTTCTGAACAAACTTTATGTAATAGTTTTATATTTGATCCCATAACTCCACTTGAAGTTTTAAAAGTTATTGGTACCCTAAAAAATACTAATTCATGTGGTGCTGACGGTATCTCAAATATTTTGCTCAAAAAAGTTGCCTTTTATATAATGGATGTACTGTCATATATCTTTAATCGGTGCATATTTGATGGTGTCTTTCCTGATGAACTCAAGTGTGCGGTTGTAGTACCGTTATTTAAAAAGGGTTCTGCTGTAGAATTGTGTAATTATAGGCCTATCTCACTTCTCCCAGCTATAAGTAAAATTTTTGAAAAGCTTATAAAAAATAGGTTAGTGAGTTATCTCACAAAAATTGAGTTTTTTAATACAACGCAATTTGGCTTTCAAAAGTGTAAATCAACCGAAGATGCTCTTCTTCAGTTTTGTGGTAATATTATATCTAACCTTGATGGTAAAAAATGTACTGCTGGGTTATTTATCGATATCACCAAAGCGTTTGATATGGTAAATCACGACATACTTCTCAAAAAACTTGAAAGTGCGGGAATACGTGGCTTTATGTTAGACTGGTTCGGATCATATCTTAAAAATAGGTCACAAAGAGTGAAAGTTGATGATATAAAAAGCAATCATATGATTCTCAACTTAGGGGTACCACAAGGTTCTGTTTTGGGTCCGATTCTGTTCCTTGTGTACATAAACTCGCTTTTTACTCTAAATTTTAAAGGTGTTCCAACCGCTTTTGCAGATGACGTAGGCTTCGCGTATGGCTCTGTCAGTCGCCTTGACCTGATTTCCGACATAAATTGGGACCTTAATCTTTTAAGGATCTGGTTTGCCAAACACAACTTGGTTATTAGCTCCAAAACTAAAATTATGATTTTTAGTTTGTCGGCTATTCCTGATCTTGATGTGAACATTTACTTTCATTCATCTGAGTGTCAAAGATTCCAATTTACATGTTGCAACTGTCGATCTAGTTCTTCTTATCCTACTTTTTATGATAATCTGAACTGCAGTGATAAATGTTTCCTGATCGAAAATGTTAGTGAATTCAAATACCTGGGTCTTACCTTAGATTCAAGGTTTAGCTTTTCGAATCATATAGAAACTTTGCGGAAATATTTTCGTTGTGCCCTTAGGCATTTTTTCTATCTGCGTAATATCTGTTCAACTACGTTATTAAAAATGATTTACTATGGTATTGTCCAATCGAAACTACAATACGGTATTACTTGTTGGGGCGGCGGTTATAAGAATAAAATACAACCACTATTGATTATACAGAAATATATCATACGAAAATTATGCCGCAAGCCTGTTAGACATCCTTCTTATCCTTTGTTCTGTGACTTAAAAATTTTTCCTGTGCGTCACTTGTACTGCTTTAAAGTCTTAAAAACTTTCTTCATGAAGTCTGGCAACCGCAATTTCCGACTGATTTCTAATTATAATTTACGTGGAAACTTTTCGTACTCAGTATCTGTTCCTCAGTTCCATACTTCTGCTTATCGTAATTTTTATAATATTTCATCTATTCGTATATTCAATAAACTTCCTCAGCCATTCAGGTCAATCTCTATACCTGAATTGTTTCTCAAACTTGTAAAAAATTGGCTTCTCAATTTAAATTTCGCTAGTGTCGAATCTGTTCTCTTTGACTATCTGGTGTAACATTAGAAATAAGTATTTTATGTATAAGTTGATTGTTTGATTTCTACTTTAGAGTAAATTGTTCTCTCTTGAAACTATTTAAGCTTTGAAATAATTAAGTAAAATTGTGATTTTTTTAAAGGGTCACCCCACCCATATTATAATCTAACCTTGTAATGAATATGATTTACAGTGTGAAGGCATTCAACACTATTTTCAATACTTTCGTATAGAAAATACAGAATGTCAAATGAATTTCTATTATTGATTTTATTACTATTAATCAATGTTAAATAATTTTAAAATTTGTTTTTGAATTATATATATATAGAAATTTATGGAATTAATAATAAAATAAAAAAATAAAATAATAAAAAAAAAAAAAATATTATCGCGACGGTATCCAGCTCGAAACTGTGGTATTTCGCTTGACATTCCGTTGTCCTTTTTGAAAAATAGAACACCGGGTGGAACTTGCCGTCCGATTTTTTTTTGCATTAAAATAGCACCGAATCCTATCGCGCTGGCATCACAGTGCAATTCTTCTTCTTCTACCAACTTCTGTTTAAGAAGCTGAAAACACTCTAATTCTTTTTTACCAAAGTTAAACTTAGCATCTTTCTTAATAAGGTCATACAGGGGCTTTGCAGTTATAGAGAAACCTTTAACGAACCTTCTTAAATAAGAACATACATAATCCTTAGTGTTGTGAGGCACGGGAAAATCAGCTACCGATCCGATCCCCCTCTCATTTGGTCGTAAACCCTCTTTGGACACCGTATATCCCAAGTAATTTATTTCAGCCTGTAAGAATTTACATTTATCTATCCTCAGCTCAAGGTTATTCCTGACGAGCCTCCTCAGCACCTCCTCCAAAATACACAAATGCTCCTCTACAGTGCAAGTTGCGATCATTATATCATCTAGGTAGATACCTATCTTTCCTGCTACGATAAGATCCATGAAGATCTTGTGAATAAACCGTTGAAACGCTGACGGTGCGTTCTTTAAGCCAAATGGAATCCTTAGAAATTCGTATTGACCCGTCGGCGTTACAAAGGACGTAAACTTGACCGAACCTTCGTCCACGTATACGTGATGGAACGCACTTTTCAAATCTAATGACGAAAATATACTTTTGTCAACCAGCCCGTCCAAAAGATCATCGATAAGTGGAAGCGGGTGGTTATCCCTAACGGTTACCTTATTCAAGACTCGATAGTCAACGCAAAATCGTAATTCCCCGTTCTTTTTCTTCGCAAACACAACCGGCGAAGCATACTCCGAATCGCTTGGCCTAATAACCTTTCTAGCTAGTAGATCGCTTATGATCTCCTGTAACTTGTTTTTCTCGAAATAGGACAACCTCCTCGGTGCACAGTGGAAGGGCTTTTCATCAGTTAACGATAATTTCAATTCGTATTTCAACTCGGGCAACTCGGGAAGCTTACAGTTTACATAACATCGTTTAAACATATCAATTACATTTGTCCTAGTTTCAGAGTCCAAACTTTCATTTATATTTAGTTCTATTCCTTCGCATTCAACTTCCATTAAACCAAATCTATACATTTCATTCTTCAAACAATTTACGTCCTCATATGCATTTTCATTTTCTAAATTTAATTTCGTTTCATTTTCAAACACTTCATTCTCATTTTCTTAATTTAATTTCGTTTCATTTTCAAACATTTCATTCAATGAAACTATATCGCTTTACCAAAAACAACTAATTTAGTTCTGTTTATTCCACAGTAATTCACTACATTTTCTTTTATTAATTCAAAACGATCCGGGATGTACTTCTGGCGGACGAAACTGATGGGGCTACCCGTGTCGATTAGGCATTCTAATAAAATGTTACGGTTATAATTGAACTAAAATTTATGTAATTCATTTTCTTCTTCGTCCTGTACGTGGTGAACCAGCTCCTTCTTCTTATTTTCGCGACAGTTGGCAGCGTTATGTCCTAGTACTCCGCATACAAAGCAGGCTCCGACTTCCCTCTTTGGCTTTTGGCACTCCGCGGCAACATGACCCAGCGAGTTGCAATTATAACACTGTATTTGGTCCCTTCGATCAGTTTTCTCTGCGCTGATTGAACTAGTTTGTCTCGGCAGCGATACATCGCAAAATGCTTCCATCAACTGGTTCTTGTGGCTGAAGCGGTGCATTTTCGCTTGTGATCGTAGCCCGGGGTCGGGTATTCCTTCCACGATGTATTCCACGAGTTCCTCGTCCCCAAATTTTATTAGCGAGTGTGAGTTTGTCGTGGAAGTAACTCTGGAAGTTATCATTTACACGCCACTTTCGTGCTTCAAATTCCCGGCGGATCGCAAGTTTGCTAGTACATCCACCAAACAGAAGCATTCTATGGATACTGTTGCGACGTCTGCTCTCGATAGGAACCATTTCACGGCTCTGCCTTTTAGTTTCGAGGCGATTAATGCACGTACGTTGTCATCATCCAGTTTGAAAGAACGTTGGACACTTCTAAGTTGGGATTCCCAAAGCTGGAAATTGTCTCCCTCGCCAAAATATTCAGAGGGTCGCACTCGTTTTCCTTTGACATTTCATTTTAGTTGTTTTTCTTTTCATTCTTATTTTCTCTTAACAAACACTCTTTTTCCCGCTTCAACACACTAATTTCCCTCCTTTGCAGCTCCATCTCTCGCTCCATTAATTTCATTTCTTTCTTTAACGTTTTCAAATCGATCATTCGCTTTTCTTTCTTTCGTATTTTTCCTTCTTTTTCTGCTACCACCTTGGCACCGTCGTCTCGTTCTACTTCTTCTTCACTTTTTTCATCGTCCCTTTGGTCGATCATTCGCTTTTCTTTCTTTCGTATTTTTCCTTCTTTTTCTGCTACCACCTTGGCACCGTCGTCTCGTTCTTCTTCTTCTTCACTTTTTCCATCGTCCCTTTCGTCGGCATCGCCGAATACATCGTCGCCGCTGTCTTCGTCGTTGTTGCTGCTTGTTTCGTCGCCTTCATTCTCGTCTGTTGTGTTAGGCAGCGTTGGGTTGCGTCGCATCGGGCACTCTCCTCTATCTTGTGGTGGTATATCACCCAACCGCAGATTGAGTGCCGATTTGTTGCCGTTAAATTTTTGGCCCAGCGCGTCCAACCAAGCTTTCAGCTGCACAACGGTAAATTGGTTTAATTCGTCGTTCTGGAACATCGTATGACAAAGGGAATGGATGACGACACGTTTTAGTTTATTGTTCCCACTATTATTGTTCGTGATTTTTTCCACTTATTCCGAATCCCACTTCTGAGGATTGTAGCAGACAAACCAGCTACGGAATTAAAACGCACCGGTTAAAATTATATTTATATTTATTTCTACGTTTAAAAGTACACGTTCACTGCCTTCGGCTGGTCAATGAGAACTGAGAACTGACTCTGTTTTGGCATGCGTGCCTTACCTCTCGTACATTGGTGATTGGTGTTGGTGTTCTTTTCTTACATGTTCTCTCTTGATTGTCGTGGGGTGCGCATCACTAAGAACTTATTAGAAAGAACTAGTGATTTCACCAAGATGAATTGTTTGGTGTGTTTACAAAAAATTGATCGAAGTTGTCTGACCAAAATAAACTGCAATGACTGCAAACATTTCTGAAGAAGACGCTGATTATTTTAAATCCAGTGCTACACCTTTCCGTTGTGATAAATGTGCGGTATTGCGACGTCGCTCTCTTCATTTAGCTCTAACAGTGCCAAAATTAGGCAAGAGATCAGTAGTAACTCTCTTTCTAAAGTTGATGAGTCTCTACATAACAGCAATGGCATTGAGGAGCAATTCACTCTTCAGATGGTCTATGCAAAACTTACTAAGCTAGAGGAAATGAATCAACGGTTCCTACTACAACTAAATGAGTTGCAAACTGAAAATGCAGCGATCAAATCGAGAGTCAATATTTTGGAAAGCAAGCTAAACTGGCAACAACAACACCTTCTCGGTAACTCTATAGAAATTGTCGGAGTATCAAATGTCAACGATACAAATGCTATCCGGACGGCACAGCAAATTTTCTCTAAAGCCTTGTCCGTCGATGTTCACGACAGTGATATTGAGAATTGCTATGTAAACGGTGTCTCCACCTGCAAATTTTCTTTCATGAAATCTGTCAAATTTGGTCGCGTTGAAAGAACGACAATATGAAATGAAATGTAGGGTGGGCATTTCGTATCATGAAATTTCATTCGCTGAAATGTCTTTGAGCAGAGCACATCGTTGCGTTCTCGCATTAAAGGCCATGAAGGAATTAGAAGAATTGCGGAAACGAGCTCTGAGAAAGGAAAACGTAGGTTTTTGGGTAAATCCAATTCTGGAAAAAAGGGAAATGCACAATTTAGAGGAACATTTATTGAAAGATGTTTTGTGGGAAGATGACGAGTTTCGCAATTTTTTCTCCACAACGTAGGCTGTTCGAAGGTTTCTAATTTTTTTTTTTTAGCTTTCCGGTGTCCTTGCCACTTTCCTTGGACAATTGCAACCATGCATTTCTTTTAAGGTCCAACCTTTTGTAATCTCTACTTTTATAGTTCCATAAACACTCGAATTTTTCATAATCTATATATATATAAAAATGAAACCCGTTTTCCGTTGTCACGACATAACATGAAAACGGCTTGACCGATTTGGCTCAATTTTTTTTCAGCGGTTCGTAATTATAAGGAGAAAACAAAATTTTGGAAAAACCATCCGGAAAATTGGAAAAAGGCAAAATTTCGTTTTTCATGGGGAAATGCACTCAGAAATAAATAATACTGAACAGAAATCGAGTAGTGACATTCAAATACAAAAAAAAAAAAAAAAATTTTATAGGCAATTGTTGTTGTCAATTATTTCAATTATTTTCCAAGGAAATATTTGTTGTCGACAATTAAATTTTTTTTTTTTAAATATACGATAGATAATACCTAAGTTTGTTTATGTTTACTATGTTACATTAAAAAACTTTTTGAAATGGAGTAGATAATTTGATTTATTTGATGGTGTTTGAACCAATCATTTTTGTTTGACATGAATTTTCAGAATCCTTGCATTAGTATCTATGTCTGAGAAAGTTGAAATGTAGTGCTGTTTGAGATGACGTGGACAATGATGACAGGCAACAGGAGTTTTTGACCGTCTTGAAGTGTCACGTAGGGAGGGGTTATTACGAAAAATGAGTGAGTAACAATCATGGTGCTCTTCTCATTCGTGAGTAGGGTTACGGGGAGGGCAGCTCAAGGGTACCATAACGCCTTGATACCGGTGTGGAGAGAGAAGGCTTACCAACCAAGATGATAATTGTGGTTAGTTTTCTTCTTGGCTTTTAAAGTTACAAATATTTCATTTAGAGTTAATCCTTTCCTTATTTTCTTGCAATTTTAAAACCTTTCCATCAAAATTTCAGGCATGTAAAAGTATCCGACAGCCCTTCCATCAAAGTCAAAATTTAGATTCCTGTGTCTCTCTCTCTATACAGGTCGAAAGAAATATCACTGTGCGTTAGTCGGGTGAAAATTAGAGAACGGCTCCACCGATTTGGATGATTTTTGTTTTGTGCTGTTCGTCTTGATTCAGGGATGGTTTAGGAAAAAAGAAAAGTCGAAAAATTCTCAACAGCTGGCGTTGTAGGTACACATTTCCTTTTTCAGTTAAATTCCATTATCTTCTATAACATAGTAATACAATAATAACGAACTCCATGATGATATAACCCGATAATCACCGGGCCAATTCTTATAATTCTTCTTTTGTTTTTTTCGTATTGCTGTACCTATATCAGGTTTGGGGTGTCTTAAAATATACAACTTTTGGGAACAATAGGTCTCCGAAACAGCTCAACCGCCTTTGAATATGTAACTATTATAAATCCTAAATATTTCTTGAGCGCGTAAGTTTTCGCCACTATAACTTATTGATATTTGTGGTATAACAGATTTTCGTTAAATTTTTTTGCACTCGGGTACGAAGATATGCAATTATTAAATTCGCATAATATTACCTCCATTACCATTTGTATGACACTTTGTTCGTTTAGGTACTTTACTATCCCCTTTAAAGAGGGAAGGTTATGTGTTTACGTTTTATATTGGTATCAGTATTTCTATTTCAAATTTTCTGTTTCGTCCGAACCAACTTACACACATATGAAAACCAATTTACCAGCTCTCTAAAATTCGGTTACAAGTCATACCCAAAATACCAATTTATACATTATATAAACTGTTACTGTTACGGAAACACGTCTGATCTGAAATATAGGAACAGCGCTTACACTATAAACAACAATTTCTACTTGGTTATTGACCCGATAAGTGGCGCTGTCGTCGAACTCCGAAAACAACTACCTATTTCAAAGAAATTGTGTGCATGTGTATCTAAGGTTTGTTCAATCTTGAGAGATAAAGGTAGTTTTCGACCCGATAGGTGCTTTGTCGATCTGCGAAACCACACAACTGATTTCAATGAAATATTGTGCATGTATAATGGCTGGTGCCCGTTTGAAAGATAGAATACCATCCTATAGGTGATACTTTGCAAAACATAACAGCTATAGGAAAACGGGTTGTAGCACCTTCCATTAAAAAATTAAATCAAACGCTATTTCTAGAGTTGTATAATTAAAATTATCAATGGAAATTGTCCAAATAAAGCACTTTGCGAAATGCGAGCAAGACTTAAAACGAAAGGTACGGTCAAAGTCGGGTGGGTATAGCTACATATTATAAAAGAGACTGACGTACGTATGTGCATTCATAACTCGGGAACGGATCGTTCGATTTTTATGATTTTTAGTTTAGATTCGAATTGGCCCAAGGAACGACATATGCTATACTTTTTGTCGAGTAAACAAAACGGATAGTATCACTTCCATTAGGAATAACAAAAATTATGTAAAATTATGGATTTTTGTATTCTTTAAATGTTCCGGGCCTACCGCTAGACAATTTGAAAAATGAAAAGTTTGCAAATGATGAAACACATCGACATTACTATACTTCAGTTATTTCTATTGTATACCTAACTATAAGTTTTGAATAAAGAATGTGAATTGAACGAATAACATAAAGTAGCATGAGCTTTGTGCATGCTTGAAATTATTATTTTCATTTCATTAACGAATTGGGGCGGAACAAAGTTCGCCAGGTCAGCTAGTTGTTTATAAATTTGAGCACTTCTTCTACTCGCCACTCAGCCATCGCGGGAAAAAAAAACAAGAAATAATAACCAACTATTTCCAGGAGCAAATAAGATCTGTCTTGATCGACAGGCAAAACTATAATGCCCATGTGACTACATCCTACCTACATCCATTCTCTGTTCCCATTTACCATATCCTTGTAATGACTATACTTGTCTCGTTTTTATTCAAATACCTAGTTTCAGCGCTACAACCTACAAGCGACCATTCGCCACTCAACCATCGTGAAAATGAAAAACAAGTGTCAAACTGCACAGAAATTTCAGCCCCTTTCATGAAATCAATACCATAAAAGGAGCTGTGAAATACTTTTCATGAAATTGGTTTTTTCATGAAATTTGTGGTCTCCACGTGCAATCTGTCATTTCATGGAAATTTTCATGCTAAGAAAATTGCAGGTGGAGACACCGTGTAAAGAAGATACCAACAAAAACAAAATCCGATTCTTCTACCTTAAAATCGATCATCTGTTTAAGATTCGCAAGTCTAACAACAAAGCAGCGAATAATGTACGCAAAGAGGAATAACAAAAATAATCTCAATACGCTTGTGAGTTGCGACTGGTATTCATCCTCTCGTCAACAGCAGTGGCAGTCAGTGTTGTTATGTCATTGAGATGGTTTTACCCTCGGACAGCTAATTTTTTTCCCATTTTTCCCTTTTGGACTTGGTCAAAATTCCCACATAGTTAATTTAAATAAAAAAGTAAATTTTCAATACTTTTATTAACAAAAAATAAAAAAAGGCACACAAATATTATATATTAAGGATTTTAGTATTAATTTACACACTAGAAAGTCAAATTATATGCACAATTCCGAAATGTATTCGGCAATCATATATCTATGTGTCTTCCTATATTCATATTCCTCGTCCAATTCCACCAACCACCACCGAATCTTATACCTGGCCAAAGGACGACATAATTCGCACACGACACACATCCTCAGACATTTCCTACAAGCAATAAAACTTAAGTAGATGAAATAAAGTCACAAACGCAGAATTATTTGATATTTTTTATTTATTAAATATAATAATTATATTTTAAAGTTGCATTTGCAAACGAAATCTTAACATAAAAAAAGCCCTATAGTTCGAAAAATCTTTGAAATCACATTTTCCTGTGTAAGGGCATCTTAGAGGGAGCGTAAAAATAAGCAGACTCTACGTTGGGCTTATAAATAAGCCTGAAAGTTTATAAAAAGAGAGACAACTAATCACAATTCAATTTCACTAATAGAAACCGTCGCGTCGTCAAAATTAAATGTTTACCTAGCTAACAGCGCAGCGAAAAACAGAAACATCAACTCAGTTGAAAACATAAGCAATGAAGTTAGAAGGAGAAGTGTTTTTTTTTGTAAGTTGACCAAATTTCCCACAAAATCTTTCCGAAATCCTTTTTTTTTCCTTTTTGCCACGAGACGGTTTCTTACCATCGAAATTCCCACAAAAAGGTAAATTTCCCACGATATATAAACACTGGTGGCAGTAGCTAGACCATAACCTAAAATCCGCTAGAAACGTTAGTTTTTGAATTGCGAAAATCCGCTAGAAATCCCTAAAATATCAATTTGAATGTAAGTTCATAAAAATATGTATTTATTTTTAAAATAAATTGGTAATTATTAAATTCTTAATCAAATTAAATACTACATTAAAAAAAACCAACAAAAATAAAAATCGCCAACAAAAATCTCTGTCTCGTCACCTACTAAACATCTGCCTTTTACATGTGCAACCACCAACCAACCACGCGTAGGTCGCGATGTGAAAAATTATATTCGAATGGGTCGTAGATGCCACTTTTAGCGGATTCGTGTACGTGGTGGTGTAGTAATGAAAAGTAGCTAGAAATCGCCTTAAAAATACGCAAGAAATAGCGACAAAATCGCTAAAGTGGCAACAGTGTCAAGAAGCGGTAGCAGAAGCAGCAGAAAAGGGAGTGACAGCGGAATTTACATTAATAATTCTCTTACGATATTTACCCAAGCTCTCTTAATGAAAACGAAAGAAGCAATGAAACAGAAAGGAGGAAAATATGTATGGTTTAATAATAATCAAATTCTTAAAAGAAAGGTTGAAGGCGGAAAAGTCATTTCTATCAAATCTTTTAACGATATTGCACTCATTTAGTGCTATTCAATTTCTGATCAACCAATGAGTTTTGATACAGATTTATTTGATGACTTTTCCTCCTTTAATCGATATCGTCGTTTCTAATATACCATGGTGCTTGTACAATTTCTCTAGGAACTTTATTTTGAAAAGTTTGTAGAATATTGACATTTGTTTTCTTGGTACAACCCCAAAGTTGTATACCGTAGGTCCACACCGGCTTTAGCACTTTCTTGTATAAAAGCAGTTTGTTCTCAGTACTGAGCTGGGAATGTTTTCCGAGTAACCAGTACATCTATATATATAAAAGGCAATGAAGTCCGTGTGTGCGCGCATAACTCGATAAAGGATTGTTGGATTTCAACGATTTTGGGCTTGACGGTTTCGTTTTGGACCAAGGAAGGTTATAGGCTACTTTTTGTCGCGAAAACAGAACTTTGAGGGGATGAAAAAGGTTATGAAAGTTTGTATGGGGAAATGCACTTTGAAAAAAAATAAACGGGGTTGAAATCGAGTAGTGATACTTCATATACAAAAAAAAAAAAAATTATTTTAATGCCAATTGTTGTTGTCAATTATTTTAATTATTTAGCAAGCAAATTGTTGTTGCAAACAATTTTGAAATTTCTTTTTTTTTAAATACACCTAATAAGATTGCTTATGTTTACTATGTCACATTAAGTAGCTTTTTGAAATGGAGTAGATACTTCGATTTGTTTGATGGTGTTTGAATGCATCATTTTTTATTTTCAGGATCCTTGCATTAGTATGAGAGTGAGTAAGTTGAAATGTTTGAGATGATGATGATGATAGGCAACACAGGAGTTGTTGAGCGTTTTGAGTTTTTACGCACATAACTCGAAAGAGGATGGTTAGTTTTTACAGATTTTGAGCTTGATGGTTTCGATTGGGCCCAAGGAAGGCTACTTTATGTCTCGAAAACAAAACTTTGACAGGATGATATAGTGGATGAAAGTTTGTATGGGACTCGGCGATTCCAAGACAAATTTGATCATGCCGCCAGTGCGAAGGTCAAACGTTTCACGTCGCAGAAAATCAGGACGAACAGTGAGATCGGAACATTAACAATCGATAGAATATTTCGGAACTTCAGGAAAGAATACCATGCAGTCGTCCATACTGGAGACCGAGATAGACAACAACACAATCATCATCAGCATAGCGTTCCATGTTTCTCACATGGTCAATTGTATGTGGCGTGCTTACGTGTCGGCAAACCTCTCGCTTTGTACGTGTACGCACCCGTAAATGGAACAAAAAATGCTATGTACCATAAAGCACTTCAGTGAAAAAGCGGTAGGTTGGCCGACAAGTAAATCGCTGCGGTTATTGCAATTGTATTTCGCCGTGCCAGCTGAATCTGAATCATGAATATTTCTTTAGCGCGTGGTATTTGTAGTAAAACGGGTACGAAGATATGCAATTATTAAATTCGCATTATATTACCCCCATTACCATTTTCATGACACTTTGTTCGTTTAGGTACTTTAGCATCCCCATTAAAGAGGGAAGGTACCAGTATTTCTATATCACTCTTTCTTTTTCGTGCGAAACAACTTACAAACACATGAAAACTAATTTCACAGCTACCTTAAATTCAGGAACATTCCGGTAACAAGTCATACCCAAAATATGTGTTTCCCGAAATAGTAATTTTATAAGCTAAAACTTTTTCCTCACTTTGGCCAACGTTCCATTCTGCACTGGAAATAAAGGGTTTTTCAACAGGGACGATTTGACGCCGTTAGACTATTTCCTGTGGGGCTACGTCAAGTCTATGGTCGATTGATGAACTTCGTAGGAATATCGAACGTGAAATTGTAGCAGTATCGGGCGATTTATGCTTGAAAACCGTCGTAAATTGGGTTCAGCGTCTTGACTTCTGCAAGCGTGCCCGTAGTGGCCATGCAAAAGAAATCGAGTTCCATACATAATGGCATCGAACGTACTTTCACAGGAATAAATAATTTTATTGATATCCGAAACCGTTTTTGTTTTATTTAAAAAAAACTTTTGCAGCGCTCCTATTGAAAAACCCTTTAGTAAGCACTCTGATACACTATGTACACTGTTATCTACTGTTACGGAAGCATGTCAGAAATGTAGGAACATCGCTTACACTATAACCAACAATTTCCACTTGGGCTATGGACCCTATAGCTGGTGCTGTCGTCGATCTCCGAAACCACACAACTCTTCAATGAAATATTCTGCATGTTTATGGCTGGTTCCCGGTTGAAAGATCCTAAAGGTGATACCTTGCAAGTTGCAAGCCATAAGCGCAAAACGGGTTGTGGCACCTTTCATTCAAAAATCAAATCTAACGCTATTTCTATAGAGTTGTATAATTAGGTAAAATCATAAATGGACATGGTCCAAATAAAACACTTTGAGAAATCTGATCAAGACTTAAAACGAAATATACGGTCAAAGCCGGGTGGGTACAGCTATATATAAAAAAGACTGACGTCCGTATGTGCACTCATAACTCGGGAATAAATCGTTAGATTTTTATTATTTTTGGTTTAAAAAAGAACATGTTATGTTACTTTTTGTCGAGAAAACTCAATACCTTATGGGGATTGAATTTAGTATGGAGAATCGCATTTTGAAAAAAAATTACTGGATAGTGCCACTTCCAATAGGTGCAACAAAAAATATGTAAAATTTTAAATTTTTGAATTCCTTAGATATTCCGTGCTTACCGCTACACAATTTGAAATTGTAAGTCGGCTCAGTTATAATTTTGTTGTGAAACATCAATGCACCGCAGTTTGCGAATGAAAGACATCGACATTGCTATACTTCAGTCATTTCTATTGCATAACTACAAGTTTTGAAAAAAGAATTTGAATTGACTGAATTACATAAAGTAGCATTAGCATTGTGCACGCTCGAAATTATTATTTTTATTACATTAAAGAAATTGGACGGAACAAAGTTCGCCGGGTCATCTAGTTTCTCTATATTTGATATTGAGTTCTTTACGTTTCATTTTCACGTGCGAACTACATTCAGCTTTGCGTCGAGTGTCATTCCCAGATATTTGGCCTCGTTTGCAAAGGGTATTCGGGCCATATTTAGGAAAATTGGGAAGTCATTGGTTTTCTTATACGTGAAATCCACATGTACAGATTTAGTTTCATTTATGGCGATCCGCCAGTTCCTTGTCCATTCATTTACATTATTCACTGCAGCTTGCAGTTTTGTAGTCGCTTCTTCGATTGTATTACCTACTGCTAGGATAGCTGTGTCGTCGGCGAACGTAGCAAGGGTAGTGCCATCTTCTCTTGGAATATCGCGAGTATATAACAAATAGAGAAGCGGACCAAGGACGCTTCCTTGCGGTACCCCGGCCGAAATTTCTTTTAGCTCCGAGTATTCGTTTCCATTTCTAACACGGAAGAGCCTATTCCCGTGATATGATTCTAGAATATCATATAGGCTTGCGGGGAGAACTTGTCGTAATTTAAATTTCAAGCCGTCGTGCCACACCTTATCAAAGGCTTGTGAGACGTCAAGGAATACGCTTTAGCGAATCTTTTTTTCTTCAAATGCTTTCTCGATTACGTCAGTAGTTCTATGTACTTGGTCAATCGTCGAATGCTTGGTTCTGAACCCAAACTGGTGGTCAGGGATAAGATTATTGTCTTCAATAACCGGTTGTAGGCGCCTAAGCAATATTCTCTCGAAGACTTTGGAATTGACTGGAAGAAGTGAAATCGGTCTATACGATTTTACTTCATTTGGCGGTTTTCCTGGTTTTAAAACCATTATGACCTCCGCGACTTTCCATTGACTCGGCACGTGTTTTAGTCTGAGCGCGGCATTTATAATATGAAGAAGCTTAATTAATGCTTTTCTTGGTAGAACTTTCAGAACTTCTCCGGTGATCAAATCATAACCAGGAGCTTTCTTAGGTTTTAGGGATTCGATTTCACGTTTTAGTTCACTTAGCGTTGCACTTGTGAGTGTTGAATCGTCAGATTGTAATTCCGCCCTATTAGTATTGTCGTGGATCGCTTGGCCATCGTACGGTTTAAAAGTTTCTTCTAGATGAGCGGCAAAAACGTCCGCTTGTTCCTTATCTTCCCTTGCCCATTCATTTTGATTAATTCTAATTGGCGGCGCGGAGATTTTGGGCCTTTTGGTGCCTTTTACAGCTTTCCAAAGTGAATAATTGGAATCTTTTTTCGCTGTTAAACTTTCAAGGTAAGAACCTATCGCACGATTTTTAAAATCCATAATAACTGTCTTTAACAAATTGCACAAATAATTCAAATGTGCTTTATATTGCGGAGCGCGACTCTGTTGCCATTTCTTACGCGCCTTCCTTTTTTCGTTGACCAATTCTTTTATTTCGGGAGGATATCGTAGCCCGTATTTGGCCGGCGTTTTCCTTGGATTAGGCGTAATGTTCCAGGAGGCGATCTGTACGATCTCGACGAAGCGATCAACCTCAACCTCAAGTTCATAGGTTGTCGTAAGTGGAACACTCAGTTCAACATTCTCTTCTATTTCGTTCCTAAAGCCTTCCCAGTTAGTTTTTCTATCAGTTAATCTCGCTGGCTCTAGGTTATTGACTAGTTGTAGACTCAATGTTAATATAACCGGTGAGTGGTCAGATGATAGATCAAAGCTCTCTTCAACTTTAATGTGGTTGGTAGGTATTCCTTTCACAACGAAAAAATCTATCAGGTCAGGTAGTTTTGAAGTATCAGTTGGCCAGTAGGTCGGTTTGCCCGTCGAGAGGAAATCGCAACTGTATTCCATACCTGCCCCATAGAGCATTCTACCTTTTCGCGAGATGTATCTGGAGCCCCAGAACGTGTGCTTCGCATTAAAATCGCCGCCAATAATGAAATTTGGTTTGAGCGATTTAAGCAGGTTAGTAAAATCACTTTTTTCAAGCGCGGAACGCGGTGGACAGTAGATAGATGAAATTCTAAGAGTACGCTGACTATTTTTAACTCGAATCGTGCACAGTTGCATAGTTTCGAGCTTTATCTTCAGGTCTTCGTATTGTTCAATGCAGTCTTTAATAAGCAATGATGATCCACCTCTGGCGTTCCCCGATGGGTGACAAGCGTGGAAATCATTATATCCTTTTATTTTTAAATTCGATCCCTTTTTCACGTGAGTTTCAGAAATCAAGCAAATATCAATATCTTTCTCTCGTATGAATATTTCCAATTCGCCGAGTTTTTGTATAAGTCTGTTTCATTCCAAGTGCATATTTTTAACATTGGTTTTTCATTCATGTTATTTTTGAAGCACGCGTTTTCCGTGAATTATTTTCGAGCTTAACCAAGCGATCGAGAATAATTTTGCTTATTTTGCATTGTTCTTCAAGTTTCTCGAGAATAACTGAGAAAACATGAGAAACAGGGTCCGGCGAAGTTTCAACGTTTTTCGCTACTTCGAATGCCGCGGCCTGAAAAAAGTGATTGGCAAAAATAAACTCAGAATAAAGTGTAAAAAGAATCCTGAGAACCTGAGTCTAAAAAGAAAGTATAAAAAATTGTGTAATGAAATTAAAAAAGAAATTCCTATCTGCCGAGATAATTATTACCGTGCTCAATTTAGTTCAGCACAAGGAAATTTAAGAAAACCGGCCAAGTGCGAGTGTCACTCGCGCACCGAAGGTTCCGTATTTGGCTAAAGTCCAACACATCAGATATTATTTGAAATCTATATCATTCAATCTTTCCCCTCTTCATGAATTCACCACAATTTAGTTTAATTTAATTACTTAATATTTTTACTCTAAAAAATTACTCGCACATGAATCTCATTTTATAATAATTATTACCTACTAGTACCCAACCCACGCCAATTTTCCATTCTGTATGCGACCTGTCCCAATTAAAAACTATTGACTAAAAATATATTACTTTTATTTTGTTCTGTACTCCCCAAAAAAATGTATTATACTCCCCAACGAAATTAGCAAGCGGGAACCCTGGTGGTATACCACCAGTGACTCTCTTCTGTTTTTGATGGGGTCAATTGTGCACAACTGCGTAGTAGAGATTAAAACTTATGAGAGCAACGTATTTTACATGGTAAAATTATCTTTTTTGAAAATATCTTGTAAACTATTAACTTTTCTGCAAAACAGTATTCAGCACATATATAGATAAGAACATGATATACAAAAAAGGAATTTATGTCTTTTTTTGTGAATCAAGAAATAAACCGTTTTTTGGCCAAATGAAAATATTTTTTGCACAAGATTACTAATTAATCCAAAACCAATCGATGTATTCCTTCCATTGGTATTTGTCGTTTAACTAGAGGTTATACCGGATGTTGTGTGTAAAGTTTAGCCTCCTATGTCAATCGGTTCTTGAGATAGACCTGGTAACAAAATTGGCTTAGTGGGTTAGGACAGACAGACAGACAGACAGACAGACAGACACACAGACAGACAGACAGACGGAGAGACATCCGAGCGAAACTAATAAGGTTACGTTTTTTCCCTTTGGGTACGGAACCTTAAAAATGAATGGCGTGTAGTAAATAGCTTATGTAACAAATAAATATAAAGTGGCAACACTCACGCCACTTCGCCTGTCGCATCGCAACCAGCGTTGCCGTTGACTTTTTGAAAAATGTATCTACTTTTTTAAAAAAATGTGTCAAAAGTATCAAAATTCGAGAATCAAAAATGTATCAAATGTATCACAAGAGAATATCGTTTTCTAAATCACTTTTCGTGTTCCATTGGGACCAAAAATTAATATTTTGATGTATATTGATATTGATATTGCTATAGACTCAAAATAAGTCTGAAAAAAAATTAAAACATATGAAAAAGGGAGATTTTGCAGACTTATTTGAAAATTGGAAAATGTATCTAATTGAATATCTGAGTATCAAATTCTTTGCAAGGAAGGAAAAATGTATCTTTTTGATACAATTGTATCTTTGTGGCAACGCTGATCGCAACCAACCAACCAAAGAAGAAAAGCAAACAACGTCAACTTTTTGCACACGTCCCTACCAGGCCAACACGACGAACCACTCCAACAAAAGGGAATAGGGAAACAAAGAAGTATAAAGGGCGCTGCTCCATCCTGACAAAACTCACTTTAATTGTAAAGTTCAGCACGAGCACTTCTGGTCTTGTCCGAACTAATGCTTCAAATTATTTTTCTATCCATACCTACCTACTTTGTAAAATAAACGAATATTAAAAATTGAGTCTTTATAACTGACGCCCAACTTAAGGCCGAACCAATAACAAATAAAATTGCACATAAATTTATATTCTGCACCAATTTGGTCAAAATATATTTATAAGGTATATATAAACTTTCGCACCTCGACTGGTCGATGTTTTATAATTTGCCAAAAATTAAATCGCACTAACTTACGGTCGATTTATTTCAACAAGTTTTCGCACCATCATTGGTCGAAATTGTCGCACCATACGGTCGATTAATAATAACAAAAAAAACTGTCGCACCTCGACTGGTCGAAGTTTTGGAAATCGCCAAACACAAGCCCACATAACGGCTTTACGTAAAAGCGCACGTATACAAAACAACGAAATGAGCATCGTGCAGATTACAGACGAACAGCTGCGTTCACTAATAAACAGCACGGGCCCAGCGGCGCCTCCAGCAAATGGGAATTTTGCTAAATGTACTACACGTTTTAATGGTGAACGATCAAAAGTTAAAGTAGATACGTTCATCTCTACCGCTACGATATACAAAGATGTCACAAATATGAGCGAGACGAATGCACTTACTGGTCTTCCTCTTTTGCTCGAAGACATCGCATCCACTTGGTGGCAGGGTGTAAAATCTCAGCCTAAGACATGGGACGAGGCAATGACTCTACTCCGAAATTCATTCGATACCCCTAGGCCAGCATACAAAATTTACACGGACATTTTTAATGAAAAACAAAGCGATAAAACACCAACAGATATCTTCATTTGCGAAAAGCGCGCACTGCTATCCGAACTAGCGGAAGGGTCCCACAATGAAGCACAACAGTTAGACATGATTTTTGAGCTGCTAAACAAAAAAATCAGAAACAAAATCGAAAGAGAAAATGTAAACAGCTTCGAAAACCTTCTCACTCTTGCTCGTAGAGTCGAGAGCAACTTTGAAGAAATGACAGAAGAAACAAACCAAAAGAAGTCCGATGAAAAGAAAGTTAACTCAAACGGAAAAAAACGTATAAAATGTGGTTATTGCTCCAACTTTGGACATGGTATGGAGGAGTGCAGGAAAAAAGAAAAGGATACAAAACATGAACAGTTGAAGAGCCGAGAAAACCGAAATAACTCTCGCGCCGTTCTAAATTGCTATGGTTGTGGAAAACCTGGGTACGTTCGAAGTCAATGTCCAAACTGCAACCAACCAAAAGAAGCAACGAACATCAACTTTTGCTCTATCGATTCCTTACCTAAGAAAATCCTCCCACCACTACGACAACGACCTTCCGTCAAGATTTCAATTGCAGGACAACAGGGAGTTGCTTTTATCGACACTGGTGCTCGAATGAGTGTGGCTAGTTACCAGCTATACAAACAGTTGCTTAATCTTGGATACCAGTTCACAGCATACCGTGCGCAAATTGTTCTGGCCGACGGTATTAAACGACAACAAGATGTACTAGTCACCAAAGTTTTGATCAAACTAGAAGGACAATCCATACCAACGAAGCTTATGGTAATAGAAAGTTCCACAGACAACCGAACGCTCCTCGGAATCGACTTTGTCGAGGACGCTAGAATGGTCATGAATTTGCCGCAACGTATGTGGTACTTCGCTGATGCTCCATCAAAAAAATTTGATTTTTATCAATCTGAGACGAAACCTTCAATGAGTTTAGCACCGTCAATAATAACTCCTGACTTGCGGGAACTTATCTCTCCTGTTCCAATAGCAATCAGCTCAAACAACTCGACGCAGATCCAAGATAATAACAATGGAGAACTAATTTCAAATCGAAATAGAGATTACTCGCCAGATTTCATTGACAAAATCTTCGAAGATAGTATCCCCAAGCATTCAACACTGTCTCATCTCGAGCTATCGCTTTATGATCCAGATTTTGTTTTCTTTGAATCATTTAGTGCCGAAAACATTACGCTTAAAGAACACGAAGCTCCAAATCTAGATGCAACTAAAAAGACAGAACTCAATTCACTTTTGGTCAAGAACAAAGAATTGTTCCAGCTGTCAGATAAACCAGCCCTTACTGTCGAACATTCCATACCAACCACTAATCATGAACCAATTGCGGTTCCACCTTATCGGCTTTCCGAGAAGAAAAAGGAAGTCCTGCAAAATGAAGTAAGCGAAATGCTGAAGACCGGCATAATAGAGGAGTGTGAATCTCCCTGGGCTTCACCGGTCGTGATGGTTCCTAAGAAAGACGGTGGTGTTCGAGTCTGTATAGACTACCGCAAACTCAACTCAGTGACCAAGCCTGATGTTTATCCACTTCCACGATTAGACGATTTGCTCCATGCCACAAAGAATGCCGAAGTTATGTCAACCATTGATCTTCTGTCAGGTTATTGGCAGATCAAAATGAAGGAAGAAGATAAAGACAAGACAGCCTTTATAACACCATTTGGTGTCTACCGTTTCCTCCGAATGCCTTTCGGATTGCGAAACGCGCCATCAACCTTTCAACGATTGATAGATAGGGTAAAGACTAAACTATCTAACATACGTCTGCTTGCATTCATTGATGATTTACTCGTTCTCTCATCATCTTTTGAACAACACTTATTGGATCTTGATGCAGTTTTTAATATTCTAAATCAATACAACCTGCGCATCAACCGAAAAAAATGTTGTTTCTGTAGGACCGAAGTGAAATTTTTGGGTCACATCTTAACCAAAGAAGGTATAAGCCCCGATCCTGATAAGGTATCAGCAATAAAACTTCGCTCCGCTCCAAAGAACTTAAAGGAGATGATTTCATTCTTACAAACATGTTCCTGGTTTCGTAGATTTATTCCAGAGTTCGCAAAAATCTCACGTCCTTTGTCTGACCTCACAAAAAAGAATACAAAATGGATATGGGAAGATAGTCAACAAAACGCTTTTGATGAACTGAAGAATCGACTTACTACTGCACCAATCCTTAGACAGGCAGATGAAACTAAACCATTCACCATACGAACCGATGCCAGTGGTTATGCAGTTGGTGCAGCCTTACTTCAAGGGGAGGGTTCAGATGAACGACCAGTAGAATACGCCAGTCGACTGTTGACTTCGGCAGAAAGAAATTATAACACAACAGAACGAGAAGCTTTAGCTGTTGTGTGGGCTATTCGCAAGTTTCAGAGTTACATAGAAGGTAACAAAATTAGTGTTATAACCGATCATCAAGCCTTAAGATGGCTTATGACTCTCAAATCGCCAACCGGACGCTTATCAAGATGGTGTCTAGAGCTACAGTCATACGACATACAGATACAGTATACGCCAGGAAAAGCTAACGTGCTAGCAGATATGCTGTCCCGTCCTCCAGTCAATGAAGAAATTTCAACTTTAGAAAATTGCATCATCTCCGTCGATTTCCCTCATCGAAGTATAAAGGAAACACGTGACGATCAACTAAAAGATGCTGAGCTTAAGAAGATAATCGATGATCTCGAATCTTTCGTGCCAGAACGTTTCACCTGCTGGACTACACGAGGATACATGCTTCATGATGGAGTTTTGTACCGATACAACCAAGACGATAACAACGAAGAAGCTCAACTGGTGCTTCCCAAAGACGAGCGACAACAAATAATGAGTTCCTACCATGACGAACCTACAGCCGGACATTACGGGTCCGAACGTACTCTTCAACGAATTTCCACCCGTTATTTTTGGCCATGTATGCGAAGAGACATTGTTAGATATGTCAAAGATTGCACCCAATGTCAACGATACAAAATAACAAACTTGAAACCAGCTGGACTCCTTCAAACTCCAGTGCAGAATCAACGTTTCGAAGTTCTCGCCATAGATCTCTTCGGGCCACTACCTCCTTCAGATAACAACATGAAATGGATCTTCATAATAGAAGATATAGCTACCCGTTGGGTTGAACTATTTGCATTAGAAGAAGCAACAGCATCCGCATGTGGTAAGACGCTTATCACAGAAGTGTTCCTACGATTTGGTCTACCGAGAAGACTGCTCAGTGATAACGGAACGCAGTTCATCAGTGCCGTTATGCAGCATATAACACACTGCCTGGGAATTACTCAATGTTTCATTCCCGTTTACCATCCACAAGCAAATCCTGTGAAAAGAAAGAATCGTGATCTCAAGACACAACTGGCCATCTTAGTTGGAAATGAACATTTCAGCTGGCCCGAAAAATTACCTTTCATAAGATTCGCTATGAACACCGTCAGATGTCAAACTACTGGATATAGCGCAGCCTTCCTAAATTTTGGCAGGGAACTACGCGCACCCGATGATGTTCAACGTGACTTTCGAGGTATTATCCAATCCGAAAACTTTGTACCCGGCATTACACCACATTTGAACAAAATGGCAGAAAACCTTAAAAACGCCCGGGAAGTCAACGAAAAAGAGCAAGACCGCCAGAAATCTTACGCTGATTTAAAACGCCGTCCAAATCCAATTTACTCGCCAGGAGACTATGTTTGGGTTGATACTAAAGTCCATAGTAAAGCAACCAACCGCTTCACATCCAAACTGGCACCAAGACGTGATGGACCATACATTATTCTCAAAAACAAAGGTTCCAACAGCTACGAAATAGCCAGTTCTGCCAATCCAAGTGAAGTTATTGGCATATAGGTACCATACATCCGCTCTGACCAGATGTACCAATCCGCAAGATGCTGAAAAAACTCTCGTTCCAATTAGACGACGAGGACGACCACGAAGACTTGTGGCAAACTAACCTTGTTTTTCCTTGTATCTTCACTCTTCTTATTTGTCTTTCAGATACAAAAGGGGAGATTGTAACAAATAAATATAAAGTGGCAACACTCACGCCACTTCGCCTGTCGCATCGCAACCAACCAACCAAAGAAGAAAAGCAAACAACGTCAACTTTTTGCACACGTCCCTACCAGGCCAACACGACGAACCACTCCAACAAAAGGGAATAGGGAAACAAAGAAGTATAAAAGGCGCTGCTCCATCCTGACAAAACTCACTTTAATTGTAAAGTTCAGCACGAGCACTTCTGGTCTTGTCCGAACTAATGCTTCAAATTATTTTTATATCCATACCTACCTACTTTGTAAAATAAACGAATATTAAAATTTGAGTCTTTATACTTACTCAATAAATCCACTGCTTTTAAAAAACATACTGTGTTGCGTGTTGGTAACTCTGAAGTTAATGACAATATTTCTATTGCTAATGCTTTCAATTCTTATTTTACCAATGTTGGCTGCAGTCTACAACCAAGCCCTATCAATTCTAATTGTTGTATTTGTGCTTCTGAAAGCATTAGTAGTAGTAGTTTTGTTTTTGAGTCCATAACTTCGATTGAAATATTAAAAGTTATTGGTACTCTACCAAGTTCGACTTCGTGCGGTGCTGATGGTATGTCTAATTGTGTACTTAAAAAAATTGTGTTTTATATAGTGGATGTCTTTGCATATGTCTTTAATCGTTGTGTGTTTGAAGGTGTCTTTCCCGAATGTCTAAAATGTACTGATGTAATTCCTTTATTCAAAAAGGGTTCAGCTACTGAGATTGGTAATTATAGGCCCATCTCACTTCTTTCTGTCTTTAGCAAAATATTTGAAAAACTAATAAAAATTAGAATAATGTCATTTTTAAACAAAACTAGGATCTTCAATCCAAATCAATTTGGATTTTTAAAAGGCAAATCAGCGGAAGATGCGCTTCTACAGTTTTGTTCCCTTGTAATGTCACACCTCGATAAGAAAAAATGTACGGCTGGTTTATATATCGATATAACCAAAGCCTTCGACATGGTTAACCACAATCTTCTGTTGAAAAAACTAGAGAAAGCTGGATTTCGTGGTTTCATGCTCCACTGGTTTACGTCATATCTTGAAAATAGATCGCAGAGAGTTAAGTTGGATGATATAGGTAAGGAGTGAATTATTGTTACTTAACATGGGTGTTCCTCAAGGCTCCGTTTTAGGTCCAATTCTGTTTTTGATCTACATCAACTCACTCTTTGCTCTTAGTTTCAAGGGCAAACCAACTGGTTTTGCTGATGACATTGGTATCACTTATGGTTTAAATAGTCTTTTGGACCTAGTTTCTTATATTAATTGGGATCTTAGTTTGTTGAGACATTGGTTTGCTGAGCATCAACTAGTGATAAGTTCTAAAACAAAGATAATGTTCTTCTGCTTATCTTCTACTCATACTTTGGATGGTGATGTGTACTTTCATGCACCTGAATGTCTTAGATATAAACTGTCTAGTTGTAATTGTGATTCTGGCTCTTCGTTTCCCTCTTTTTGTTATAATGTTTCCTGTAGTGATAAATGTTTCCAAATTGAGACGGTAAATGAATTTAAATATTTGAGGCTTACTATTGACTCTAGAATGAATTTTGCGAATCACACTAACACGTTGAAAAATTATTTCCGATGCACTCTTCGACATTTTTTCTATTTGCGGAACGTCTGCACTACTAAGCTTTTGCTGACAATTTATTATGGTGTCTTTCATTCCAAGTTACAATATGGAATTGCTTGTTGGGGTGGTGTTTATCGAAACAAAATACATCCTTCTGTTGGCCCATCTCACTTCTTTCTGTCTTTAGCAAAATATTTGAAAAACTAATAAAAATTAGAATAATGTCATTTTTAAACAAAACTAGGATCTTCAATCCAAATCAATTTGGATTTTTAAAAGGCAAATCAGCGGAAGATGCGCTTCTACAGTTTTGTTCCCTTGTAATGTCACACCTCGATAAGAAAAAATGTACGGCTGGTTTATATATCGATATAACCAAAGCCTTCGACATGGTTAACCACAATCTTCTGTTGAAAAAACTAGAGAAAGCTGGATTTCGTGGTTTCATGCTCCACTGGTTTACGTCATATCTTGAAAATAGATCGCAGAGAGTTAAGTTGGATGATATAGGTAAGGAGTGAATTATTGTTACTTAACATGGGTGTTCCTCAAGGCTCCGTTTTAGGTCCAATTCTGTTTTTGATCTACATCAACTCACTCTTTGCTCTTAGTTTCAAGGGCAAACCAACTGGTTTTGCTGATGACATTGGTATCACTTATGGTTTAAATAGTCTTTTGGACCTAGTTTCTTATATTAATTGGGATCTTAGTTTGTTGAGACATTGGTTTGCTGAGCATCAACTAGTGATAAGTTCTAAAACAAAGATAATGTTCTTCTGCTTATCTTCTACTCATACTTTGGATGGTGATGTGTACTTTCATGCACCTGAATGTCTTAGATATAAACTGTCTAGTTGTAATTGTGATTCTGGCTCTTCGTTTCCCTCTTTTTGTTATAATGTTTCCTGTAGTGATAAATGTTTCCAAATTGAGACGGTAAATGAATTTAAATATTTGAGGCTTACTATTGACTCTAGAATGAATTTTGCGAATCACACTAACACGTTGAAAAATTATTTCCGATGCACTCTTCGACATTTTTTCTATTTGCGGAACGTCTGCACTACTAAGCTTTTGCTGACAATTTATTATGGTGTCTTTCATTCCAAGTTACAATATGGAATTGCTTGTTGGGGTGGTGTTTATCGAAACAAAATACATCCTCTGTTGGTTCTTCAAAAATACGTTCTAAGGAAAATTTGTCGAAAACCTCGTAGGCATTCTAGCTTTCCTTTGTTCTGTGCCCTGAAAATTCTACCTGTCCGTCATTTGTATATTTGTATTGTTTTAAGGTGTTAAAAATATTCTTTATGAAGTCTGGTAATCTTAATTTTCGTTTAATTTCTAGTTACAATCTTCGTGGAAACCTTTCGAACACTATATCTGTTCCCAATTTTCGCACTACTGCTTATCGTAATTTTTTTTCTGTTTTATCTTACCGATTATTTAATGAACTTCCAGGAATATTTAAAATGCGTTAAAATGTGGCTCTTCAGTTTTGACTATGCAGCTCTAGAATCTCTTACTTCTAATATAATGGTTTAACTTTATTTTTAATTTTTTTTATATTAATAATTCCTTTTCTGTTTATAATAATTTCTCTGTGTATAAAATTTTGTTCTCTTTTTTTTATTTTTTTTTTTTTTTTTTGTTTTTTTTTACTGGGTCACCCCACCCAAATTTTAGTTTGTATAATTTATCCAATTGAAGTGACATTCTGCACTATTTTATCCATTGTATGTTTGTATATAAATACTGAATGTCACCAACCTTTCTTATACTTTTTCGTTTATTTTGTATTATGTATCATTTGTATGTATCTTGAAGGTATAAGAATAAATCTAATCTAATCTAAAATCTCTTAATGTGTGAATATAATGGGTGAATATCCTTATTATTATTATTATTTTATTATCCTTTACTATAATAAAACTGTAACTTTTTTCCGGCTGTAAACAGTTTGTGTGCATTGGGCTCAAAAAGTACTGCACGAAATTGATTTCGGTTTTCACAATTGCATTGGAAATTGTCGATATTAGAATTTAGGATAATGTTTAATCATTATCTGCTGTCCGGAAGCGGAGATTTAAGCTGATATCTAACAAAAGTTGTAATTCTCGAATGCCTCCTAGCTCCTAGCTTTGGAATGACTCAACCGAATAAAATAGGTTTTTTTTTAATATAAAGTTCAATTATGTACAAAGATTTTAAGACATAAATCATTTTTGTACGTAGTCCTGAAGCTGAACAATAAGCATTAAACTATAAATTTTATACAATTCAAAAAAGTAAAATTTTCGATTGAAGCTAGATCGTTGGATTTGCCCGGCATTCAGTGGAGGAAATTTTGTGTGTGTGTGTGCGGCAAAATCTGTTTCTCTCTCTGTACCTTTTCTGCTGTATGCCTTTTGTTTCTCTTTTTTTTATACACCTTTTGTGCTTTGTGTTGTTTTTTTTTCTCACTTCTTTTAAAATGAAATTGAACTGGGGATAGTGGAGGGAGTGGAGTTGTGGGTGGAGTATTAATGTGGTGCATGGGTGGGAGGGAGATAGGTCAGGGCAGGTATGTCATGTAATTGAGATTGGGAGGGAGTCACACTCAATTGTGATTTAAAATGCGCTATAGGTATTGATTGTTATCCTGAAGGTAAATATATGTGGCCACAAGCAAAAACCGCTTAAGTCTAATATTTAAATTATCGGGAAATGCACTTTCAAACTTCATTTTTGAACTGGAAAAAAATGGTGCATTTAAGAAAGGAAAAGTGCACAGATTTTGAAAAAGGGTTTCAACCGTAATCATCATAATTTTTCATTTTATTTCTAACTTGTTTATTTGCAGTTTTATTGCATAAAGTATTTTTAAAGTTGTTTTTCCAAAATTAATTTAACACCTTCTTGCTTACCAATGTCACTTAAGCTCTTATTGCAAACTGAAAAATGTTCTTCACGTCTTCTTAAATGAGATAAGCTGTTTTTCGTTGTCACTCTTTTCACTTTTATGAATTTAAGCTATTTTTTTTATTGAAACATAAGATTAACATTTTTTTTTAAAAGCAGTTCACAATAACAAAAAGAAACAAAAATTTATTAAAAAACAGAAAATTCGATTAAAAATTCGTAAAAAAACTTAAAAATAAGAAGGGACTTAAGATTCTTCATTTTCGTCCTCATCAACTAAGTCAGGATGTATATCAGCTACAGGTTGCATCTCCGTATCTAAGTTGTTATAAAATTCATGAAACGCAGGATCAGTAAAAGAAAATAAACTTTTAAGATCATCTTTTTTCTTAGAACTTATTAAATTTTTGGCCGGGGCTTTGGGAATATCACTCATTTAAAGTCAGTTAACACCACGTTTTGCAACATTTAATGTTGAAAATGGCTGATTTTTATCAAGAGTTGTTTTGTATAGAATCTTGCCAAACATATTTTTATCGTATCTCAACCATCTCACTTTATTCCAAACAAATTTGTTGGAATCTTCATCCCGCCCTCTCCACATAAGTTTTGTTTTTGAAGCAGACCCAAAGTCGAGGAAATCTTGGTGGCTCATTTCGATTACAATGAATGGGTTTTTTAGACCTACGCTTCGGACAAAGTTAAACCAATCATGTGGATGATGAATCCGTACTTCTGTTCGTTTCTTTTTTCTTTCTATCAAGGCATGATCTGCGTCACACTCCATATGAGTGTGACCTGGCTCTAAGAACTTGCGATCTATGACTTCAATGCTAGAGTTGGATTGCAAAAATGTTAAAATCATTGTGCTCACAAATGGCTAATGAAGTACTTTATATGATGCTGTCGGTGTCGGGGTCGAATCTCGTTTTTATTCAAAGTCTGCGATTTTTTATCATCTATTTCTATCAAACCACCGATGAAAAGGATTCTTTGGTTGAACGTCCCCAAAGCCCAATAACATTTGAAGATTTCTTTCTGTTTCTCGAAACCGATTTTCTCCTTACAATTTTGTCGGCAGCTGTTAAGAGGATTACATTTTCTTGCCGCAACCAATCCAGTTTTTCGAATGTAGGATTCTCCACTGTTTCTTTTTAAAGCAATTGCTTTACTCGAATCAATTTCCAATTGATTTTCAACTGTAGTATGTTGAGAAGAATCGACCAAATTTTGCTCTAGTTGCTTTCACATCTGCAGAAGTTCATCATGGGTAGAATCTGAGGAAATATCCAGATGTGACAGCTCGAAATTGGGATCGCGTACAGAATCGTCTGAACTGAAATCGTGTTCGAGTTCGAAGTCTGCGTTGCCACCAAATTCTTCGAAAAGTACATCTAGATTGTTTCGTTGACTACGGGTTCCAAGAACAGCTTGCCATCAGATGCTAGGACAAACATTCACATACACACTCATAAATAGACCTAATGTAAAAAAAAATTACCCAAATCACTTGTTTTTTCGCAGGAAGCGTTTCTTTTCTGCCGTTGTTGATTTTTTTTTTTTGATCAGGTGTACCAAAAACACCTTTCCTAGCCATGTTTAAAATTTGCAAAGCTCGGGAACTCATATTGTTAATACTTTTTTTAACACCACTTCTCAATAACTTACACTTTGATTATTATATCTAAGCAACACTTAACTTTGATTAAACTTAACAAACACTATTAATTACACTAACACTGATTATTATATCTTCGCAACAATTAAATTCTTTAAGGCACTCGACTTTCCAAAGCGCTTAACTCAAATGATATTTCCCTCTCGCATTTGAAACAATGCCTTAACTCAACATAGTTCTGCAGTTCCTAGAATTTGAATTTTTTAAAAACCGCTTACCCCACATAGTCTCCTTCGATGTATCCAACTGAAATTCGCAATAACGACTTATCTCAGTTTGGCTATCACGAAAGAGCTTGGTTAAATTTTCAATAAACGCTTAAGTCGATTTAAGCCGTTTTTAGAAGAATATGCTCGATGGATTTGTGAACAGTTTTTTGATTTGGAAAAGTATCTTAAATCGACATAAGTCGTTATTTTGGTACCGACTTTTTGCAGTTCCAAATTCTTTTATGACTTAAGCGGTTATTAAATATGCCGTCAGTTATGAGAATGAGTTAAGCGGTTTTTTCTTTTTGGTTTATTTCAACGAAAATTGAAGTATAAATGCCAGGGTTTTTTTGTATGGTAGAACAGAGCACGCGTATTATAATGAAGCGAAAATCTAGTTTTTGCCTTAAGTCGACTTAAGCGGTTATCGCTTGTGGCCACATAAATTTTATATACATTTTTTTTCGTATGCATGCATATGCAACTGCACCTTTTCTGCCTTATGTTTTTTTGAGGTTATTATTTCTTTAGGCGCGTTGGGCACTTTTAGATAGGAAGAAATTTATGAATTTGGGTTACTTTTAAAACGACACCGCGTCATCGACACCGAGCGACCGACACCCGATAGGTGGCGCTGTAATGAAACTTTGTGTGCGTGGTTGTACGCAGGTAGAAAGATAGGATAGTTTTGGACCCGATAGGTGGCGCTGTTGTCGATTTTTTTGTTCGCTAGGGAAATTTAATAATTTGAATGTAATGTGGTAGGTATTCGATTGGGCGCTCTGAGAGCACTTTTTTTTCTCTCAGAGCAATTTTATGTTCGTTTGGTACAAATAAAGCAATCTTTTTCAGATTTCAGAGCACTTTTGCGAAACAAGATATTTTCTCAGATTTACCAATAACAAGTGCGTTTGAATTTGACAACTGGTAGAGTTTGTTTACATTTTAGTGATTTTTTTCTCCAGCAAAGAAAGGCATTGTATCGAGTGAATCAATTTTTGTAAATTATTTATGTATAAATATTTAATAATCAATCGGGATATTTCTAATGTTTTAATACAAAATTTAACCAGTGAACGGAAATCGCTTAGAAAAGTGTCGAAGACTGTACATATTCAAATCGCACGAATAGGTATCAACACAAAAAAGAGCAGGTGATGTTTTTATGTTTATGTTCGACTAGGCACACGAAATCATAAATGAGATTGTGAGGGAATAATAGAAGAGGCTAACTATTTGTTTGGGTTGTTTTACTAACAGTTTTTCTTCTCTTTTTTGGGTAAGAGTGCCTGGATTCC
The DNA here is from genome assembly GCA_949126925.1 of Cheilosia vernalis. NCBI lineage: Eukaryota > Metazoa > Arthropoda > Insecta > Diptera > Syrphidae > Cheilosia > Cheilosia vernalis. The sequence goes on along the minus strand of OX421361.1, from coordinate 21,971,869 downwards.
ACTGAAGTGTATGTTATATTTACAAAAACTACTTAATTCAAAAATCCCTACTATTATAAAACTAAGTCATTGTTTCCTTTGTGTCTTGCTACACGTCACTTACAGCACCGGAGTGGGTTTGTATAGCTCTTATTATTTTGTTTTAAATTTGAGAAGTGGAACTCTGGCGAAGCAAGGCTAGACTAGGTTGCATTGACATAAAGCATTTGTGAAATGGTACCAATAAACAATTAGACCTCCACATTTATACTAGTCCGACAACTTTCTTAGAATCTATTACATTTGTTGTCATTGCAGAATTAAAATTTCATAATTTGTTTTCGTGAAAAACAAGGTAAATGGTTTCTTTCATAACGAGGATTTTATTCCAAAAAGGCTTAGTGGTTAGTGTGTTGGACTACTAAGTGAGGGGTCCCAGGTTCGAATCCCCCAAAAACCCAAATTCCAACTCAGGATTTTTTTACTGCACCACCTCTCACGAACGTCTGACAAACATCCGAGAGTATAACTGTCTCGAAAGAGCTTCTCAATCGGCCGTTTGGAATCGGCATAAAATTGTAGATCCCTTCCATTCGTTCCAAAATTAAATCTCACACAAAACGAATGGTTGCGAGAATCTAGGCCTAGGGTCCCTACGGACCTGTTGCGCCAACTAATTATTATTATTATTATTTTTGTGGCTTATTATAGGCAAAAAACAAAACACAAAATAGTAAATGCACAAAATATCCGCTGATCTGTCAAATATCATAATGCAAATCAGTAATGCCCTATCGTTCGATCGGACACAATTTTCTCTACTACTCTACTACTCACGATTGCTTTATGAGTGCATTTGTGTCGTAATAAAATCTCTTTCAAATTATTCAATAAACGGAGCACGGTTTATTTGAATGCTTATCACAATTGCATCGTTAGAAATTGAATATTTTTGAAAATAGAAATAATAGCCGTTCGTTCATTTTAGAATGATTTAAAATATCACTTAGGAAGCTGTTAAGCGTGGTAAGAACTTATCGCTTTCGGTTTTGAATATAAATACAATTTGACCTATGAAACATTGTATGGCTTAATTCGGGAAACTTGGAAACCAACAATATTCTTCTACTACCTGTTACCCCTTCAGAAGTTAATAAACTTGTTATTTTGCGGGTATTTTGCTGATTCTATGAATCTTTTTACACCAATCATTAGGATCTTCATTCTCGGCAAACAAAACTCCTTTTGCAATGAGTTTGAAAAGGGTTTGGTATCAACAAAATATCTACCTAAGGTACTGAGAATTGTTAAAAAAATGTATGAGCCGTCCAAACATAGGTAAGATAAAGTGCACGACTGGGTCGAACGAAACTTTCTCGATACTAGATTAAAGAAAACAAAAAATTGGAGATCTATCTCAAATGGCAGTTATATAAAATAACAATATAAATTTTTAAAAGTTTAAGCTCTCAGTAACAGGCAATTGTCGTAAGTTCTGGCTATAGGGCTATAAGCGGCTACTGTACTATTTTATAAGGTCTTACAACTCACAAGTTATAGGGCATTAAGCCTATTACAAAAATATACCGTAGATACCTATATGTGAAAACACATAGATCGTGATTTCTGTAGTATTTTTTGATAAAAAACTCACATCTTCGAATTTTTTGAGAAAAAGAAAGTACGGGATCTTATTAATACCATATCTATATAATATAAAAGGCAATGAAGTCCGTGTGTGCGCGCATAGCTCGATAAAGGATTGTTGGATTTTAACGATTTTGGGCTTGACGGTTTCGTTTTGGACCAAGGAAGGTTATAGGCTACTTTTTGTCGCGAAAACAAAACTTTGAGGGGATGAAAAAGGTTATGAAAGTTTGTATGGGGAAATGCACTTTGAAAAAAATAAACGGGGTGGAAATCGAGTAGTGATACTTCATATACAAAAAAAAAAATTTTAATTTTAATGCCAATTGTTGTTGTCAATTATTTTAATTATTTTGCAAACAATTTTGAAATTTCTTTTTTTTAAATACACCTAATAAGATTGCTTATGTTTACTATGTCACATTAAGTAGCTTTTTGAAATGGAGTAGATACTTCGATTTGTTTGAATGCATCATTTTTGTTTGCCAAGTAGTTTCAGGATCATTGCATTAGTATGAGTGAGTAAGTTGAAATGTTTAAGATGACGATGATGACAGTCAACAGGAGTTCTTGAGCGTTTTTTTACGCGCATAACTCGAGACAGGATGGTTAGTTTTTAAAGATTTTTAGCTTGATAGTTTCGATTGGGCCCAAGGAAGGCCATATACTACTTTATGTCTCGAAAACAAAGCTTTGACAGGATGAAATAGGGGATGAAAGTTTGTGTGGGACTCGGCGATTCCAAGACAAATTTGATCGTGCCGCCAGTAAGAAGGTCAAACGTTTCACGTCGCAGAAAATCAGGACGAACAGTCAGATCGGAATATTTGCAATCGATAGAATATTTCGGAACTTCAGGAAAGAATACCAAGCAGTGGTCCATACTGGAGACCGAAATAGACAACAACACAATCGTCATCAGCATAGCGTTCCATGTTTCTCACATGGTCAATTGTATGTGGCGTGCTCACGTCTCGGCAAACCTCTCGCTTTGTACGTGTACGCACCCGTAAATGGAACGAAAAATGCTATGTTCCATAAAGCACTTCAGTAAAAAAGCGGTAGGTTGGCCGACAAGTAAATCGCTGCGGTTATTGTATTTCGCCGGGCCAGCTGAATCTGAGTCCTGCATATTTCTTTGGCGCGTGGTATTTGTAGTTAAACAGATTTTCATTAAAGTATTTTGCACTCGGGTACGGAGATATGCTTTTATTAAATTCACATTATATTACCTCAATTACCATTTTCATGTTCGATTAGGTACTTTAGCATCCCCATTAAGGAGGGAAGGTTGTGTGCTTACGTTTCATATGGTACCAGTATTTCTATTTCACATTTTCTTTTTCGTGCGAACCAACTTGCAAACACATGAAAACTAATTTGATAGCTCACTAAAATTCGGGAACATTCCGGTAACAAGTCATATCCAAAATACCATTATATGTGTTTCCCGAAATAGTAATTTTATAAGCTAAAACTTTTTTCTCACTTTGGCCAACGTTCCATTCTGCACTGGAAATAGTAAGCACTCTGATACACTATTCACACTGTTATCTACTGTTACGGAAGCATGTGAGAAATGTAGGAACACCGCTTACACTATAACCAACAATTTCCACTTGAGTTATGGACCCGATAAGTGGTTCTGTCGTCGATCTCCGAAAACACACAACTTTTTTCAATGAAATATTGTGCATGTTTATGGCTGGTTTCGGGTTGAAGGTGATACCTTGCAAACCATAAGCGGAAAACGGGTTGTGGCACCTTTCATTCAAAAACCAAATCAAAAGCTTTTTCTAAAGTTGTATAATTGGGTAAAATCATAAATGGACATGGTCCAAATAAAGCACTTTGAGAAATCTGAGCAAGACTTAAAACGAAATGTACGTTCAAAGCCGGGTGGGTACAGCTATGTATAAAAAAGACTGACGTCCGTATGTGCACTCATAACTCGGGAACAAATCGTTCGATTTTTATGATTTTTGGTTTAAATTCTCATTGGCCCAAAAAAGAACATATTGTGCTACTTTTTGTCGAGAAAGCAAAATTCGTTATGGATATTAGATTGGGGATAGAATTTAGTATGGAGAATCGCATTTTAAAAAAAAAAAAAAAAAAATTACTGGATAGTGTCACTTCCAATAGGTACAACAAAAAATATGTAAAATTTTAAATTTTTGAATTCTTTAGATGTTCCGTGCTTACACCGCTACACAATTTGAAATTGTGAGTCGGTCCAGTAATAATTTTGTTGTGAAACATCAATGCATCGCAAGTTTGCGAATGAAACACATCGACATTGCTATACTTTAGTTATTTCTATTGCATAACTTTAAGTTTTGAAAAAAGAATTTGAATTGACCGAATTACATAAAGTAGCATTAGCATTGTGCACGCTAGAAATTATTATTTTTATTATATTAAAGAAATTGGGCGGAACAAAGTTCGCCGGGTCAGCTAGTTATCTTATATATTTATATTATGGTCAAAATCGTTAAAGCGGTTTTTGTAAAATTTGTCAGGCAAAACAGTACCAAATATTGCAATGTTTAATTTGAAAAATACTATTGCGTAAATATGTAGGTGAAAACCGATTATAAGTTATTGTTCGGTATGTAAGCGTTGCTTCGTAGTTTTATCGAAATCAACGATGGGGTTTTCGAGATATGAGCAGTTTTTAAAATTAGAGTTTTCGGTGCTTCGAATTGAAAATTAAGGACACGATAGTTTTGAAAACATCCATTTGACTTTAAGTCTGCATTTTGGTAAAAATCGTTTTTGCCTTTTTCATGTTAACTAAACAAAACAAACTTTTTAATAAAATACAATTTTCAAAAATCCTTTGTACGATAATAATGAGAAAAATTGAGTTTGCTGTTGTTATAATGGACCACATAACCTTAAAAATTAATTTTTGTTACAATCGTATAGGTAGACCGTTTTCGAGATATTTCGAAATTTCAAAAGTACCGTTGTTCGAATTTTTAGACAAAAAATGGGTACGCAGTCCTTGTAACCTCACCTACTTAAGCTTAAATGTCAATTTTGGTTGAAATCGTTAGAGCCGTTTTCCGGTAAACTGAAAAAAACTAAATTTTAAAAAATTCCTTTTTTAAAAAATCCATTGTACGATAATATAGAGAAAAACTGAGTTTGCTATTAAGTTATAAATGACCACATTACCTTAGAAATTATTTTTTGTTACAATCGTATAGAGCGTTTTCGAGATATGTCGAAATTTCAAAAGTACCGTTGCTCGAATTTTTAGCCAAAAACTGGGTACGCAGTACTGGTAACCTCACCTACTTAAGCTTAAATATCAATTTTGGTTGAAATCGTTAGAGCCGTTTTCGATCAAATCAAACTGGTACGAAAATTATATATGGGAAGTACCATTAATACTGAGGTTACCTTGAAAAAAAAAAGACACCTCCCGAACTGTAAGCCCAAAAACTCCAAATCCGAGATTTGAACGTAATCCGGGAAGCCGTTTAGGCTGCAGGCCTGTGGAAGGACGGACAGACCGGACAGAATTTTGTTACCCACTTTTTCGAGTTTCTCTATCATCGTAATATCAGAATTGATTAAAATCTAGAGTTCGAAATTTTGTACGAAAGCAATATCTTTCTCTTACTACGTAATGGAGAAAGTTACAAATATTTTATTCTGTTTGCAACGACCGTCAAGAAAGTCTTAGAAATATCCAAAACATACCTACATAAAATTTAATTTTTTGCAAGCAGTCATTCGTTGCTTGCAAACTATTTAAAAAGGAAAACCAATCAAAAAGCAAGAACTAGCGGTTAAAAAAAATAAAACAGAGAAAAACACAGAGATACCTATGCTTTTTAAATGTTTTTGCATACATTTGTACAAATTTGTGTTTGTTAGACTTATTTGTATTGTTGTATTGCAACGAATAAAATTAGAAAACATTCACAATTTACTAAAATTAATTTATACCTAATTGTAAACGCTCAGGCTGAACAACAGTGTATTATATTCTCTCCTGTACTAGATTTGTGTACTAGATTTGTGATCCCGATGGTACTACGAATTGATTGGTTCTCCAGGTATTCATGTCAGATATGATTATCTTGAATTTTCTGGAGAAGCGAAGCCTTTTAAGCATGGTGTCTGATACCTTGATCACGGGATCATCTTGAAGCATTTGTAGTACCCGAAGATGTCCTGTGAGGTTTCCTGCTTTAAGATTTGATATATCAGGGAGCCTTAGGGCACTAAGATCTGCTTCCTTCTTTACAGAAATATGTAGAGGCAACAGGCTGAGCATTGCCCCTATGGCTGCAGTTGGACAAGTTTTTATTGCCCCCGTTATACCAACACATGCTAAGCGATATATCTTATTTAGTTTTTGTTAAGTCGTTGTTTGTTCGGTTTTTGGCCACCATGATATCGCTGCATAGGTGATCATTGGTTTGATGATCGTGTTGTATGAGCAATAGATCGTTTTTGGTTTTAAGCCCCAGGTTTTGCCGTAAAGACGCTGGCACATATAAACAGCCTTAGTCGCCTTCTTTGTGACTTGATCAAGGTGTGAATTCCAGGTGCGGGTCTTGTCTAGGATTACTCCTAGATATTTTACCTCTCCTGATACGTCGATGACTGCGTTATTCAGCTTCATCGGTTTTAGTTCTTTTCTCTTTCTTGAGAATGGTATCATAACTGTTTTTGAGGGATTTATGGTCATGGTCAATCCTTTGTTCTGACACCATCTGTAGGTTAAGTTTAGGGCCCTTTGCATGATTTCCGATATTGTGGAGTCATGCTTGCCATCGACAGAAGCGTCACTTATCGGATGTAATACTATAATATACTTAAAGGCATACCCGACCATACACATGCAGAAAATTTCATTTAAATCTGGTGAGGTTGCAGAGATCGACAACATCATAATGGACCAAATACACCTGTGCTTACTATGCCAATATAACTCATGAACCAATACACATACAAACATCGTATATGGTAGGTACATTAAAACAATGGTATTGATGTCACCACAAAAGGTTACGTACGAGAAACTATGCACATTCGAAACTTTTCTTAGCCCGACAATATAGTTCTGACGTGATCGAGCCTCCGATAATTCGCTTTTTTTGAGACAGCTTGAACCTAGTTTCATTCGTCATTTGCAACGGCAGATTTTTGGAAATCTTAAATTGTTGGCGTCATTTGTGGTCTGTGCCCAATTTTGACGAGTACTAAAGTAAATCAATCACAAAGCTTGTTTCAAAAACAGTTCCTACAAGTTGTTCGGAGTTTCACCAATGTCCACTTAAGATTAGTAAAATCTTCCGCAATCAAGAGATAAGTTACTGAATTTGTTATTGCTTTGCTTGTAAAATTCAAAAAAATCAGTAACGTATTGCTCGGTCGCGGATGGAGTACCTAATTCGACCCCAGAACCTTAGCAACCAATTGCAAAGCTTGGACCTGCAAATGGGGTTTCAACAAATTGATATCAGTTTCATGAGTAGGTTCAAAGATTGCGTTTTAAGCAGGTTTTCCATTATTTCATTTACTGTTGCAAGTCAATGTACCTACGTAAGGTTTCTGAAGACGAATATACACCACTTTGAACACAAACAAATCTAGCGCCTTATGCATATAAATATTTGCCTGCACATACATAGGTACGTAGGTGGGAAATTTGTGTCAACAGTCAATTAAAGTTCAAGCTAACTCAGGTCGATGTTCTCAGAAGTATGAGCTAGAAGAAATCTTAGGTATAGGTATTCAAAAACTTATTCCCAATGTATTATAAAAAGCAAAAAAGAATCTATTATGCGAACAAAAAACACCATCATATTATGTACATCTATAATACCAGACACCGTCTTTTGACTAAATACATACGAGTATGTAGATATTCGCTATTCGAATACAGGAAATGTGTAGTGTAAAAAGTATAACACTTACGTTTGAACTCAACATCCTAGATACTCGTAGGCACCACATTTCGTAATCAGAGTGTTGTTTTTTTGCATGCGGAATATCTACCACGGTTACGAAATGAAACCACCGAGTTGAAATATTCAACCGAATCCTGCGCAATGAATTGCACCCCAAAAAGTCACACTGTCCTAGCTACCCAAACACTTGTCAATCGGGGTTGGTTGGAATCTGTATGGGAATCTCAGCTATGCTATGTTTTATACTTATGGAAGCAAACAACAAATGGGCGGAGCTGGTGAATATTATCCCATTGTGTTATTTTATTGCCAACGAATTAAACGCCCAGTTTGATTCCACCACCACCACCACAACCAGCGTCACCAACTCTTCCACAAGTGCCGGTAGCGCCAGTAGAAACACACACACAATACAGTGCCGGCACTGCGTCCCTGTGATGAAATCTCATATTTTTGTCTCCATTATTTGAAATAGTGAAGCTTTTTGTGCCAACCAAATGCTCAGAAGGTACTAACGAAATAAGGAAAAAGCTCTAACTTCAGTAAAAAGATACCAATGTATCTACTCGTACGATAAACTACAACATAGATACTTCCCGTGTAGCTAACAAGTGTGTTCTTACACATGCCGCCGAGCACAGAATACCTACATACGAGCACGTTAGTGCAAAGAGTTGCCTTAGAGCGTGTGGACTTTAGTCAAAGTGTATTCAACAAGGGGTATTCCGTGGTTACTAAACGGCACCCTCCTTTAGTTGCTACTATTAACTCTTTCACGGTGGTTGAAAAAATCGCGCTGCGTGCAAAACTGTTTGTCAGAGTGTGTTCGTTTTTCGAATCGTCCACCGAATCGAATTTTTAATTTTTCTTCTGTTTTGATTTTTCTTTTTTTATTTTGATGAAGAAAAATATTTAATAAATTTAAACAAGAATACAGATTATCAGTGCGCACATAAATAAAAGAGGATAAATTTCGTGAAGTGATTGTAATATAGTGATCATCATAATATTTTGATAGCCAATACAAGAGCTGAATTGAGTGATATACCTAGATAAAAAAAACACGCATTTGAATGCATAGTTCGGTTGCTCTCGATCTCGCGATCGTTAGCTGAAGAATTTCGTTGACAACAGCAGTGCCAAATGAAAATGGAAGATCCGAATCTAGCTGAACAATACGTACAAGAATTTGTCCTTGATCACTTAGAGGACGCCGCATCAGCGGCAATCGGAGTAAAACGTGAAGATCAGAGCCCTCCAACGGCCACCAAAGTTACTTGGAATACAGTGCAAGAGGAGGACGATACACCGATTCCAAAAATGAGAGCTTTTCCTAATGGACACCCTAGCACCGGTCCTGGTTGGCATCACGATGATCGCCGCTTCCAAGCCCTGTCACCGCCGCCTGAGCTATACACCCACGGCCCGATAGCAAGCCAAGCGATTGTTGTTACTGCACCAGTTCCTGGAGTACCATCTACCCCACCTGAAACTCCACCTGTAATTGGATCACCCACAGGCAGTATCTGTGCCCAAGGATACCCCCCAAGCCACTATGTACATAGGCCGCCCACAACGACGGGACTGGCACAGGAAATGATGTGGCTTCCACAGTCTATGCGAACGGAACCGCAACCGCTGGATTTAAGACCTCTGAACTGTTCGCTGCAGGAAGAAGAATGGGAACGACAACGCGAATACATGCATGTCAGTTCGGTTTCTAACCATGGTCACATCATTCCTACGCATCATTTGCAGCAAATTGAACATCTTACTCCAATCAATATGCACACCCCGTATCATAGCAGTGCCAGCCAACATAACCGGCCCATGTCTGTCAGCTCCACAAGGTCGTCGACGGCTACTCCTCGAACATGCTCCGGCCAGTATAGCACGTCAAGCAACACTGGCGCCGATGAATTTATCAATGACGATCTACTGACCACCCTCACAGTAAGAGAACTGAACAAGCGTCTGCACGGCTGTCCTCGCGAAGAAGTAGTGAGGCTGAAGCAGAAGCGCAGGACACTCAAAAACCGTGGTTACGCTCAAAACTGCCGCTCCAAAAGACTACAACAACGTCACGAGCTTGAAAAAATGAATCGCCAACTATCCGGCGAACTGCATAGATTAAAAATGGAACTAACGCGCGTTTGCCAGGAGAGGGATCAACTAAAACAACGCCTGCAGATACGCCAACCACCTGCTATCGCTGGCCAACAACAGGATCTGCACTCCGACGGGCATAGTTCACCCGAATTCTATCTATGACGACAACTTGGTGTTCCTAATCACCATTGGTCCAAATACCATCAGCAGCAACAGCAGCAGCAACAGCAGCAGTCAGCTTGAGCGGGAATAATACGTATTAGGTATAGTACTAAATCCATTACGACGATTTAAAACTAATTTCAGTTTATCAAATATCCCTTTATTCTTTACAAAATCGGGACAATAATTATTTTTACAAACAAATGAGTAGACGAAATAATGAGCTTCTTTACGAAATCAAAGTGTTTGCGTATCAAATCTTTCTTCTTTTTTTTTGTAAAATAAATATCAACTCTATCAATTCGAATAAATTGTATTTCGGACATAGTTTTTCTTTCCGTTATTATTTTTCAACAACAACATCTTCCAACTGTATTTAGAATCGCGTAATGAAAATATAAAAATTGAATAAAAAGTCAAGGCAACAACATGATAATCAATGTCAATCGTTATCAAATAAAAATTATATATTGTATTACATATTGAATTAATTGCTTTATTTGTTGATTAGTTCTAGTATTATAGATTTTAAACCCCTAAGATGACTCAAAAAGTTTTTTTTTTATTTCTGAACATTCAAACTAATACCATCTAATCGCATGATTATTTTCATTTTCATTATTTTTTGTATACCTGCTTACGAAAGTAATAATTTTTTGAGTTTCTTACTTTTGATATTATTAAGGTTGTGTTATTTAAAAAAAAAAGAAAAAAACGAAAAATAATTTTGATATATACCTACCTAAAGAAATACTTTAAGGAAAATAGTTGCCAATGAGAATGCAACGAAAACCTAAATTGATTATTACATTATTGTAAAAAAAAACAATCTGTAGTCTAAGAGAACAGAAGGATAATGAAACTGTAGAATATAATGATGAGACTTGTGAAAATTTGTAAATACCTATGTGAATTATTAAACAATATTATTGATTATAGATACTATTATCAACTGTTAAGTTAAATAAAAGCCTATTAAATCATATTCGTGTGTGAGTGAGTTTCATCTAGATGTCAAATTAAATCTGAAAAAAATGATCATAGAACTTGGGTGCATTTGAGTAATGTAAGACATTGTACGCTACCCCGAAATAGGAATAAGCTTTTCCAAATCAAATCTTTACATTCGGCTAATGAAAGTGGTATTACGAGCGTAGCTGTGTTGGTTGCCTTGGAGTGCATAGGGAATACGGTGGGTCAGGACTACTTAAAGTCGTACTTTAGGCCAAATATTTAAAAATCGTTAAGTGGAAAAAAAACATTGCTGGGAACAGCAATTACTCACGGAACAAAAAAAGCTTTGAGAAGAAAGGTTTGGTCTTTCATTTAGAGTGAAAATAACGGTTTCACATGACAATTTAGTTCTTGATTTATTCTGAACATTAAGTTAAGTGGAAAAAAAACATTGCTGGGAACAGCAATTACTCACGGAACAAAAAAAAGCTTTGAGAAGAAAGGTTTGGTCTTTCATTTAGAGTGAAAGTAACGGTTTCACATGACAATTTAGTTCTTGATTTATTCTGAACATTGGACCATGCAGCTATGTTTGGTATGAAATATCGTTTATGTGCAAGGTCTGTTACGCACCCGTCCGCTTTTCTTCTAATTCTTAAACACCGAATTCTCCCCTTATTATCAAACTTTGAGAACCCATTTCATACAACTGTAGCACCAATATTTAGTTGTAAGTACATATACGTTTGTAAGTTATAAATGAATTAACTCATAATTTGTATGTTTACAGAACCGATAAATCACTACTAAAAAAACTATTCCAACTATTTGTTTACAAATAAATTCAATCTGTGCTGTTTAGTCCACATTTCGGTTTTCGATTATACAAATTTTCGATTTCAGAGCATATTTATACCTACGCGAATCTGGAGTTTTTCCAATGTTGTTGGAGATTTACCAATCCAAATGCGTATGAATTACTGGATTTTTTTTTAATTTTTTGACATTTTTCAATTGCAGAGGAAACATTGCATTGGTCGATATTTAAATTATTTCTGTACTAATGTTTAAACATTAAAAATAATTAAATACAAAATTTAAACCAGTGAATAGAAAACACATAAATGACACGAATATCAGCAGCATCGAAAAACACATAGAATTTCTGTAGTAGGTATTGTTAAACAATGGGATTTATTTATTTTCGTGGAAATTTCGACTTTCGAAAAAACCTTCCGTGAAAAGGGCAAACAAATTGTGTAATTTTTAGGAATTTGACAAACAAAATCGTTTGGTGATATTTCATCAAAACATCTACATACATTTCACAATGATCATCAACGTACAAAATTTTCTGGCACACAAAAGTTATAACAAAAATGTTAGCAAACTGCGACTTTTCTTGGAATGCCAATTTTTTTCAATGTTTATAGTTGAACTTTTCTCAAATAATGTCCTTCTGTTTCGGCTAATCAACATCGGTTTCATCGCATAGCTAGTAACCATATAAAAGACTGTAGAAGAGTGTTGTTGAACTACTCTATAAGCACTAGTTCGAGTACAGTCGTTACGGAGGCTTAATGCACAGTATTGAACGAGTTCCTAAATGACAATAGGTGTTGGTAGGTATATAAGAATGATGCACGGGGCTTCATTTAACACGTCTTGTCTGAACTGTGGGTGGTACGCTATCGAAGCGCTTTCGGCTTGAAGGTCTTACAAAATTACTGGAACTTGTAATAGACTAAATTGGTAATGGGTAAGTTCAAGTTAAATTAAGCCATATACACATTTGGGTATTTGAACTACAGGTGTTACATATCGATTACGTTTGCAGCGATCTTAGAAGTGGACCTTTAAATGCAAACCTTGGCCATAGTAAGTGACAGGGTTCCACATTTTGCTGTAGTTGTCTTTGTCTTGCTTGTGCTCACGGATGGATTCGGAAAGAATTTTTTTTTGTTGACCCACCAATATATAGCATTTGCAGTTTAATTTTGCCATTAAACCACCTTCAATAAATATATTTTTTTGCTACTTTCAAGTATATTAGTTTTATTTAGATTAGAAGAAGACAATTTTTTTTGGAAGGCACGTAGCTCTTAGTTTCGAAAAGAAAACTTTAATTCCAATCTACAAGGATGTGTAAAACACAGCACTTCTTGTTTGAAAATAACATTTTAACGTGTTATCCATTCAAACTGATTTTTAAAACCTTTTTTTCCAAACTTAAAAAATGCCAAAACACAAAAAAAAAAATAATAGGAAAGTGTTCCGTGTGGGGTCCCTTTGAAAAAAAATGAGAAATTGTGACTGAAGAAGAAGAGGTATATTGGTTTAAGAAGAGCATTCTTGGAAGCTCTCTGAGACTTGAAGTAATTAAAATTGGTCTAAGTCTCGCAACTAGAAAAACAGCAACTTTTCATTTAGAGGCAACAACGGTTGGTAATGCAAATGTTATTTAATGCTGCGATAAAAATTATTGCTGAGTGAAGTCACTTGTTGGCATTATTGAATAGCTTATCCATACCACATTACCAATGCAAATAGAGGCACCGAGAGAAGTGAAGTTTGTGTATGACTCTTTGAATTGGGTATAATTGGGCTGGGAAAGTGGGAAGTTCTGCAAGGTTTAAATAAATTTAGACTTCAGAAATGAAGAGTCAAAGCGATTGCTCAGTGATTATTGTTTTAGGAGAGGCAGCTCCTGTGAAAAAAAAAAACATTAATTGATTTTGAAGGCAATCAATTTTTGTAAACCATTTGTCAAAGTCGATTATTCGACCAAATGTCGTTTTTCCATTCACTTTCAAACCTATTACAATAAGTGTAAGGGTATAATGCTCAATGGCATTCGCATGCGGGTAGAAGAAAGATGTCAGGCGTGATCAGAAGTGCATACGCACAGAGGCTTCCAGGGCACGAATTGGTCTTCGAGTTAGGGACATGCTTTTAATGTGACCAAGCCTTGAAAGCTCCATACCCCACGTACATAATGATGTCTCAGCAATACAAAGAGGGAATCTTACGAAACTGTTCATGTGGAAAGTTGCACTTAGTTTAAGACTAAAATAAAGATTTAAAAATAGACTTGAACTGAAAGCCCAAAACTCCAATATACAGAGTTTATAGAAAACCCCATAGTCAATGGCGATTGCATTTTTTCCTGAAGTGCATCAATTTTGGCTTTAGACGCGTCTTTCCTTCGAAATACATAAAGGAAATTTCATTCTAAAGAAGTATGATTACCTTCGATCTTTACTCGAGCCTTTAATTTGTACAGGTGGATATTTTTGAGCTAATAGTTGGACCCGAAATTCACTAAACCTTTCAGTCTACGGAACTGCACACAGTAAGATAAAGGTTTTAGGTAGAAATCTTAGACAGTTAGCCAAATGTAGCAGATATTAGCTCTGAAAACCAAAAATTTTGTTTGTAAGCTAGTTATCATCTAGATTTTGAATAGATGTATATCAACTTGATGCCTGAGATTAGATTCTTAGCATCATCTAAATCGTAAGCAAAACCCACATTATCCCCAAATGCTGTCACTAGTCCTTTAAACAGGGACATCCCTTAATCTTTAGTCTTGTCAACAAACCATCCAGGCTCTTAAATATCCGTGAACAAATATGGAGAAGACCATCTTCTGTCAATCTTGCGACCTTAAAGCTAAACTTATAAATTTATATTTTCCGAAAAAAAAACAACATTTTTTTAAGAGGAGACTACATTGTAATATTTTGGTATAAATGAAGCTCTTCTTCTTCCTAGTACTTAGTAATGTTCGGCAAACGTGTTTCAAAGAGTTTCATCATAAACTGGCTTCCAGACTCATACTAAAAACATTAAGGCTCTCTTATTCATACAGCTTTCGATCTAAAATGGAATTTAATATGGAGTTCGCTATATAGTTCAGTCCTTTGCTAGTCTTTGGAATTTCTAAACAGCGGATGTTGTACGCATTGTCCTTCCTTAGCCGAGAGTTCTAATTTTGTACCGTACCCTGCAAGTTCGCCTGCTCTACAATTACCAGGTTTGTCTCTATGACCAGGAATCAAGCACTGCATTAGCATGCACCTATCCATGATTTCATTTATAGATTTACGACAGTGTATGACCAATTTAAATCTTACAATTTGTGATTCTAATGCTTTCATGGCCACTAGAGACGTCTGTGAAGATGACGAAGTCCGAGAAGGTATAGCGGCAGTGGCGGATTTGTAGTCCTAGCCACTCTAGGCCCCAGGCCATGTGCCGCCCCTTTTTCAGCAGCCATCATTATAGACTAGCTACATAATTCATGAATTTACTTTATTCCCACTTTTAATTGATTCAGAAAATTGTTGAACTAAAAGCTAGTTTATCATATTTTCCGAGGTTTCAGGGATCATGGGACATTTAAATAAAACATTTAAAACGGTTTTAGGCTTTGTTTTTAATAAAATAAATGTTTTACAATGTGTTACAAAACTCCTACTCCTGCCACTCCTGGTCCTAGTGGGACATTTTCGGCTCGTTTTTTTGATATACTTGCCACATCGATCAAATTATCAGTTGACGGAGCGCCACTACTACTGGGAACGTCGAGTATTGGATCAATGACAGGATCTATAATATCTATTCTAATTTCAGCTTTTTTTTAATCGTATCATTATTAAAGCATTTGTGAAACGTTAGCAATAAACAATTATAGGCGTTTTTCTTTTTTAGTTCAGAGCTGAGCACTGAACAGAGTTCGAGCATTATGAGCGCGCTCTGAATCATGCGTGCTCAGAGCGTTCAGAGTTTTTCCTGTTTTTTTTGTCCTTTAAATGTGACTGGAAGTGTGCATGTACATGTGTACTCAGCTTTTTACTCAGGATGCTCAGTCAATTTATTCTGAGCTCATAGAGCGCGCTCTGATCATGCTCTGAGCAAAAAAAGAAACACGAACTTTTTGTATAACAGTTCAGGTTGTGCTATGAACTAAAAAAGAAAAACGCCTTATAACTCCACATTTACTAGTCCGACAACTTTCTTAGAATATATTACATTATTGTTGTCATTGCAGAATTCAAATTTCATAATTTGTTTTCGTGAAAAACAAGGACAATGGTCTCTTTCACAATGAGGATTTTATTCTAAAGGAATACAATTAAAATTTGCCCAACAGATATTTTTCAAAGGCTTATTAAAGCTTAATATAAACAAAAAAACAAATTATGCAAATCAGTAATGCCTTATCGTTGGATCGGATACAATTTTCAGTACTTTTTATATAGTAGGTACGCTTCAATTGTTTATTAATACTACTTCACGATTGTTTTATGCAAGAGTGCATTTTTGTGTCGTAAAAAAATCCTTTTCAAACAATTTGATAAAGGGTTTAAACATCACAATTGCATCGTTACCAAGTGAATATTTTTGAAAACAGAAATAAAAGCTGGCTCAAGAAATTATCGCTTCCGGCTTTGAAAATATCAAATACAATTTAACCTATAAAACATTGTACGGCTTATATTACTTAATTAAAACGAAAAAAAGTAGCCTATGTCCTTCCTTGGGCCAATACGAGTCGATCAATCATGATAATCGAAGGATCTGTTCTCGAGTTTGACGTCTCAGTCTCATAATATTACAGATTTACATGTACTAGTATCGCTTGTGGTCGAAAATCGAACATGCCATTAATAAGTATGTCAAAAAGCGTATTTATATTATTCTCGATATTTTTTTATGCTTTTTATAAACGAAACAAAATGAGCCACATCTATAATATATGGAAAAATAACGTGCACGACTGGGTCGAACGAAACTTTCTCGTTAAGAGTGTCCATATGGACATGGAATCCCTTATTTCTGAGTACATATTTAGCCGTATTTATTAGATTCGCTTACGACGCCTCTACGACGTTGTTTAGTTAAACATCGCGTAAATATTTACGCAGCCTCTACGTGGCTTTCATGAAATTGTGATTTATAAACATTTTTCCGCAGTAATTTTGCTAAACGAGGTTTGTGTCTAAATAGGTAAGAATTTCGATAAACTATTACAGAAAATACAGAAATCTATTACCTTTTTGCCCTAAAACCGACATCAAGTGTGATTATTTTGTAAATGAAATCATTTTACACAATAAAAAGTCAAATTATCTAAAACAATTCCGTAAAGTCTTCGAAGGGACTGCTGAAATATCAAACTGCAATCATATTATCTATGTGTTTTCCTATATGCATATTGCTATTTCTATTCTACTGTGGCGTGGAAGGTATCGTGTAACCTAAATGGTGTATGGTGAAACGAGCCCTTAGTCACAGTTTGGTGAATCCAGGCCTTATAGTCACAAAACAAGTTCCACTCAAGTGTCACTTCCAATTGGAGACTGGAATCTGTCACCACTGAACCTTAGTCTAGAACCAATTAGAATTAGCTAGAAAGTTCTCGTCAGATGGCGGAGCGGGTATAAAAGGACAGCTTTTAGAAGAGGGCGACACAGTTGATTTATAACAGTGATTGGTTAAAGTTCGAGATAGTAATAGTTTGTGAAGATAAATAAGTGAAAAGTAATAGAGCAAAATAAGTGATTGGCTTGAATCGTTGAAGAATTGTTTAAGTAATATTGTTCTGGACCCCAGTTCTCAAACATTCTCGCATACGTTTATCAGTCAAAACCTCCGATGCTATGTGAAAAACTGAAATTTGCAATTCTCGAAATCCGCATACGAGAATTTCTCTTCGAATTGTACTCGTCTGCATTTTCCATGCGGATTTGCGCCTCGCATACGGAATTGTGAGTTTGACACTTCAATACTTCAAATAACGGTTTGTGTTTTAAATTATGTATATTTCCATTGCGCCTAACTGCTCCATTGCCAAATCAACAAAAGCTAAGCCCAAATCACCCAAAGAACCCATTGCAAAAACACGTAAATGTTCACTAAACATAAGTGTTTTATTATATCTCTTGTTTTTGTCAATCAAAAATATTAATACAATTTGAATATTGCTCTTTGAATTGATGGGAATTTTTTTTCACAACCTGACAAAAATCGTTTGCTTGACGTAGACGTACTCAAAAATTCTACCTCATTCGAGAGGTGAATATAATTTTCGCATAGGTGGAAAAGAAAGCCGAACAGTTTTGAGAATACCAATTTTTTTCCGTATGCGAAAATTTCAGGCGGATTTGCTCGTATACGAATTATGCTATGCGGAATTCGAGAATTGGGGTCCTGGTACTTAAGAAGTGAAATATTAGAATAGTCAATAAAAGTGTAATAAAAGTGAATTTTAATTGAAAAGTTTAACGGAATAGTTTTTTATCTTTACGAATCCCAGCCTGAATGTAACACTACCAACCACCGCCAAATCCAATGCCAGGAGGCCATTTGTAAACATATTCACACACATCCTAAGACATTCCCCACATGCAACAAAACTGAAGTATATTTTCATTTATTAAATATAATTTCAATCTTATAATTCCATATGCAAACGAAATTGCATTGGCAGAAATTTGCACAGCATTCGAAATGAATGAATAAAAAAAAATTAATTTCACTTTTTGGTTTTGTTTACAATTCGAAGACGACCAAATGACATTTGATGCAAAAACACATTTACGTAAGCTCTACGCAGACTCTAAACGCAAATTTTTGCGTTTAAAGTTACGCAGGCTTAAAGCGAAGTGCTTTTTGTTTATAAATCACGTTTTCCTGCGTAAGGCCATTTTAAGGGTTGCGTAAAGTTAGGCAGACTCTACGCTGGGTTTATAAATAAGGCTGATTATGTTTAGCAGTTCATTTACTACGATGGACTATAGCAGGGCGATAGAACACCACTCTTGCCCCCAGAGTTTTAACAGAATAATATTAAGAATGCTTATATTATCTTTAATATGTATTTTGGTCAAAATCGTTATAGCAATATTTGGAAAATTTGCCAGACAATATTATAGTACCAAATATTGCAATGTTTAGTTTGAAAAATACTATTGCGTAACTATTTAGTTGAAAACTGATTATAAGTTATTGTTCGGGATGTAAGCATTGCTTCGTTTTTAGTGCTTCGAATTGAAAATTGAGGGCACAATGGTTTTGAAAACATCCATTTGAATCCAAGTTTGCATTTTGGTCAAAATCGTTATCGCCGTTTTCCGGTAAACTGAAAAAAAAAACTAAAATCCTAAAAAAAAAATACTTTTTTCAAAAATCCATTGTACGATAATATAGAGAAAAACTGCGTTTGCTATTATGTTATAAATGACCGTATTACCTCAGAAATTAGGTTTTGTTACAATCGTATATAGACCGTTTTCGAGATATTTTTTAAAAATTTCAATTCGAAATTTTTAGCCAAAAACTGGGTACGCAGTCATGGTAACCTCACATACTTAAACTTAAATATCAATTTTGGTTGAAATCGTTAAACATTTTCGATCAAATCAAACTGGTACGAAAATTGTGTATGGGAAGTACTAAATATTAGTATTGAGGTTACCTTGCAAAAAAAAAACCGTCCCGAACTGTAAGCCCAGAAACTGCAAATCCGAAGTTTGAACGTAATCCGGGAAGCCGTTTAGGCTATAGCCCTGTGGAAGGACGGACAGACAGATGGACAGACCGGACAGAATTTTGCGACCCACTTTTTTGAGTTCCTCTATCATCATAATATCAGAATTCATTAATATCTAGAGTTCAAAATTTTGTACGAAAACAATTTTTTTCTCTTACTACGTAATGGGGAAAGTTAAAAAACGTAAATGAGCTGCTCCATCGGAAACAGACTCTAATATAAGATGATTTATATTATTGGTACTTACGTTACTATGGAAAAATGATTCTCTCCAACAGGTTCTAATCTAAGATGATTAAATACGTTACTATGGAAACATGACGACGACAAATTCATTGTCACCAAAATCCTTTTATTACCTGTTTTGTATGGGGAAGTCATAACTTAATTTTACCACTCTTAATGGCGACATATTCCCACGATTTTGTGTTTGTGCACATCTATGGCACAGCACCTTTCAAATAACATAAGTTACATTCTCCTCCTTTCATATGTATTAAATACCTACCAAATAAGCGTACGGAAAGCTCGGATGTTCACGTATTAGTATAATGATGATCGATTTAAACCTCTTTTCGCAGAATATAATATGCGCAGACCTCATTAAAATATGACCAAACCAAATTAAAAGGTCGGTAGGTTATTATGGACACTTTTAATTTGGTAGCCTGTTTGTTACCGTCTAGAATAATTCTTCGTTCATAGTAGTACCAAACCCACGGGCTTAAATTCAATTCAATTCAATTTATTTATAAAGGAAAGTACAAATAAGAACAATAGTCTTTTATAGTACATGATTTTGGAAAACCAAAACTTAAATAAAACTTATATAAAGCTAAAGCCATATACGCGTAGAGGAGTGAAAAATAGAAAGAGAGAGAGGGGGAAGAAAAAACTGTAAGGAAGGAAAAATAAAATAAAAGAATGTTCACTGAAAATAGTTGTTACTGTTATCAAGTACTGCAGTGCAGCATTTTTAAATTTGTTAGCTCCAATTATTTGCCTAGTTGCGATCGGGAATGAGTTCCATAGTCTGGCTGCATGAACGAAAAAGAGGCGCGAAGAGTTCAAGTAAATAGATGTGGGCATTATAAGATTTTGAGTCCTGGTGGATTGAGCAAATTGAAGTTTCTCAAAGAGATATGCAGGGGATCTTTTGTTAACGAGATTATGCATGAACTTGTAACACCTTAGATCTAGAAATTGTTGAAACGTACAACCAATTACCAGTTTGTGGTAGTGCGATATATGGTCATGGCGACGCAGACCAAATATACACCTAATGGCATCGTTGAACGCGACAAGCAACTTGTGGTGAGAGTGGGAATCGAGTTTGCAGTATACGATAGTTGAATAGTCAATAATTAGAACGAATAATGTTTTGACTAGCCTTAATTTTTTATCTACTGGGGTGAAGCTAGAACACTTCCAGAGTTTTCGCAGTCCGGCATATTCGACCAACTATGCAATTTATTTGGTCTACAGCGGAGAGCGAGCGAATTATTTTAAAACCAAGATTTGTGACAGTGTCAACAAACTTGATTTGCATATTGTTTAAAAACACGGGTGGTAGTTCACTGGTATCACAATATTTTTTGGATATCAAAATCATTTGAGATTTTTATGGATTGAGGTTAAACCCATTGGAAAGGGACCAGCTATACATTTTCAAAAGATCCCCTCTATATTATTTCTGTAATTTCTGTAGTGTGTTTCTCCCTTTTGCAGTTCACACGGTCAAACAATCTTAACAAATCAAGTGTCAAAAAAAACATATTTTTAGGTTGCTTATCTTTGCATTTTTACTTTTTTAAAATACATATTAACAATTAAAAAAAAATTATTTTACATTATTTTGCATTAAATTTCAACTACGCAGTTGTGTACAAACTATGACTACTTAAGAGAAGATGTACTAAGTACATCGCCTCTTCATCATCGTCAGCATGCCTACAGAGCGGGCAGATCTACGGAGACTGCTCTGTACCAGCTAACTGAGATTATTGAAAGCGCTTTTGAAGCGAAAGAGATAGTATTGTGTGCCTTCTTGGACATTGAGGGAGCATTCGATAACACATCGCATGATGCAATTATTCGAGCTCTTGATAGAAAAGGAGTAAATAACACAGTATCAAGATGGATGTATGAACTCCTGAGCACAAGATCAGCAGAGACTCACACATCAGAAGGTATTATCAAGGTTAACACAGCAAGAGGCTGTCCGCAAGGAGGAGTTCTATCCCCCCTAATGTGGAGTCTTGTAGTGGACGAGTTACTTGAGAAATTGACGAACCAGGGCATCAATTGTCAAGCATATGCTGATGACATAGTAATTATTGCCAGGGGTAAATTTGAGGGAACCCTATGTGACATTATACAAAGGGGACTCAAAATAACTCGAGATTGGTGCGTAACGGCTGGGCTTAGCCTTAATCCGGCAAAAACAACAATAGTACCATTCACGAGGAAAAGAAAACTTGAACGACTAAGGCCGATAAGGCTATCAGGTACAACACTGACAACAGTCAATGAAGTTAAATATCTGGGACTAAACCTAGACAGTAAACTCATCTGGAAAAAACACACAGAAGAGATAACCAGGAAAGCAACGCGTGCTTTAATGATTTGCCGGAGCCTAGCTGGCAAATCCTGGGGATGTAGCCCGACCATCCTCAGATGGATGTATATTGCTATTGTGAGACCAATGATCACGTATGGAGCGATTGCATGGGCAAAAAGAACCAGTCTTTCCACCACAAGGAAGACACTCAATAAAGTGCAAAGACTGGCGTGCCTGTGTATTACAGGGGCTATGAGAACTTGCCCAACCGCAGCTATGGAAGTGCTATTGGAATTAACTCCATTGCACCTTATGGTTGAGGAATGTGCAAGTAAAACGATCCTAAGAATGGCCAAAGAAGGAATAGGAAGAGGAAAGTGCATCACACTGAGACAGTTTGACGTACTACTCAAAAAACAACCACTATTGGCCTTTCCTAGAGACGATATCATCAAAAGATTTGATTTTCAAAAGAACTTTGTTACTAAGCTCAGCAATAAGAAGAACTGGAGCAATGAATCCACAATTCACAGACTGAGCAATCACACAACAAAGTGGTACACAGATGGGTCGAGAACTGATGAGGGAACTGGAGCGGGAGTATTTGGGCCTGGAACCAAATATTCTGAACCAATGGGAAAAAGTACCAGCATCTTTCAGGCTGAAATCTATGCCATAGACAGGTGTGTCCAAATTAACCTCGACAGAAACAGAGTCAACTGTGATATAGCTATAATGTCAGACAGCCAAGCTGCTATTATGGCACTTAACTCCTACATCATTAAATCCAAACTTGTATGGGAATGCCTACAAAAACTTAATGAACTTGGTAGGAGGAACAAAATAACTCTCTGCTGGGTGCCTGGCCATCTAGGAATAGAGGGGAATGAAATGGCCGACTCCCTAGCAAGAAAGGGAGCATCAGAAACTTTCATAGGTCCTGAACCATTCTGCGGAATAGGGGATCACACCCTCAAAGAAGAATTTAGGAAACTAGAGAAAGAAAACAGGGCAAGAACCTGGCATAACACTCAGGGCATGAGGCAGGCCAAGAAACTTCTGGGGCAATACAACCGGAAGAGATTCCAAGCTTGCATCGGCATGAGCAAAAATAACCTTCGTATCCTAACGGGCTTCCTAACGGGGCACTGTAGACTCAAGGAACACCTCAGGAAACTGGGTATATCTGAAGAAGGTCTCTGCAGATTCTGCGATGAGTCCAGTGAAATCCCAGAACACTTGCTGGGATCATGTGGGGCACTGACCCACAAAAGACTGAAATACTTGGGCAAGTACCAACTATCTGATGAGGAAATACAGTCACTAGAGCCAGCTCTCATCCTTAGATTCTTAAAGGAAACTGGACTGGAGAGAGTGCTATAGGCCGAATTTCTTCCGCCAAGGAGAAAGAAGAGTACTAAAACCTCTAGAATGATTTCGAAAGGAATTATACTATGAGGGGAACTCTTTTGAGGGAATAAACCACTCTGAGGCGTAAGCAGGGGGTACAATAGACCAAAAGGTCGCAGTACAATAACCCCTCTCAAATAATAATAATAATGATTCCGGGCAATACTTTTCTTTCGTTCTTCAAGCACATAAACTACAAATGACGTCACGAAAGAGAGTCGACGGTAGAAGAGAGTTACAGTCAAGATTAATGTAAAACCTTCTGACTACGCCTGAGCGATGAGTCGACCTATAAGATCTATTGTGCCATAGGGCCAGAATAATGTTTAGGCGAGCAGATTCTCTACTTTTCTAATAAAGTTAATAAGCTGCTGGCAGATGACTTCTTCATATCTTCAGGGCTCAGAAGCTCCCCGTAGAAGATAGTTCTCCTGATTCCACATATAGGGCTGGACACTCACATATTATGTGCTTCAAGACACAACCGACAAAGTGAGGAGTCGGTTAAATTTATTTTATTTAATTGATATTGATGTCCTGTGAGGAAACCAGCCACATTTTCGATATCACGCCTTCTTAGATTTAAGATTCTGTTGGCATCTTTTTTGAACGGCTGAATAGCACGCTTGGCCTGTTTTAGACCTGGGATATTCTACCAGAACTTCATTTTGTGTGATTTAGGAGTGTAGTAGAAGGGTTCTACGTCCGAGCGTTTGAAGGCCGTTGAAACAGCTTAGTACTGATTTGGAGGCAATAATAGGCGAGCTAAGGGCGTTTATAGATGCTTGACTGTCCGTGAATATATGGATGTATATGCCTTTAGTACCTGTGTTGTATATGTGGCTAGCACATTCATGGAAGGCGTGAAGTTCTGCCTGGAATACGCTTGGGCTAACCCTTATCGGTATTGAGACATCGTGGTTAGGTCCGTGGAACCCAGCATCCACTCCTGAACCATTCGTATACCACTTTGGACCATTTTGGCAAGTAGGTGGGCTATTGTACGCCCATGCTTCTCTACTATGGATCTCCGTAGAGAACCGTTTTTTGAAACATAAAGTCTTTGGAAAGCTGTTACCGCGCAGATCATGCCAAGTATACTGTAATTTCAGAGAAAAAATCCTTTAACTCAGGATGGTCGCTGAGAATTGTCCGAGAGAATTGTCTTTCATTTCGATCAAACTTGCCGAGCTACGAATTGCCCTTTGTTTATGGATGTATATGTGGAGAGGTGTTAGTCCTATTAAGGCTTCTATAGCCGCAGTAGGATAGGTACGCCTACGCATGGCTCCGGATATACCGAGACATGCAAGTCGCTTTACCCTTTGAAGCTTAGCAATGGCGTTCTGTTGTTTTGTATTAGTCCGCCATACTAAAGAAGCGTATGTTATGATGTGCCTGACCATCATTGTGGAGATCTTAACGCAGATAG
This sequence comes from Cheilosia vernalis, assembly GCA_949126925.1. Taxonomy (NCBI): domain Eukaryota; kingdom Metazoa; phylum Arthropoda; class Insecta; order Diptera; family Syrphidae; genus Cheilosia; species Cheilosia vernalis. Next base: position 21,947,123 of record OX421361.1, on the reverse strand, counting down.
GAAATCTAAGAAAGAATTTTATTTTCAAAATTTTGCGCGGGAATTGGGTAGGTGCGCTGACGGTCTATCCGATACGTGGCGCTGTTGATGTCCATCTCCGAAACCAGTTAACCGATTTCAATGAAATTTTGTGGATGGGTATGGTTGGTTCCAGTTTTAAAGATAGGATAGTTTTGGATCTGATAGTTCCACACGAAAGGCACGCAAAAACCGGGCGGGTACCCCAATATATAAAACAGACTGACGTCTGTGTGTGCAGTGCACTCATAACTAGAGAATGGATCGTTAAATTTTTACAATTTTGGGCTTGGGGGATTCGTATTGAAATGGCATTTATATGCTACTTTTTGTCGTGAAAATAAAAGTTAAAGGGGATGAGATTGGGAATGGAACTTAGTATGGGAACCGAACTTTGAAAAAAAATTAGACTGGATATATAAACGGTTAGTGCTACTTCCAATACAACCAAACTTATTTCAAATGTTTAATTTTTAAATTCGTTGGATGTTCGGGGCTCATCGCTACACAATTTGAGACGAAAGTTTGATTTGAATGTGAAGAATCTCAAATCCAATGTCATGGAAGCGAAGATTTTGACCTAAAAATTCAAGCAACCATTATATAATTCTGCGGATTCCGATGATTTGCCATTCGTTTTTAAGCGTCTTCAACTTCCCATGCGTATCGCTTTCACTATGAAAAATAATAAGTCGCAAGGACAATCGCAGGATATTTGTGACATAAATTATCCCATGTTTTTCAAATGGTCAATCGTATGTGGCGTGCTCACGTGTGAGTGAAAAAGTGGAAAGTTGGGGAACACGTCAATCATTGCGGTTTGATTTAAACACATCGACAATGCAATACTTCAGTTATTTCTATTGTATTTAATATAAACTTTTGAATAAAGAATTTGAATTGACCGAATTACATAAAGCAGCATGAGCATTGCTCATTCTCGGAATTATTATTCTCATTACATTAACGAATTTGGGCGGAACGAAGTTCGCTGGGTCAGCTAGTCCTCATTTATTCTAGCTATTAGATCCTCCACCAGTCCGATTGGTCGTGATAAATAAACCTGGGCATCATCTGCATACAGGTGAAAAGACACATTCGAACAAACACTGGGCAGATCATTAAAATATAAGCAAAATAGTATTGGTCCTAATATCGATCCCTGTGGTACCCCTGTTAGTAAGGCTCTAAATTCGGATGATTTCCCATCATGCACTACCCTTTGGTAACGATTCTGCAGGAAACTATTTATAAGGCGCACTGATCTTTCACTAAAGCCAAAATACATTCTGAGCTTCTGACACAGAACTTCATGGTTCACTCTGTCAAAAGCAATGGAAAAGTCTAGCAAACAAAGCGGGGTCAAGTAATCCATATCATACTTAGTTCTTATGTCATCTAGGATTTTTATCATAGCTGTAGCACGGCTGTGACGCGCTCGAAAGCCAGACTGAACAGAAGAGAGCAAGCTATGCTGTTCCAGATAATCTGACCTTTGATCAACAAAAACGCTTTCCAAGACCTTTGACAGCGTTGGTAAAATACTGATAGAGCGAAAATCAGTTGCTACAGATGGGTGAAGTTTCTTTGCCACAGTAATAACTTTAGCTAACTTCCAACTATCAGGAAAACAAGACGACGCAATACAAAAATTGAAAATATGTATGTAAGACAGCTTATTATATGGGGCAAGATTATCTTAACAAACCGAAGAGCTATACCATCTTCACCGACAGCATTTGATTTTAACTATCGTATACCATTAATGACGTCAATTTCCGAAACAACTTCGAAATCAAAATCAGACAAAAAAGCAGTTCATCTACGGGAGTAAAACAAGAATTATTAATTGCAGTAACATCCGGGATGCTTTCAGCAGCAGCCCTTTTCCCAATACCAATGGAACGTAAGTTGCTCCAGAGCTTTTTCGATGGTAGGTCAGTGTTCAACTTGGAATTGAAATATCTCTTTTAAGCTCTTCTTGTAAAAATTCCCAATTAGGAGATGTCGGGCTTTGCTTCCACCTTGAATAGAACTTATTGCGAACCTTCATCGCTTCTGTAACGTCACTGGTAAACCAGGTGCATTTCTTATTTCGTATTGTAACCGTATTAAGGGGAACGTGTCTACTAAAGAGGTCTAATACAAGGGATTGAACATAAGTCGCCACGGAAGCAAGCTCGCATCAGGTATTGTAATCTATCGAACCATAATCCTTGAATTCGAACGATGAAGGAGAGGGAGATCGAGACAAATCAACACCATAAGTACAGAATATCAAGTCGTGGTCAGATATTCCCGCCAGAGATAACTGATCTTGAACCAAGACATCAGCACGATTTGACACCATTACAACATCAAGAAGGGAGGTGCATCAGGCAGCAGCAAAATCCAGTAATCGTTGAGCTTTATTATCACAATTCAATAAGTCCGCATTAAAATCTCTACAAATTATAATATGCTCATAAAGTGCAGTAAACTCATGCAATGCAGAAAAAACAACATCTGGAGAATGACAGCGATTTGGGTTGTAAGCAAAACCAACGAGACATTTTACTATACCATCTGAAATTTCTAATAGGAGATACTCCACCACACTTCCTTGCGATTTGCTCAGTATTTTGTACTTGAAGGAGGTGCTACAATACACTGCAACTCCTCCACCTTTTGTAGTAGTAATTCTGTCATTACGAATGAGCTTATACCCAGAAATTTCATAAAGGTTGTTGACTGTATCTTCATTTTTGGTATCTTCTTCGTGCATAGTAAAGGAGACTGATGAGCTTCATTGGATTGAGTGCTGTGGTTGAAATTAAAAATGGAAATGTTTGAGTTTACCTTCCGTAGCATACGGGAAATTCGTTCCTTGAAGCCGTGGGACTTGCGTTGGGTTGGTAAATAGAAGAGGCGGGGATATCTTTAATTACGAGGGTTTGTATTAAATAAGATGGAGTTGTAAAGAGACGGGCAATTAATAGAGCCTGATAGGAGTCGGTGAATGAAAAGTATGTCTGCTGTATCCCTGCGATCCTCAAGGCTTTTCAAGTTAATGAGTTTGAGGCCGGTCTTCATAGCGAGGAAGAATTAAGCAATCGTTTCAAGAAAGATCGCGGAGGGTTTATCGAAGAAAACTTATTTGTTTGTTTTCGATTCTGCTTACATAAATTTACTTTAAGGATGATCTCGTTTGGCTGGCGTATTCGCGGAGCGGGTGTACAAAAGCGGTGTAGAGAGATCTAGTCACATAGGGGTCGGAGTATTCCTCCGCTGGAAAATCGGTTCTCGTCAGATCACCGAAATCAAACAGAGTTGGGTGCGGTTAGTACTTAGATGGGGGACCACTTTGAGAACACCGCGGGTCGTTGGCGTTACACCAGGCTGAAGATGATTGCATTGTGCCGCATGCGTTGACTACTTGCTGAGGGTCAGGTGGAGACACTGGACAATCAGACGGTGATGAAGCAAGCAAAACATTACAACATCATTGGCGCTGGGATTGGCTGGCAGAAGAATGAAAGAATCTTGGGACATCATTGGGTGGAGGAGACCCACCCAGTCGATGAAACAGATTTTTCAACTGATGCTAAGCGGTAACACCAGGATGAAGATGATTGCATTGTGCCGCATGCGTTGGACTACTTGCTTGAGGGTCAGGTGGAGACACTGGACAATCTGGCGGTGATCAGACGCATGAAAAACATTACAACATCATTGGCACTGGGATTGGCTGGCAGAAGAATGAAAATCTTGGGACATTCACTGGGTGGAGACCCAGTCGATGAAACAGAATTTTCACAGATGCTTAGCGGTAACACTAGGAATCGAACCCAGGAAAGAACTCTGGAGAAATCCAGAGAGTCTAGCTGGGTAAGATTTAACTTGGTAGAGAGACGAAAAGAGACCCGTCAATGGTGGTCTGATTCGAATATCTCTCGAAATATATATATATATATATATATTCCTTTGACCATCGTTCAATGAATCCAAGGGACGAATTGGCTTTACTAGTTATATCTAAGCTATACCTTTTGTCAACGATCTGGTTGGTCCCTACTAGTGCGGTTTTAGGCCTGCTAAGTCCACAACCGACCAAATATTCACACTACGGCAGATCCTGGAGAAAACCCAAGAAGTCCAGATCGATACTCACCATCTTTTCATCGATTTTAAGGCCGCATACGACAGCATTTATAGAGACGAGCTATATAGAGCCATGTCTAGTTTTGACATCCCTGCCAAACTCGTCCGATTGTGCAGAATGACAATGGAGAATGCTCGCTGCTCCATAAAAATCAGAAACAATCTCACCGAGACCTTTGATGTCAAAAAAGGACTTAGACAAGGTGACGCGCTGTCGTGTGACTTCTTCAACATCATTCTTGAGAAGATATTGCGAAACTCGCAAGCTAACACCAGAGGCACAATCTTCCAGAAGTCTGTGCAACTACTTGTATGCGCTGACGATATCGACATCATTGGCAGAACACAGCGAGCTGTCACTGGTGCGTTTGCAAGTATCAGTACAGAAGCGGCAAAAATGGGTTTAGTTGTGAATGAGGGCAAAACAAAATATATGCTGTCAACAAGAAGGGACACACAACATCGACGAATCGGTCAGAACGTCGCGACAGACAGCTATTAATTTGAGGTAGTTAGGGATTTTGGCTACCTCGGCTCCGCTATAAATTCTGACAACGACATCACATCAGAAATCAATCGAAGAATTACACTTGCCAACCGCTGTTTCTTTGGTCTAAGCAGGCAATTAAGAAGTAAGAACCACTAAGGAGACTCTATTATTATTTATTATTATTATTATTTATTTAAATTTCTTTATTTCTTTCCGAAAACTAAACTAAGGGTTACAATAATTCTTTTGTTTTTTTTTACTTACATACAAACTTACTTTAAGAAGACCATTTTAGTTTTTAGCAAGAAATAGCATCGTACGTTCTGTTGCCGAAATGACAAGAGGCGAAAGTACTTTTATTTTGAAAAAAAAAAAGGAAAAATAATAAACTCTTGATGGGGAAACAAATAATATATCTTGAAATTACAAACAAACCAAAAGATATACATCGAGTAGATAATAATCATTTAAATTCATATACTTATATACTTATTATTGGAATCAAAAGAGAATCTATTTGAGAATAGTTAAAGGAAACAAGCCATGTTTTGATATTGTTTAAAAATACTGATTTTATGCTCACACACCTAAGGTTTTCAGGTAGTATATTAAACAAACGAGGCGCGGTTACATAATAAAAACGAGAGAAGTGTGTTTTGTGGATTGTTGGTACAGTAACGAAATTTCTGCTGTTGGCTCGTAAATAATAATTTTCATGAAGTCTAACATCATAATAACCGGAATTTTCAAAGAATATTTTTAAAACTTTATAGCAATAAAGATGTCTTAGAGGAAGTATCTCGAGATTTTTGAACAATTCAAAACTGGGTGTTCACGATTAGCTTTACAAATAATACTAATTGCATGCTTTTGTTTGATTAAAAGAGGTTCTATTTTACTGAAATAAGTTCCGCCCCAACACCATATTCCATATTGCAATATTGATTTCAATAAACCGTTATAAACCAACTTCAGAATTGGTAAATTACAGTAGAGACTGAGATGATATAGCTGCCTTGCAACCATATTCAAATATTGCTTTAAGTAAAGCGTATGATTAGTCCAGTTGAGTTTATGGTCCAATATGACACCTAAATACTTAAAATAATCAACACGCTCAATTTTAAAACAATTGTTATGGCAACTTACATTTTCGTTAAAGGTTTTAGCACTATTGGAATGGGCATCTACTAGACAAAATCGTAAGCAATCTGGTGAGTGATAAAAAAAGGCAATTCGTCACATATCATACCCTTGATATTAAATATCATAAACTTTGTTTTATCACTCATTATTAATTTATGTTGCTTGAACCATCTCCGTAGTATGTCTAAGTCATTATTTACATCCGAGAATAAACTAAGATAGGTAACTGTTGTTCGAATAGGAAAGGGCAGTGTCGTCAGCAAATGCTGTAATTTTGCCCTTAAAACGTTGAATAAACAGCGATTTAACATATATCAGAAACAGAATCGGACCCAAGACAGAACCTTGAGGAACACCTATACATTTATCTGATTTTGGGAGCTAATAATATTTTTTACTTTTACTACCTGCTTACGGTTACTTAGGCGTAAGTAAAGCCTCTGAAACCCGCATTAAATAATTTATTTAGTAGTAAGGTATGATTTACCATATCAAAAGCCTTTGTGAATTGTGATGTCGATAAAGAGGGTCGAAGGAATTTGGGAAGAATTAAGACTACTATATATTTCCCCAACCAGCTTTAATAATGCACTCTCAGTAGACAAACCACTTCTAAACCCAAACTGAAATTCACTAAAAAAACTAGTTCTATCAAGGAAAGTTAATATTCTACACTTCATACCCCTTTCAAAAACTTTGGAAAAAACTGGTAAAAGGGAAATAGGACGGTAATTATTCAGTACCGTAGTATCTCCCTTTTTGTGAAGTGGGATAACTACTGCTGTTTTCAGAGTTTCTGGAAAAACACCTTCTCGTACACAAAAATTAAAAATAAAATGTCTGAAATTTGAAAAGAAAAGTTTTTTAATACATGACTTGAAATATTATCCAAAGAGGAAGAATTTGACGTTTTTAGTGACATTATAATTTTATGGATTTCTAGTGAATTAAACTCCTCAAAGTAAAAACTTGACATTTGAAAATCTTCTTCGTGTATACTGCTGTCACAATAAATGGTAGAATTGAGGTTATTGTTATGCGAAAATTCAATGTTAGAAAAAAAATTATTGAATAAATTACCAACTTCCAAAGGATCAGATGTAGTCGAGTTGTGATTGTTTATAATAATATCGAAAATAGGGTTGTTTTTATTAAGTATTTCGTTAACAACCTGCCATTCCTTTTTAGAGTTACCCACGTACCGACTGACCGATCACTGCAGTGCCTTCCAAGCTGAGATATATGCGGTTAAAAAAGCAGCACAGACTATTTTATCGATGGGACTACCAGCAATGGAAATAACCATCTGTGTGGGCAGTCAAACAGCACTTAAAGCTATCGGCTCCAATTTTATTAATGCGAAATGTGTTACAGATTGCCTCGTGGCGCTCAGGGCTATACATCATCACTCAATTCTACTCTGCTGATGGGTTTCGGGACACGTTGGGGTGGAAGGAATTTAAAAGGCGGACGAATTGGCCAGATACGGCTCTGATATGAACCCTCAACTTGCGGACGGAGAGGTGTTACCGCCTTTCAACACTGCTAAGACTTTTATTGAAGGCGTCACCACACAACTGGCTAAGGAACAATGGAGCAACACCATTGGTTGCGTCATAACCCGAAGTCTGTGGCCTGTGGTTGACACCAAAAGATCAAAGTTCCTAATCTCCCTTAATAGTAGCCAAATCCGGATGCTCGTCGGCGTTTTAACCGGACACTGCATCATAGGAAACATGGCTAAAAGGCTAGGACTTTTTGCAAATGACTTCTGCAGAAGCTGTAGAGACGAGGAGGAAATAGAGTCCGTGGAACATCTTCTATGCCACTGCCCAGCTTTACAGGAACGCCGCTCATCCTGTATGGGAGCTAGGTTCTTCGAAAGTCTGGACGACTTGGCAGGGGTACCTCTATCAGACATAAAACTATTCCTCAACAGATCGAAGTGGTTTTGTTAGCCACATGTCCTTGCATGTACAAACAGGGTATTCACAATCGGCCTTCATGGCTTCTGGGTGAAATTTGCATCGGTTGCAAAACTGCCCTCCCAACCTAACCTAACCTACCCACGTTTTGAGCTAATTTATTTCTATAATACGAATTTTTACAAAGCGGTATTTCTTTTTTTTTTACCTCTCGAGATATCTTTTCATAATATTTATTTAGTCTCACGCTGTTGGGATGTTTTCTAAACAGTAAACAGAGCTGTTTTTTCTTTTTAATTTTTCGTAATAACCCAATAGTCATCCAAGGCTTAAGACATTTTGATTTGTTGTTATTTTTAGATATTCTCTGTTTACAGTTCGTTATATAAAATTGTAACTTGTTAAGAAACAAATCAAACGCTAAGAACGGATCAACTGCAGTACATACATCATCCCAAACTCTAAATTTAAGTAGGGTAAACAGTGACCAATTTGTGTTTGACTAGATTTAGTTTATAAATTATTTGTGTACTTATTATATGCTTTATTAGCTTTGTATTTAACCACATCCAGCTTTAGAAAGATCTGCGAAAATACTAAATTTTTAGTTTTTTTAAAACGCACCTCAACTGGTTCCCTGTGTACTAGAGGGTGGACACAGTGAACCACCGGGTAGCTCACAGTGAACCTATAGTGTTTATTTTTTATTCCATAAGAAAAATAAAGAACAAAAACAAGTAATTGGTAAAATTCAGTTTGTATTTAATATTAACATTAGAAAAACAAAACAATACAAAAACATAAGTAAAAAAAGCAACGAAAAGTAATAACATCAATAAACAATAGCAAAACATTAACAAAAATTCATTTCAAGGACTTCAGTTATATCACACAACTTATAACTAAAAAAAAATAATAGTAAAGAATTTTAAATGCTGTAAGGTCGTTGCTAAATGCTTAATAAAAATACGGAATTCTGAAGCAGGGAAATGCTACCATATTTACCATTGTTCACTGTGTACCACTAGGAGCTGGTTCACTGTTGGACAGGTGCCTTTTTTGGAGAAAAATATTTTTATAAAAAAAAACAGTTTCACAAATTAGTTTAACACACTAATTTTAATTAATAATAATAATTGACATTTTAAATTGTATCCCACAAATCTCATAAAGCACAATACTTTTTTAAATGGAACAAAAATAAGAAGCACGATTTCTAATTTACTTATAAGTAAAATCACTTTTTCTTGAGCACAACTTACACAGACGTGCGCACTACTTGAAGTCCCAGGTAAATTCACGAAGGATCGTAACGCGGTTTATTTTTATTTCGTTTTTCTCTTATAAGTAGAGATTAAGTAAATTTAAAAGGTTCACTGTGGGACGTGAACGTGAGCCACTGTGGGACAGTTTACCCTATGATCGTAAAGCAACAAAATCATTTTTTTTGAAAAACTTTAACATCAGGTTGTTTGATTCTGGAAACATTACACTTAAGTTGAATACCTGTCATACTATGGTCAGTTATTTGTAAATCATATATACCATTGTCTTATAGGCTGAAGGATTGTTCCTGTGTAGCCTTATAAATAAAAGATCCAAACAAGAATGAAATCGAGTAGGTTGATTTAACACAGACTCAAAACCAAATGTAGATAATGTAGATAGAAAATTATCAACATCGGGTGAATCACTCAGTATGTTTATATTAAAATCACCTAACAGTACCACATTTTTACAATTTTGATTGGCCAAATATTCCGAGAATTCATCCAAAAACTGTTTAACTGAACACTTATGCAATCTATAAACACAGATAAAACAATAGTAAACACCAGAAATTTCGCAATTGACACTGATAATATCAGCGCTTTCCATATTAAACTTTTCAATTTCACCCCCTATTATATTACTTCTATAGAATACCGCGACGCCACCGGCTACATAAGAATCATTACAAGATGCTTCAAGTTTAAAATCCGGAATTAAATCAAACTCAGACTTCTCATCACTAAATATCCAAATTTCAGAAAGAAAAATTATGTCTGGTAAATGATCCAAAGGTGTAAGGTGATATAAAAAAGTATTAAAATTTGATCGCATCTGCGAATATTTTGGTGAATGATTGAAAACCCTGAAGAATACTCATTACTAGGATGGTCTACACATAAACATTTAATATCATCGGAAATTATTGAAGAAAAACTATTATAAAAACATGAATCATTTGGAGGATTAATTATACAAGTATTATTCATGAATTAAACAAAACAAAAGATAAAAAATACTTAAAGTTCAAGTTAAGTAATGTCCTCAAATGATTTAATTTTAATAACTCTGTCACCTTCTTTTTTTCTGATGAGAACATTTGAATCTCGAACCCAGACAAATTTGCATTTGTTTTTGAGTTTAAGATCATTTGCCTTTTTCAATAAAGATCTTGTGTAGCCAGTGAGACAGTCATTGATGTATTATTATTGCTGCTGCTGATGTTGTTGCTGTTGCCATCATTATTTTTGTTGTTAAGTTGAGCACCAAAAATATTAGAAGTAATACTTCTTTTATTATCACGCATCTTCTTCATCACATCTTTCTTCCTAAACTCAGTTGAGAACTTCAGGCATACGATGTTAGGAGCAAACCGTTTGTTTTTATTGATCGTGTTAATAACATAACAAGAAACAATTTCGTTGGCTTCGATTTCATCACCAATGACTGTTTTGAGCAATTTATTCACTTTTGCTCTTACATTTGCATTGTTTACATCGGGAATGCCAATAATATCCACTGCACTCTGTTTCTCTTTCTGCTCCAGTGCATTTAGCTTCATCTCCAATACATCAACTCTTTTTTTTAAAGAGGCATTACATACTTTCAGAGCTTTGATCTTAGTTAGGGCCTCTGTATTGACTTGCTTTAATTCAATTATCTCAGCGTACAGCATTTGGAGTGTTACTGTCTGTTGACCCACATTCATGTCGTCATGGGTAGCGAGAGAAGAGATTAAAGCTGATGTAGTTGTTGTAGTGTTGTTGCTGCCGAAACTGCATCCAGAAGCAGTTCGCAGAGTTAATAGGAGAATCAATCAATATTGACTTTCTCCGCTGAGTAATACAGCTATCGCACTTAAAGCCTTGACCACTTTTCTCACAGAAATCGATGGCTCTTTTTTCTAATTTCGCGCATTTTCCGTGGTAATATTCTTTACAATTTATACACTGAATCTTGAGTTCATGTCTATCCACTTTTAAATAACATAAACCGCACTTCATTTTTACTTGGAGTGCGCAACTGGAGGCAGTTAGCCAAAGATCGCGCTAACTGGAGAGGCGTATTGGTTGAGGCCCAGGTCCACCCCGGACTGTAGCGCCACCTAAGTAAGTAAGTAAGATCTTGTTGCAGTAAGCCGGGGTCTAATGATGAAGATGTGTTTACAAAATTTTGTATTGTCTGCATAGAGCGAGATGGGTGAGTGGTTTGTTTAATGATCCTTTCAAGATCGTTTAATCGTTTATAGTTAAAATGAAGAGAAGGGGACCTGTTGACCGCCTTATCGTACGTCAGAGGTTGCCAGGAGAGGGGCGAATAGGACGGACCCGAAGCGAACACTATAAAAACGGTTTTCCAAATGAGAGGATGTCTATTTCACCCAGTATTTTTTCAAAGCCGAGGGCGGAAAGAATTCATTTACATGCGATATCTAATCAAAAGCTTAACTAAAATCGGTTGTAACATCAAGTTCTTTACCACTTTCTAAGACTGATAGTGCAGAGAGCAGGAATTCAACGAGGTTAGTGGTACTTGATCTAACGTTAAGAAAGCGGTGTTGGCTTGGGAAAATTAAACACTGTATACAGTGAGATAATGAATATGTTTATTACATCCAAGAGCACATTTTTTGATCCCCAGTACCAACATATCAAAATCCATGCACATTTGAAAATACATACAGACAAGCAAGCAACTAGATTTCAATATATCAATATTTTTATCACTGGAATAGGTATCTACCCCTTTTGAGGAACAAAACGTTTTCACAGTAGGTATTTCTTTCTGTAAGTGGTTATTTGTTCTTCACATTAAAAGTGTTAGTCATGTGGGAAAACTTCTCAACAAAGCATCCGAAAATAATCTTTCTCTCCTCTTTGGTACAAAGTATTGCATTGGTCCTACTATCGTCAAATAAAATATTTAAAAATTGATTCGTCGAAAACAAATATGCAGATAACTCCTAATCGCGCTATCTACTGAAATTTAAGACTATCTTTTGTCACAAACTGTTTATAAATAAAATACAAGGAGAGAACGAACTCAATTAGAAGCAACATCAACATCGACATAAACAAAGTAAAGGAACCGACTACTGTGTTGGTGGCCGCCAGAGCTACTTCTCATGGCGATGTCCATTGAATTGACGCTGAGATCTAAATAATAATAAACCGTGGCGTGGGTTGGTTGCCGTCACCGTTACAGTCTCTGTCTTCTGTGTTCTTTTAAGGAAAAGTTTATTTGTTCATGGCCTTTGGACGATTATTATCGAAGTGCCGCTCCCGCCAGTCCGTTCTGTGAAACAATATCTTTTTTTGTGATGGTTTCATAAGACACAAGCGAATAAAAGTTTGCAGGAACCAGCATGCAGATTACATATACAGGAAGTGTCTTATTTCCAAAATTCTCATTTGAAATCCAAACTGTCACTTGTCATATACGTATTTAATTGCTAGCTTGATGAAAATATACAGATTACAATTTAAGTACATATAATGCAGCACATAGTGTGTACTGTGTAGTGCAGACCAAGCTTCTCAGAATGATTTTGCAAGCTTGCAAATTTGTCCGACCACCTGTTATATAAAGTTGTGTTATTCTGTCTTCTGTTTAGTGTTTTGGCATTCACATGTTGTGGAATGTCTTATGACAACAGGAAGTTAGCAAGGCAAGTCTACATATCTATTGTATATAATATAGGTACTTGTGTTCTTCATGATCATCTGTTGTAGCAATCGTAAATACGGTGCATATAACAATGGTCGGATTAATCGCAATCTACCTTAAGTTGCACTTAGATTAGTTTAATAAACTCGTTTACAGTTGTTATAGCTATAAATTTGTAATATTTTGAATACTTGTGTATACCCGTGTTCATATTTTATTAATTTTCGAAAATATTGCGGAGTTGGAATTTCTTCCCAACTGAAAGCATGTCAACGAGGTATAAATATATATAGTGCGATATTTAGTTTTCTAGATTTTACAAACCCACAATGGCACTCTCTATTAAAAATTACATATAAAAAAAAAGAGAGTGTGCTTGTGACCACACATCATCAGAAGTAAAACTCCGAAGCTATACCTAAGTTCAATATTTTGATAATATTTTATGCGTTATCACATAAAAAAGAATATTCTAGATTTAATGTTAGATTTTCCAATTTTTCAAGCTGCAAAACCAACCATACCTACCTATCCACAAAATTTCACGGGTTGAGGTGTTCGGAGAATAGCATATACGACACATGATTTTTGAAATACCAGCCGAAGAAGAGAACCTACATCACTTCCGTCTGAATACCTACCCACTAATGATTACTTCGTTACCTTTGCATCGGCAACAACAATATTCAATTGTTATTTAAGAGAAAGAGACCATTTCAAAATAAATACAAAATTAGTATTAACAAAACTTGTATTAAAAACATCTGTTAATTTAATATCTATCTACACGGTAGCTTGTGATCCGTCACTACTGATACTAATGGTTTATGATAACTAAAATGTGATATAACGGGTGATTTTTTAAGAGGTTTAGAACTTTAAAAAAAAAAAAAAAACACAAAAAAATCGATAGTTTGAACCTTGCAATTTAATGTTTAAAGATATTTTAATGCAAATGTTGACCGCGGCTGCGTCTCAGGTAGCCCATCCGCTGAGTCCAATTTTGGCATACTCTTTCACACATATCGGCCGGTATCTCACGAATGAATGCATGGATGTTGGCTTCCAGTGCGTCAATCGAAGCGGGCTTTTCCCTATACACATTAGCCTTGACATACCCCCACAAAAAATAATCTAATGGTGTCAAATCGCACGATCTAGGCGGCCAATTGACCGGCCCGAAACGTGAAATTAACTGTTCATCAAACTCGCCTCGCAATTGCGCCATTGTTTCGCCTTTCGCGTGCTGTGTGGCATGTGGCACCGTCTTGTTGAAACCACATATCATGCAAGTCAAGAACTTCCATTTCGGGCAAAAAAAAGTTTGTTATCATCGCTCGGTAGCGTTCACCATTGACAGTAACGCTGCGATTCGCATCATCTTTGAAGAAATATGGCCCAATAATGCCGCCGGCCCATAAACCGCACCAAACAGTGGCTTTTTCGGGATGCATTGGTAGCTGTTGCAATGCTTCTGGCTGATCTTCACTCCAAATGCGGCAATTTTGCTTATTTACGTACCCATTCAACCATTCAAGAAGGTCGAGAATGCCGATCATAAAATGGAAGCAGCGCGCGATGAACATTTCGAACCGAGCACGAATTTTGATAGTAAAATTCAATAATTTGCAAGCGTTGTTCATTTGTAAGACGATCCATGGTTAAATTGCAAACCAAACTGAAGCTGTTTGACAGTGACACAAGGTACTAAACACACGTCAGCTGTCAAAACCAGTGTTGCCAAAACCAAACCAGCTAAAAAAATCACCCGTTATAAGTCCGTGATTCGATGTTTTCGAGATAACGTGAAAAAATTGCATCTATTGTAGTTCCTGATTTTGTTGTTGATTCGTTGGTACAGTTATTTATGTAGAAATCGAATCTTTCTCGAAGAAAGCCAGAAGGGTAAAGAATCATTGGATCCATAATTCACGTTAAAGTCTCCCCCGAGAATCTTCCACCTTACAGACACAGAAATCTCAATTTGGACGTCGATAGAAGGACTGTCCGGTGAACAAAGCAAGGCAGGCATGCTTGTTTAAGCCAGTGCTTAGCTCGTCGGTGGGGTGGGATCTTCTGCTTGTCTTGCGGATTACCGTACTTTTACATGCCTGAACATTCTGGTGGGAAAGTTTTAAAATTGGGCGTATTAATAGATAGGAAGAAAATAGGGAAGCGATTAACTGTTAACGAAATATTTGTAACTTTAACAGTCAAGAAGAAAACTAGCCCCACCTATCAACTTGGTTGGTAAGCCTCCTCCCTTCTTTCCCCACACAGGTACCGAATGTGTTATGGTACCTTTGTGCGGCCCTCCCTATACCCCTACTTACGAATGAGCAGAGTACCGCTCATTTTTTGTAACAACCCCTACGTGAAAACACAAAACGCTCAAAAACTCCTGTTGGCTGTCATTATTATCCACGTCATCTCAATTACCCCTCCATTTCAACTTACTCACTCATACTAATGCAAGGATCCTGAAAATACTTACTTGACAAACAAAATTTATGGATTCAAACACCATCAAACATATCAAAGTATACCCGGTTACTTAACATTGTAACATAGTAGGTAAACATAATTTATTTATTATTAGGAAATATCAAAATTGTTGACAACAACAATTTGCTTTGAAAATAATGAAAATAATTGACAACAACAATTGCATATAGCTTTCCTGCTCTTTCTCACTACGTTTGAAATTCTCCTCTATCTAGTTGACTGAAATTTTGAAAAACGTTACGGCCTTGAAATTTCACTGCGACTAAAGAAGTTTTACTTCAAAATATTTAGTGCGTAGTTAATCTTACGAAGGTTTAGAAACAATTAAACTATACCAGAAATTAAAAACGTGAAACTGCTCTATACACGTACAGTTTCGGAATTCGGACTCAATAGAAAATAATCTTACTTGATTACAAAAATATTGTTTCTCAGAGAGTTCCACACCCACTAAGGCACTGATATGACTTATGAGTATGGGTAATGTTGCCATCAGGGCTGTCATTTTAGCGCTTGCGGCGCTAGATATGGCGCTTTTTTGGGTTTTTTTTTAGTATGTTTAGCGCGCTTTAAAAAGTTTTAGCACCTAGCGGAATTTCTAGCGCTTTTTATTTGCAAGTCCACTCTACTATGTTTGTAGTAAATATCCCTTTTGTGGTTCTCACACTCAATCGATCTTAACAAATCGTCGCCCGAGGATTGTTTTGTCGTATACGCCATTCGGACGATTTTGGGAAATCGCATTTTAAGGTTTGCGTTGAAATTAAAAAAAACGAACCGCTGAAGTTTTTTGAATTTGTAATAGAATGTTATATTGACAATCCTCTTTCAATTGAGGTACTCCCGACGCGTCAATCGCTATTAGTTTTCAAATTATTAAGGTTTTTTCTCAAAATCACTTTGTCGTATACGCCAAGAAAATGAAGAGTTGCTTACACTACATACACGTACGACAAAGTAAGCGCACGTACGACATTCCAGTACTGAGTCCAATGCTTAAATCCAATACGGAGTGGTATGTTAAAAAATTGTTTAAAATATAACGTACAATAAGTTAATGTCTAATGGAAAGTCACTTTACAATAGGTTAACATTATTTATTAAACAAATATTTGAATATATTTATGTTCTTATAAAAACAGTCTTTTCAGTTCTTAGTCTCAATAAAAAAATTAAAATAAACATAACAAAAGTCATTCTGTGACCATTAACATTAAACAAAAATTATGAATTAAATATTAATGAATTTATAATAAATTAAAAATAAACAAAAATTAAATTATATAATGAAATGATTGCACAAGGTCAATTCCTATTTTGAACAATTAAACAATGCCTCGTAATATACACTGCCGCTCATTTGAATAGGTTCAACTTTTTGTTTACCTAACTGTTAGCCTCTCTTCATATATATTGCAATGACACATATTTTTTATACATGTAATGAAAGAGCATCATTATGCGCTTAGTTTGAGAGAAAAAATGTTGTCTTAAAGCTTACCGTTATTCTCACACGGTGGCTCGACTAAATGCATTCATAAAAACAAACACATTTTTTGGTTCATTTGAATAGGTTCAAAAGCAAAAAATTAAGTTTTCGTGTAGTTGCGTCGGTGAATTGTACTAATTTTTTTTCGGCTAATAAACCTTATCGTGTTCATCTGTTAACGACGAAAATGGGTCGCGGAAAATCTTTAAGCGAGTAAGAAAAGGGCAAAATAAAGGCATTTCGAGAATTTGGCCTAAACCAACGATGCATGGCGAAAAAAATTAACAGAAGTCAAAATGTAGTAAGTGGTTATTTGCGGAATGTTGAACAGTACGGAAAAAAAATGAAAGGTGGAAGTTATAGCGCCACATCAAGTGCCGATAGACGTGCAATCATCAGAGCAGCATCCAATTCTCATGATTCCGCGTCAAAAATTAAGACAAAAACAGGTGTAAAATGTAGTTTGGCGACAGTAATACGGGTGATTAAAACTGCTAAAAATTTAAAAAGAAAAAAATTTAAAAAAAAACCACCAATAAATGAATCGAGACAAGAAATTCGTCTCCAATTTCGTAAAAATACATGTCGTGGAAGTCGGAGTGGCAAAAAGTGATTTTTTCAAATGAAAAAAAATTAATTTAAAGGGTATAATTATTATTTCCATGACCTTCGAAAAGATGAACATTATTTATTTTTTTTTCATTTGAAAAAATCACTTTTTGCCACTCCGATTTCCACGACATGTATTTTTACGAAATTGGAGACGAATTTCTTGTCTCGATTCATTTATTGGTGGTTTTTTTTTAAACTTTTTTCTTTTTAAATTTTTAGCAGTTTTAATCACCCGTATTACTGTCGCCAAACTACATTTTACACCTGTTTTTGTCTTAATTTTTGACGCGGAATCATGAGAATTGGATGCTGCTCTGATGATTGCACGTCTATCGGCACTTGATGTGGCGCTATAACTTCCACCTTTCATTTTTTTTTTCCGTACTGTTCAACATTCCGCAAATAACCACTTACTACATTTTGACTTCTGTTAATTTTTTTCGCCATGCATCGTTGGTTTAGGCCAAATTCTCGAAATGCCTTTATTTTGCCCTTTTCTTACTCGCTTAAAGATTTTCCGCGACCCATTTTCGTCGTTAACAGATGAACACGATAAGGTTTATTAGCCGAAAAAAAATTAGTACAATTCACCGACGCAACTACACGAAAACTTAATTTTTTGCTTTTGAACCTATTCAAATGAACCAAAAAATGTGTTTGTTTTTATGAATGCATTTAGTCAAGCCACCGTGTGAGAATAACGGTAAGCTTTAAGACAACATGTTTTCTCTCAAACTAAGCGCATAATGATGCTCTTTCATTACATGTATAAAAAATATGTGTCATTGCAATATATATGAAGAGAGGCTAACAGTTAGGTGAACAAAAAGTTGAACCTATTCAAATGAACGGCAGTGTAATTGGTCGGTTTTAGGCATAAAGGAAACAAGCTTTTTAAATCACTTATTTTTTCCTTAGATAGTTGGGCCTATTCTGCGATATCTTTTATTCTGTTATGAATCATAAAAGGTCTTGACCATAACAGATCTTTTATAAATCGTATTCTGGTTTTCGAACTTTTATGAAACTCTGTTATAGAACTTCGAAAATTGAAATCTGTTACGAACCTTTTTTTTTGTAAATACTAATGCGGCACCTGATACATTTTTTGCAAAATAGCATAAAATTTTCGGTGAAGGTTTTGAATTATTACTCACATCAGGAAGATCAAATGGGTTACTATATTAAATCCAGCAAAAGTGATAGGTGTTTTCGGCTAAACAAAAATATGAATGTCGAAACAATTTTCAATCATTATACTTTTTACACACATTTATTACATTTTGTCTCCATTTGTAAGCATTTCGTTGCCTAAGAATTATATAGAGAAAAATTTCAATCCAATACTTCATATTTAATAAAAATCTTTTATAACAAAAGTCACAAAATTCTATCTTTTATTCTGTTATAATTCTTAACAGAACTCGTAAAAGATTTTTCCACACAGAATACCAATTTTAGAGCCCGTAAAAGATTTTTTTAAAAATCGAACTTTTGTATGGAAATTCATAACAGAATAACAAAACAAATTGATAAAAGATTTTGCCGAATAGGCCTTTGATTTGGAGTTGCTTATAATATTAAGATCTCGGCTGAATATATTTGTTGGTATAGCTAAATTTGTTATGTTCGATCTCTTAAATATTGAGACCTTATTGTAATCAAGTTCTCTCCCACTTGTTTTAAAATACAGCGTAAATAAATCCTTTTTTTTTTTAAATTTGAGAAATTAAATTTTTGTAAATGGAACTGTTAAGAAATTCAGTTGACCTGCTCTGAAAGAAAATGCCTTAAAATCTTTTGGCTGCATTTGAATAAGTTTAAGTTTCACATTTTTAAAATTCATGTTTTTTAGATGTCTTAAAAGTGATAGTTGGCTGTACATTTCCAATTTTTTTTAGATATTTGTCGATGGAGCTATGGACACAATCTACTTCCTGAATTAAGGAATGTCCAGGTTCCGAATATTTTTGCTCTATTACTTTCAATGAAGTAGCACTTTGAAGAAGATACAATAAGGCAGTTGATATCACTTTGTTTCTATTTTGGGGGACGTATGAGTCGCTCCAAAGTGTTAAGGTTTCAATATCAGTGTATTCAGATAAGATTTGGCATAAAATTCACATTTGGCCTATTCACATACGACAAAACAAAACTAAGCAAAAAAAATCGCTAAAATATATGGACTTTTTGTCGTATATCCCAAAATCTGGCGTTTGCGACAAAACAATCCTAAAGTATGGGTTATTTTGCGGATATACGACCAAATGCACATTAATTATCTCAGTAACTGTAAATGCTAGGCTAGATCTGGTTGCAGAAATGGAAAGAGCACCTTCGAAAACCTAGTACTGCATACCCACTTTAAAAAAGTGCATTTTGGCGTATACGACAAAACAATCCTCGGGCGACGAAATGAAGTGTCAAAAGAAATAATAATAACTTAAAAAAATAAAATTTTACTACTATGTAGGTAATATAACATCCACGTGCGAGAGTTCTCAGCTTCTATGCGTTTTGGAGAAACCGATACATATTTGTTACACGATGAGAGCGAAGACAAAAAATCAGATTTTTTAATTATTTTGTATAATTAAATAAATACTTGATGGCTTGTGAAAATAATTAACAATAAAACCCTGAATATGTTGTGGTTGTACTATCCTTATATGAATTTTGGATCTAGCGCTTAGTTTAGCTCTTAGTTTGCTATGAAAACAAAAATCTAGCGCGTGTAAGCGCTTTTTGTTTAGATTTTGACTCCGAGTGGTTAAAGCGGCCTGGCATAACTGGTTGCCATCCATACTTTTTTGGACGTGGGTAAATATGGGACCGCCACATTGGAATTTCGCCAAACAAAGTACATGGGAATTAGTTGCTATTTAATTGCTCTTTTCCTGATTTAGTTGCTCTTCGGGAATTGGGAGATTTTGTGGCGGGCCTAGCTTACCGGAAAAGCTGGAACCGCCACATTGACTTTTGAAGTATTTTTTTTTTGCGCATACCTATCACCGATTTAATTGCTCTTGGGAAATGCTTTTTTTGATAGGACAAGCCGTTCGCACACAATCAGTCAGTTTGCTATAAAACTCTTTTTGTTTTTAAGGAAAAGCTACAAAATTATGAAAAAAATTAATAAAAAATGTTCCCATTACGCATTTTACCGCGCAACATATTTCAAAAAAAATAGTTATCATTCGAATTTAACTAAGCCACATAGATCACAAGAAGCTTCTATTCATTACCTATCAACAAATAGAATAAATTAAAACGTATCTCTTCTCTAAATGTGTCAAAAAGTAATAAGTTCATTTTCCGACTAAAAGAGTTAGCTAATAATAATAAAATAAAAATTTGGCAAAACTTAAGAGTCATTTATATCGATTGAATCCTACTGTGCCACATAGGTCACCCATATACCTACTCAAATAATTAGTTGCTCTTTGATAAATATGTTAAAAGTCAAAAAGTTCCCCATGCAAAAAAAAAGCAAAAGATAGCCTTAGTTTAAAAAAAAATTGGAAAATTTTAAAAGGCTTATTATATATCCCTTTTTGAATCCTACTATGCGACATAGCTCATTAGAAGCATGTAATCACAAGATACACTCTCATACTCAAATAATTAGTTGCTCTTCGATAAATATGTCAAAAAGCAAAACGTTCATTTAGCCAAAAAAGCCAAAGATAGCCCTAGTACAAACAAAATATTTCGGAAATTTGAAAAAAAAAAAACTCATATATCCCGTTCGTATAGCTCATTAGAAGCGTTTCGTTTAGACATATCATTTTAAACATTCACTTTAAATATTTTGTAGGTCGCAGTGAGTAATTTTACATTGGAAATTTTGCCATCCTGAGTTCGTAAAATCTAGCCTGACACTAAATATGATTATTATTAATAGTACCTATCGCGCATTCCTTTTAAGAATAATAATACTCTCTATAACTACTTTCTCCGTCTTGTATGGAATCAAATAATTAGGCAAAATTGTTGTCTCAAGAATATAACTTTCAGGGTTAGAATTTGCAAAATTTTATATTTCTTAAAAAAATGTTGGAGTAACAATTATTTTTAAGTATCTACTTTGTTGCTTTGACACTAAATGTGTTACCTTTCAGCAACCGAAGTTATTTAGGTAGGTATTTATATGTTGGTTCTTTATTTTTTGGATTAAAAAAAACAAAAATGCTCAAGCAAAATCTATTAATTTGTTTTTTTAATTGTGACGGCCCAAAATTGGTAGCATATGGCGGCCCGTCTTGGTGATGTCTGTTTAATATGGTATTCTCACTGATGCCATGTCACTATGGCAAGCTATTGAACGTGCTGCTCAAATGTCCAAATGATAAAACTTTATAACCAATGTCAGTGTTCGCCAGTGCATATTTGCGCTTATTTTACGGCAGAAGCTGGAGTGGAGCTCTCTCAAGGAGAGCGCAAAATATCTTGGCACGGTATTAGACAGGAAACTAAATTGGAAACTTAACGTACAAGAAAGAGTCCGCAAGGCTTATAATGCTCTCTTCATATGCAGGAGAACAGCAGGAAAGAAATGGGGCATGAAGCCGTCAATCTTATATTGGCTATACAAAATGGTAGTAAGACCCATAATTACATATGGGGCTCTTGTCTGGTGGAAAGTCACAAACATATGTACGGGATATGTTGACCAGGGTACAAAGAACAGCCTGCATTGCCGTTACGGGTGCTTTACAGCCGTTGGTGTGGTACCAACGGCTGCACTGGAGGCGTTTATGAGTCTTTTGCCACTGGACTTACAAATAAAATCAATTGCAGGAAATTGAGCGCTACGGCTCACTAATATTGGGCTCTTTAAGAACAGTAAAATAGGACATAGCAGTATTTTGAAGGAATCATTCTCCGAAATACCGGAAAAGGCGGAGGAAGGTCTTGGTACACTAGATTTTGACACACCGTATGATGTGTTGTACCTTGACAGAGAGGATTGGTATAGGAACTTGGTGTCGAGGGTAAATGAGACCTCGATATATACTGACGGCTCCAAAACCAGTGAGGGCACAGGGTCTGGTGTATTCTCCAATGAACTGGACTTACATCTGGCCCTGAAACTTCCGGACACATGCAGTGTGTTCCAGGCGGAGATTCTGGCAGTACTCAAAGCTGCGGAGGTACTTGAGATGAGATCGATATCCAATAAGAATATCGCCATCTACATTGATAGTCAGGCTGCGCTTAAAGCGCTAGAGTGACATACCACTAAATCTGAACTAGTAAGGAATTGCCGCACAGTGCTCAAGGCATTATGTTCGCAGAACCGTGTCAGATTATGTTGGGTACCTGATGGGCATTGTAATATTGAAGGTAATGAAAAGGCCGACGCTCTGGCCAAGGAAGGAGCGGAGCTCCCACCTAACACCATGATTGAGGGCATAAGACCACCAATAGCCGTGGCTAGAAGAATTAATCAACTTCAGTAGAACCAAACTAAGGTTAGCGGTAGGAATACTCTCTGGACTTTGCCTTCTAAGGAAGCATGCCATGAGACTAGGACTAGCTAGCTCGGACATATGCAGGTATTGTGAGGACCTACAAGTCACGGAAGACATCTTCCACATTTTATGTGAGTGTCAAGCAATCGCTCGGAGTAGAAGGAAGCACCTTGGCAGGTACTTCTTTAATCACTTAGAGGAGGTTGGTTCCTCAATCAATATTGGGACCCTTATTAAATTCTGCAGGGAAATTGATTGTTTGGCCGATTTGGTTTAGGTTTTTAACCGTAACGGTTCCCTGGGGATGGCGATGGTGCCTGGTCTTTTTGTGATGAACTCACAACCCCACTCAACCTAACCTAACCAAACCTACGGCAGAAGCGGTGGCCTTTTTAAGTCGACTCTCTAATGTTTTGTGTCCAAACCGGTTCGCTAAACAGCCAAGTTATTTCAAAAAAAATTCCAGATCGGCCGATACCATTACCGTGGTCCGTGAAAGGGTATCCGAGGCAATCAATTAATCGCCATGCACAAGAAGTCAGCATTTCGCACACTTCAACTTGTCGAATTTTGCGTAGTGGCCTACACCCGTAAAAGATAAAAAAATCAATGTTATAATGATATCAGACAAAGCGACGTGTTCCTGTTCACTTACTGGTTTAGGACTTAGGAGTAGGTACCTATACCCAAATTCGCCAAAAAAAAATTAACTTTCGCGACGAAGCGCAGTTTTGAATGAAAGGCTATTTGAACAAGCTAAATTGCTGTATATCACACGAGGAACACCAGACAAACCATACATAGTGGCCACGATTTGGTGGTCTAGTATTGTTACTTAACCCTTTCGACCCCAGCGTTGCCTGAGAGCAATTTCTGTTGTTCAAGGGTTAATAAAAATTATTTCTTTTGTTTTTTTCGTTTGATTCTTAATGATAACAGTGGTTTTATGTGTCTGCCCAACATTTGTGCAAATAAAAACACATTTGAATATCATTTAGCTAATTTATGTTCAATAGACTGCACGTGCGTCGTCGAAAATACTTTTGTGAAATTTGGAAGAGGTATTAATATCAGTGACTAATCTTAATGTAGAAAAAAACAACAATACTGTAAATGAAATAGTTTTCAGCAAAGATCAAACTGAACGGTGTAAAAGTTGAATTTTATTAGTTTTGAATAAATATCAAGTGAGTGATTTTTAAAATAGTAATGTTGCTTGTGGGCAACCTTGGGTATGTCTGGTGATCAATATATTTGCGCTTAGATATGAGACCGCAAGACCAAAGTCTGTCAAAGGAGTCGATTGGGATCGATAATGTCCAAATGCCTTAAGTGTAAGGTCCATCTTTGCTGTAATACCAATAAAAACTGTTTTTTGTCCTATCATACCTAAAATTTCAAAATAAATTAACAAAATTGTAACGGTTTTCATAGAAAAAAAAATTGTTTTATGTACCACCATTGCCCAACGTTGCTCACAAGCAACTTTCGGTAGCGCCCAAGCCGATGGGCGTGGCAACTTGAAATTTTAACAATAAACTTCTTAAATCATTACGATAAGACTTAACGTAAAAAAAAATTTTCAAGCTAAGGAAAAAAGTTGGGGTCGAAAGTGATAATGATTCGTATTGACAAATGACACACTCGCAAAAAATATGAGCCACTTCCGCTACAGGCAAAGTTGCTGGCAGCGTTCATAGAATTTTACCCGTTAAATTTAAAATTATTCGTTACGTATGGATAGTCGTTTTTTTAGGATAAAGTGTAGGTATACTTTTGCTTAATATATTTATAAAAAAAAATAACAATGTAAAGTAGTTGGGCTAACAACATTTTATTTCATTAAAAAGTTTGGACTTTGCCATTAAGTGTGAAAAGCAATATCCTTCAAATGGCAGCTTCGGGAAGATTCGCAGCATACGATTCTTTTGAGGCCGTTTTTAACCACTGTTTCGCACATTTCGGGAGTTATCTCGTCCATAGTTTGAGTAAAGTTGCGATTCAATGCGTTTAAAGTGATCGCATGATCTTGTGGCCAATTGACGTCGCCAAAACGTGAAACTTCTCAAGCAATAAAGATGAACTTGACAATGTGTTCCTTTTTATACTCGGCTTTTGAATATTGGAAAGTTTTATTTGTGTTTGTTGTGCGAAAACTGACACTCCCCGTTTTTTATCCCGCTTATTTTTTCTCTTCAAGGTTTATCAAAGCTTAATAACATTAGCCTCAACAAGTCTCAAGTGAATTAGCATTTTGAATGTATTATTGAATGGAAAGTGCCAAAACCCTTTGTATAATTTTGACCAAACCTTACAGCTAAACTCACTGGTCAATAACAAGGAATTCTTGCGAAATTTGAGATCAATCACATTTGTATCGTTATTTTTTGCATTTAAAAAAGAAGAACAACTAAATTGGCCAATACAATATGTAGTTAATTACCTCTTTCACTGCCTCAAACACAACATATTCGCTTGTTTGTTGGTAAGTTCGTGCAGAGATGCAAATTTCTCAGTAATCTGTTTTCCAATATGTGGTGTATAATAACCCAGTGTTACCACTTTAAGTACAAAATCCATATAATTTATTAAAAACAAAATCACTTATAACCGAAGAGCATAGTGTCTCTTCCCTAAGCTTTCTATTTCCCTATCCACAACTGAGAACAAGCATTCAGTTCATATATTTAAGAAGAAAAGAAGAAAATAAAAAAAAAAGCGGCCAAGCGGATGAGGTAAACTACGTGAATGTAGCGTAAGGGTAGAGAAAATGACCTACGTGAAGTTAGCCCGCACTTTTTCTAGAATGAAAAACGTGAATTGCAGTTCGATAGACATTCTTTTGTAGTTGCTTGTAGTGAAATTTTTTTCGTTTGTGGTTCAAAGGTTAGAAAGTTAGAACAATTAGAAAAAAATTTCAGCCCTCACTTTTGGCTTTTTGAAACAAAAACTAGCCAGTTGCATTTGAAATCGTTTGTAGTTGTTTGTAGTTAAATTCTTTTTTAACAGAAATGTCTTATTTCCGAGATATAGGGACATTTGTGTTTGCACATGTAACTCGGAATTTACAAAAGAGAGAAATAATTTAAATCCACTGTTGCATAAAGCATATCCTAACTTAAATAACTGCATTTAAAATTTCTGAATTCACTTAAGCGTTACTTAATAAAAAGCAATCAAAGTCAAAAAACGCATTCCTTTAGAGTTGCATTCATATATGGGCTTCCCAACAACAACAAAACAACGGTAAACACATTTTCGCAAAGCACTCATCAGTGCCCATCCACATGAGTACTTGTCAATTAGCAACAACAACCAATCAATAAACCCCGAGTTTATCCAACAATTTTTTCTATTCCTTCGAATAACATTAAAACTTAACCCATTTGAAACAATTTATAACAACAAAAACAAAAATGCAATGTCTGCAAAGCCTTTATCTAATCCAATTTAAATTTTGTGATTTTATTACAAAGAAAAAAAATTAAATGAAACTTAAGCGAACACTACTTCGTCATATAAACTCATATCCATCCATATTTCAGTTATTAAGCAACTCAAAATAGTGAAATTTATTTTTTTTTCTGATGCTTTCTGTTAGATGTATCTAATGGAGCAAACAAAAAAAATACCTCTTATCAATAGATAACGATTAATTGAAAATTTAAGAAAATGGTTGAAATCGTCTCAGCAGATTGATTTAAGGGGACGGATATTTCAAATGCTGGACAACTACAAACGACTAGTTGGTTGTTAGAAAGCATGTGTGCTCTATCTAATAAAACCTTAATTGTCGAAATTGACCAAACCAAAAAGAAATTATATGCAATTTAAGCAGGCGATATAAGACCGCGTTATCTTTGAAACGGTACATTGCCGAGTGATGAAAATTGTATCGCGCAGGACACTAGCACCAGTGACAAAGACGCGAAACTAGCCACAAATCAGCCGGTAACCGTCGGAAAAGCACGTACAAGAGAGCCATTTTCATTCTGGGTAAGATTACCAAGAACGAGGAGGCCGGTACGGTTTCTCCGCGGGACCTGGCTGATAAAGAGAAATGTCAACGGATTGTTGATGAGTACGTCAACTTCCGCAAAGACACACAGCCACAACCACAAGCGCGTAAAACGGAGGCCACAAAACGGAACCGCTCTCTTGAGGTGGTCAAGACTGACTCTCAGAGGAGTAAGGTAGCCAGGCTGTCCACCAACCGTCAAAACGCTCCATCAACATCAGCGACCCAATCGGCACGAACTGTCAGTGAGGTTGTTAGAGATGACCTACAAATCGCACTGGTAGATGAGTTGTCATCAAATGCGAAGACAGGTTTTCGAAGGAATTTCTAGTTGGCTGCGTTCACGAGATACGTGACACTTGGGACGGCTTGAGACTCAAGGTGTTCCTAGCCAGGGAGATTCCGTGAAGACATAGAATACGCATCTGGCTCCCTATCATGACCATTGACAGTGATAAGCTTATCAACTGTCTCAAGCTCTACAACCCGACGGTACCCATGGACGACTGGAAAGTCATCAAGGCAGAGGAACCACACAACAACACCCTCTCGTTTCTGATGCTGATTACTGAAGACAGCGCGGACCTGATCGAGAAGATCGGCTGCAAACTTCGCTTCGGCATCAGACATGCCAAAGTCAAAATCTTCCGATCCTCAGGTCAGACCGACGACTTCGACGAAGTCGATGGCGCCAGCAAGTTGCTGGAGGACATGTTGATCGTGACCAATCAACCCACAGCCCAAACCAACCCAACCACCGTAAACTCCAATGCTGAAGGTAGGTAGGTAGGTAGAAGTGGCGGTCCATCCTTGAACCCAAGTAGCACTATGATGTGCCTTTTTGTTACCACGACTCGTGTGACCTAGTTTGTGATAGTTATAAAGGGGTGTAATGCATTATATACTTATATCCAACCTGTGGAGTTGAGGAAACGGATTATATCTAATATCCCGAAAAATCGCTAAGGTCGTCAAAAAAAGGTTGGTTCAGTGTCCGCAATCTGGCTCTTGCTAGTGCCGGACATTTGCAGAGGAAATGGCAGAGAATTTCTTTCTCGTTTGTATTTCCGCAGCTGCGGCAATGAGGGTTGTGTGGGATCCCAAGTTTGGCCGCATGGTCGCCAATTGGCCAATGCCCCGTGATTATTGCCGTGACTCTGGCAATATCTGGGCGGGTTCTATTTAGCAGGTTTCTTGTTCTATTTTGGTCGTATGTGGGCCATATCTTTCTTGATATGACACAGTTGGTCAAACCCCTCCATTGGAGATTGGCTTTCTGTAGAAAATGTGAATGAATTTGTCCCTTTACTACTCCTAGTGGAACATGGACCCTTGCCGCAAGCTCATCTGCGCGCTCGTTGCCTATTATATCACTATGCCCCGGTACCCAGAGAAGTGTGACACTGAAACGTTCGCCCAGGCGGGCAAGCTCGTTCCGGCACTCCTGCACCAGCTTGGAGGATATGGTAGCCGAATTGATGGCTTTGATGGCGGCTTGGCTATCAATAAAGATAGCAATGTTTTGTTTGTGCGTTGTGTCATGCCCTAAAAGCGCGCAGGCTTCTCGGATAGCCAGTAATTCAGCCTGGAAAACGCTGGCAAAATCCAATCCAATGCTGAAAGTCGTGCAGATTAATCTGAAGCACTCTAAATGTGCTACAGATAACCTGATGATTCTCCTTAAGGAGGAAGACATCGACATCAGCATAGTTCAAGAACCATGGGTAAACGGCCCCACTATAAAGGGCCTAAACGACGGCCAATATAACCTTTTTTACAACCGAAATAACAACAGCCATGGTAAACCAAGAACCTGCATTTTAGCTAAAAAAAACACATTAAAGCTTTTATATGTCCAAATTTTAGCCCGTCTGATTTAACAGTAGTTAAACTGGAGAGTGCGGGAGGCACGGACCTGCAAATTGTTTCCGTCTACATGGCACATGACCGAAGAACTCCACCAGAAGAAGTACATGAGCTCGTTACCAAAGCGAAGTCTAACCTGCTGATGGGCTGCCAATGCAAGACACGTGCTATGGGGAAGCTCCGAAACAAACGAACGCAATGAGTATCTTTTTGATTATATTATCGAAAACCATCTGTCCATTTTCAATAGAGGTAGCACTCCAACTTTTATCTTTCCGAGTACGGATAGTTTTAATGGTTGGGAGGATGTTATAGATATCACAATAGGCAAAAACAACAGCATTATGAAAGTTCAAAATTGGAGAGTATCCAATCTGAATTCTTTTTCAGACCACAACTGGATACTCTTTGATATAGATCTCGATATCGAGAAACCAAAACCTTTCCGAAATCCCCGAAAAATTTATTGCTCAAAGTTTAATGAAGTCATTAAATCGAAACTCCATAAATTTGCAAACCCAAAAATCACCTCGAACACAGAACTCGAAACAAAAGTAAAGGCCTTCGAAAGAGCCATTAGTACTGCTTTTAGAGTCTCGTGTCCGGTCAATCACAGGTAAAAAAACCCTACCTCCGTGGTGGAACAAGGAACTCTCAAATCTCAGACAATTGACTAGGGCGACTTTCAATATCTGTCACAGGTGTAAATATTGGCAGCCTTACCGAGACTGCCTTAAACTATACAAACAATCTATCAGAGTGGCTAAGAAACAGTCATGGATAGATTATTGCGAATTTATCGAAACTCTTAAAGACTCTGCAAGGCTAAGTAAAATTCTATCCACAGAGCACTCCAACCTCTCTCTTCTGAGAAAGACGGATGGAGCGTGGACTGAGTCAACTGTAGAGTCTCTAGAGCTTTTAATGTATACCCACTTTCCAGGGTGCAAAGACTACAGCACAGGGTGTAACAACTCACAAAGATCGCAACCCAGCGCCTGGGATAACAGAACATCCATTATCACAGAGGAAAAAGTTTCCTGGGCTATAAACAGTTGCGCTCCATACAAATCGCCGGCCCCGATGGCATTTTGCCTATTATGCTTCAAAAAAACCAAGAAATAGCGATTTCATGGCTCATACCGATTTTTAGGAGCTCTTTACTCAACAACCATGTTCCCCATTCTTGGAGAAAAGTGAGAGTCATTTTTATCCCAAAGTGCGAACAATCGAAAAGTGAATACACTATAAAGAATACACTTTAGCAACTTTTCTAGATATAGAAGGGGCTTTCAACAATGTACACACTGAAGCAATTCTGGACTCCCTTACAGAGCTAGGGATAGAGAATCATCTAAGTTTATGGATTGTCTCTATGCTTAGTACTAGAATAATTCAGTCCACACTAGGTAATAGCAATACAACAAAATTTGCCAGCAGAGGCACACCCCAAGGAGGTGTTATCTCACCACTGCTGTGGCTCATAGTGATAAACAAAATACTCGTAACTTTAGACAGAGAAAGAATTAAAGTGGTCCGATATGCGGACGATATGGTGATACTGGTGCCAGGGAAGTTTCCTTCCGTAATTAGTGAAATTATGGAAAATGCTCTCGGGAAGGTTAGCACATGGGCCAGGAGGTGTGGTCTAGGTGTAAACCCGAGCAAAACCGAACTGATGCTTTTCACCACTAAAACGAAAATACCCGACTTAACACTTCCTCGCCTAAACGGCCAACAGCTATCCTTATCCACCAGCGCTAGGTATCTAGGAGTAATCCTGGATCCCAAGCTTAACTGGAAACTTAACATCGAACAGCGAGTAAAGAAAGCATGCATTGCTTTCTACGCCTGCAATAGAACATTTGGTAAAAGATGGGGCCTGCAACCAAAACTGACCCTGTGGATGTACACAGCCGTCGTACGACCAATCCTTACCTACGGGTCAATAGTTTGGTGGCCGGCTCTAAGTAAAGACGCCCTTACAGTCCTTCTGCATCTGTTACCTTTAGACCTTCACATTACAAGCATCACAGCACATAGCGCGATTAGACTCAGAGAGTCGGGGTGCTGGTCTGCGAAACCCTACGGCCATAGCAACATTCTGCTTTCTCTATCAAGAGAACTTATACCACGCTCAACGGACTATATCACTCCCAAAATGTTATTCACTCAACATTTTAAAGTAAAATTCCCTTCAAGATTAGATTGGCAGGATGGCCGGTTGAACAGGGACACGAACTTAACAATCTACACAGACGGTTCAAAAATGGACTGTGGAGTAGGTGCAGGTGTTTTTTTCTGAGTCTCTTAACATCGCAAAATCCTTTAGGCCCATTTTATTCACTCGAAGTTGAACACAACTGGGGATTTTTATATGGAAAACTCCCCGAGTTGCGTTCATCTTCGAGTGAATAAAATGGGCCTTAGGCTACCGGATACGGCCAGTGTGTTTCAGGCGGAATTACTGTCCATCCGCGAGGCCTGTCGTCAAATCAAACTACAGACAACATAATTCCGAGGCAAAAGATAGACATTTTTATTGATAGTCAAGCTGCCATCAAGGCTATCGCCTCAGTCAATATAACCTCAAAATTAGTATTAGAATGTCGTAAGTAGCTGGCCTCGCTTGACCAGTTTAAGGTCACCCTGATCTGGGTTCCAGGTCATAGCAACGTTTACGGAAACGAACATGCTGACGAGCTGGCCAGGCAAGGCTCTGCCCTTCACTGTTCACTTGCGGAATCGGTGCTTATACCGCTCGGAGCAGTCAAAGCAAAGATCTCCTCAGAATTCCTATCGAAGGCAAACCTCAGGTGGAGGAGGCTGACGAACTGTATCGTATCCAGAAGGATGTGGCCAAACTACAGCACGAAAAAAACTACCTACCTCCTAAGTAAATCACGTAAAGATATTGCCAGAATAACAGCGATAATCACAGGCCATTGGCCAATAGGGGAACAGTTCCAGTTCCGAACTGCAACCCGTCGCGGACACACGTGTGTGCAGCCGTAGCATTCTCCCCCTTAGTCGCGCAAACAACACCCAAAAACAAAAAAACCAACAAAAAAAAAAAAGCGAAGATCATAACACTGATCTTCTGCCGCGCAAATCCATTCTGAGTGCAGTGCCAGTGAAGTGTTGTGGAAAAGAAAAAAAAAGAGGAAAAAAAAAAAAAACCATTAGCGTGGGCGATTCCCTCCTCCCCCATTCCAACTCGTTTGCTGTTGCACTTTCTTGGTCTTTGCAATCGCCGGCCGCCAACGTACAAGCGATTGTGCTTGTACTGTTGTACATACGGCAATTGCAATGAGTGGGTGAGAGCAACATCTGGCGGATAGCGGGTTGTGTGTGAAAGTTTTTGTTGGTGGACCAAAGCAAATTGTCATACGGGCATAACACCTATGACAGTTTGATTTGAGAATCTAACATTGGATTTTCACTTCACAGCCCTGCTTAGAAGCGTCGGAGTTGTGTTTTTTGGTGTCTGCTTTTTGTATTGATGGGGAATTTTAGGGTTGACATGTGCAACCTTCGTGGGCTAAGATCGAATCTCTTCTCGGTGTACGTCCACGTTGCTAAATATAAACCAGCTGTTTTGGCGCTGAGCGAGACTCAGGTGGGTGTAAATTCTGATAAATCGGAGTTTGATCTACCTGGGTATCGTTTAGTGCCTTTATTCTTTCTTCACCGCGGTCTCGCCATCTACGTACGTGATGATATTGCCTACCAAACTCCAGGTTCTTATGGCCAATGTTCCAATTCGGAATTTAATTTCATATGGCTGAAATTCCACATCCGTAGGCAAATCATTCACTATTGTTTTATCTACAGAAGCCCTAATCTAGATAGCAACTCGACTTTTAACGAGTTTGATGCGCTGTCTGACTCCATTACAAGAATTGTCTCCCTGTATCCTAATACTGAAATTGTCATTGCGGGCGATTTCAATATTCACAATTCTAACTGGCTTCGACATACTGGACAGACAACACCCGAAGGAATTTATGTTCAGATCTTCGCTGAGGTAAATCAATTAACCCAGCTTGTAAATGAGCCAACACGCGTACCAGATATTGACGGTCAGAATGCCAACACTCTGGACTTGTTTCTTACCTCCCACCCTGATAAATACTCTCTAGAAGTATTATCGCCTTTAGGCTCGTCGGACCACTGCATCATATCAGCTAATTTCTCGTACTCCAACCACACAGTTAAAGAAAAATCTCCGAAAAGAACCGTATGGCAATACGAGAAAGCCAACTGGAGCGGACTTAACAGCTTCTTTAAGAGTTTTAACTGGTCGTTATGCTTCCTCGATAACGACGTGGATGCCGCCGCTGATATGGTGTCCAGTATTATCACCTTAGGTATGAAATCCTTTATTCCTAACAGGATAAAGAGTATCATACCGAAAGAAAATGCGTGGTACGACTCGAGCTGTAAAGAGGCTATCAGACAAAAGGAGTTAAGTTTTCGGTCATATAAGGCCAACCCATCTGAGGAAAACCGAAAAAAGTTCAAGCGAGCCAGAAATGACTGCAATACAATTATCAAGCGTGTTAAATTCTCGTATGACCAAAAGTTGAGGCAAAAAATACTACAATGTCCCAAGGGTAGTAAAAACTTTTGGTCTTTTGTAAAAAATATAAAGAATTCGGTCTCATCTTCGATCCCAACGCTCATTTACAATGACATTCCAGCTGTCAACTCTTTAGACAAAGCGAATCTGCTTGCTGCACATTTTGCAGCCAGCTCAATGCTCCCAGATTGCGCTTTGCCTCTACCTGTACTTGAGAGCGTCGAATGCACCATGGGACAAATCCATTTTCGCACTCGTACAGTGGCAAGAGTACTTAATGATCTCAACATAAATAAATCCGCTGGTCCAGATTGTATTTCCCCAATTGTTCTGAAGAGGTGTTCTTCCACGCTGGCAAAACCACTGCGTAAGCTTTTCCATCTGTCCTATTCTTCTGGACTCTTCCCGAGAAGGTGGAAAACAGCATTTGTCCAGCCCGTCCCCAAAAAAGGCGAGTCTTCTTCTCCCACCAACTACCGACCCATAGCACTTACATCCATTCTTTCTAAGGTCATGGAAACGCTGATAAATCGTCAGCTCATGAAATATCTTGAATCACGAAAACTCATTAATGACCGGCAGTACGGTTTTCGTGGCAACAGATCCACTGGTGATTTGATGGCTTATCTCACCGAAAAGTGGAACCAATCGCTACATCACTCTGGTGAAACGAAGATTATTGCGCTTGATATTTCAAAGGCATTTGACAGAGTTTGGCACCAAGCTCTTTTGTCGAAAATGCGTGCATATGGGATCGATGCGTCTCTTCTTCAATGGATTAGAAACTACCTCTCTGGCCGTTCAATTCAAGTTGTATTGGATGGCTTCAAGTCTGAAATTCACCATATAAATGCTGGTGTTCCCCAAGGCTCCGTTTTGTCTCCGACTCTCTTTCTCATTTTCATAAATGATCTCCTGTCTGTAACTTCTAATCCAATCCACTCCTTCGCCGATGACAGCACCCTCAGCTTCTCATATTCATTCCAAGACTCACGTCCCTGCTCTTCGGCCGTAGAACTGGAACGGCAACGTATGTTAAGCTCATTAAATTCCGATCTCGACAGCATTATAAAATGGGGTTTAGCCAATAGAGTGGAATTTAATGCTTCCAAAACACAATGCTGTCTGCTGTCATTAAAGCGAAACCAGAATCCTCAGCCATTATCCATGAATGGCACTTGCATCGCCGAAACCGAAAGACTTTCCATTCTCGGTATGTGTGTCCATGACAAACTCCGTTGGAATGACCACATACACGAAGTCGCCATGAACGCTGCGAAATGTCTAGGTTTCCTCAAACGGTGCAAGAAATATTTTACCCCTTCTGATCTGGCTGCCATATACAAGGCGTTCATTCGCCCCAAACTTGAGTATAACTCTCATATCTGGTCTGGTGCGCCCAAAACCTCACTGCACCTGCTGGATAGGATACAAAATCGTGCTTTAAAACTCATTGGAGACACAAATATAGCGAATTCTATAAATTCGCTCGAACATCGCAGAAATGTAACATGTCTTTCATTGTTTTATCGCTATTTCTACAAACAGTGCTCAAGTGAAATCGCCAGCTGCATTCCACCCCTTCAACAATTCAACCGCAATACTCGCCAAGCCAGGAATGCTCATCAGTTTACCCTTCAGCCTATTTTCGGTCGTACTATGAAATATAGAGATTCCTTCATAAGCCGTACCACGCGAATGTGGAACGCCTTGCCCGGCTCTGTCTTTCCCCCTCGGTTCAATTTGCAGACATTTAAAACCAATGTGCATCGGAATCTCCTATCTTCTCTATCCCAATTTCCTTAACGCCCGCGCTGTGTACTTCAAACTACACCATAAGAGTAGTCATAACCTCTTTAGCGCGTGTTTATTATAAAAAAAAAAAAAAAAAAAAAAAAAAAAAAATGCATTAAGACTAGGCATCCCACATAATACACACTGCCGTAGCTGTAATGACGCAGCCGAAAAGGAAACACTCAGTCACTACCTCTGCGTTTGTCCGGCACTAGCTAGGGCCAGACAAAGATCTCTTGGTAGACCCTTCTTCGACTCCCTTGAACAGGTCTCGAAATGTGGTATTAGGGAATTGATAACCTTCTTGAATTCCACAGGCTGGATCTAAAACCTCCTATTGATAATCTTAAACAACCAGGTCAAATGAGTTGTAGTAACAAAACGGCACATGGTGCTACTTGGGTTTTTAGTTAAACCGCCACTCCTACCTACCTACCTAACGGTTTGTGATTTATTTGAAATGTAAGCAAAATTTGGGCTTCTAACTTAAGGTCCTCATAACTCAAAAACTGTTGAACTACAAACAATGAAACTTTGCATTTCTATTCTCTGAACCCTTTTCTACCTATGGTATCAAATAGAAGACGGGCCGCATTACTGGACACTTTTTATTCGCAATTTAAGGGGAGCCTATAATGGTCTAAATTGACCCATTTTAAACCGATTCGACATTTTGCAGTGCAGTGGAAATTAATTTTTTAAGACTTTGTAAGAATGGGGTGGGTTGTTGCATTAGAAAAAAAAAATCATAAATTTGACCCATCATAGCTCATTAGCTATATAACGGGTGATTTTTAAGAGGTTTAGAACTTTTTAAAAAAAAAAAACACAAAAAATTCGAAAAAATTAATGAAATATTTATTTGAATCGAATGTTTGAACCTTGCAATTTAATGTTTAAAGATAATTTCATGCAAATATTGACCGCGGCTGCGTCTCAGGTAGCCCATCCGCTGAGTCCAATTTTGGCATACTCTTTCACACATATCGGCCGGTATCTCACGAATGAATGCATGGATGTTGGCTTCCAGTGCGTCAATCGAAGCGGGCTTGTCCCTATACACATTAGCCTTGACATACCCCCACAAAAAATAATCTAATGGTGTCAAATCGCACGATCTAAGCGGCCAATTGACCGGCCCGAAACGTGAAATTAACTGTTCACCAAACTCGCCTCGCAATTGCGCCATTGTTTCGCGTGCTGTGTGGCATGTGGCACCGTCTTGTTGAAACCACATATCATGCAAGTCAAGAACTTCCATTTCGGGCAAAAAAAAGTTTGTTATCATCGCTCGGTAGCGTTCACCATTGACAGTAACGCTCTGATTCGCATCATCTTTGAAGAAATATGGCCCAATAATGCCGCCGGCCCATAAACCGCACCAAACAGTGGCTTTTTCGGGATGCATTGGTAGCTGTTGCAATGCTTCTGGCTGATCTTCACTCCAAATGCGGCAATTTTGCTTATTTACGTACCCATTCAACCAAAAATGAGCCTCATCGCTGAACACAATTTTTCGATAAAAAAGCATTAAAAACATTTCGAACCGAGCACGAATTTTGATAGTAAAATTCAATAATTTGCAAGCGTTGTTCATTTGTAAGACGATCGATGGTTAAATTGCAAACCAAACTGAAGCTGTTTGACAGTGACACAAGGTACTAAACACACGTCAGCTGTCAAAACCAGTGTTGCCAAAACCAAACCAGCTAAAAAATCACCCGTTATAAATATAGGATCGCTTAAAAATGGGTCAATTTAGTTTAGATCATTATAGACTCCCCTTAAATTGCGAATAAAAAGCGTCCAGTAATGCGGGCTGTCTTCTATTTTAAAGCTTTCCTCAACGTCAAAACAACTTAACGAAAATAAAGCTACATACTGAGACTGCCAAACTATAATTTTGTTGTCACACAGTTTCTCAAACCTAAACGAATGTAAACAAAAAAACGTTAGGAGTTACATGAAGCAGATTTTCGCTTTCGCGTGATTTATTTCGTTTCTTGAAACGCGAAAGTGGTTTTCGTTTCGTGATTTACAGAATCCCACCCCAGGCTTTGCAGACATTGCATTTTTGTTGTTATAAATTGTTTCAAATGGGTTACGTTTTAATGTTATTCGAAGGAATAGAAAGAATTGTTGGATAAAATCGGGGTTTATTGATTGGTTGTTGTCGCTAATTAACAAGTAGTGACTCATGTGGATGGGCACTGATGAGTGCTTTGCGAAAATGTGTTAACCGTTGTTTTGTTGTTGTTGGGAAGCCCATATATGGATGCCACTCTAAAGGAATGCGCTTTTTGACTTTGATTGCTTTTTATTAAGTAACGCTTAAGTGAATTCAGAAATTTTAAATGCAGTTATTTAAGTTAGGATATGCTTTATGCAACAGTGGATTTAAATTATTTCTCTCCTTTGTAAATTCGGAGTAACAGGTGCGAACACAAATGTCCCTATATCTCGGAAATAAGACATTTCTGTTAAAAAAGAATTTAACTACAAACAACTACAAACGAATGTCTATCGAACTGCAATTCACGTTTTTCATTCTGTGGACTGTGGAGTCTGGACCCCAATTCATAAATTCCGCATAACGATAACGATCAAATCCGCCTGAAATTCTCGCATAGGAAGAAATTGGTATTCTCTCAGCTGTTCAGGTTTTTTTTTCACCTGTGTGAAAATTGTATTCACCATTCGAATAAGGGAGAATTTTACAGCACGGCAAATAAACCATTTGACAGGTTGTGAAAAAAAAACACAATATTCAAATTTAAATTGGTTGGGAATTGTTGTTTTCGATTGACAAAAAAATAAATTTATGGGTTTTTGCAGTGGCTAGTTTGGGCGATATGAGTTCTGCACTTGCTCGATTCTCAATGAAGCCAAAGAGGATCTATAACTAGAGAGCCAACTTCACTTGCCCCTAACCGATTATCCCCTCAATTTTTGGAATGACAGCCCTCTCTCGCGCGCTCTTATTTTTCCTGTCTGTGAATACGTGTAATTAATGGCCGCCGGGTGGCACTTTTTCAATAACAAACAATTTGTAAATGAATTTATAACAATAAATGTAAAAGGAATACATGTTGAGTATGGTTTTTTAGATAGCTTTACTTGTGCTCTATCCATTTTAGGTGCCAAAAATGTTCATCCATTCACATTTCATGTTTTTTTTAGTTTTCTTTACATGAAAAATATTTTTGACAACAAAATTCATTCAGCTACCTTTGGGGGTTGTTCCAAAAATAGGTTATTCTTATTACCATGCAAGTTAAGCCCAAGTTTTCACTAGGGCTAAAGTGATTTATTTTTAAATATTCCCGAACATTGCATAAATTTCTTTTACTTGGTGGGTGTTTTCAACTTATTTTTTTAGCACCATTTTTGTACAAAGTCAAAATATGATTAGGAATTCTGCGGTTTAATTAGAGTGAACACTGAAATGTGTTGTTGTTACTTAGGAACAGTAAAAATGCTTATATAAAAAAAATATTATTCCCGGATATATTTTTATTGTGGTATTTTGCATTGGGACCAAATTATATCAGAAATTCCATTTGGTAAAAACAATTTCATAAACCTTAAAAACATTTAAACTGAACTGAGATGTGAGCGCCGTGTAACTAATGGGCACCAAAAATGCCGAACACAGTCGTCCACACCATAATAATGGCCGCCCAATTGACATAAAGTCCCGGCATAGGATTTCCTAAGTATGCGTGCGGCAGCAATGGCGCTCCTTTGATTTATACAGGCACTAATACTTAGGAATTCCTGTGCCGGACAGCAACCAAACAACAGCTTGTAGGCAAATGTACCGTTTCTGCTCTCAGTTGGCTCTCTAGATATAGATCCTCTTTGAATGAAGCAGTTACACGGTGTCTCCACCTGCAAATTTTCTTTCATGAAATCTCTCACATTTGGTCGCGTTGAAAGAACGACAATATGAAATGAAATGAAGGGTGGGCATTTCATATCATGAAATTTCATTCGTTGAAATGTCGTTGAGCAGAGCACATCGTTGCGTTCTCGCATTAAAGGCCATGAAGGAATTAGAAGAATTGCGGAAACGAGCTGAGAAAAGAAAACGAAGGTTTTGGGTAAATCCATTTCTGGAAAAAGGGAAATGCACAATTTAGAGGAACATTTGTTGAAAGATGTTCTGTGGGAAGATGACGAGTTTCGGAATTTTTGCAGAATGCATATTGACAAGTTTCTTCTACAAGGAACAGTGAATGTTTACGATCCATCTTAATTACCTACTCTTTGTTTCGTCATTTGTGTTTTTCTAAAAGGATCTATAAATGTTTATGATCCTTTCTTATCCCTTTTCGTTGTAGCTATGCATATTTCCCATTTTCTGTTTTATGATGCTTGTAAAACTATCTGGAAATGTTTTTTTCCTTGTTTAAATTTTCGCACATCTGGCAATCGTGTAAACATAGCTTTAAAAAAATTGGTAAAAGGTTCGATGACCCAAAAATAAACTCATACAACACGAACTCATTCCCACTCAGCCATCGCTGGAAAAAAACAAGAAATAATAACCACCTATTTCCAAGAGCAAATAAGATCTGTCTTGATCGACATGCAAAACTATAATGCCCATGTGACTACATCCTACCTACATCCATTCTCTATTCCCATTTACCATATCCTTGTAATGACTATACTTGTCTCGTTTTTATTCAAATACCTAGTTTCAGCGCTACAACCTACAAGCGACCATTCGCCACTCAGCCATCGTGAAAATGAAAAACAAGTGTCAAACTGCACAGAAATATCAGTCCCCCTCATGAAATCAATACCATGAAAGGAGCTGTGAAATACTTTTCATGAAACTGGTTTTTTCATGAAATTTGTGGTCTCCACGTGCAATCTGTCCTCTCATGAAAATTTTCATGCTAAGAAAATTGCAGGTGGAGACACCGTGTTAGGCGTAATCGAAAATACCGATCTATCCGAGAGCCCCGAGCCAGAGGCTGCTTTGAACGAATAACACTATTTCCGAACATATTTATGTCAATGCGAAATGATATCATTGAATAAGTGTTTTAATTGTTGATTCATTTTAATTTGACTCCTATTTTCTCACACACAAATCAAAAAACAATCAATTTTTTCAAGTATCAAACTCATAATTCTGTATACGAGATACAAATCCACATGCAAACGCAGACGAGTATAGCATTCGAAGAGAAATTGTCGTACCTATGCGGATTTCAAGAATTGCAAATTTAATTTTTTCGCATAAGTACGGGACAGGATATTCTTAACAGTATTCATCTAACATTATCGAAACCGAGTCTTAGTCATATTCTTCTGATTTTCTTTTAGAGTAGGAAGTCAAATTAGTTAATGTTAAAGTTAATGGTGTTCTTAGGGACGCAAATTAACCCTATTAACTTATTTGCTCTACTAGTGTGTCCTAGTTTCAGTGCCACCACTCAGTAATTATAAAACTCTTCATACAAATGTACATGTGTGCAATATCTATTCATGAGCAACCTACAAGAAATTGACCGGCCACTCTCTTACATTACGTCTGTTAAAATGTAACTCCCTTTACTGCTCGTCGCAGATCAGTACTTAGCTACGTCTATATAGAGAGTTTCGAATGATTGCTATTGCGAAATCACCCCTCTTAACACAATGGCAAATCGAACCTTTCCCTTCCAAATGAAAGGAGTCACAAGAAGTTATTCGCTTGAATTAGATCAATTTATTCTATTGGTCATTACGGAAGTTATGTTTCGCGTAAAAAACATAAAACCATCCCCTAGCCCGAGGGCAGATGACGGAATGCATTAACATTAAGTACACAAGTATTTGTCCATTGAATCGACACAGATAATGCAGTCCAAGTCCAGTCGAGATCCACAGCATTCCGTAATGGAAATGGCCTCAAAACACTTGCCTACATTTTCTTAATACCACCCAGAGGGATGTAAAAAAAGTTCAAGATTTCCTTAATCTATTTATCGATGAACGGAGATAAAAAAAGAAACAGAATAAAACTTAAAGTCATGTAGATGATATCTCTTCTGGGCCCGAAGCAGACAAATCAAGATTGTTGTTTCCTCTGACCAGAGATACAAATTACAGATGAATTATTTTACTTACTGACTGACTGACGCAGTTTGTATGTGAGATTATTCTGGTCCGACTTTCTTACCCTTAAGTTAAACGCATAACACGGTATATCCTTCACTATGGTGTATTCTATCGTATACACTGGTAATCGCAATTGGGATAGCACAGATCCCTTCGAATCCTGAAATGTTTCGAAATAATATGGGAAGATTGGTAAAAGGAAGACATGTCAATAAAAAAAAAGAAGAAATTTATACACTTTGTGACAGTTCTTTGAATGCGTTCCATACACGCACCCCCAGCAGCACATTGTGGACATAATCAGACCCATCGGACGTGTAGCGTCTTTATTATCTTCACACACTGTGATGCTTCTTTTTTTATGACTGCCTTTGGCTGTACTTTGGAGTGGGTGGTGATGGTTCATGCAGGACAGCCGTGGAAGAATAGTTTTAGTATGCCAAACTGGTGCCGTCTCATTTAATCGTTGAATCGATACACGTTCAAATTCGATTTTGCACACAGGTTTCATTCAGATAGCATTCTCCTTTTTATTAAGTGTGTGGTATTGTCACATTTAATTGGCAAAATGGAGTTGAAATCAATGTCCGGTCATTGTTGGCAAATGTAATTGGTGCGTGGTAATTGGGGGTACGGTCGTACAGACAAGTGGAATATTTTAATATTGGAGGGTTATTTGACGTCAAGGTATATTTTGTGTAACTTTGTAAGCTCTCCTTCCATGGATGGAATTTCGCACGTGAATCTTAAATTCCAAATTGATGGTAACGAGATGCTTATAAAATACAGTAGTTGGCCATAAATCGTACATCTATAGAAATGCGTCTTCAGTACACCTCAACTCAACTGCCTCACCCAAATTCTGTATACATAGTTGCCCACTTAATTTCGTATACATATATGTACATACTAGAACGTATGAAATAAGATTCCAATTCCAATAGTTGTTTAAACTAAAAATTCTGTGGAATTTCTAGTGTTCTTGTCAGTACTCCCAACTTTGTAAGTCGAGTCAAGAGGTCGACGCGATGCGATTAATATTATGCAGAATTAATCGAGCCGTAAGTAGACCTTAGAGCTGCAATATACACACATTTTGTGTATAGTAATGAGAGCAAATAAAAATTGTTAGGTACCTACCTATATATTTTATAGCGAAAGTCAAATTCATCCCCCAAGTGCTGGGAAGAACACATTTAGCAAGGTAGATTGCAAACATTGTAAACTAAATGGTGTTGATAAATACAGAGGCCTTAGGGCTTATAGCGACTTCACTGAAAGTTATCGCTTACTAATAGCTAATCTCTTTTTCATCAATATGGCCTATCAGAACGAGAACTCCTTCCAAAAACAATTTGGTATCAACCTAAACCGCAAAACAAGCCTGGATTGGCTAAGAAGAAGTCTCTTCGCCGTAGCCGTGACATTGGCTTGGGTTTAAAATCACCGCGTGAGGCTATGGCACTTACATTGACAAGAAATATCTTTTCACGGGCAATGTTAGGATTCGCGGACGTATCCTCACCGGAGTTATCTGTAAATACAAAATGCAAGGGACTATCGTAATCCGTAGGAACTGCT
This sequence comes from Cheilosia vernalis, assembly GCA_949126925.1. NCBI lineage: Eukaryota > Metazoa > Arthropoda > Insecta > Diptera > Syrphidae > Cheilosia > Cheilosia vernalis. The sequence goes on along the minus strand of OX421361.1, from coordinate 21,904,431 downwards.
TGCAATTTGTACGCAAATGCAGTCGTTTTGAGAAGGAACATGAGTGTCCATTGCTCACCAGCTTTCAGGGACGTTAAGCCGGCGATAGCATAACCATTTGTGAATGCCGAACACTGTCAAAGACTGTGCGTTTCAAGTTGTAGAAGTGCTCGAAGGGAGTGGGCGCCAAGAAGAGCTACAAGATGTTCTAAAGATGCACTGTTTTCATGAATTTACTCATCATAATAATAATAATAATAGTTGGCGCAACAGGTCTGTAGAAACCCAGGGCCTATAGCTTCTCGCAACCATTCGTTTTGTGTGAGTTTTTAATTTTTGGAACGAATGGAAGGGATCTACAATTTTATGCCAGTTCCAAACGGGCCGATTGAGAAGCTCCTTCATGACAGTTATACTCTCGGATGTTTGTCAGACGTTCGCGAGTGGTGGCGCAGGGAAAAAAAAACCCTGAGTTGGAATTTGGGTTTTTGCGGGATTCCAACCTGGACCCCTCGCTTAGTAGTCCAACACACTAACCACTAAGCCACTGCGACCACTGAACTCATCATATCAATGAATATAATCATGTTCATGAACCCCATTCGTCAATATGGCTACGTTTTTTTGTGTACGTAGGCCCGAGTTATAGCTTTCATTGAAATGCATCATTGAAAATTTTGATTTACGATTTTAAGACGATTAATCAACCAATATTGGCTTTAGTTGGTATCAAATTAAAGCTAATCAATTGTCGAATCTTTTTACGAAAAAAATAACTTTATTCTGATTAAAACTTTTTTAAATCCACTTTCTTTATTTCACTGATCATTGAACGATTTCACTTACTAATCATACGACCGGACCTGCTCCTGTTACTTGGTATGACTACGATAGTTCCCGTTGTTTGCCTGCCTATGATAGATAATTCACAGACAACTTTTCGCTTTCGTGTGTGCACAGGTCGTTGATTGTCTTGATTTGGGCGGTTCACCGTATTTTATCGATATATTCGAGCTTTCATATTAGCCTCGACAGGACAATGGTCTGTGTCACCGTTTGCGTCTTGGAATAAATGCAGTTTGTTCATGAAGATGCTGCAAGCCTACAAGTATAGGTAACAGTTGTTATATGTTGTCGTTTCTTGAATTTTCGGTCACCAACTAATCTGTCCAAGAAGTTTTCCCTCCGATTTTGACATTTAAGGATCCGAATAAAATTTTAACATTGTACTCGCCAAACCGAGACCCAACCACACTCTCATCATTTTTGGCGCAACAGGCCCGTAGGGACCCTAGGCCTAGCTTCTCGCAACCATTCGTTTTTGTGTGAGTTTTCATTTTTTGGAACGAATGGAAGGGATCTACAATTTTATGCCGATTCCAAACGGCTAATTGAGAAGCTCTTTCATGACAGTTATACTCTCGGATGTTTGTCAGACGTTCGCGAGAGGTGGCGCAGTGAAAAAAAACCCTGAGTTGGAAATTGGGTTTTTGCGGGATTCGAACCTGAACCCCTCGATTAGTAGTCCAACACACTAAGCCACTGCGCCTACCACACTCTAGTAGTCTCAATTTTAACCCGTCTACTCTTTTCATTTTTCTGCACCTCGGATTGAACTGCTCTTATTTCCTCTGCACATGAATTTCCGTATCGATGTGCCGGTGCACCCATACTACCACTCTTGATCAGAGCACATTCTTACAAATTTGTAATACTGTCCATACACACCTATATTGTTCCTACTTACACCATTCTTAAGCATACCTATATCATAATTAATCTTTATTGTGTGAAACTTTAACGAATACCGAAAAAGTTTTCATCACTTTTATAACTAATAACATTTAGATAGGGTGTATCGTATGTATTTCCAACGATTTCTTATATCAGCTTTTGCCTATATTTACATCACTTATACAATAAGTGACTTATAGTATTCAATGGAGATAATTTATGCTCGTGCTTAACTACTGATTCATAAAATAGCAACTTTCTTAAGGGTTGAATTCTCATTAACCTAATGGGCAATTCATGAGTCAACAATAATTTCTTAAGAGGATAAAATGCTTCATCAAGTGAATGTCTTAAATCTATGTAGATAGTATTATTTTTTGTTTTTTTTTAGTTTGTAGCAATATACATAAAACAATGCTTTATTGAATTTGACAAATCATCTCGTATCACTATGTTATTACATAGGTAAAACCTGAGCTATCAGTGTTGTAAATTTGATGAATAACTATAAAATTACTGAACACGGTAAACTGTTTTGTTGTTAACTGATGAAGTGCAAATTTTATTGGGAATATCCGTAGGTATTGCTTGAATTAATTGCGCTGCAATTAACTAATCTTTATTCAGGGTATAGTCCATATTTTGAAGATATTTTGATATCAGGGTAGAACATAAATGTATACGTTTTGATGATTGTAACCAGAGTTGCCAAGTCATTCAGGCGTTTTTGAGCACTGTTTTTAAAATCGTAAGCATTAGTTTTGACCTCCAAAACTGTAATTTGTTTAAAAACAGCTCCAGAGTAGATAAAAAACTGAAAGAAAAAAAAACAACAACAAAAGTTTATTCATATTCACTTACATAACGGGTGATTTTTTAAGAGGTTTAGAACTTTAAAAAAAAAAAAAACACAAAAAATTCGAAAAAATGAATGAAATATTTATTTGAATCGATAGTTTGAACCTTGCAATTTAATGTTTAAAGATAATTTCAGGCAAATGTTGACCGCGGCTGCGTCTCAGGTAGCCCATCCGCTGAGTCCAATTTTGGCATACTCTTTCACACATATCGGCCGGTATCTCACGAATGAATGCATGGATGTTGGCTTCCAGTGCGTCAATCGAAGCGGGCTTGTCCCTATACACATAAGCCTTGACATACCCCCACAAAAAATAATCTAATGGTGTCAAATCGCACGATCTAGGCCAGCGTTTCCCAAATGGTGTTCCGCGGAACCCTGGGGTTCCGTGGAAGGTTAAAAGGGGTTCCGTAGAAAAAACATAATCGTGCCGTCGCGGCGCACCGAAATTCATGATCAAACAAATTCATACATCTAGTCATCCGCGAAAAAAATATTTTGAATTTTTTGTGTCGGTGTCACAATGTGTTGTGGATTGGGAAGAATGCCATGTGGGTACACACACCCACAAAAATATCATAATTATTCAAACCGCACTTCAAGGAACGATGTTTTCTGTTAATATCAATATGGGGGTCCGCCAAAAAAAGTTTGATCATTAAGGGTTCCGTGGCCGAAAAAAATTGGGAACCCCTGATCTAGGCGGCCAATTGACCGGCCCGAAACGTGAAATTAACTGTTCACCAAACTCGCCTCGCAATTGCGCCATTTTTTCGCGTGCTGTGTGGCATGTGGCACCGTCTTGTTGAAACCACATATCATGCAAGTCAAGAACTTCCATTTCGGGCAAAAAAAAGTTTGTTATCATCGCTCGGTAGCGTTCACCATTGACAGTAACGCTGCGATTCGCATCATCTTTGAAGAAATATGGCCCAATAATACCGCCGGCCCATAAACCGCACCAAACAGTGGCTTTTTCGGGATGCATTGGTAGCTGTTGCAATGCTTCTGGCTGATCTTCACTAAAAATGCGGCAATTTTGCTTATTTACGTACCCATTCAACCAAAAATGAGCCTCATCGCTGAACACAATTTTTCGATAAAAAAGCGAAAATGAACATTTCGAACCGAGCACGAAT